>JAZKJV010006852.1:0-615273 GCA_037367405.1 Ottelia alismoides | reverse complement strand
TTAGCAGCTTGGCTATCACAATGGATGAATACAGATGGCGTTGGCTTCATCCAAATGGGAAGATCTGCTAAAAGGTTTCTCAGCCATTCAGCCTCAGTACCTGCCTTCTCTAAGGCAATGAACTCGGATTCCATAGTAGACCGAGCAATACAAGTTTGCTTGGTTGATTTCCAAGCAACAGCTCCTCCTGCAAGGGTAAAATATATCCACTAGTAGATTTTAATTCATCAGAATCTGAGATCCAGTTTGCATCACAATACTCCTCAAGTACAGAAGGTTCTCCACAATATTTTAAGCAATATCCTATTGTTCCTTTAAGGTATTTAAGTACTCTATTAAGAGCATCCCAATGATCTCTATTGGGATTTTGAGTATACCTGCTTAATCTTCCCACATCATATGCAATATCGGGTCTAGTACAATTCATTAAGTACATAAGACTGCCAATAATTTGTGCATATTTTGTCTGAAATACACTATCACTTTATTTTTCTTAAGAATAGATTCGTACCTCCCACGGAAATTCTGACGGTGCAACCGGTATCGATACGACTATCCTCCAGGATACAACGGCGAGATCTCGACGGGCGTGCACTCGCCAACGTCAAAATCGATTGAGCAACAAAGACCCTTCCTTCGGAATAGACTCACTCAACGAGAGAAGGGAAGAAGAGAGATAGAAGATTTTTTGATTTGAACAAATGCTCTTGAACCCTTTTATATAGAGAGTATGTAGATTTCGATTACAAAGAATATACCCTTGTTAATGAAAAGACGTTGGAAAAAGAAATATAAAGATCACTGCCGTTCCATGCAAATTCAAAAGACAAGTAACCTCCACATTTCATGAACGGCTATTCAAAAGATTTGAAACGTGTAGGTAAGTACACAATAATTACAAAGGTATAAAAGGATGGATGGAAATGATATTGCTTACAATATCATTAAAAATAAAATGAATGGAAAGACTTTAAGAGATTAGTGCTGTCAACGTAAATAAGAAATCAGGCTATTAAAATAATTACAAATGTGAGAGAAAAATAATATTTGAAATATAGCTACAATTACAACATAGCTGTTGCAATCTTTTTTTTTTGCGATTTCGATTTAAAAATCCAACCTTATAAATTGAATTTTAAGTATCTATTTAAATGATTGGTGGTAGTACAGCGTGCCTATCATTCAAAATATTAGAGTTCAAATCCTCTCTTGTGAGGTTGCGTTAGATAGTCCACAACGAGTATACAAAATAGTCGAATCTTTCAACATGGATTTATCTGACCCTCTTATAGTGGGGGAAGACTTTGTTGTTTTTTTTTATAGATTGAATTTTAAACTAATGTTGTATATATCCTCCAAATTTCGCTCAAATCGGAGGTCATTTGCTACTTTATTTTAATGTTTGATGATTCAGATCCTTTTTAAATGAATATTAAGTTTCTTACATATTGCTAGGATCTTTAAACATTAAGATAATATAGCAGACAAACTCTTATTTGAGCAAAATTTGGAGGACATGTTGTAACGTTCCGGAGTTAGCCCGATCCGTTATCGAAAAAAACTAGTCCTGACAACTTATTGGATTGGACTCAAATGGATCCGTTGGCAACCACCCAAAATGCTTAAGCCCAAATTGTCAAGTAGTAATCCCCACCACTTATAAACCACACCCACACTTCGTGAGTTTTAGATGTGGCACTATGTTTGGGGGTATGGGTGTTACAACCCCCACTTATATTCGCAACGTCCTCGTTGCGACATGGCCCATCACTTATTCCCAGTGACAGTGGCGGCTGCATGCTCCGGGTAGCCATTTCCTCCTATCTCTTTGTAGGGGTGGCTCCACCTCTCGGGTAATCCTTTCCACTATCAGAGGGAACCCGCTTTGATACCATTTGTAACGTCCCAGACTTAGGTCATCGGCCCGTTATCGAGGAAAACTAGCCTTGACAACTTGTTGGATTCGGACCCAAATGGATCTGTTGGAAACCCCAAAAATACTTAAGCTTAAGTTGTCAAGTAGTAATCCCCACCACTTATAAACCACACGATCCACACCCACATTTCGTGAGTTTTAGATGTGACAGTATGTTTGGATGTATAGGTATTATACATGTAGAGCATTAACCTAAGATTCAATATATAAAGTTGGATTTCGATTTCAAAATCACAAAAAAAAGACTATTACAACAACTTTGGTGAAACTCTCGTTAGGGTAGAGGATATCCCACGAGATTTTGCATCGGTGCGATGACGGCACTGACGTTCAAGGGGTTGCATACGGCCGTCCGAGCTGCAACCAAAGCAAAAAAACCCCACATATTATTAGTTATATTCTATATGATCTTATTTTTGGGTTAGTTTGTTATTTTTTATATAATAGTTATATACCTTCCATCTACTAATTTTAAGTTTGAGAATAACGTTGTTCTGTTTTTTTTTTATAATATCTTATCACTTTTTAACAGCATGCTTATCTTTCTCCAATCTACTTTTTTACAGTGCTAGAATATAATTTGTGCTAACTCGCCTTCATAGTATACTTATTCCCCTCTCACCTACCATTTTATAATGCAAGAATAACATGTATTTATTTTCTGTTAGGTTGACTTATTATTTTTTTTGGTATATTGCTTATCTTTCCTCACTTCCTCTTGCCATTTTTTTAGTTCAAGATTAGCATGCATATTGCTTTTGGGTATTAACCTTATTTTTTTATACTTAGCTCCTTACCACCACCTATTTTATAGAACCGGAGTAATATATATTATGAAGGTCAGGGTTTGAGATTTAGCGCATCACGGAAGCATGAAATTTGCATCACATGCGATCAAGAGTGAATAGTTGTATTAGTTGCTCGGGACAGTAGAATTAAAAATATTAATTAGATGAAACCAGATGATATGAGAACCATTATCATATCATTTTATCAAGATGATAAACGAGTAATAGAATTACTTCTTGAAGCATATTTGTGATCGTCTGTCTCTAAACGAAAAGACCTCCTGTTTCAAGTCCGATCTGACGAAGGATGCACTTGAGGGCACGTGGATGAGATGTGTGCTTCCCGCAATCTGAGTTGAAGATCCGAGCTTGCAACCTCTAGATATCGTATCACGAAATCTGTAACCTTCCTCATGAGCACGAAACAGCGAAGAATGCAAAGATCCACGAGTAGTTGATCCGATAGTACAACGACAGCGCAACGACGACGGTACTTTCAACAACCATAAAGTGGACCGCCGCTAAGGCTTCGAGAGAGGAGCCCTTGAACGTTATGAGAATAGGGAGAGAGAGAGAGAGATTTGTTTCTTTCTTTTTGTTGTATTTTCTGTTGTAAGCGAAAGAGGTAAATCTAGCCATTCTTTTATAACAAATTGGATGGTGGAGATGCACTCCTAATTCAAATCAATGGGTATGATTTTGTTGTGTAAACATGCAATAATAAATATATAATTTAAATAAATTAAATATACTAAATATTCATCAATATAATTTAATTTGAATTAAATCAATCAATATGTGGAATGAATGGAAATAGAGCAAGCCTCCTTCCTAATATATAGTGGACGATCACATTGAATTAGAACTCAATAGTGGTCGTCCACCCTCTACAATGGGAAGGTGGCTCTCCCATTCTAATTATGTGAGATCTCATATCTCAACAAATATTCCACATGTGCAACACCTTTTGTTGTAAAATTATTCACCAAAATAATTCCACATTATTTTGTGATAATTTCAATCATACCATTAACAATTATGAATCACATTCAACCACCCAATATAACATATAAATTGTATTTACAATTAATTGTACAATGTGAATCCAATTCATATAAATATTTAATTCATAAATACTATTTACAATTAAATCTCTCCAACATATTATAAATCACATTAATAATATTTATGATTATTCTGGATAGTGCTATCCACAATAATCATATCTTTGATAATTAAATCATATTTAATTATATAGATGACTCTTTTCATATTTCCAAATAATATGAATTGCATTCAATTATTCATGATAATTAAATCACATTTAATTATCAAATTTCCAATGCTCAGATACATTATCAATAGTATTATTCTTGAACTCTTTCAAGAATAATGTACTTTCTCGCGGATACTTGGAGATTAGGACATGGTGACGGTACATTCCATATACAATGACTTGGATATTGAGATCATATCTCAAATCTTGATCTCAGGTACATCTCAAAGATGTTTGAATAAATCAAACTGTAAATCTAATCTTCTCCTTGCTGTCAATCTCATTCAGATCACTGTCCACCATTTAGACTAAGATCAGACTACCAATCTATTGAGAGGAGCTACTAAAATTCAAACCTATTTCATCACTCCTTTGGAATGGAAGTGCCATGGTTATACAATCATTTACGATCACATAACCCTCAAGTATTCCTAATACCCGTACATCCTACATACTGGAAGACCTAGAGTAAATTCGAAGTTTTAAATTATATTTAAATTGTCTTCTTCAAGATTTTATCATTAGGTTTCTCATTCGATCATTAGGAATTGGTATCAATCATATGCTTTCCAAAAGTATATAGCATACCTACAAATTCTTGTCATGCTTCCAAATAAAGATGACCTTGCATGAAATTTGAACAATCCTAATATCTCATGAGTGAGCTTATGTCTTCCGATTTAGAAGTGAAAATGCATGATCCCTTTGAGAGATCGTATTACTCATATTCCCATGTATGCATACTGATGAGTCCTAAATTGCGCTATTTAAAAATATGTGTCGTGAATTATCATCTCTTAAAAAATATGTCGTTCGTTGTAGGCGGTAATTGGAATCGGTCAAGAGAATAACCACAATTTATTTAATCAATTTTTAATCACGTGATTTTATGTTTATTTTACTTGAGCAAGTCCCAAGGTCAAACACAAGGAGGCAAAGGAACAACCTAGAATTATATTTATCAAAGTTCATGCACAGTTTTCGAGGTAGTTTTTTTTAATAATTTTCAATGTAATAAATGATGCAAAGTGCAATTTCGGCCTATTTTAGGGACTAAAATGTAATTATCAATCAAACAATGTTCGAAAAATATGAGACTTGGCCACAATACAAAATATGATGAAATGAATGCACTGTAATTTTTTGGAATTTTTGGATGCAAGATGAATTTTTTTATGAATTTTTAAATGCAAACAAAGTGAATTTCAACATTTAATTGTAATAAATATTAAACCTAATTATTTTCAAGGGATAAAATTAACTAAGATCTATCACTAGGTTATTTATCTCAGAAAAATCCTAAACTGCAAAAATACAAGATTCAATACCTATTAAAAATCAAATATTAATTATGCCAAATGATTTTTAGAGGGCAAACTATGCATGCAAATGCAATTCTTTTTGGACACAATGTTAAACACAATTAATTCTGTTATCCATGATTTTTCGGGAATTTTTAAAACAACGGTTAATCAATTATAAATTTCAAAGCACAAAATAGGAAAAATATGAAATTTTCCACAAAAATAATTAATTATTAATTAACCATTGATTACAAAAATATCCACAATATGTCAAAATGTAGAGAATTAAATGCGGAACAAAATGCTATTTTTAGATGAATAAAATAGTGTAATGTAGCTATCCAAAACAAAGGGGAAAGATAAGTGTATAACTGCAATTACAATAAATAAAATAAATATAAAAAACGCAGTAGGGAGGGCCTATGTTTGATTACCGATAAGTACGGGGGCCTCTGACAAAATTTCCAGAGGGGTCGGCGGGGGTTGCGGCGTAAATAGGCGAACTCCTGGGGGATTTTCTGCAATTCCTCATGCAGGTCACGTGTACGCACATGCGATGGCCGGCTCGGAGAGAGGGTTGGCACGATCCTCCACGTGGCGATGCTACGTGCTTCGACCTTGGTCCGAAGCTCTGGTTCAGATCCGAGGCTAGTGAATCAATCCACACTGTTTATGAAGGTTGATCCGACGACGGAGGCTTTGGCGTGTCTGACCGGTCGGATGCTCGATGCGAGTTGATCGAACGACTGCGGGTGGCCGACACAAGGTCGACGGGCGCCGGTGGAGAGGCGGAGCGGCGGAGCATTGACCGACGAGGGGAGTGTCGAAGTCGTATCGGAGTTGGTGGCGTGAGAGCTCCTGGATGTGGCTGGTGTCAAAGAAGCTCAGGTCGGTGCACTGATGGTGAAGTCGGGCGTCGATGGCGGAGTGATGGGGTATGGGGGGGTTGATGATCGGAGATGGGAGATTGGATAGTATGTCAGAGATGATGATCGGGATGGATATGAAACGTTGAGGGGGTCGAGCAGCGGGTTATCGGAGATGGGGATATGAGCGGAGGAGTGGAGGAGTACCTGGAAGGGTAGGGGCTCGACGACGATGATTGGTCGGAGCTGGAGCAGCAGCACTGGTGGCGGAGCTGCAACGAGGACAACGATGCTCGGATCACACCGATGAAGACTCGGTCTGTCACTACCGGAGGGGAGGGAGAATGGTGGATGGGCGTTGGTGAAGACGTCGGCGATTTTAAATAGGGAGATGGAATCAATCGGAGATGGAAAAGGGAGACGTGACTGGACTTGACGATGTCGGCTCTCGAAATCTGACGAGATCGGTCGGGGATTCACGGAGGTTTTGGAAGGTCGGGATTCACGGGGCAAGATTGAGATTCACCGCAGATCGGAGATGGAAGGCGGCGCGCAACGATTTCGGGGGAAGCGATTCGACGAGAGGGGACGAGATCGTGACGACATCGGTCGAAATCCGCGGCGGAGATGGCGAGATCTTCGACGACAATCGCGGCGGAGGATCCCAAGGAGGAAGGTAGCTGAGGAAGGTGATGACCCCTGGGCCGTCCGATCGGCTGAAGATCGGATGGCCCAGATGGGGCCACGTCGCGGAGTTTGAGGCATGTGGTGCACGTGCGCACGTGCCTGGGAGGCACGCGCGACACACGTGCGGGGTCTTTTTATTTTTTATTTTTATTATTTTTCATTATTTTTTTAATAAAAAATGAATAATAAAAATCCCAAAAATAGCTGGCACGTGGCAGCTCTAGGAGCCGCCATGTGTCAGCACCACAAAAATCAGGAAATAAATAGAAAGAAAAATAGAAAAGAAATAGTAAACGACCTCGGATCGAAAAAGTTTTTTCACGAAAATTCTCATCTCGATGAGATCTACAATTTTTATGAAGACATAAAAACCAAAATCGATCATTTGCATAAAATGATATTTTTGGGATATCCCTTGTACATAGAATACCTTGATTTTTGGTTATATATTTTTTTGTTATTTTTAAACCAGATAAAAATCCGGAAAAATATGATAAAATCAAAGATAAATATAGACACATTAATCTAATTTTTTTGAATTTTTATTAATTAAGAAAAAGAAGGAATAAAATAAAACACGAAAAGACCAATTTTGTATAGTCAGTTAGTGACGACTTGGACTCAATATGTTTCTTTGATTTTAATCTCAGTTTGGATTTGGATTTTTACGCATTTTAATAAAACTTTTATCAAAGAAGACAAATGAAAAAGAGATAAACTAAAATAGATTAAATATGTACATAAAATACTAGGTCAAAAACAGCTAAAATACAAAATGTACAAAAGAGGCCCAAAATCCAACTTTCACATACGAGATCTGATTCACTTGAACTTGGTCTTGTTTTGAAGGTAATTGAATGCAAATTAGTTCAAAAGTGAGTAGGATCAAATCGGACATTGGATGAGGGAGATATGAGGGTTTTAGTCTGAGAATCCTAGAACTATGGTTTGGGTTTTTGGTCCACTTATTTGGGTTAATGATTTTTTTGTATTTTTTTATTTATTCTTGTTAGTGATATGTACACAATAGGTCATATTCCCTTATTTCTTGTTAGAAATCAGGGAATTTGGGCTATTTACAGGTCAATTTTGCTGGGATTTTTGGCTTCTTATTTTGTGCAGAAATGCATGCTAAAAATGCAATTATTATTAAAACATGCATGAATGCTAATTATGCAGAATAAATGAGGAAATGCTAATGATTTTGAGGTATTTGAGCTTAATTAATGAGATTTAGAGTGATGAATCTGAGATTCATCATCCCCTATACTTAAACCATGCTCGTCCTTGAGCATCAAAAAGAAATGCATGAGGTGAAATGAGATTGGGTTCCATACCAAGATCATGAGCTAAAGGTGGAAAATGAAACTAGACTTGACCTTTGGATTATTAGTTTGGAGGAACTACTGTGAGACATAGAATTTTAAAAATGACAACGCTCAAGTTCTACACATCTTTGTCACAGTTTCGGCCTAGAAGTCATCTTAGATCAATCCTCCTCCCAAAGCATACCCCATGAACATTGAACAATCGACTCATGTGTGTGAAAGGTTTTAGCTCTTCCCATCCAGAATGCCGGACTACCATGCAAACCTCCTCTCCAGTAACTCATCCTCGGGGAGTTAGGTATTTCCTTCTAAGGTCTGTCGCGATGTGTTCACAATCAAATTGGGGGAGAAGTTAGAAGAAGGAGAAAAGAACTGGAGGGTGGCCAGTGTAATCACCTCTCCTTGTGAAGCTAGCCAGTGTAGCTGAGTCTCCACCAAGGTCTGCAGGTTTTCTTGAAGCTTGGACCTTTTTGGTCAGATATTTATTTGATAGTATGCTTCTTTGTATTTGGAATTTTTGGTGGTTCTGCTTGGATCTTGTTGTGTCCCTACGGATATAGAATCTTTTTTTTTTCCGTACATTTCTTGGGGTCTTAGAAAAAATTGTGCCCAATCGTCCATCCCTTTTCCGAAGCTTTATTTCAACCCGTACTATGGTCTTTAGATTTCCACGCTAGCAGAAAAGAAACTCACACAGTCTTAGAACATCCCGTCTGAGTTGAGCTAAGTGCATAGTTGACGAGTCCGATATTCGCTGCGTTAAATTATGATTTAATTTGTCGTTTCGTTGTAGGCAACGATCAGAATCGGTCAAGAAAATAACCACACAAACTATTCGTCAATTTTAATCAATGCGATTTTATGTTTATTTTACTTGGGCAAGTCCCAAGGTCGAACACAAGGAGGCAAAGGAACAACTTAGAATTATGTCTATCAAAATTCATGCGTAGTTTTCGAGACGGTCTTTTTTTGTAATTTTTAATGCAACAATGGATGCAAGATGCAATTTCGGCCTATTTTAGGGACTAAAAAGTAAAGGCAATCAAACGATGTCCGAAAAAAATGAAACTTGGCCATGATATGATGAAATGAATGCACTGTAATGTTTTTGGAATTTTTGGATGCAATATGATTTTTTTATGAATTTTTAAATGCAAACAGAATGAATTTTAATATTTAATTATAATAAAAAATAAACCTAATTATTTTCAGGGGATAAAATTATCTAACATCTATCACTAGGTGATGAATCTCAGAAAAAGTATAAACTTCGAAAATGTGAGATTTAATACCTATTAAAAATCAAATACTGAAATATGCAAAATGATTTTTATAGGGCAAATTACACATGCAAATAAAATTCTTTTTGGGCACAATGTCAAGCACAATTAATTCTACAATATATGATTTTACGGGAATTTTTCAGAGCAACGGTTAATCAATAACACATGTAAGAGCACAAAATGGGTAAAATATTCAATTTTCCACATAACAATTAATAATTAATTAACCATCAATCACAAAAATGTCCACAATATGTTAAAATGTAGAAAATTAATTGAGAAACATCATGCTATTTTTGGATAAATAAAATAAAGTCATGCAGAGGTCTAAAATAAAGGGGAATGATAGGGGTACAGATGCAATACAATAAATATAAATAAAATATGCAGGAGGGGGATCTAGTTGTAATTACCAAGATTCCAGAGGGTCTTCTCGTAAATTCTCTAGAGGGGCACGAGCCTGGCACGTGCCCTCTGGTCAGCAGGGCTTCTGTACGAATAGGGGAAATGCTGAAGGTGATTTGCAAATTGTCACTAGGTCACGTACGAGGCACGTGACCCGTGGGTCTTCGATGTAACTTCGGTAATTCTCAGGGGCCTCGATGAAAGTTCCCCCTCGGCACGTACCCTGCACGTGGGACGGGGCCTCGAAATTCACGCGCCCGGCGGAGCGGTGGTGTTGGAGGCTGGTGGTGACGCGACACCGCCCCCCAGCGACAGTCGTCAGTGAAGGAAGGGCGGAGCTGCTGGCGTCGCCGGATGTGCAGCCCCTGGCGGAGCGGCAGAGGGTTCCGGCAAGCGTGGTCCTCACTGGAGGTGGCGCAGTGGACACGGCGAGGAGGGTGGCCGGCTGTCACCGATGTAGCGGTGGTCTGGAGGCGCGATGTCGACGTCGGCGATGGTGAAATGTTTGCTGAAATCAGAGATGGGTTGCGAAGTTGATGGAGGCATCGTTGATGGAAGGTTTGATGAACGACATTGTCGAAGATCGTGTAGTTAGGCTCGACGATGGAGGTCGAAGCAGAGCAGCGAGGGTCGTCGAAGATCGCCGCTGCAACGAGGGAGGCTTCCCTCGGATCTCACCGGCTGGAGAAGGCGACGATGTCACCGTCGACCTTGTCGTAGTGGTGAATCGGAGGATGGGTCGAAGGTAGGGCGACGCGACTTCTTAAATAGGTTGGATTTGGGCGCCGGAGAGGGAAAGAATCGTGACGGAGCTGATTGTGGATTTGACGAGATTCGCAGGGATGAGGAGATTGGAGGGGATCGCGAATTCGAGTGGAGATCGGGGATTGATTCAATGGGAGGACGGTGCGAGATGGAAGAGGGAGGAGATCGGATGACGAGATCTGATGCGAGATTCACGGCGACGATGGGCGAAACGCGGAGGCGGTGGCGAGGAATTGGGGGAAAGGGGAACAGAGGAGGAAGACACACAGGTGCCGTCCGATCGAGCGTAATCGGACGGCTCCTGTGCCGCTACATGGCCACAGTAGATGGGAAAGGGAGGGCACGTGCGGAGCACGTGTCTGGGAGGCACGTGCGACGCACATGGTTTTTTATTTTTTTTAATTTTTTTATAAAAGAGAATTAGTAAATAAGCCAAAAATGGCTGATACGTGGCGGCTCCAGGAGCTGCCACGTGTCAGCACCAGAAAATTCGAAAAATAAAGATTTTGTAAAATACAAAATAAATAGCAAATGACCTCGAATCGAAAAATTTCTTCAAAAAATTGCTCGTCTCGATGAGATCTACAACTTTCATGAAGACATCAAAACCAAAATCGATCAAATGGAAAGAAGTGAATTTTTTGGGGTATCCCATGTACATAAAATACCTTGATTTTTGGGTTTTCTATTTTTATGTCATTTTTAAACCAGATAAAAATCCATAAAAAATATGGAAAAATCGAAGATAAATATTTACACGATAATTTTATTTTTTGGATTTTTATTAATTAAGAAAAAGAAGAAATAAAATAAAATAAGAAAAGGACCAATTTTGTACAGTTGGTTAGTGAAAACTCGGACTCAATTTGTTTCTTTGATTTCAAGCTCAATTTGGATTTGAATTTTTATGCATTTTAATAAAACTTTTATCAAAGAAGACAAATGGAAAAGAAATAAATAAAAATAGGTTAAGTATGTACACAAAATAATAGGTCAAAATCAGTGAAAATACAAAATGTACAAAAGAGGCCCAAAACCCAACTTTCACATATGAGCTCCGAATCACTTGAACTTGATCTTGTTTTGAAGGTAATTGAACGTACATTAGTTCAAAAGTGAGTAGGATCAAAACGGACACTGAATGAGGAAGATATGAGGTTTTTAGTCTGGAAATCAAGAAACTAGGGTTTGGGTTTTTGGTCCACTTATTTGGGTTAGTGATTTTTTTTGTATTTTTCATTTATTCTTGTTAGTGATAAGTATACAGTGGAGGTAGTTTCGTGTCATTCAGAGTTAGTGTGAATTAGTTAAAAATCAGGGAAGTTAGGCTATTTACAGGTCATTTTGGCTTGGATTTTTGACTTCTTATTTTGTGCATAAATAATGGCTAAAATGCAATTCTTATGAAAACATGCATTAATGCTAATTATGCAAAATAGATGCAGAAATGATGTTGATTTTGAGGGATCTGAGCTTAATAAATGAGATTGAAAGTGATGAATCTTATATTCATCATCCCCCTATACTTAAACCATGCTCATCCCTGAGCATCAAAAAGAAATGTCATGAGGTGAAATTAGATTGGGTTCCATACCAAGACCATGAGCTAAAGGTGAAAGTGAAAATAGACTCGACCTTTGGATTATTAGTGTGGCGGAACTTCTGTGAGACTTAAAATTTTAAAATCAACAGCCTTCAAGTTCTACACATCATTGCTACAGTTTCGGCTCAGAAGTCATCTTAGATCAATCCTCTTCTCAAAGTATACCTATGAACATTGAACAATCAACTCATGTGTGTGAAAGGTTTTAGCTCTTTCCATCCAAAATACCGGACTACCATGCTCCTCTCCTCTCCAGTAACTCGTCCTCGGGGAGTCAAGTATTTCCTTCTAAGGTCTGTCGCGTTGTGTTCACAATCGAATTGGGGGAAGAAGATAGAAGAAGGGGAAAAGAACTGGAGGGTGGCCAGTGTAGTCATCTCTCCTTATGAAGCTGGCCAGTGTAGTCGAGTCTCCACCAAGATCTGCAGGTTTTCTTGAAGCGTTGCTTCTTTGTATTTGGATTTTTGGTGGTTCTGCTTGGATCTTGTTGCGCCCCTATGGATATAGAATCTTTTTGTTTCCGTTCATTTTTTGAGGTCTTAAAAAAATTGTGCCCAACCATCCATCCCTTTTTCGAAGCTTTATTTCAACCCATACTCCGGTCTTTAGATTTCCACGCTACCAGAAAAGAAACTCACACAGTCTTCCAACATCCCGTCTGAGTTGAGCTAAGTGCATAGTGCGAGAGTACAAATTAATTCCCTATTCCAGAGTTGTATCCAGAATGAAGAGACCAGGTTAGACACTAAGAGTCAAACGCTGCACATTGTTATGTGGAACTCAAAGAATTATGTCAACGACCTGAAGTTTCTAAAATCCTATTTCTCGGTGAAGTTCCTCTGAAAAATAGGTGGATTAAGGTCAAGTCCAGACCACTCTCGATTTTTGCTCACAACTCGGTTCAAAACCCAATGACTTTTTACAGATGCAAATGAATGCGATGCTGGATGAAGTGCAGGTGTGTGAAATGTAGACACATTTTTTTCTTTTCTTTTCTTTTTGAAATTTTATGCAAGAGATTTTGTTGTTGTTTTTTTGTTTTGTTTTTTTAATGTAAAACTGAATAAGAAGCCATTTTTTTCAAAAATTTTGGGCACAGTCAGTGTTAGTAGCAAAACTTTTTTTCTTCTTTTTTTCTTCTTTTTTTCTTTTCTTTTTGTTTTTGAATTAATTACCCATCCCGTAAATACATATAGACTTACGCGAAAGTACGAGATATGGGTAAAATATATACGAAGTATATATACAGACCCCCTATACTCAGCGAGTGCTGTGTCCTCAGAGCACAAGAAGCGTAAAGAAGACATAGCTCGGGCTAAGCGTAAGAGAGTGAAAAAGGAACAGAGAAAGAAAAAGATTTACAGAACGCCCCCTATACTTAGACTGTGAACAGTCTGAGTATAGAAGAAGGGCGGGAAAAAATGAAGCGGTCGGGATATATGAATGAGGAGAGTATACACAGGCGGGTGTCGGTTCCCCCTATAATTAGGCTCTGGTCAGCCTAAGTATGGAAAAGGGTGTAAATGGAGCGATCGGGAGAAGTATGATGGGGAAAATGGTATATACAGATGGCATTAGTCCCCCCTATACTTAGGCCTTGGAATAAGTAGAGGAAGAAGCTATACAAGGAGACCGATGTGGTCGGGAAGGAGGGTGGGACTGATCTGATGAATCTTCAATGTCCTCGCTCTACGTGAAGTAGATGAACTCAACTTGAACTGTCTGCTCTTTGGGTAATTCAATATATGGCTTCGATAATTGTCCATTTACTGAGAAAGGTTGTGCATCATCTTTGAGTTCGGCAATATCCACGCTTCCGTTGGTATGCACATCGACAACAATGTAGGGACCCGTCCATTTTGATTTTAGTTTCCCATGAAAAATCTTCAACTGAGCATTAAATAACCACACTTTCTGCCCAGGGACAAAGGTTTTATCTTGAATATGTCTATCATGCCATCTCTTGACCTTGTCTTTATAAATTACACTGTTGTCGTATACTCGGTTTTGGATTTCAATTAGCTCATTCAGATTTAAGTCTCGATATAATTTCCCAAGGTGACAACTCCAATTCTACTTTTTGATCGTCCATTCTAATTTGTGAATCAATTCTGCGGGTAGATGGCATGGCTTGCCATAGATCATCCTAAAAGGTGAAGTGCCAAGTGGAGTCTTATAGGCTGTCCTATAGGCCCACAGAACCTGGTCCAAGAGTTTTGACTAGTTCTTCCTATCTGGACGAACCAACTTCTGAAGAATACCCTTCACCTCTCTATTATAAACCTCTGCCATGCCATTAGATTGTGGACGATATGGGTTGGCTATTCTATGCTCAAATTTATACTCCTTAGCTAAAGATCTTATTTCCTTATTCACGAAGTGGCTACCTCCATCAGAAATCAAAACTTTTGGTATTCCGAACCTTGCAATGATATTATCCTTGATAAACTTACAGACGATTTTGCTATCTGCGGTTCGGGTTGGAAAAGCCTCTACCCATCTTGATAAGTAATCAACCGCTAACAGAATGTACTCAAATCCATTGCTATTGGGAAAGGGACCCATAAAATCAATCCCCCATGCATCGAAAACATCACAGAAAATCATTGATTGCATGGGCATTTCATCTCTATATCCCACAGTCCCTCCCATTCTTTGACAAATCGGGCATGACTGTACAAATTCATTAGCATCCTGAAGTAAGGTCCGCCAGTAAAATCCACAATGGAGTACCTTATGCACGCTTCTCTTTCCCGAATGGTGTCCTCCAGCCTCAAGAGAATGACAATGTGTGAGGACAATATGGTATTCCTCCCGAGGAATACATCTTTGCCAGATGCAATCCGGTCCTTCATAGAAAAGAAAGGGATCGTCTCAATGGTATTTTCTCGAATCTGTCTTTAATCGATCAATCATTCTCTTGGTCCAACCAAAGGAAACCTTCTTGGAGACAAGATAGTTCACTATATCGGAATACCATGGGACAGAATCAATAATGCAAACTGATTCGTCTGGAAAAGTTTCCTTAATAGGTCCAGTGTCAAGATGATCATTTAGCTCAATTCGAGAAAGGTGATCAGCAACAACATTCTTTATTCCAGGTTTATCTTTGATTTCCAAATTATATTCCTGGATTAATAAAATCCATCTCAAAAGTCGTGCCTTAGCATCCTTCTTATCCATAAGGTATCTTATTGCCGTATGATTAGTGAAAATTGTCACCTTGGAGCCCAATATGTATGATCTGAATTTTTCAAGGGCCCAAACAACAACGAGCATTTCCTTTCCAGTTACTGTATAATTTCTCTATGCAGGATCCAACACTTTGCTCGCGTAGTGAATAGCATAAGGAATCCCATCTCGTCTTTGTCCAAGTACCGCTCCGACAGCAAAATCCGATGCATCAGTCATGATCTCAAAGGGGAGGGACCAGTCAGGAGTTTGTAATATCGACGATTCACATATTTTCTTTTGCAGGAGCTCGAAGGACTCTAGACATTTGTGATTCACAATAAAACTCGGTGTCTTTTTCCTAAGAGCTCAGTCAGTGGGCGGGCGATCTTTGAAAAATCAGGGATGAACCTTCGATAAAATCCAACATGCTCTAAGAACGACCTCACTGACTTGACGTTGGTTGGTGGCTCAAGTTTCTTGATCACATCCACCTTGGTAGGGTCGACCTCCATTCCCTTTTTGGAGATGACGTGCCCCAACACGATACCCTCAGTCACCATAAAGTGACTTTTCTCCCAGGAGAGTACTAAAATAACCTCCCTGCATCTCTGGAGAACTCGATCCAAGTGCGCTAAACATGTATCAAATGAGTCATTATGAACCGAGAAGTCATCCATGAAGACTTCCAGGAAATCACCAACCATTTCGGTAAATACAGCAATCATGCACCGCTGAAATGTGCCCGGGGCATTACAAAGCCCAAATGGCATGCGCTTGAATGCGTAGGTACTGAAGGGACATATGAACGTGGTTTTTTTCCTGATCCTCGGGAGCGATAGCTACTTGATTATAGCCGGAGTACCCATCAAGAAAACAGAAGAATGCTTTCCCTGCAAGTATATCTAAGATTTGATCAATAAATGACCGTGGAAAGTAATCTTTCTTGGTCGCAGCATTCAGGCACCTGTAATCGACACAGACGCACCACGACGTGGGTACTCGGGTCGCGATCTCTACCCCCTCCTCGTTGGTGACCATCTGGATCCTCGACTTCTTTGGGACGACATGAAGGGGGGGCACCCACTTGGAGTCAGAAATGGGATATATAAAACCTGCTTTGCACCATTTCTCTATCTCTTTCTTAACTACTTCCTGAAGATTGGGGTTTAATCTTCTCTGAAATTCACGGGAAGGCCTTGCATTATCCTCAACATAAATTTGGTGCGAGCAGAGAGCGGGGTTGATTCCTACGAGATCCGACACAGTCCAACCGATGGCTTTTCGATTTCGCTGAAGGAATTCTAGTAGTCTAGATTCTTGGTCCATGGTTAATGATGAGCTAATGATCACATGGAATTTTTCTTTGGGTCCATTAAGAAATACATACTTCAGAGTGGGAGGAAGAGGTTTCAGCTCTGGAAAATCTGAATCATCAATTATGTCTGGCTGAATGACTTTTAAATCTGGCTCTGTGTTGGTTGGCAGTGAATCATTCTGTGATATGCTAGCCACTAATTCTGAAGGAAGGTAAGTCGGATCATTAAAGTAGTGCGGTAATTCGGCCAAAGCCGCGTCCGACTCATCATTGATATTTCTTGATTTTTCCGAAGAAGATGGGACTGACAAACCCGAAAGGATTTCTATGTCATCAAGGTTATAAGCATCTGGGTGTCTAGATATGTCTGGTAATATCTCACAAACTGCATGGTGCACTGTTTCTTCTTCTGCTGTGGTGTTGTCAATTTGAAGGTCTGGCAGTTGGTCCCATGGCTCAATAGTGCTGATGAGATTACATTCTGATGTTTCAGCATATTCAGTATTGGATTCAGAATCTGGTCTTTGCACTTTGTTTGTTTCATCTCCAAATCCACTTCTCCGTATGGGGAGCGAAATTTCATCATTCCGGTGCCGTAATCGAATATAGCTTTGGCGGTTCTTAAGAATGATCTTCCCAGAATGATTTGCGATTCCTTCCAATGGTTCAGGGTCTCCATATCAAGGACAGTAAAGTCCACTTTGTATTCCGTACCTTCGACCATGATGATAACATTTTTTTACTTCTCCCTTAGGTCTTTTAGTGGATTTATCAGCAAATTGGAGTAAAGATAATGATTTTTGGAGAGGACCTAACTCCAATCTGTAATATAAGGCTAAGGGTAGAAGATTGATGGAAGAACCATTGTCGAGAAGTGTGCGTGCGAACGCAATGCCACCAATGCGACTCTCCACATAATGAGCATCCAGATCCCTTTTCTTTCTTGGTAAATGCTGATTTTTAACACATTTGGTAGTGGCAATTGTCAGGATATGAGTCTCCACAAATTGACTTGTTTTCTTTGTACGAGTCCTGGTGGGAGTGCATTTCATTTTCAAGTACTTCTGAATTGCTGGATTACTGGCCACATACTGATCAAAGGGTACTTTGACTGTGATATTTTGCTGGCAGAACCTTTCCATCAATGGGTCATTCTGAATGTTTTTCTTTTGTTTTCCTTTCTTAAGAGCATATGGGAAAGGAATGGAAGCATTTGAGATAGGAGAAAGAGAGCCAGAATCATAAATAAGAGCATCTTTATTAGATTTGGAGTTCTTATTACAATCGTAAGTTTTCTGATAATAATCATGTTGCTGAAATGGTGACAAATGTATTTTTGCAGCAACTAGAGGTTCAAGGTCCTTGTAGACTCCATAGATGCTTTTCCTTTATCTCGTGCTGGGATCTTCAGGCGTCCTTTTTCTTCATCCTCAGAAGCATCCTCCAGTTGATCTTTTGAGTCTTCGTGATCCGATTCCCGTGCCCGATCAGGTATGACCACGGTCCTTCCGCTCCTGAGTGACATGGCATTGATATTGTCAAAAGAAAGGATCTCATGTTCAGATGTGAAAAAATCTGAATAGTATACCTGGCCATTGTGTTGAGACGATTGAGATTTATTCAAGCTATTGGGGTTAGCTTGAACTTGGGCGGGAATGGTTGTGGCTGGGGCTGTCTTTTCATCCTTCCAATGGGACAAGCGATTAACATCAACCTGTAGATCGTGCAGCTCATTTCGGAAGTTGCAAATCTCTTCAAGCATCTGTCTTTGTATATCTATCGGTTCTTCTGAAGGGTTGGATGATTGAGCTAATTGTTTTGGAGCTTGATATTGCTAACGGAATTGTTGAGGCTGGTTCTGGTGGTTGTATGACTGTTGCTGCTGCTTTGGATGCTGATATGATGTAGTGTTCTGAGTGTGTTGTGGAGTTGGTGGAAATGCGGCATTATAGAAAGTAGGCGGATGTTGATAAGGCTGACGGTCTCCCATATTACCCTGTCGGGTAGTGTCCTGAGTGTACCAAATACCATTTACTTTGAATGTCAGAGGTAGGGCTTCTTCATGAATGTGATTCACAATTTTCCAATGGCAAGATTGCAATATTCACAAAATAATTATGAATTATTTTTGTTGAATAATTTACAACAAGTGTTGTTATAAATCTTGGAGATTTCCATGGAATAAAGTAATCTCATGAGATATCATGAAATTACATGAGATTGCCACCAAATCCCATATTATGGAAGGAGGCAATCTTCATTCCAATAATCTCCATGATTGCTTGATTTAATTTGGGATTGATTTACATTGATTTATCAATAAAGATTTAATGTAAATTAAATTAATTGTTGTTAGTTTTTACCAACACAAATCTTAGCCATTAAAAGAAACACAAATCAATGAGAGCCATTGGATTTATGTTGCCCATGGATTGAGATCCATGGATCCCAAAATATTATAAAAGGAGAGGCACCCCTTTGCTCTTCTTTACACACAAAAAAGAGAACATAAGTCTCTCTCTCTATTTCTCTCTACACGTCAGCCCTCTCTCTTCCTCTCTCATGGCCATCCACCATGGATGCCCTAGAGAGAGTCTCCATCGCCGCATCGTCGTCGTTATGCTGCTTGATCGTTTGCTCGTGGATCTCTGTCTCCATCGGTGCGCCTCGCTCGTGAAGAAGGCGTCGGATATCATGTGTCGAGATCAGGAGATCCGTCGCTTGGATCATCAACATGGATTGCGAGAAGCACGCGATTAATCCCTGCGCTCGCAAGCGTCTCCTCTGTCGGATTGGACTTGAGACAGGAGGTCTCTTCGTTTAGAGATTCGATTGCAACCACACCTCAAGAGGTAATCTTATTACTTGTTTTTGGTTTAGATGAAACGATCCGAGAAGTGTTCTTGGATCATGTGGTTTCGTCGCATGAATTTTTTTTAATTTCTGCTGCATAGAACAACTAGTGTGACTAGTCGTTCCTCGTCGTATTCGATACGACGCTCACGCTTCCGTGATGCGCTTGAGGATTATCCCATATCCTTCAGAGAAAACAACCTTCACCTGTCTATTTGGAACATAAGCCTTCCGCAGAATGTCATTCAGTTTGTGCAATGCTCCAGCAACATTCCAACGATGTATGTTAGCAGTATTCATAGATATGGTTGGAAGTTTTCTTGAGGTCTTTATGGATGATTTCTCAGTCTATGAAGATAGCTTTGATCAGTGTTTATCCTATTTAGACTGAGTCCTGAAAATATGTTGTGAAGTGAATCTTGTTCTCTCATGGGAGAAGAGCCATTTTATGGTGATCGAAGGAATTGTGCTTGGCTATGTCATTAGAAGCGTAGCATGGAGGTTGATCCGGTGAAGGTGGAAGTGATTTCGAATCTAGAGCCACCTACAAATTTCAAACATGTCAGATCTTTCTTAGGGCACGTCGGTTACTACGACGATTCATCAAGGATTTTAGCAAAATTTCCCAACCCTGATCGAGCTTCTATGCAAGAGTCAGACTTTATTGTAGATGAAAGAGTCCTCCATGCCTTTTATCAGTTGAAAGAAATAATTACTCATGCCCCGGTCCTTCAACCACCATATTGGTCTCTACCATTTGAGATCATGACAGATGCTTCTAATTATGCTATTGGGGTGGTTTTAGGACAGAGGAGAGATTATATTCCATTTGCCATTCACTATGCCAGCAGAACACTCGATGAAGCGCAAAGAAACTTCACTATCACTAAAAAGGAGCTGCTGGCAGTGGTATTTGCCCTGGAGAAATTCAGATTCCATTTTCTTGGATCCAAGGTTATCATGTTTATAGATTATGTGGCCATCAAATATCTACAATCCAAGAAGGATGCCAAATTGAGACTCATCAGGGTTCCTTCTTCTCCAAGAATTTGACCTTGAAATTCGTGATAAACTTGAAGTTAAAAATGGTGGCCAATCACTTGTCAAGATTATCAGAGACAGACACTCTTGAGAAGAGCCTACTGCCTATAGAAGAAACTTTTCCAGATGAAGCTATTCTGTCAATTACCTTGCTCCCCTAGTTCGCCGATATTGTAAAATATCTTGTATCCAAGAAAACTCCACAAGATGGTGAACTATCTTGTATCCAAGAAAACTCCACAAGTATTCATTTTTATCAGTGGGAGGATCCTTATCTCTTTTGTGAGGGGGTAGATTGCATCTAGAGGAGATGCATTCCTCAGGAGGAAGTCCATAGTGTCCTGGAGCACTGTCATGCCAAAGAATCAGGAGGACACCATTCTGGAAGAAGAACAACAACAAAAGTTCTCTAATGCGACCTGCGGTGGCCGACTCTATTCAAAGATGCAGAAGACTTTGTCAAACACTACACTGGTGACTGACTCTATTCAAAGATGTAGAAGACTTTGTCAAACATTGCACTGACTGTCGGAGATTGGGAGGTACTATTGGAATGAGAGATTACAATGCCTCTGAAGTACATTCAGATCTCAGACGTGTTTGACGCATGGTGCATTGATTTCATGGGTCGGTTCCCTAACAATTAGGGTTTTGAGTATATTATGCTTGTTGTCGATTATGTGACGTTGGGTGGAGGCTATCACAACCCGAGCTGTTGACACTCGCACCATCTGCCGGTTCCTAAGGGAAAACGTCATTTCACAGTTCGGGATCCCCAAAATTCTATATCATATGGGCAATCATCTCATCAACAGAGAAGTGAAGAAGCTGGCACATGGATTCTACATCGAACATCGTGTCGCCTCTCCGTACCACCCACAACCCAATGCCTGACCGAATTTCAAATATGGAGATAAAAATAACTTTGCAGTAACTCGTATGCCTCGACTGGAAGAATTGGTCTTAGTTACTCGATTCAGTTTTTTGGACCTACCAGACCACGTACAAGTCACCATTATGAATGTCCCCTACCGCCTAGTGTATGGCAAGCCATGCTATTTTCTCGTAGAGCTCATTCAAAAATCTTTGTGGGCAATCAATATATGTAATTTGGATTCCAAGGAGGCTGGAAAGAACAGAAAGTTGGATCTGAATCAGCTCCTTGAATTCCACAAGTATGCATATGACAACTAACTGATGTACGAGGAAAAGGTCAAGAAGTGGCATGACAAGCACATCTGCCGCAAGACCTTCGAACCAGGGCAGAAAGGTTGGTTGTTTGATGTAAAGCTTAAACTATTCCCAGGGAAGTTGAAAAGCAATGGACATGGCCTTTCATAGTGAAACATGTGTGTGATAATGGAAGCATCTTCATATCCGATTTGTCAGCAGATAGCTTCTAAAGCCCATCTGAAATATGACACATTTCTATTCGTGGTTGACTCAACGTAGGTGGTCTACGATGAAGAACTCATAGCTACAGCATCAGCTCCATCAGATGAGGCTAGCAAAAATATTTTTGAATAGTTTATCATTTTCTTCTTTTCTTCTTTCCGTTCTTTATTCTTTTATTCTTCTATAAAGTCACACTCATCCCATACATCATTCATATACTTAGGATATGCTTCATCCTAAGTATAGGGGGGATGAGTGCATTCGAGTGCTCATTCTTTGATCCCTCGTCTATCTCCTCAACTTTTGACATTCTTTCGATACTTAGGGATATTTTACATAGGGGAGACAGGACGAGCAGCTAATTTATTCATTCCCACACTCTCTACTCCCTGCATTTGTACACGGATTGCTCTACTTAGGATTAATTGATCCTAAGTATAGGGGGGACGTTCGACTTCCTATTCTTTAGTCATTGCAGTATATACTTTACTATACTTAGTATGAGTTACATTTTCCATTTTCTTCAATCTATGAGGACATAGATCAAGCTAAGTATAGGGGAGTCAATATATACTTTGTATATATTTTAGCCATAACTCGTACTTTCGTATTCTCAATAAAGTATGGCTAAGACATTGTACATATATATATATATTAAATTCATTAAATCATTAAATAAAAAGATGGTTATATTCCTCATATTCTTCTTGTATATATTGATTAATAAATCAGGTAAAAAGGCCTTGTAAAATGTTTATAAAATAGTTTGAAAATCAATTTGAAAAATCCTTTAAAACTATTACAAAAATATTTTGTAAAATGTTTTTAACCTTTGTAAAAATTCTTGGTTTGTAAAAATTTCTTTTCTTTGTGTGAAATAAAAAATGTTTTGAAAATCGGTTTACAAATGGTTTGGAAAATGATTGCAAAAATATTTTGAAAAATCTATACATACTATTTGAAAAACCTATGCAAAATGATTTTCAAATATATGTAAAAGTTTGTAAAAATTATTTGCAAAAACTATTTTGGACTATAGTTTTCAAAATTGTTTGGAAAATAATTTTCAAAGAAGTTCGAGGAATATAAACATCACACAAAAATTCTTTGCTAAATGTATATATGTGTTTAAAAAAATAAACACACATCCCTTGTAAATTCTTAAAAATCCTAACCCTTGTAAATAATAAGATTCATAGCCGTGTAAATATTTGTACCTAGTTTTGTCCAAAAACTTTTGTTTTGAAATACCAAAAACATTTGCAAAAAAAAGAAAAGAAAAGTTCAAAAGTTTAATAACATGTACATTCTTTGGTATAGTCTAAACAATTGAACAAGTCCAAATAAAGTCTGAAGATTGGAGCTCGGATAGGCGTTAATATACTTAATTTCAGATGAACCTATTGAGGATTGGAATTGGAGGTACTTCAAGTCATCCTGACTTAATTCTTTAGGTTCCATGAGACTATGTTCATGAACCAATTCAATGTGTCTAAATAGAGCCCTTCATATCATCCGTAAGATTCTTGAGACAATGACTTGATTGGAAACCTAACACTTAGCTCGACTCAGATGGATTGTTAAAAAATATTGGAGTCTAACTCAGGATGATGCAAGGCCGCTTCGTCAGGGGTGGCTCAAGAACCATTCTTGGGGATTGTCGACACCGGTACTCTAACCTACTTGTTCTGGTAGCAATGATATCTAAATACTGGAGATGGATTGAAATAATGCTTCATATGAGGAGTGGTCTATCGACACAACTTTTTCTAAGACCCCAAAAAATAATGGATCAAAAGATTCTATAACCGTCGAGGCACAAACAAGAATGCATAAGCTATGCAAAGACAAATAAAATATCCAAAGAAGCCAACACCAAAAATTCCACAAAAAATCGAGCTTCAGAAAAGGCAAGCTTCTTGGTGAATACCTGGTTACACTGACCAACTTCACAAGGGAACGAAGAATACACTGGTCCATTCCCACTTCTCTTCCTAATTCTTCTTACTTCCTTCCCCCATTTGGTTGCAAAGACTGGGAGCACCTGACCTTAGAAGGGGATATCTACCTCCACGAGGATGAGTTACCAGAAGAGCAGAATCCTTGGTTGTTCAACAATTTTGTCTGGGGAGAGCTAACACAATTCACACACATGGTTCTATCACTTCAAGGTAGCAAGAGTATGCGACCGAGAGGATGGTTCGGAACTGATTGTGGCTTGGACTAACAAGTAGGATTATGGAACCAAGGGGATGTTGTGTCACAAATCCTAACCTCAAAGCGATTCCAGACACACCATTAATCCAAAGGTCTTCTCTGAGCTCCTACTTTGGCATTATTAAGACAAGTTTAAAAGTCGAAAATTATTCCAGGTTATTTCTTTTTCTTTTCTTTATTTTCTTCTCAGCATTCATAAGCATAAGTGTTTGCTAGAGACTAGAAAAGGCAAGTATAGTGGGGTGACGAATCTCTATTTCATCACCTTTATTCTTTCATTTTGGCCTTTAAACCCGAGCTGAATGCATGAATATATCATTCATTTGCCAAAATAAATATTCATTAATTAGAAAACAATATTGTATAAAAATTGTACATTTATTGTATTTATTACCAAAATAAAAGAATAAAAGAAAGAAAAGAAAAAGAGCGAAGTATCAAGGACACTGAAGTGGCCCTAGCCCTCGAGACATGTTGACTTAGTCGACAAGGAATAAAATAGGGGGAGATAGGGCGACTAATTGTATAGAAACCACAGTCGAATCACTCTACAAAATAGGCCAATAATTATTTCTTGGGACCTATTTAATCTTTATTATTACACCTCAAATAAAGAAATTTTGTACATGAAAGCTATAGATAAAAATGTATAGAAAAATATAAAATTTATTTCATACAAAAATAATATATAGTGTACAATTTATACTCTAGATAAGATTCCAAAATCCCAAGTTCCCAGACCCGCATCTCCTAAATAAAAACTCAAAATGTATCACATCACCTATAATTGTTTATAACTATTAATAAGCTATTTAATGAAGGTGGTTTCATATTTTTTGGAGTTAAGGTGTGAAAGTTAGGTTTTGGACCTCTATTGTATAATATACGCAAATAAAATTCGCATACACTCACCTATAAACCTCTACTCACTTTTGAATTAATGTACATTCAATTATCTGCAAAACAAGATCAAATTCAAAAGAATCGGAATTCATATGTGAAACTTTGGTTTTGGGACTTCATTGTATATTGTATATATTAACCAATTTGTCCTTATTATTTTATGTACAAAATTAATTCTTTTTAATTTATTCCGTTTCCATTTATTTTCTTCAATTTATGTTTTAATAAAATAAGAAAATTTCGAAATTAAAATTTCATTAAATATCAAAGAAAATGAGCCATCCTAAGTCTGTATATATAATATGTACATAAATTTATTTTCTTTTATTTCTTTATTTTTTAAATTATTTAAAATATCAAAATTTTGATTGATGCGTATATATTTGTTTTATATTATATTATATTATGAATTTTCTTAGTTTTAAAATAAAAATTGCAAAAACTAAAAAAACATGGTATTCTATGTAAATAGAAGACCACCAAAAATACATTGTATACAGATGATTATTTTGGTTTTGGTTTATTCTTCATTATTTTTATAATATTATATTTTTATAATTTGTAAAAATTATTTTTAAAATATTTACATATTAAACTAGAATAAAACCATAAAGAAAACACTAAAATAAAATATGTATACCAAGTACATAGATGTATATACAATACATAAACATATGTATTAAATATACCTATTTATTTAGATGTAAATATTATATCAAAAAATATAATAAAAATATATTTATGAAAATAATAAGTTATGAATATATAACTTATTAAAGTAAAATAATAAAATCGAAAATAAAAAATAAAAAATATATATACAAAATATGGATGAAAATACCTATAAGTATACTTGTAGAAAACCAATCTCTAATAAAACACTTAGAAAAATGAATAAAAGTAGGTATAAAATACTACAGAAAATTAGAAACACTTTTCATTTTATAACCTAAAAATAATGAATTCAATTATTATTTATTCTCCATTTTCCAAGGTATTTTTGCCTTGGAATTTTCTGGTTACCTCTCTTCTTCTGACTTCTGTCAGAACTTCACGAGGGTGCCACTTCTTCCAATTCTTTATGCCCACATTCTAATCCATTGCCTCAAGACTTTCACCATTGTTCATTCTACTCGTCCCTTCCTCACGCCCATACGAGCATCTTCACTAACTACCAGTCTTGATCACGCCAACGCCCCTCGAAAATTGCCAAAAACCCATCTATAAATAAGTCTCCCTCGCTCATTTTGATTTTTTGGATCAATCTTTGGCCTATTTTAACCCCTCAAATCTCCTTAATCACCTCTAGCTTGGTGATAGGAAGCTCCAGGTGTTGATCTACAATGTGGAGGACGACTAGAGAGGCGTATCCACCCACCTCCAGAATTGCTCCGACCACTTCTGCTCCTGAGCTCCTAGCTCAATTGAGCCCCATTTCCTTCGCATTTTAGGTAACTTATATTCCCTAGGTTCCATTTATTCCTTTAATTTCATATTTAACTGTAAGGAGTTGGGTAATCATCAAATCCATATTTGACGTGGAGCTCGGGATCTAGGTCGATTTCCTTATGAACTAACTGTAATTAACATGTCTTCTCACTCCATTTTGATCCCCCATGCTTTCTCCACAATCCACCTGCAAAAACCCTTTCAATTTTGCCTGAATCAAAGGACTTCGAGCTCCTCTTCTATTGTATCGCTGGAGCTCTATCTCCCTACCATTCTTCCCTCTGTTTTGGTCAACTCCTGGTTCGAGGAAAACATCCCAGTGCCATGTGTGCAGGTGCCAGGTAGCGTCTAAAGCCCAAACGATCACTCGGAAGCTACTCCAGGTGCTCAAACATCATCTGGGCACCTCAAGCTTCCTCGCCTCCCTTGGAGCCTGCCATTGCATGCGGAGGCGCCCCCGCGTTGTTTTCCACTCGCTAGTAAGAAGATTAGTGCTCGGAGTTGTGCTGAATCAATGACTGAAGTTCACCCTATCGAGTGTTCTTCGTGTTCTTGAAGGAGGTCCATCTACCTTCTGATTGAAGCCCGCCTCCAGATCTAAATCGGGACCATAGATTCGAGGCAAAACTGTGCGAGTGCTTGGCCACACAATCAGATGTGTGGCATCATCTGCGCCGTCCTATCAGAGGCGTTAGTGGGTAGCTATTACAGAACCACCTCTACCATTTTGTAATTTCTAAAGAGTCCTATAAATATTATATCTTATTCAAAAAGTAGCGGATAAATTGCTCGTGCCTCGTGAAACTTCTCAAATATTACAGTTTAGTCCCTATTAGAGTCACGTATGTACATGATGAGCGACCTACTGGCTAGGGTTAAGTAGCAAAATCAACATTGGTCGTTGTGACCCTAATCAATCGACCAACTCAATGAGAAAATTAAACCACTCAAGAAATTAATCAAAGAATGTAAGCGGTTCACTATTTTTATTTACATGGTATAGCTACCATGGTCAAACACAAGGAGCACGATTGAAAAACTAAGTAGTCAAATTTTTGAAATAAACTAATTTTAGTGGTTTTTAATATTATAAATTTTTATTTTTTAATAAAAGGCAAACAAGCATAAAATGTAAAATAACTCACACAACACTATTTTTGGATTTTTCAAAAAAGCAAAATATGCTCAGAAAATAAAACTAAAAATATTTTTGGCTTTTATGATTTTTAAAGTGTTTTTGGTAATTTTTTCTATATTTTTAAAATGTTTTTGTGATTTATAGAAATCAAATAGTGCTCGAAATTCAAAACAGTGCACAACTAAGACCAAATTACAAATTTAAAATATTTAAATTGCACAGGTCTTGGATAACATTTTTCTGATAAACTAGAAATAAAAGGCTACAAACAGGAGCTGTAAACACAATTTTTGGATTTTCTTTGATTTTATATTATTTTTATAAGTTTTTGGTTGTTTTGTTATTTTTAGGGTTTTTGTAATGAATTTTCAAATAGAATTAAAATTGAAATTAAAACATAAGAAAATGCCATCACAGGAATTTTTGTGGAATTCTTAAACCATTTTTCGAATTTTTATGATTTTTCTAACTTAGACAAGACAATTTTTTGTTTTTTAATTTTTAAAAATAGAAAATGCATTCAAATTAACCCACAAAAATTACAACAAAATATACACATTAGCAGAGGATCTAAGAGTAATTTTAGGCATTTTTTAGAATTAATTTAATAATTATTAAGTCTAATAAAAAGTATACAATTAATCATAGTTCACAAGGACTAAATCGCAAATAATTTAAGTTTGCGGGCTAAATAGATAACAATAAAAAAGCTTAGGGTTGATTATGTAAATAATCCAGCCAATTCACATACATGCTTAATATTCAACGCACCGGGGTATAAATGCAAATTCTAAAAACATCCCATTCATTCAATAATAGTAGAAGAGTCCAAGGCAGAAAGTGTTAATATCCCAAAAAACACGTGAGTACACATGTGCTTTAGACTCTGAGGGACTAAAGTGAAAATATGAAAAACCATGAGGTATAATTTGTAAATGTTTTTAACTACATATTTTATTTTAACATACTAAATATAAAAACCGAAACACGCAAGGGCACAAGAGAAACCTCGATAGGGCACGTGGCGCACGTTGAGGAGGCTACTATTGTAAGGCTCTGATCATCCACTGCTACACATCTGACGGCTCAGAATCTGTCGGGTGCATGCATGTCAGATGCGCTCGGGGGTCCTGATCTAACAACCCAAAAGCTGCACGGTCAGGCGGTTGTGATGTAATCTGGCAAGAATTTTGCTCATCCAACGGCAGAGGGAGGGTCTACAAGAACAAGGTCCCGTCGAACTTCAACCGAGCATCAGAGGATATCCGATGCTCCGATGAAGGGTCGAAGAGGTCCGACGGTATCGTGAAGCTACTCCGCGTGAAATGGAAGACTCCAATGAAGGAGGTGATGGCCGAATATGCATGAAGGTGAAGCTCCTCCTGGAGCTGCTCTGCCTAAGCAACTGGAAGTCCAAATTAAGCTCCAGGTGTGCACTAATACCTGGAAAGGATCCTATGCTCGAAGACGAGGCTCTGGTAGGGGTTATTTATGCAAAACAACAAGGGAAGCTAGGTGGTATGCGAGTCGACCTCTGACGGGGATGAAGGAAGAATATCTGGGTCCTAATCTCGCTATAATGGGTGAGCTTAGGGATGATCAGGTTGCGGAGGAAGGTGTGGGGTGAGTCAAGGTGTCAATTGATGCGGGTAGAAGTGCATAGCGGGACTCCGACCAGTTTGTCGGAGAAGGCGAACTAGCGACGGTGATGAAATGGATATAGGGATCGAAAGCAGAAATAAGGGAGATAAAATGATACCTGAAGGTTTAGATGAACTCCTAGGCTCCAGGAGAAGGTGGTCGATGGGGTCATGGTTGCAACGGAGCTGCGGCTGGTTGGGAGGCTGCTCACAGTGGTTCTCCGGCCATGAAGCGAGCTACAAACCACTAGGTGCCTCCGACGAATACTAAGCTACTCCTCTAACGGATGTCACTTCGGTGAAGGTGTCTGAGGGTCTTTGGTGGTGCGAGGGACGATCTCTGAGGTGCTGGAGGCTGGTGGAGAGGTTATATAGGATGCCTAGGGGTCCAAAGAGATCAGAATGTGGAGCGGGACCCTAGGCAGATCTGGCTATGCCTAGGGATCCGCGAGGATCAAGGATGTTCGTGCTTTAATCGGGCCCAGGAATCGGAGCAATCAGGGTTCTGGGCCAGGTGCTAAAAGTGGAGAAAATGCTCTGTGAAGCACGTGCTACCCAACCCAGCCTGGAAGAGACCGTTGATTTGGGTCAACGATCTGATGTGGATGAATGAGAAATCAAGATGTACAAAAAAAAAGAATATAAAATTAAAAATAATAAATGAATTTACATTAAAAAGTGTATAAAATAAAATGTTTTTGTTTTATAAACTATTTTTTGTGATTTTTAGTTATTTTTATGGAAAATAAAATAGTGGATATACAATATATAGTATTATATATAGTTATAATATACCTATGTATTATGTACAAGTATTTTTATTTTATTATTTTTACAAAAATAATTTTGTTTTATATTTTATTTATTTTTAACATAAATAAATGGATACAAAAATAATTTTTATTTAATTTTTACAAATTATTTAAGGGTGTAAAATAAATAGTGAATGTAGTATGTATATGTGTATTTTGTACAAAGGTTTGGTTATTTTATTTTTATTTTATTTTTTCTGATTTTTATTTTATTTTTATATTATTTCTAATGCTATGTACAAGGGTATAAAAAGAATAAAATAAATTTATTTTTTTTTCAAAAATAAATAAGTAAACATTATGTACAAGTATATGTGATATGTACAATACGTAATGAACCCTTCTCTCTCTACTTATTTTCTTTTGCGATCAGGTCAAGGCTTGACTTCTCTTGGGGTTGGGGTTACTTTATATTTATTCTAAATACATCATTCTTTTCTCTTTATTCTTTTATTTTTGCAAAATAACCGCTAATTATGCATTATTAACGAAGGCATGCATCATTCTAAGTTATTGTATTTACAGGTATTTACAGGTGGTTTTGCTAAAAAGAAGACCTAATATAAAAGAATAAAGAATGAGAATCATATATTCATCACCCCCTATACTTTACCTTTGCTAGTCCCTTAGCAAACATTTATTTGAAAAAGAAGTGAAAACAAGAAGAAAAGAAAAAGAATACGAATCAAGGCAGATTATTAAACTTATCTTCATTAAATTGGAGTATGGAGCTCAGTCAGACCTTTAGATTATTAATTTGACAGAACCTTATTGGAAAATATGTTTGACTCAACAACCTTCAAGTCCATCAATTCAATGGTCAAGACTCCTCAATAATCAGATCAGAACAAGTCTTCATACGCAAACTCTAATGACTATGCATCTTTCCTTGTACTGTGTAAGTGATATGTAGCTCCCCATCTCAAAAATGACAATGAACAATGTCCCTCAACAAGGTAACTCTAATTCCCCAGTCTAACAGCTCTTTCCTCGAGGAGCGGGGTATTCCCTTCTAAGTTCAAGTTCAACCTGCTCAAGAAGAGGGGGAAAGAAGAGAATGGACCCTGACCATTGTAGACACATATCCCTTGGAGCAAAGCCGGTGTAGCTAAGTCTCCAGCTGCAAGCTTCCATGAGATGAGAATGTGGAATAGATAAGCTTCACATATTCACTATATACACTCTGGCGGGCATTTTATTTTCAATCAGGCCTGTCCCCTTTTTTGGAGTTTCTTCTTTATTTTTTGCACATTTTTTTGATGTGCATATTTACAACATATTTACATGGTGCAGCATGCATATAAGGAGTTTTTCTTCTTGAGCCAGTAGACTATCCCTCTTTTAAAGCATTATTACAACCCACAAACTCCTATCCTTAGACCTCAATGCCACTAGACCAGGTTGACGTGTACATCCTTCCCTAGAAGAAGAAGAAGAGAGGTTCCGGCTAGCAGTACTACCCTCGTATACTACCCCAATCCAAAAAACTCTACCTCCTCACCACCTCAACTGTGTTGAGCTACGTGTAAGGTGTGTGTCCAAGTCAAGCCATTGTCTCTGAGAGTCATGCGTGCGTTGTTACGTATTCTACTTAGGCTCATCAAGATGACATGTGAACATAGCCTAGTGCACTCAAAGAATTAAGTCACTAATGGGCCTGAAAAGTCTTAACCCCAAATCTTATAAGGTTCTTCTGAAGTTAAGTGGATTAAGGTCTTAACCAAGCTCCATTTTTCAATTTTATCCTAGACTAATTTAAATATCAACTATAATTCAGAAGAATATACAGCAAGAATGTACAAAAACTCTTTTTGAAAACTTTTTTCAAAAATATGCAAATTTTTATGAAAATTTTTGAATGCAAGAAAGAAGGAAAAGTTTTGCAAAATATTTTTACAAATATTTACAAACAAAATTTTGCAAACATTTATTTTCAAATATTTTTTAAAATTTTTTTGTACAATATACATAATTTTGATACAAAAATATTTACAAACACTTTGCAATCAAAATATTTTTACAAACATTTATACAAAAATAATTTTTACAAATGGGTTATTTACAAACATTTATGTACAAGATTTTTTTAAAAAATTTTGTGATTTTTAGCCATATTGTTTAATGGTTTTTATTCATATTATTTATATACACCAAGTACTCAAATTAAGAGTTATGGCTAAACCCCCTATACTTAGCTCGAACGATGTCCTTAGAGTGATCAAAGAGCGATGAAAGGAAGACTTAACTCATGCTAAGTATTGGGAAATGAAAAGAATGCTATACTACAATGACGAATAAAAGAATGCAATGAATAGAAATCGGTGATCCCCTTATACTTAGGATCAAATAATCCTAAGTATAAAAGATTGTATACAAGGGGAAAACCGAGGAATATGAGCAAAATAGAGGTAAAAAGAATCAAATGAATAATCACATGTCTGATACCCCACCTATACTTAAGGTAAAGCACACCCTAAGTATAGCGTAATCATAAGATGGAAATGGGGTGTCAAACAAAAGAATGTATGATATGGACAATCTGGTTCTATACAGCTGCGGAAAAGAAATGATAATCATGTATGAGATGCAAATGATGTGAGTCAAAGACCACATCTCATACACAATGAATAGGGGCAACGTCAACGATCAGTGGATCATGATCAAGATATGGCTTCAGGCGCTGACCGTTAACCCGAAAGGTGGAATCAGATGACAATTCAGATATATCAATGCTTATGTTGTTGTGCACCTTTTTGACCAAGTATGATACCTCTCACATAGACCTTCTAGGATAATGTTAATTCTGAGAAATAAATAAATTTTCTATTTATTAAAATTAATTTATGAATAATCACCTTGCATGCTTATTTAATTCAAAATAAATTCATTTTGCATCCGAAAATTCAAAAAAATATAGTGCATTAATTCCATCATTATTCACGTTTTGGACACATTTTAGGGATTTTGGTCTTCATTTGATTGAAAATTGCAATTTGGTCCCTAAACTTGCTCGAAGTTACAGGTCATCATTAATTGCATAAAAAATACAAAAAAAAACCTCTTTGAAAACCTAGTTTCTAGATCGCCTACAAACTGACCTAAGGAGATAGTGGCCTCCATGAGTTCGATATTGGGCTTACCCAAGTAAAAACTATGACTGCTCGCTTTAATTACAAGATTAATTAAGTAGTCTTTTTATTGATCCTAAGTGCCCGACTACTACAATAAAAACAACAAATTAATTAGGGTATTTTCCAATTCATCACATGGTCGCCTAACTTACAGCATGATGATATCTTGAGATTTGTTCATCATTTACGAAAGCCACATCTGTTGCTCACATTAGCCTCGATCATCTATTATGTACTCATAGTTAGACTCATGCTCCAACACGCATACCCACATACTTAAGATGAGATAAGGAAAGAACATTTCATTTCATTTTTATTTTTGCATGCCCCCTTTGGTTTCGATGCATACACTACGTAGATATTCCTTGCATATAAAATGTATTCTATATTAAATTTCAACAGCATAACCATACACCTCTCCAATATACCTCATAACTTGACCTTTAAAATTTTAATAATGCATCAAAAATGCATTAATAAACCTTTAAAAAATCAATTTTGTACATTAGAGAGGATTGTGGTTATGTTGTTGAAAATTATCAAAGAATAAATCTTATATGGCATGAGTATCTACATAGTGTGTGCATCTAAATCACAAAGGACTCCCTTAGCTCAAGAGCTCCGAACTAAGGAAAGTTAATATACATATCATAATATACACAAACTTTAAATCATGTATATACACATGTTGTATATACATGATTAAATAAGATATATGTATCTTACGATAATACACATTAACTGAGCATTTGACTCGTTTGACTGATTCACTACATTCTTAATAACCTTTGTACATGTAAAATGTGACTATAGTGTATAAAATTTCCCCTCCCTCAACAGTGATCTCTTACAAAAATGTTCGGATATCATATTAGACCCATTTGAATTGGTTGAAATCTCAGTTTTCAATTGTTCATACCCTTACCCATATGCATTCCCATACCCATCCATACATGCCTATACCCCTCCATACACTCTTACACAATCATACTCATATTCCTCACACATTTGTATACATGTCCTAATACACCCATACACTCTTACATACATGTCTATAAGCCTCCGTACATGCCCATACCCATCCATATACTCTTACACACCTACATGCATAACCATATTCCCCGCACTCTTGAATACATGCCCAAATACACCCATACATGGTTCATATACTCTCTGCATGCCCTCATACACACCCATATGCATACCCCTATTCCTCACACACTTGCATACAAGCCCAAACACACCCATACATTGCTCCATACACTCTTACACACTTACATGTATATCCATTCACTTGTATACATGCTTAAACACACCCATACATTGCTCTATGCACTCTTACACACCGACATGCATATACCCAAATTCCTCACAAACGTGCATACATGCCCATACACCCCAATACACTGTTACATTCATGCCCACATTTCACCATACACTCTTACACACCTACGTGCATACCTACATTCCTCACACATTTGCATATATGCCCAAATGCATCCATACACTCTTACATTCATGCTCACATTGCTCCATACACTCATACATAAACACGTGCATACTCATATTCCTTACACACTTGCATACATGTCCAAATACCACCATACACTCTTAAATTCATTGACACATCTATACATTCTTACACATATATGCATACCAATATTCCTCACACTCATATATAAATGCATGCCTAAATAGCTCATACATGCTTAACTCCATAGATGCACAATGCTTACATACCCAGCCAAATTCCTCAAATCATACTCGACTGCCCACTTCTACCATGGTTCCTACATACATAGCCTCCTACCCATATGCATACCCATATATAACAAATGATAGATACTAACATACCTAGCCTCCTACTCATACACACCTACATTCGTACCCATATCCCATCCATATGCATCTTACATACCTCGTACACTTACATACATACCACATACATACATACATACATACATACATGTTTACCCATGATCGAGTGTCTGGAATTTAGTTTCTCCTTTTTGTCGCATTTATTAGGTTATTTAATTATCTTGGAAATTGTGTAGGATGTTGAACGATGCGAACAAGCAACACCGCTCGAATGAAACAACACCTGAGAAAATTTGATTTCTATATGGGCTAATTTCAGTATATTGTCCTAACTTATCCTACCCCTACCCATGTACATGCAAAACAAACATCAAGAGTCGCATGTTGCCACGAGAGGCATTTATTTGCTTGTAAAGCTAAGACCTTGATATTTGTGAAAAAAATAAAAAATATATATAACATGTGATTGGGACATCACTCCCAAAATATGTTGCATACACCTCCCGTTGTGCAGGGCCACACTTCACCTAGTATAGAAGGATGTACAAATGTGAATGAGGTTTTGTACGATTTAGTGCAATACCCTAAATTACAATTTACATGCTAGTCCTATCTAACAAACACATATTAGAACAAATCTAATTCACATACATAATATCTAATTCACATGCACATCAACCTACAATTATCAACATTAACACATACACATATGTATACACACAACTAATACCCGCACTTCAGCACACACTCACATACATTTCTAATTCATATACGAGAACCAAATCACATATTACAAAAAATCACATTTGAAATTCTATTTATATCACTATTCAAGAAGACAATATCTCTTAGGTATTTCAACAAACACCTACAATGCAATTAAATATAACAACCATACTCAAAATAAAAACTAAATTATGACAAAATTAAAGGACAAGAGATATATCTAAGGAAGAGAATGATGAGATGGGGAAGACGCTTGTCGGTGATGAGAGATGGATGAGGAAGAGCTTCTCTATAAGGATGAAGGTTCCTCTTCTCCACGTACAAAGACGGAGGAAGGCTAAGGAGAGGATGCGATCGTATTGAGAGTGGTTGAGGGAAGGTCGGGGAGGAGGATAGGTTATCAGAGAGGAAGGAGGTCGAGCGGAGAGGGAGGAGGTCGGAAGAGAGGGAGGGAGAGAGCTAGGGCAACAAGTAGAATGGAAAAGAGGAGAGATTACCAATTATGTCATTCTATATAGCAGAATATGCAACTACAATATGCAACCACAATATTGCCCCCATCAAATTAGTGGTCGCATATTTACCTATGAACCACTAGTTGTAAGAATGTGCTTGCATTAGCTATTCGATCAGAAATCCACTACCAGTGATTGCAAGTTGGTGCTACTAAAACAATACATTTATTGTAGTGTTGGCACTTAGAGAGAGTGTAAATAATGAGAGTGAAGTGTGCTACAAATGAATGACCATACCTCTGCTTTTATAATGCATAAACAAGCCCTTCTGTGGACGTTAATAAACATTAGTAAGCTAGAAGATGTGATGTGTCTAGAATAGTTCTTTCCATTCAAATCAAGTACCCTTAAGGAAAATAGTCAATTGAAAAATGTTAATTGGTTGAACCACAAGGCTTAGTCCATTGATCAAAGTGGCCAATCGACTGATATATTGAGATAAACAAATGATAATGGTCAACTGATCAGTGAAAAAGATTAATCGAGTGACAAAATCATCAATTAGTTATACAAGAATCGGTTGATTGAAAATCCACTCAGTCATTTGATTGGTTCTGAGAACTTTTTTGAGCTGGAGTTGAATGGCATGCATATGCATGGGGTTTATAATATAATTATTTAAATAAACTAAAACACTGAGAACTCCTATTGGTATCCATTTGATCATTAGCTTTGATCACTCGGACTACATGTCGATATAACTTCATCAGCTTGAGCTTGTACCTTTATTACGTAATTATAGATTGAGTAGATCTCATTAATCTTCATCATCATTATTTTTTTTTGCATTTTTCGTCATTGGTTATTAGCTTGCTTCAGATATAAAAATGAGCTAATATAACAAAGATTTTTCTATAATTAAATCTATACATGTGTGCATGCAATCACTAACAGTCACCCTCTTTTCAATGATGACAAAACTATTTTGAAGTGTACAGCAAAATCATATAGTATACTACATGCTAAAAACTCTTTAAAAATATTCTCTTTTTGAAAAACTTAAAAAATTGACAAATATTTTTTGTATATCTTTCCACCTTTTTGACATTGGCAAAAAAATGAAGCTTATATTTTGATACCAAATAATATGTTTATACCAAATAATAACTTTTCAGTTTTATCTTTTAGCTCCCCTATTTTCTTTTATTTTAGAGCCCCCCCTTAATTTATAATTAAGGCCCTCCAAAAAAAGTAGGAACGTAAGGACTATAGTTAATGCTATGCATGAATTAATTAAAGAAAATTGATAAGAAATCACCTATTGTTTGTTTGATGGAGGTATAATTAATAATTTGATAGCATCTATTGTATTTCTTGAGTAAGATGCTTCCTTTTGTGTTGCGGGTTGCATCTAGATCCTATGGCCATTTAACCGCCCGCTCATCTCAAACTTTTGAACTTGGTACCTGCAAATAAATTTTGAGGTACCCTTTGTACTTTACATCCTTAGGGTTATTTTGCAAAGTAACAAAGCACTCAAACTTGAGTTATAAGTAAACTTTTCTTTTAATAGAGACAAAATTTAAATTTAAGTTCTCTGATCTCTCCCTCTAATCAAGAAAACCTGCTCTTTAGTTCAAAAACCTTATTTTTAAAGAAGAAATTTTTCGAGACTAAAGGACAATTTTCTTCGAGTAAAACATCATCAGTCTTTTTGATGTATCTTTCTCTTTTTCATACTTATTTACTTGTACTGTAAAGCTCATCATAAGCCATATATTCATCCTTATTATTTGAATAATGATGCATATACGTCTTAGGCATGCACTTTCCTTGTCAATTTTGTCATTGGTAGTGTTGTCCAAAGTGGCTTGGTACACCTTCTTCTTACATTCATTTCACACTTCTGCTGCTTTTTTATCACATGGTAATCCTTTATATATATCCTAACTTCCTGCACATGAATCACTTTGACTCTTCTTCATTGTCATCACTTATTTTATTGTCGGATTGAACATTCTTTTTTGGGAAAAGGAAATATATTTTCACGTTGTCGATAAATGTGTGTTCATCACCTCCTATCCACCAATGATTTTGTCTTGAGGAGAACGAGTGTAGGTACCTTTTCTTTGGAGCTTGTGTGGTTTCAAATCCCAAGGCAAGTGAGTGGTTGACAGGTGATGAAGATGGAAGTTACATTCATCTGAGCCACACACTCCCATGTCTCCTATTTTTTAAAAAGAAATTTCTTGAATTTTTGTGTAATGATTTCAATATCTTATTTTCCAATTCATTTAAATCGCCCTTCGAATCCTTTGATTGTGTGACTTTAAATGTATTACAAAAAAATCACTATGGTTGCCTTGTACATTTCACATTTGAAGGAAAAAAAAGGTTATAATTGATCTTTGTATATGGCATCTAGACAAAGAAAGATCTGACATAACATATTTATATGCATATCAACATTTTCAATAGGGGTTTCTTGGCTACATGTTTCCTGTTTGTTAAACAAAAGCACTTACATAAGCACACATGCATCTTGTAAATGATGTTTTAATTAGATAATTTGCAAATTACAAGTGGCAAAATCATCTAGCTTTGTTTAGATGAAGAATAGAATCCACTTATTCCAGTTGGAAATAACTTTGTTTTGGAATTTATCTCGTATGTGGTCCGCATAAAATATTTATGAGATGATAAATATTGAGTTTTACCAAGTCAATGGATAAAATATAGCCGCATTATCTTGATCCACGTTGATGGTTAGTGGATTATCATGAGTCAGTTACGATAGGGGTTGTTATCTTTTTGAACCCTCCAACTCTACCCCTATAAAAGAGACATGATGGCTCATTATGGAACACACCGAATCAAGAGATTTAGAGAGCCACCATACAAACTCTCCACCATCTGAGAGAGTCTTAACGATTGTGGTAAAGGGAAGGAGAAAAGGAGGAAGAAAATATCACCATCAGTTTTGTCATCATCTCCGTTACACGTTTCTATTTGATTTGCGATGGAAGGAGGTAACTTGTGAATCATTATTGTGATTGATTCTTTAATGTTGCGCCTAAATTTCCTACAATCAGGTATCATAGCCAAAATTTGCAAACATTGGCTTTGATAAAATGATGGTTACTTTTTAGTCAATTAAGTTGCTGAATTGATTTTTCTGTGGATAGAAACCGTTTTGGAAATTCTTGTAATTATGCTGAACATCTCTCTTGATGCGAGTTTTATAAACATAAACTCAAAAATCATCTTTTAAAGAGAGATATCATAGGAGAATTTTTTTATAAAGAACTATTGTCTAGAAATTATAATGATTGGCAAGTATGTTGACATGGGATCTTGAGGACTTGCATCTATTGATTCTCTTGATTTTCTTAGATAATTGGTTTTAGCATTTTTTTGGGGTCATATTCACGCTGTTGAATTGAATAGATCCTTTGGTGAGCATGTCAAGATATCCATTAATGCGATATTACTCTTTACTATTAGAGAGCGGTATGTTTTTATTAAAAGATTAATAATGATTGTTATTATTATGATAGATTCTTACGATTAGAGATTTGTATGCTTTGTAAAGGCATATTGTGCATGATGTGTTGATCAAATAAATTTATTGTATTCGATTAGTGGTTAATCACCAAAGTAATTTAACTATGTATGGAGTTGAACACATATTCTGATTATCATAAATTTGATGCAAATTAAATTTAATGAAATCATATTATCCCGATAATCAGAATATTTAATTATGTGCTGGGAGGTCACCTAAAGGTGGATCATTGTCCATGATTATGCACATCAAGAGCTTAAATAATGAATCATGGGTTTTACATCCAAAGATGAAAAATCATGAATTAGACATGATTTATTTAATTATCTATTAAATGTATATCTAGTTGCATCACTTTTGCATTTATTGATATGTTAATATTCTGCCCAAAGGTGATTATTAACATATTGTGAAAGAAATTTTTATATGCATTTCATGTGTATAGATTACTAATTTGTTTCTCAAAGCATTATTGTGAGCATATGTATTATTGTTTACAGTTTCAGTAGCTATGAACTTGTTTGCATTGGGCAACTCTATGATTAGGATCAACGCGCTTAACTATGCATATTGGTTGGAACAGATTCAACTCCATTTGGGAGTGATGAATTAAGACCATGCATTAGTTGAAGATTAAACACCACAAGCCATAACAGAAAACAACAATGAGGATGAAAAACTGTATTATGAGGCTTAGGAAAGATCGAATCGGCTTTGTTTGAGCCTAATGAAAATTACAATGGAGGAAAATGTCAATCTGTCAATGCCTATGACAAACAATGCTAAGGAATTTATGAAGAAAATTAAGGAGTACTCCCAGTCCGATATAGCCGATAAGTTCATTGTTGGGACTTTAATGAGCGAGTTGACCACAAAGAAATTCAACGAGTCCAATTCGATGATGGATCATGTAACTGAAATGTCTAATCTTGCAGCGAAATTAAAAAAATATGGGGATGGATGTCAATGAGACGTTCTTAGTACAGTTTATCATAAACTCTCTTTTTACTGAATTTAGGCAATTCCAGGTAAACTACAACACATGAAAGGATAAGTGGAGTTTCATGGAATTGAAGGCTATGCTCATTCAAGAAGAAGGGAGACTAAAGAAGATAAAAGAACACTCAATGAACCTCATGGCCACTGAAAAGACTGTGGTAGGGTCTAGTAGCAATAAAAGCTACACAAGCAAAAGGAACAAAGGAAAAACTCCCATGAAAGCTAAATGAGGAAATTTCAAAGAAATCAAATGCTTCTTTTGCAAGAAGTTCGAGCATATAAAGAAATATTACATTAAAAGGAAAGCATGATTCGAGAATAAAGGTATGCATTATGTTTATGTTTGCTTCAAAGAAAATATTATAGATGTTCCTAATAATACTTGGTGGTTAGATTCTGGTGCAACCACTCACATATCTCACATATCACAGGGATTCCTTACAATCCAGAACATAAAGAAAAATGAAGTATTTGCTCATGGGAAACCAGATGAAAGCATGAATAAAGAGAATTGGGACTTACAAATTTATCATGGACACTGGATGTCAAGTTGATCTGGAAGGAAGTCTCTACGTCTTTGAATGTGCTAGAAATCTTATTTCCGTTTGCAGACTGGATAGTTTAGGATTTTCTTTCAAGATTTCTGATGGGTCATTCTCAATGTTTAGACATGAGTACTTTTATAATTCTGGTACTTTAGAGAATTATTTTTATCATTTTAATCTAGATAATATATTTATGAATTCCCTTTTTTGTTGAATGCAATGTGTATGTGAAAAAGAATGCATCTGATGAATGCTCTATTCTTTTATGGCATCAAAGACTAGGTCTTATATCTAAGGACAGAATGTTGAGACTTATTAAGAATGAAATATTGCCTCAATTAGATTTTACTGACCTAGGATTGTGTACATATTGAATTAAAGGAAAGCAATCCAAACACACATCAAAGAAGCTAGCTACAAGGGCTACCCAGCTCCTAGAATTGATACATATTGATATTTGTGGTCCTTTTGATGTCTCGTCATGGGGAGGGGAAAGATATTTTATTACTTTTATAGATGATTTCTCATGATATGGATATATTTATCTATTGCATGAAAGGACTCAAGCGGTAAATGTCCTTGAGATATTTATTAATGAGGTAGAAAGACAATTGGATAGAAAAATAAAAGTTACGAAATCTGATCGAGGTGATGAATATTTCGGAAGGCATGACGAGACGGGTCGACATCCTGGTCCATTTGCAAAATTCCTTAAAAGTAAGGGCATTTGTGCACAATACACAATACCCGGAACACCACAACAAAATGGTGTCACAGAAAAGCAAAATCGTACATTAATGGAGATGGTTAGGAGCATGATAAATAATAGTAATTTACCTCTTTCATTGTGGACATATGCATTAAGAACTTCCACATATTTACTTATCAGGGTTCCTAGTAAAGTAGTTCAAAAGATACTTTTTGAATTATGAACATGTAGGAAACCTAACTTGAGACATCTACATGTTTGGAGATGTCAAGCGGAAGTCAGAGTATACAATCCACATGAAAAGAAATTAGATCCAAGGACAGTCAGTGGATTTTCATTGATTATCCTGAAAAGTCGAAGGGGTATAGATTTTATTGTATTAACCATAGTAGAAGAATTGTTGAGAATGGCAATGCTCGCTTCATTGAGAATGACAACATTAGTGGGAGCCAAGAATCACGAAAGATGAAAAATAAAAGAAGATAGGAATAAAGTGTCACTTCCATATTTTCCCGAATCTTTTGGAATAGACGTTCCACCTGTGGATTCATCTCCACATGATGGCTTGAACATCAAGAATTGGTGCCCGCCTTAAGTGATGATGTCATTATTAATGAGCAAGTTGTAAATGAGCCGAGTACACTACAATCACAAAAAATTGCATTACAATGCTTTGAAAGGTAAAGGAGACCTACAAATTTTGATGATTATATAGTATATGCACTTGAGCATGAATGTGACTTGAGCATTGATAAAGATCCAAGTTCATTCCATTAGGCCATAGAATGTAATGATTCTGAAAAGTAGTTGAATGCTATGAAAGAAGAACTTGAGTCAATGGATGTCTGTGATCTTGTTGAGTTATGTGCAGGTTCTAAAAGAGTCGGGTGTAAATGAGTATTTAAGACCAGACATGATTCCAAAGGTAACATCGAACGATATAAATCTAGACTTGTTGCAAAGGGCTTTAGTCAAAAAGACGGCATCGATTACAAGGAGACCTTTGCTCCAATTTCAAAAAAAAGAACTCCTTAAGAATCATTTTATCTTTGGTGTCTCATTATGTTTTGGAGCTTCACCAAATGGATGTAAAGACCACTTTTCTGAATGGAGAGTTAGAGGAAGATGTCTATATGGAACAACCCGAAGGTTTTCGGATCACAGGAAAGGAAATGGATTCAGTTTTTACGGGATGCATCGACACAAGAAGTCAACCTTTGGCTACATATTTCTACTCGCTGGAGGAGTTGTGTCATGGAAAAGTGCGAAGCAGTCTGTCATTGTTGCTTCCATTGTAGAGGCTGAATTTGTAGTATGCTTTGAGGCTATAGTTCAAGGATTGTGGCTGCGGAATTTTGTTTTAGGACTTGAAATAATCGACAGCATTGCCAAGCCGCTGAAACTTTATTGTGATAATGTTGCAGCAGTCTTCTTCTCAAAGAATGATAAGTACTCTAAGGGTGCAAAGCACATGGAATTGAAGTATTTATCAGTAAAGGAGTAAGTTCAGAAACAAAGAGTATCAATAGAGTACATCAGTACTAATTTAATGATTGCAGATACGTTAACTAAGGGTTTAGCACCTAAGATACTTTCTGAGCATGTTGTAAGAATGAGTGTTTTAAAGAAGTTCTTGTTATGAAAGGTTAATTAATGCATTTTGTTTGGTGCTCATTATGATTATGACAATCTCATTTGTTTTATGTTTATGAATCATTTCATTGTTATATTATGTATGTATGTTTGAAAATAGATAATATAACCGTTGAAATGAAATTAAACTAGGAGATGTTATTCTTCTAAATTACATATGATTGGATTGAATTAATATTGATGCATGGAAGGGATCGTGTCAAGTCATATGATGTGTGACCACCATGATTATATTAGTTTAGTTCAACTAAAGTATATGGTTCATTGAAATTATATAAAACCCATGAAAAAGCGTGCTTAAGGTTATTATCTCATAATTAATGATTATGTGGACCAAGTGGGAGAATGTTGGAATTTATCCCGTATGTGGTCTACGTAAAATACATATGAGATGATAAATATTGGATTTTGCCAAGTCAATGGATAAAACGTAACCTCATTATCTTGATCCACGTTGATGGTTAGTGGATTATCCGGAGTCGGTTATGATAGGGTTTGTTATCCTTTTAACCCTCCAACTCTACCCCTATAAAGCATACATCATGGCTCACTATGAAACACACCAAATCAAGAGATTTAGAGAGCCACCATCAAAACTCTCTACCATCTGAGAGATTCTTAACTATCGGGGTCAAGGGAAGGAGAAAAGGAGGAAGAAAAGATCATTGTCCGTTTCTTCATCATCTTCGTTACAAGTTTCTATTTGATTTGCGATGGAAGGAAGTAACTCACGAATCATTGTTTTGATTGATTCTTTAATGCTACGCCAAAATTTCCTACACTTTATTCCAAAACAAGCTATATAAGGGTAACTGACCACATCTTGATTGCATGACTCGTTACCCATACAAAATATTTATCAAATCCATATTTTTCAAATCTACCAAATACAGATGAAGGATAAAACTTACTTATTCCTTATCTCAAATATAGAATCACATGTTGTGAGCAAGTTCAAAGCAAGCCCTACCAATACCTTCTGCTGGACACCCAAGGAGGCTAATTGAAACTGCTTAGGCCAAAAACCTTCTTTATGTAAAAACCACGCAAGCAAAACAATTTTTTGTTAACCTGTAATATTTTTGATATTAAACTTAGACTGTGATCAAGAATTAGCAATTAATGGAGTACGTGGACATCGTCTTAGACCAAATTCACTGTATTAAAATGACGGTCCTTTCTCTCATTAGAAAGGTACATAAGTAGTTTTAACCAAGTAATAGATGTTCCACTAGGATGCATACCCACGCTTCACGACGGGGACGATTATGGCAAAGGTAATATCATGAATTCATAGAAGAATTAAAATGAAGCTGAAATGTTAAATTTAGAAATAGTTGTAACTAGTATACTATACAAAGCAAATTATTTCTTTTATTTATGAATAATATGGTCATAGGTAAAAACTACTTACAATCAAATAATAATTTAAATAAGCTATAGAAAGATATTATAAGCATCTTGGAAGATAGTAAATATTATCAATTAGGCATTTACATTTAACATAATGCATATAAAATATTAGGAATAAAATTTATCAATTACACTAATTGGCTAAGAAGATATGTAATATAAAGCTGGAGAAATATTAAGCACTTTGTAAATATATCTATATTTTCAACTTGTTTATTTTTGAATTTTAAATCTGTGTTTTTGTAAATTGACAGAAATTTTTTAATTTATGTTTTTAAAATATATAGTGTATTATAAATCCAGTGATAAACAATATTTTGTATTACATGTAACAAGTGATGGTTTTCATTATATATTCAAAATATGAATGACAAAAAAAGGTCCAAATAGTTTCGTTTGGTAGATGTTATTAACGTAAACCCCAAAAAATATTATATTTAAATATTTATCTACAGCCAAGTCTTTTGGTGCTATATCATACTACAAATATATATAAGTGCCACGGGTAAACTATATTTAAAAAAGTCTACTCTTGACAAAAATATGTACAGAATACCAATATAATTTAAACATTATTTTCTAAAAAAATGAATTCTGTATAAATTAGGACAAAAAGAACTTTTTCCTTCATTACGTAAGTCCTTTTTGATACCAGGTTGCCTACCTGCAGTAATAGAGAAAATTTGAGTTCAATGAACATATATATACATATATTTGTTGATTTGTTTAAATCCAACTATGTGTAGAAATTCAAGTAGTTGTAATATAGATGTAAACATGCTCTTTTATTTATGATCTCAACACACACACATATATAATAAATAATTTTGACATGAGATGTTTCCAAGTAGATCTAGTTGGTACATTATACTAAAAAAATGTCTTCTGCGAGACTGTAGATTGCTATGTTAAGCCCCCCATGTTGATCACCAAGATTGTCGAAGAAGTAATATCATCAAGTTATCGAAAAGGAAAAAATGAAGTTGAAATAGTAAATGTAGAAACAATTGGAATTGGTTCACTATACAAAAGAATCTGTTTTTTCATTTATGAATAATATGATTGTAGAAAAAATACTCGCAATAATATATTGATTTCAATAGGTTATAGGAAAAAATTCCATACATGTTGCAAGATAGTAGACAATATCATTTTAATTACTTATAATTGTCAGAATGAAGTGTGCTAGTGACCCAGTCCATATTTTTACCATTAATCATATTTTTATCATTAATCATATTTTAAATACTTATAATTGCCAGAATGAATATAATACTGGATGTGTATTGATATATGAGAAAATATTTGTAGGTGTTTTTAATTTAATAACTTTATAGAAGAAAGGGTAAAAGAATGATATAAATATTAATATAATAAATATAAAGGAAAAAATATGAGATGTACAATTTTTAATTTAATAAATATATTAAAAAGAGAGAGAAATGAGGAGAAAGAGAGATGGGTGAATTTGAGAGAGAAATATAGGAGAAAGGAGAGAGAGAGATCGAGGGGAAGAGAGTGAGTGGAGAGAGAGAGAAATGGAGAGAGGGGGATCATTTGAGGGAGAGAGAAAGGGGGGAGTGGGAGAGAATGGAGAGAGAGAAAACAGCGGGAGGGGAGGAAAGGAGGAAACATGTGTTAATGATAGAATTGTATTTCCCTAAATGGTGATCACAGAAAAATAATTCTCAAAATGGGTACGGACCGAAAACATTTCCTAGAAGGGGGTGTATTGGCAAACCGTTTGCCACTCACCAATGTGGTGTGGCAAATGGTTTGACGTGCTTGCATGGCCCTCACGGCAAACCATTCGCCGTGGGCGATGAATGGTTGGCCAGGCGCGATAAACCATTTGTCGTACACAACACTTTCCCGCCCAAAAAGCATACAGCTTGAAATTACATATAAATTGAAATTACATATAAAATAAAATTGAAATGGAATTAATATAGAAAAATAATATAGAATAAAATTGTATGTAAAATAAAATTATATATAGAATGAAATTATATGTAAGTTAATATAGAATTAAATTAATATGGAATATGGAATGAAATTCATATCGAATGAAATTGATAGGTGTGATAGATAAATATTGATTTAATAACATAGAGTTAATATGTTATATTATTAATTATTATATAATTACTTTGATTTATCAATATAGAATACTAATTAATATATATATTGGTTTATTGATACAGAAGTCTGGCTATATTATATAATTACTATGATAGATATATATTTATTAGTAACATAGAGATCCTTACTCTCGGATATCGAATGCTTTGGAGGTCTTCAATGTTTATTTTTTTTCTTTATAATGAAATTATCTCCTCACTTTTTCGGATGTGACACTCATGTTGACGTTATCTCATTTGACATTAACTACACTTATCTCTATTATAATTTTGAGGTTACACTTGGAGATGAGGTGCATCTGTGCTATATAGATTACGGTTAAGATTTTTTAATATTGATGTAAAAATATATAAATAAATAAATTACTTCCATTTATTACAAAAATAAGCTGAGATTTTAAAGATCCAAGCAGGGGGATACTTCCATTTATAAATTACCAAGAGCAGATAACCCGAACATTTTCTTTTGATTGATAGAAGATACATATGATAATATATGTGCAAGAGATCTTCAAAATGGGCATATATATCAAGAGTCTTCAAAATAACAACGTAATAAAGTAACCTAACTCAGGACCTCGACATCACTCGCTCTCCACACATCACGCTCAGATGTGTGTGTTTCAATGCAATGGTATAATGTAGATATGCTAAGCCTGCATACAAATTTTCTTCCTCGTCATAATAATCTGTAAGCGGTGAGGTCTCGCTCTATGATGAGTCGACCATAGACGGGAGCATGGATTGTAGGGAATAAGGCATGAATTATGAGTTTGACTTGATCATCTGAGGCTGTGATTGTATCTCCACTGAAGCTGGTGGTGCTGTGGTTGAAGGTAGCTACGGTGACTGTGGTGGAGGGTGTGATACATGGCTTGAGGCACGACTAGGTGGTGCACACGCTGCTAGGAAACAGTTGCCGGGCAGATGCACCAACTTACAAGCTGTGAAACAAGTTTTTTCCATAATCTGTACGAATTTTAGAACATTTGAAAAAGCATATTAAAAATTCAAATTAATGTCACCAATAATCATAAACGACAGTAAGGTAAAATATTTGCATAAATATAAGATTCTTTAGTTTCAACAATGGGGGATAACATATGGGGGTACAATCAATGAAATCATATCTTCGTCTGGTGTATAATATGTGATAATGGTCCCTTCAATACAGACACTTTTCTTTTCTCCCCCTTTCCCATCTCTCCTGCCCCCGGGCTTGCCTCCCCCCTTCCTGTTCCTTCCCGGCCAGATTATCCCCTCCCTACATCGCCCCGGCCCCTATCATGCCTTCCACTAATTCTCCTTTCAGGTTCAGCCATAGTCGAGTGTTTCCTTCTGGTCGTGGACCTATCACCCCCTCTTTGACTTGTTACATTTGAGGTGCGAGGTAGATCTAGGACTGTCATTGGTAGGGATTCAGCGGATACCCTGGGAAGATACTTCAGTGATGATTGCATACCCCCAATGAGCAGTCCAATGCCATACCTTAGGATACCCATGAAAGATGGCTAACTTTGACTTTTCTCCATTTGCTAATAATATTGTTGTACTTGAGATGGCCGAGTTTCCTGCGTGGAAAGTAAGTCAAATGACAGGATCATGCATGTTATTTGTTGCATATGGGGAATATAACCATGATCGTAGGTGTGTGTTGCGTGATACGACGGACCAACATCATCTGCCCGAGAAGTGCATTGATCCCCCCACTGTTGGGAGGCAAATTTCATGGGCTCGGTGTATGCTGTGTACATGAGGGGGACATCATATATTCCCGTATCCACTAGTGACATATTCTAGATTGTGTATTCAACGTAACCAATCATTTACTGCAATTCAGTGCTCCTTCGATGTTCCGTCATCATTTCCCCACACGAAATAATGAGTTTGCCTGTAGAAAAAAATATTTCAATCAAAAATTACGAAGAGATTATCAGTTTAAAAAATAACCATATGATAGAAAATTACCAGTTGGTTCCACTTCGGTCTATGTGGCTCGTAGGTTTGTCAAGATGGTGATATGGTCGTAGCGATTCAATGTTGTGTAATCTTCCAATACCATGTAAGGTAGTCACCCAGGACATCAGCAGTTGGCTTATCCAAATCTCTCTCCCCAACGACATCGTTCAATCGTTGATGTCATTGGGCCAAACGATCATGGTGGTGTAGACCCCAATCATAGGGTTCATCATCTCTTCGTCTAACACGTCTGTCATTGGAGGAGATTTGTGACATTGCCTCCGGAATGTGTTGTCACCTCCTGTATTGACTCATTACTTGGTCGGGTGCATGCATAGCAACGACATTGAAGTATTTCAGCACTGTCTTTGATCGCCAGATAGTATGGCCCTCATGGCATATCTCAGGTAGTTGCACCACATGTTGGGCCCCGTAGGGTGTCTACCTCATCTATTGATGGTAGTTTGTGAATAATTTTTCATTTTGATAGCTCATGAGAAAATTATACAGCTGATAAGCGTCTTACTACCCTTGTTAATTTAGTCAAATTAATGATCCAAATTAATTGTCGCGTCGTTCGTTGTAGTCAGGTAATAAGGACTAATCAAAAACCACTTTTAATCAAGTTCAATTAATCTCGAGCGGCAAATTTATTTTACTTAGGCAAGCCTAAGGTGGAACTCAGGGAGGCAACTATCTCCTTAGGTAGATTTTAAGTGAATTTAAGAGGTCAGATTTTTAGAAGATTGTTTTTGGTCTTTTTAATCAATTTTTATGCAATTAAGGGAAAGACAATGCAAATTTTAGGCCAGTTTACAAGTCAATTCAGAAATATGGCCAATTGATTCCTAAAATTATGAAACTTGGCCAGATGGTGAAATATAATGAAATTAAGCTACTTTATTTTTTTTAGAATTTTCTGACACTATATGAATTTACTGTGAATTAAAAATGAATGCAAGGTGATTTTATCTAGATTGATTTTTATAAATACCAAAACACAATATTTTCAGATATAAAAATTATCCTAGATAGATCTAAGTTGAAGAATCCAGGAAAATTAATAAACCTAAATTTCTATGTGAAATTGACCTATTAAAAATCAATTAAGAAAATAACAAAATGATTTATTTAGGCCTCGGGATGCGTGCAAATGAGATGATTTTGGGCACAATGTAAACTTAATTATCCTAAGTCTAATGTAAATTTTTGATGATTTTTGGAGTCACAGAGAATTTAATGCAAATTAAAAGGCATAATTGGGTAAAATATAGAAAAATTTCACCAATTAATTAATAATAAAATCCACTGCTATCACAAAAATATGATAAGTGTCACATATGAAAGAGTACAAATTAAGCTATACAATGCTATTTTCAAACTTGAAAAATGATTTCAATTGAATACCTAAAGATGCGTGCAAAGACAGGGGCCTAACTGCAATTACAGAAAATAAAACTGATAAAACTTAAACATGTTGATAGCAACTAATATGGAATTACCTATAATGAGGGGGAATGCATGCAAAATGCCCACAAGACACGTGTACCTCACGTGGTGCTCCTAGTAGGTACTGGAGTGCAATTTCAAAAACCTTCTAGGGCCTTGGTGCAAAATACCAAGGCCACACATGAGAGACACGTGAGGGCCCAGGCTCGGGTGACTTCGAAGGCTCGGGCAGAGGCTCGAGGGTTCTGGAGGCTCAGACTCTGCTCGGATGGAGGCTCGGCTAGCTTCGGGGCTCCGAGCCTGATGGTCGGGGAAGAGGCTCGGAGGCGGCTACGTCGCGTGCTCTGGTCCGCCAGATCCGGTGAAGATCTAACGGCTCCTGGAGGCTGATGCGTGGCGCGATGCAACCCGTTGGATTAAGATCAACCCAACCACTGCTGTAGCTCGATGAAGATGGATACGTGGATGATCACTGGCCATTAGATCAAGGTGAATCCAACAACCTCTGAAGCTCGGGGAAGTGGCGACGTGGCGTGCTCAGGACTGTAGGATCCTCCTGATCCTACAGAAGCTCGTTGAGGTGACGTGGCATGCTCAGGACCGTCTGATCAAGGGGATCGGACGGCTACTGCTCTTCCTTCTCAGATGGTCCACCGCCTCCTGCGGCGGAGATGGCTGTGCTCCGGTGATGGAGCTCTAGCTTCACCTTCTTCGTTGGAAGTCGGAGAAGCTCGCCGGCGGCGTCTGAATAGCTGGGAAGAATCATCGAAGTGTGGCGTGACGAACCGTAAATTCAGCCCTTTAAGAGTGCAGAGTTACGATGAATCTATGTTTCATCATCTTTATTCTATCATTTTGGCCTTAAAAACCCTAGTAAATGGGTGTAAATAGCGTTAATTCATGCATTTTATCATCATGCATATTTGTGTAAAAAGTGTACAAAATGCGGTTTTTAAAGCCAAAATTTTAGAATAAAGGAAAGAAAAGAAAAAGAATAAATATTGTAAATATTTTATGATCTGAAACCTCGAGACCTAGGCATCTCGATGACTGGGTCGACAAGGAATAAATTAGGGGGAGATAAGGGCAAAAATACAATAAAAATACATGTTATTTAATTCATTCTTTAGTCATTTTGGGACCTATTTTTGGTTTCACTTTTTATACTTCAAATAAAGAAACTTTGAACATGAAAGTTGTAGATAATTTCATATAGAAAAATACAAAATTGATTTCACTCAAAAATAATGTACAGATAAAAAGTTATGATCTGAATAAAATTCCAGAATCCCAACTTCCCAGACCCGTATCTCACAAATAAAAACTCCAAATGCATTAAACTCATTTTTAATTGTATATAGTTTAAAATAAGCTATTTAATGGCAGTGGTTTTGCATTTGGTGGAGCTACGGTTTGAAAGTTGAGTTTTGGACCCCTATTGTATACTTGTACAGATTAAAATATTCACTTTATATATTATTCATTATTCTTATAATTTTATATTTTTATTATTTTGTAAATATTACTTATAATATATATGTACATTAAAATGTGAACAAAAACCTCAAGAAAATACAAAATAAAATACTTGTATATTACATACCTAGGTATAATACCTATAAACATACCTATAAAGAATATAATTATATTTTATTAAGTATATAAAACACCTCAGAAAAATAAAATAAAAATATATTTAAGTGTATAAAAATACTTTATAAATTTATAAAATAATCAACAAAATAAATAAAATTAAATACACAAAATAAAAATAAATTATTAAAATATATAGATTTGTATACCTATAAGGCTATAAAAATTAATTTGCATTTTTATACCTCATAAAAATAATTAAAAATCATAATAAAATACCTTATAAAATAATAAACATTTTGTATTTAACAATAAAAAATTAATTAATTCATTTTCTATTTTTAATTGATTTTACAAATGATTTTTTCCAGGATTTTTCCTGGTTGGTCCACGTGGACCAATCAGGGGGGTCTGGAGAGTTGACTGGCGGGTCAACTCTATGACCCACTCCTGCAGCTCATCAGAATTGCGTTTTTAGCCATTTTCTCCCATTTTTCGTGGCCGCATATTTCATTATTTGACCTTGTGCCCTTTACGACTTTTTATCCCCATACATCCCTTGTACACGCCCATGCATCATATTGAGCATTGGATTACGGATGTGCCTTATTTTCTTTGTCCTTTGGGCCGTGTTGACCATTTCTCTGACCAAGGTCTGATCCGTGTCAGACATTGGTTTTTGTCTGTTTTTGACGATTTTTGTAGGCCGTGCCTTTCCTCATTTGGCTTCGATTTCTTCGTGACTTTTGTTCCCCACATATCAAGGATACACACTCTTAGCTTAATTTGGGGATTGGGCCGCTGCGACGTCTGATGCATATCGTTCTTTGAGCCATGTCCGCCATTCTTTCAAAATACATCCTTCCCCATCATTCAACGTTTGAACCTTTTTTGCCCCTTCTTCCACCCTTCTTGCGTGTACTGAGGTTAGAGGGAGGTGACAGCAACCTCACCTCACCGTTAGGAGGAGCGGAGGAGCGGCGCGAAGGCGTCTCCACCCCCCACCTCCGGCTCCGGTCGTCGAGGTCCACATCTCGTGGTTCTCCACCGTTAGAGGTCGTTTTTCTTTGTCTTTTCATCGCTGTAGGGTAGCTGTAGTTTCATCTTAAATTTTAACCCTTTATTGGCTAGATTAGCGATTAATTCGTCACCCACTGCACCCTCGTCGGAGCTTGCTCCGTCGAGCTCCATTTGCGCCAAATACCTCCCTACTCACTCGCGTTTGCCTTGGGACCATCTACTGTCATTCTCGCACTTTTATTGCAGGTTCCAGGTGCCAAAGACTGCACCTGGGGGTCGTTTTTGCCGCAGACCAAGTGGCCTGGAGCAGTCTCTGTCCTCCCACATCGCGGCGGCTTGCCGATGTTATCCACGCCATTTTGAAGCCGTCATCTGCTAGAGGAGCCTCCCAGGAGCCTTTACGTGTTGATTGAAACGAAGAAAGTTGTTGGGGAGTGGAGTTACGCCCAATCCAAACTCGCCCACGGCGAGTTCCTCTGTCGTTCTTCCTCCATCAACCAGAGCCGTCGGATCTGAAGTTGTTCTTGGTGATGCACAGTACCCGTCAGATCGTCCGTGCTCCCCACCGTCAGATCTGCTAGGAGCTCCTAATCCGAGCCGCTGAAGTCGAAAGGTTATCATCACCCCTGGAGAGGACACGTGTTTAAGTAAAGAATCTCAAGCCGTCTAATCTCCTGCTGTGGGTATTTTGTCGTTTTAGCCCAAGCAATTTTGTGTATTTATTATTAAGTCTACAAACTTTCGTTGGCCTTTTAAAAACTTTTGTTAAATTTGTGTATAGCTCCCTGGAGTTTGTAATATCACATTCTGACCCCTACCAGGTCACGTGCTCCGCGCACATGACTGGGCATTTTTGCAGTAGTACCCCAGTGGCTTTGCATATTTATAATTAGTCCTCTAATTCCGATAATTAGTTATAAGTTTTGTGGAAAAATTGCATTTGTGCCCTTCAACTTTCTGCCTAATTACACTTATACCCTTGCCAGTTGTGTAGCTTCTTGTTGTTATCTCTATTTATTGCTGCATTTCCAAATTCCCAAAAATTCTCAAAAAATCACGTTAAGTTCCCGTTGCATTCTAGTATCACGTTATATTTTTATTTTGCATATTTATTGCATTTTAATATTTATAAAAATTCAAAGACACGTATTTTTAGCACTGTTTGCATTATAAAATCCATAAAAAATATAAAAACACATTAGAAAAATCCCAAAAATATATATTTTGCTTATCTTATTGTGTTCTAACTCCAGTACAAAAATCACTAAAAAATACAAATGGAAACTCCTAAAAATTAGAAAATCCCAAACACCTTCCTAAAAATATTAAAAATTCAAGAAAATCCTAAAAATGGAATTTCAGTTTCTTAGTTTCCCTATTATTATTTTTGATTTAAAATTAATTTGAGGAATTTTAGACTCTGATTTATATTTTTCATCCTCATTTTAATTTCGGCCAGCAACTTTTATTCACTGTTTTCAGTATTTTTTACTTTAAAAATACCAAAAAAAATTAGGAAAAATCTAGAAAAATCACAAAAACATTAGAAAAATACAAAAAACCAAAAATACTTTATTTTCTAATTTTTCCTTATTTTTACCTATTTTTAAATACTCTGTTCCTCTCTCTCTTATATTGTTATAATCTATTATTAAAAAAGAAAATATACAAAAAAATATAAAATATAAAAAGAAAATATAAAATCAGAAATTTAAAAATCAAAATACAAAATTATAAATTAAAAATAAATAAAAAATATATAATTAAAAACCCACAAAAAATAGCATAGATAGACAAATTCTCACATTCACACATTTTGTGCATCACTGCCCCGTTCTACCTGTCTGCTCCCTGTGTTTGACCTCTACACATACTTGCACCTATACACATCTTTGTTGTAGAGTTATAATAAATTTTAACTCCGCACATTTACTTTCATTGCTTGATTTATCTGTTGTGGGTTAATTGTTGTTTGAATTGCGGATTTCGCTGGAGGTCAAATCAACGACTGTTGATTCGCCTTGTGAGTCAACACGACCTCTGCAAAATTTGATTCAACAAATGGCGCCGTTGCCGGGGAGCAACAACGCATAGTTCGGCTTTCTGTTTATGTTTGTGATTGTTTGTCTATTTCACGACTTTTATTTGTACTTATTTTATTTTCCTTATTTTTGATATATCTTGTTGAGCTGTCTAACCCCCTCGTTTGTTGACTTTGTGCGAGGAACCGCGGATCGAGAGAAGCGCTCTACCCTAGACGCCTACGCACCCACGTGAAGTTGGCTGTGACTGTAGCTTGCCTAGCACCGAAGGAGACACCGAGGAATTTTGAAGACTGAGCTCCTTTTATTTTCTTGTATTTATTTACTTGTGTAATTTTAGTGAGAGAGAGACCTATAATTGTAATAATACAGGTACTCAGGACACTTGGACACTCGGGCCTAATTTCCAAGTGTTTGTACACTTGGGGGCTCACCGCGGGTTTTCCGGTTTTTCATCGCATGTTTTATTTTGTTTCTCGATTTTGGTTTTATTTCTTTTGTGTAATTGAGCCCTTAGTTTTTAGGCTTGCTTGATCGAGTAAATTAGGTCCAAACACCTTAATATCTTGAATGTACCTATAGTGCGCTTTGGACTTAATTTAAACTTTAAACAATCGCCTCATCATCTTCGAGCCTTCGTGTCGCGAGCCCACCCTACCAAGCGCTGCTCCTGAACTCGATGTGTCGAGAGGAGGAGAGGTGAGCCTAGACCGGACTCCTGGATTGAAGATCGGTGACCGACTTGTGGTGCTTCATGATAGCAACTTCTCACCCTAGGGCGATTTCATCAGCTTTGAATTTGCATATAGATAGGTTTCAATTCTGCTAAGCGTCTTTGCATGTAGAGTGCTGGAGGCAAGGTGAGCATTTACGCTTTAGCATACATCATCGTTTTGCTGCTTGCATTGCTTTTCCGACTCTCCCTCTGATTTTGATCACCTAGGTGCTTAAAGGAATTGACTCCTCGATAAGTGTGTGCATTTCTTATTAAAATACCAAAAAAATGATAATCAAATAAAATTGGGACTGCTAAAACCGATCAAAAAGAAAAATATTGTCTTGGGGCGAGTAATCCCCTCATTGTCTTCGTTTTACCTTGCTCGCGCACACGCTAAGGATTAGTGCCCAAATCCCATTCAACCCCCTAAGTGTTTGTGCAACTTTTGACCTCTCACCTAACTCTAAAACAGACAAGATAAAAAGGCCGCATTTGCGGTCTTCACCGAGTTGAGTAGGTGAATTGAGGGTTTGTATTTTCATTTTTATTTGTGATTGTTGTGTGTGTATCCTAGATCATCCATGCGCATTTGCGCCTTCTTCTCCACTCTCTTGACTTGACCGTCGTGCTCTCCTGATCATTTTCTTTTGCTTTCGAGATGGACCCATGGAGCGTTTTTTATCCGGACTTAATGGATCCCTCGTTCACTCCAGCCGGTCCACCTTCCTTTTATCAGGAGGATCCTCCTCCTATTTTTTCTGATTTTTATACATACCCACCTCAGCCACAGTGTCAGACCTCGGACTTCTACCCACACCCACCTCCACCTCCGCATTTTCCACCTTCACATTCACCCGAAACTGACCTGTTGGAGTCACCTCTCATGTTGTCCGCACTTGAGACCTTGACCCAGTTCATGGAGCAAATGAATTCGAGGATTGACAACCTCACCTGCATGAATAAGAGCCACATTATTGCTTCACGATCCAATAATTTGGAATCATTTGAGGATTATGATGAGAGCTTGCAATCGCCCAAAATACAAAAAATGAGAAAAATTTAAAAAACCAAAAAGAGTTCGGGAGACCTTTGATCGAGTCAGACTGGGAGGAGAGCGCCCACTTGCCAGATCCTTTGACCACATAGCCTCTCACACCCCGTTCCACCTTTGACCCCGAGGATGCCACTGTACAGACTGCTCTTGGCATGCCTCGTGTAGACGCTGATTCCGACTTACTCCTTGTATGGAGGAGGCCTAAAAATTCAAAAAAATATTGACTGAACCCGAAGTGGTGGCCACTATTCATGAGATTATCCGTGCCCCACTTCAGCAGGCCATGACTGAGTTATCTGCTCCTCTTCCCAAGAAGAGAAAGCGGAGGAGCAAATCTGAGCATCACATTCTGGCCATGGTCGCTGCCCACGTCATCACACACCGTCCCATTCCTAGGAAGAGGAACACAGCTACCCCTTTCATCACTTGCACAATCTCTGATTTTACTTGTGATCATACTCTCCTCGACGGCGGTGCATCAATTAGCATAGTACCCTTCTCGCTGGTACAGTTTCTTCACTTAGGGCTTCTAAAGAAAATCAGGATGATCGTACAGTTTGTTGATGGATCAATAAAGAGGCCAAAGGGTATTCTTGAAAACGCCGTCATTTCGATTCAGGGCATGAGCTATCATGTTGATTTTGTCGTATTGCCCATGGAGACCTCCACTAGGGAGCACTCTCCAATCATCCTGGGACGACCATTCCTCACTTCTGTGAGGGTCGTTATTGATTACGGATCAGGAGAGATTCACTTCCGTCCTACGGATGAGAGCGAAGTGCCGATCACCACACCTACTGCTGACCAGAGACCTGCATATGATGTGACTACACCTGTTCTGGCTGACCCTGAGGCCTATGATCTATATGAGGATATCAGAGAGACTTTCTTTATGACCGATGATGAGACCTGAGAATTCCTCTCCAAGGAGGAAAGCTCGGAAAGCATAGACCTCGGAGTTTCTGCTTCCTGTGATTGACGATGTGTTGACGACATCCGCGAGATTTACACGATTGATACCATCGAGTGGAGGGCAGATGTAGAGACTAGACAGGACGGACATGATTTGACTTCTTTCACCGATGAGTCCGCTCCTGTTCATTTAGATCTAGATGAGACAAAGGCCGAATTTGATTTGATTGCTTTTATCCGAGAATTCAGACCTTTTGATGAAAAAGATGATCCAGTTGAGATTATAGAGGACGAACCGAGTTCGACTACTTCCACTGATGAGTTCGTTCCTTTTGGTTTTGACCTGGACGAAACCTCGCAGGATGACTCTGATTACACTTCTTCCGATGATGATGAGTTCATCCCATTTCACTTCGATATCAGCGAGACTCCCAAGGCCAGACCTGACTACACTTCTTCCACTTCCATGTCTGTGCCTTCACACCATAGGACCACCGAGGATTTACACTCTGTCGACCCTGATCGGCTTCTGTACACTGTGGAACCCGATGTCGACCTGCACTACACTAGATCTATTCCTCAGCGGTCCCGCAAGAAGGTTCGCTTTCAACCTTCTTGACCATTTGTATATCCATCTCTATTGTATATTCACTTTTGTGTATCTCTGTCTCTCTTCTGTATTGCTTGTCCACCCATTCTCGTGTTTGCCTTGCTTAGGACGTACTTTGTCCTAAGTATAGGGGGTGGACGGGCCGAGTGTTCATTCATCGTTTCGTCTTATCACTCATGTTGTTGCTTATACTTAGGGCTTCTTTTACCCTAAGTATAGGGGGAGTGATGTGTATATCCTTCTCTATCTTCTTCCATCGTTTGATCTCGTTTCCATTTTCATCTCTTTTCTTCTTTTCTTCTTTTTCTCTTCTATCTTCTTCATCTACTGAAAAGGTGCCGGCCCTTTTTGTCAGTCTTCTATACTTAGGACGTACTTTGTCCTAAGTATAGGGGGTGTGCACTCTGAGTTTCTTTCATTCTTTTCGATCCTCTCCATTGTCTCCTCTTCTTGTCTATACTTAGGAATATCTTACCCCTAAGTATAGGGGGAGACAATCTGAGTACGATCTGTTCATTCCCACCCTTGACCCTCCCTGCGTTGTGTACAGTCTGTTATACTTAGGATTATTTGATCCTAAGTATAGGGGGGACGGTCAACTTCTCATTCTTTTGTTCATTCGTTCATTTCTTCATTTATTCTTTAGATTTTCCTATACTCAGTACGAGTTATGTCTTCCCTTTTCTCTCTGATCTATGAGGACATAGCTCAAGCTAAGTATAGGGGGGTCATACATACTGCATATATACTTTAGCCATAACTCGTACTTTCGTATTTTCTTAATAATTATGGCTAATAATTCTTTAAAATTCATTAAGAACCGTAATAAAAAGATGTTATCATTCCTCAAATTCTTTTGTATTTACTGATTAATAAATCAGGTGAAAATGTTTTTTTTGCAAAATGTTTGAAAAATAGTTTGAAAACCTTTGTGAAAATCTCTTGAAAACTATTTGGAAAACGTTTTGTTACATGTTTTCAACCTTTGTAAAAACATTTTGGTTTGCAAAAGTTTATTTTCTTTGTCTGAAATAAAATATTTGAAAATTTTTTTGCAAATGGTTTGAAAAATGGTTGCAAAAATATTTGAAAAATCTATTTATACTGTTTGAAAAACCCTTTGCAAAACTATTTTCAAATGTGTGTACATGTTTAAAAAATGTTTGTAAAAATTAGTTTGGACTATATTTTTCAAAATTGTTTGAAAAACTTGTGTCAAATAAGTTTGAGGAATATAAACATCACCCTAATGTTCACTACATATATCTATAAAATTGAGCACTTACCCTTGTAAATTCTTAAAATCCACTTCTTGTAAATATAAGAAGCATCCCCGTGTAAATATTTGTACCTAGCTTTTAGCCAAAATCTTTTTGTTTTCAAAAATACCAAAAACATTTGCAAAATTAAAATCCAAAAACATTTGAAAAATCTTTTGAAAATACAACAAAAATTGCATATGCATCATCTTTTCAAAAATCCATAAAAAGTTCAAAATCTTTGAAAATTGCATCACAAAAATATTTTATATATTTGGATAGCATTCGCGTTTTTTCGGATTGAGTTTGATTGTTGAACAAGTCTAAATAAAATCCGGAGACTGGAGCTTGATTGGACCTTAAAATCTACCTAATAACAGGAACCTTATAGGAACTGGGTTTGAGGTACTTCAGGTCTAGTTGACTTAATTCTTTGAGGATCACGAGACTTGGTTCAATGGATTCTTGACTGCCTAAGTAGAGTATTTTGGAGCACACACACGACTCTTGTTGATAATGACATAACTTGGACACCTTCACCTTTCACATGGCTCGACTCAGTTGGAGTGGTGAGGGGATTGGATTTGCCAGTATGAGACGCACACAAGTGAAAACACTTGTCCTCCTCTAGGGAGGGAAGTGCACCCCAACCCGTCCAGTGATGAGGAATTCTAAAGACAGGAGAGTGTGGGTTGCGATAAAGCTTCAAAAGAGGGATAGTCTACTGGCTCGAGGAAAAACTCCCTATGTAAATGCTGTTGTGAATAGTATTTCAAAAAAAAAAAGACGGGCCTGTACAAAAATAAATGCCTACAAAAGTATGTATATATGTTGTAAAGAAAATAAGCAAGCTTGAGCTTCAAAGTCATATCATGTGAGCCTGCAGTTGGATAACTTGACTACACCGGTCTTGCATCCAAGGATAGGTATCTACACTGGCTACCGTCCATTCTTCTCTTCATCCCCTCCTCTTGAGCTGGTTGCCACTTGAACTTAGAAGGGAATACCCCGCTCCTCAAGGAAGGAGTTGTTGGATTGGGGAATCACTGGGTTGTCATACTGGAGAAGTCAGTCTCTTTGTCATTCTAGTTGGGGAGAGCCACCATCACTTACATTGTACGAGTCAGATTCATAGTCGTAAGGGTTTGCGTATGAGTTGAGATATTTCTGACCTGGCTATTGAGGAGACTTGAACAGAGTTTTGGGATTCTCGAAGGCTGTTGGATTTCAAATCCGATTCCCATTAAGGTTCCGCTTGCACTAAACTTCCAAGGGTCCGACTTAAGCTCCAAACTTTGATTTTGTGAAGACAAGTTTGATAATTAAATTTAATCCACATTTCTTCTTTTTCTTTTCTTTGTTTTTTTCTGCACTTATTGCATAAATGTTTGCTAGGGACTAGCAAAGGCAAGTATAGGGGGATGATGAATCTACATTTCATCATCTTTATTCTGTCATTTTGGCCTAAAAACCCTAGTAAATGCGTGTAAGTAGCGTTAATTCATGCATTTTATCATTCATGCATATTTGTGTAAAAAGTGTACAAAATACGGTTTTTAAAGCCAAAATTTTAGAATAAAGAAAAGAAAAAGAATAAAATATTGTAAATATTTTATGATCCGAAACCCCGAGACCTAGGCATCTCGATGACTGGGTCGACAAGGAATAAAGTAGGGGGAGATAAGGGCCAAAATACAATAAAAATACCTGTTATTTAATTCATTCTTTAGTCATTTTGGGACCTATTTTTGGTTCCACTTTTTATACTTCAAATAAAGAAACTTTGAACATGAAATTGTAGATAATTTCATATAGAAAAATACAAAATTGATTTCACTCAAAAACAATGTATAGATAAAAAATTATGATCTGAATAAAATTCCAGAATCCCAAATTCCCAAACTCGTATCTCACAAATAAAAACTCCAAATGCATCAAACTCACCTTTAATTGTATATAGTTTAAAATAAGCTATTTAAAGGCGGTGGTTTCGCATTTGGCGGAGCTACGGTTTGAAAGTTGAGTTTTGGACCCCTATTGTATACTTGCACATATTAAAATATTCATTTTATTTATTATTCATTATTCTTATAATTTTATATTTTTATAATTTTGTAAATATTACTTATAATATATATGTACATTAAAACGTGAACAAAAACATCAAGAAAATACAAAATAAAATACTTGTATATTACATACCTAGGTATAATACCTATAAACATACCTACAAAGAATATAATCTTATTTTATTAAGTGTATAAAACACCTCAGAAAAATAAAATAAAAATATATTTAAGTGTATAAAAATCCTTTATAAATTTATAAAATAATTAACAAAATAAAAAAAATTAAATACACAAAATAAAAATAAAATATCAAAATATATAGATATGTATACCTATAAGGCTGTAAAATGAAATTTGCATTTTTATACCTCATAAAAATAATTAAAAATCATAATAAAATACCTTATAAATTAATAAACATTTTTTATTTAATAATAAAAAATTAATTAATTCATTTTCTATTTTTAATCGATTTTACAAATGATTTTTTCAGGATTTTTCCTGGTTGGTCCACGTGGACCAACCAGGGGGTCTGGAGAGTTGACCGATGGGTCAACTCTCTAACCCACTCCTGCAGCTCGTCAGAATTGCGTTTTTAGCCATTTTCTCCCATTTTTCGAGGCCGCATCTTTCATTATTTGGCCTTGTTTCCTTCACGATTTTTTATCCCCATATATCCCTTGTACACGCCCAGGCATCATATTGAGCATTGGATTACGTATGTGCCTTATTTTCTTCATCCTTTGGGCCATGTTGACCGTTTCTCTGACCAAGTTCTGATCTGTGTCAGACAATGGTTTTTGTCCGTTTTTGACGATTTTTGTAGGCCGCGCCTTTCCTCGTTTGGCTTCGATTTCTTCGTGACTTTTGTTCCCCACATATCAAGGATACACGCTCTTAGCTTATTTCGGGGATTGGGCCGTTGCGACGTCTGATGCACATCGTTCTTTGAGCCCTATCCGCCATTCTTTCAAAATACATCCTTTCCCATCATTTGACATTTGAACCTTTTTTGCCCCTTCTTCCGCCCTTCTTGTGTGTGCTGAGGTTAGAGGGAGGTGACAACAACCTCACCTCACCGTTAGGAGGAGCGGAGGAGCGGTGCGGAGGCGTCTCCACCCCCCACCTCCGGCTCCGGTCGTCGAGGCCCACATCTCATGGTTCTCCACCGTTAGAGGTCGTTTTTCTTTGTCTTTTCGTCGCTGTAGGGTAGCTGTAGTTTCATCTTAAATTTTAACCCTTTATTGGCTAGATTAGCGATAAATTCGTCACCCACTGCACCCTCGTCGGAGCTTGCTCCGGCGAGCTCCATTTGCGCCAAATACCGCCCCACTCACTCACGTTTGACTTGGGACCATCTACTGTCATTCTCGCACTTTTATTGCAGGTTCCAGGTGCCAAAGACCGCACCTGGGGGTCGTTTTTGCTACAGACCAAGTGGCCTGGAGCAGTCTCCGTCCTCCCATGTCGCGACGGCTTGCCAGCGTTCTCTACGCCATTTTAAAGCAGTAATCTGCTAGAGGAGCCTCCCAGGAGCCTTTACGTGCTGATTGAAATGAAGAAAGTCGTTGGGGAGTGGAGTTACGCCCAATCCAAACTCGCCCGCAGCGAGTTCCTCTACCGTTCTTCCTCCATCGACCAGAGCCGTCGGATCTGAAGTTGTTCTTGGTGATGCACAGTACCCGTCAGATCGTCCGTGCTCCCCACTATCAGATCTGCTAGGAGCTCCTAATCCGGGCCGCTTAAGTCGAAGGGGTATCATCGCCCCTGGAGAGGACACGTGTTTAAGTAAAGAATCTCAAGCCGTCCGATCTCCTGCTGTGGGTATTTTGCCATTTTAGCCCAAGCAATTTTGTGTATTTATTATTAAGTCTACAAACTTTTGTTCGCCTTTTAAAAACTTTTGTTAAATTTGCGTATAGCTCCCTGGAGTTTGTAATATCACATTCTGACCCCTGCCAGGTCACGTGCTCCGCGCACGTGACTGGGCATTTTTGTAGTAGTACCCCGGAGGCTTTGCACATTTATAATTAGTCCTCTAATTCCGGTAATTAGTTATAATTAGTACCCCGCAAGGAAGGCATACCTAAGTGTTGTGGGTAAAGGTTTGAGCTCAGGTAATGTGTGATCATCAAGGAAGTCTGGCTCAATTAGATCCGATTCAGTGTTGGTCGTGGCTGGATCTGTTTCTGAAATTACTGCCACCAAGTCATTCGGCTCTGGAGTTGGATCGTCAAAGGTCTCCATGCAATCGGCAAAAGCCACATCCGACCCGTCATACTCATCTTCTGATTGTCCTAAAGTGGGAAGGACTGGCAGGCCCAGCTGGGCCTCTAAGTCATCGAAGATGTAGGGGGATGCAATTTCTAAGATGTACTCGTAACTAAGGACCTCGCAAACTGACTCATGCACAAGATCTTCTTCGGAGGGGAGGGACTCATCGGTGTTGTCTCGGTTCTGTCTCCATGGTCCAATTGTGTCTACGTGAATGCAGTCTGCTTTGGATGAAGAGTACTCGGTGCTGGATTCATAATCCGATCTCTGCCATCTGGTATGCTTCATCTCCAGTTCCTCATCTCCTCCAGGAGTTTGGAACTGGATCTTCCCAATCTTATAATCGAACAAGGCCCCTGCTGTTCTGAGGAAGGGCCTTCCTAATATGATCTGGGAATCTCTCCAATTACGAGGGGTTTCCATATCAAGGACGGTGAAGTCCACCATGTATTCTTGACCCTCGACTTTGATGACAACATTCCTCAATTCTCCTTGGGACCTCTTGGTTGATTTATCAGTGAACTGAAGGAGGGCTCTAGATTTCCTAAGAGGTCCGAGCTTAAGCCGCTCATAGAGGGTTGTGGGCATTAAGGTTATTGAGGAGTCGTTGTCTAGGAGAGTGCGTGCAAACGCAGTGTCATCAACATGCCACATAATGTGTACCCATGTCTCTTTGTTTCCTTGGAAACGATTTCTTTATTGCACAAGTCGTGGCTACTGACAGGACGTGTTTCTCAACATGGCTTTTGGTCTTCCTGCTAACCCTAGTAGGTGTGCATCTCACCTTAAGGTATTTCTGAAATGCAAGTGTCATCTCCACGTACTTGTTAAAGGGGACTGTGACCTTGATATGTTTGTTGCAAAACTCTGCAATCTCAGGGTCATCTTTTTGAATTTTTTTAGTTTTCTTCTTTTCACCCTTAAGAGCTCAGGGGAAAGGGATTATTGACTCAAACTCATATTTTGAAACTGAAAGATTTTCATTCAAAGTGGGAACTGAGTTCTGTACAAGACTCAAACTCTGAAACTGACTCGGACTCTGACTATGACGAAAAAAATGCTGTTGTGAAACCGGTAATGCATCCTCCGTGACTGTTGGAATGTCCTCCTCAGATGGAGGTGTGGGCTCTTCATCGGTTTCGGTGGACTCCCTACTGGTGTGGTTCCCTTGCTTCTTTGAGGACTCAGAAGTCCTCTTCTTCTGCGGGTGGTGATGGTGGTGGTGTCGTTTCTCTGCCTCCAAGTTCTCCTCAGGTAGAGACTTGGCGGCTTCTTCCTCCGGTGCCCATGCCCGATCAGGTACAATCATGGTCCTTCCGCTCCTGAGGTACATATGGTTTACATTATCATACGAAAGGATCTCATGTTCAGATAAAGAGTTATCTGAATACTATACATGATCTCGTGGTCGATTGTGGCCTTGATTTAGGCTGTTCGGGTTGGCCTGAACCTGGGCGGGAATTGGGGTCTTTGGCGCCATCTGCTGGTCCTGGGTACGAGAAACACGATTCAGATCGGTTCTCATATCCATATAGTCATTCTGGATCTGTTGGACCCTATCAGTCAGGGTCTGGATCGCCAAGGTGAGGGACTCCAATTTGGTGGGCTGGGCTGGTTGATGCTGACTTGAGGATGAGGTCCTATACTGGCCCTGTTGGCCATGCTGATACTGCTGCTGCTGATGGGACGGTGACGGGCCCTGCTGCCCTGAGTGGAACGTGCGCTGTTGCTGGTGGTGCTGCTGAGACTGGTACCCTCATTCGGGCATGGACTAAACAAAGCATGGTGCGGGGACAGAGATGTTTTCCTGGTAAGCTAGGGAAGGTCGGTGAGGCTAACCGTTCCCTATCCCCGACTGTCTGCCGACGGGGTCATGGTTGTACCATAGCCCGTTGATTTCGAACACCTGCGGAGTCTCCTCGTATCGTGTCTCTACTTGTGGGGTGCGTGATGGTCCTGCTGAGTGTAAGTCTCCTCCTCTACCCAGCTACTCTGAGGTCCCAGTGTCTGTTCATGTACAAGATGGACTCGATGTACAGGTACATGTGGTGCAGAAGGGACATGTAGCTTGATCTTAGCTACCTCTTAGTAAGTTCCTCCACTTGCTTCGGCAAACGAGAGAGAGACTCAAGGTCAGTGACCCTCTTGTGAATCTGCTCGACCATGGTTAACTTATCAGCTATCATCCCCATGCTGAGAATGAGGTCCTCTGTTAGATCTGCTACAGTCCTCCTATTTGTCTCGTTGGATAGGATTGAGGGAGACAACTGATAGGCCCTGGTGGCCTGCGACCTGCATGTTTCTGCCATCTGCTCCAAGATTTTCCATACAGCATTTTCATTCTTGTTCAGATAACTTCCTCCACAGTCGGCACTGACTAACCCCTGTATCTTCGAGGTCATGCCAAAGAACAAGGTCTGGACTAAGATCGCCTTTGAAATGCCATGGCAGGGGCATTTCTGAATAAGGTCATTAAACCTATCCCACACTTCATGGAAAGGTTCAATGGGTCCCTGAGAAAAGCTTGCGATCTTTGTTCTCATTTGATTAGTCCTACTAAGTGGGTATAACTTTTTCAGGAAAAGGTCCTTGAATTGCATCCAAGTTGTACACATCACCCCTAGGTTCTTCAGCCAATGTGTTGCCTTATCTCCTAAGGCAAAAGGGGTGGCCTTCAGTCTGATATAATCCTGCCCAACCCTAGGGTGACTAAGGTTGTTGCAAACCAGCTCGAAGTCTCTGAGGAAGGTATATGGTTCTTCGTTCACATTTCCATTGAACTTCGGCATCAAGCTCAGGAAGTGGGGTTTCAGTTTGAATGCTTCTAGGGGAACCTCGGGTGCTAGCCAACTGTGTATCTCGTTCTCTACTGGATTATAGGCATCCACCATCGATCTGTGTATTCCTTCAGCTTCGATCACATGTCCCAGTCTAGCCGTTAATTCTGCGTTAAGTTGTTTGGCTTTAGCCAGCCGGGCTACGACTTGAATCATCAGGTCCTCTCTGTTTTCCTCCTCTTCAGGGTTCTTCTTCGGCATTGTGTCCTCTGGTCCTGGGAAATGGAAATGGTCTGGGTTAGAGGACAAATCAAGGAAGGGATTCTTACAGAGGCGATGGTCTTTCTCGGTAAGCTCCGAGGAGAGGAAATGGTTGGTTTGAGAGTAACCACCCTGGGTGTGAGGGATCCAAAACTCAAGAGGGTCATGAGTTCTGGGTGGTCCAAGTTGTGCTTGGGCCGGTGAAGATGAGTTTCGTGGGGGTCTCAGAGAGAGATTGGAGAATAAGGAGTCGATATCCCCCTAGTCACTCATTTTGGATTGGCAAGAAGAATCAGGAGCTGTAAGTGAAGATAGGATTTTACTCCTACCTGAAAGTAAGCAATTTAATCCAAACCCTGTATTTTCACACTCACACGGTGAAGGACCCGAAATCGAGTCCAATTAATCTTGTTAATTTTAAATGTGATTTTTCCAAGCAAGATAACAAGGAGTTACGCGGCCTATAGGGAAGTCGGCTCAGAGCCGGATGCGTCTTCCTTGTTTATCCTATCGCCTAAGATACCGACGGTCCTTCCTTTCTTCACTCCTATCCCAAGTTGATGGATTCAAAGACCTGCCCCTATCTACCTGCAAGCAGGCGGAGGCTGATAAGGCCGGAACTTCACCCTAGGGGGGTTTCTGGCAACTTGTCGTGAAGTACCGCAATTTCGCCCCTATCTACCTGAGACAGGCGGAGGCTACTTGGTACTAGTCAATGAACCTGAATAATTCAACTTGTGATATTTGCTAGGATCAGTCGGAATGTGATATGGAAGGCAGGGATTTGGGCTCTGCCTTAAGGTGTTTACACACACTCAAGTACCATCACTCAGCCTGAAAACAAGGTCGGGGATTAATCTCCCGCAAGCAAAATTTCTGATTTTATTGTTTTTTTTGGTCAATAATGTTAGCAGTCCCGGTTTTAAGTTAAGTTATCACTGGTTTAGTCCAATCCACACAACACGCCTATCGTCCAGTCCCAATTTCCTTTTACTTAAGTTTGAAAAAACAAGAGAGAGAAATCGAGAAAAGCCGATGCACGAAAATCAATGATGCTTATGCAGAGTGAAGAATACTTACAGTGATCCCTTCGCTTTTTATGCATGATGCAAAACAGAACTGAAAACTTTTATACCGCATGCAAATGCAGACGACAAAATCCGCTCCTAGACAAGCAGTTCTATTAGCGAGTGAAGCATAGGTTGATTTGATTAGATCTACGGTCTAAGTGCGTCTTTTAAGTGTTGTGTGGTCCTAAAGATTTATGAGCACAGGTAAAATCCTATAGTGGCTCGAGGAGCCGCTAGTGCAAGCCTAGTCTATAAATTCAAGCTACAGAATACACAGGGACACGGTTCCACTATGTTTACATACACGAGATACCAAACGGGAATCGCTGGAAATAATGCAAACAATAATGAAAAATAAAGAAAAGAAAAATTACAAATCCTCTCAAATCACTCAAAAGTTAAAACTGCAGGTTCCTCAAAGCATCATGGCTCCTCGCGTTCCTCGCATGAAAACAAATTGAGGTCAGATAGAGGATGACTCAAAAATACTCAAAAATAAAAGAAAAAAATATTAATAAGAAGACCGGGGGTCAGACTACACGGGGATGGAAAATCAGACACTCAAAAATTAACTACAGATTAACCTAAGCCGTGCATCCCCGGCAACAGTGCCATTTTGATAAGCGTCTTACTACCCTTGTTAATTTAGTCAAATTAATGATCCAGATTAATTATCGTGTCGTTCATTGTAGTCAGGTAATAAGGACTAATCAAAAACCACTTTCAATCAAGTTCAATTAATCTCGAGCGGAAAATTTATTTTACTTGGGCAAGCCCAAGGTCGAACTCAGGGAGGCAGTTGTCTCCTTAGGTAGATTTTAAGTGAATCTAAGAGGTCGGATTTTCAGAAGATTGTTTTTGGTCTTTTTAAATAATTTTTATGCAATTAAAGGAAAGATAATGAAGTTTCAGGTCAGTTTACAAGTTAATTCAGAAATATGATCAAATTGATTCCAAAAATTATGAAACTTGGCCAGATGGTGAAATACAATGAAATTAAGCTACTCTATTTTTTTAGAATTTTCTAACACTATATGAATTTACTATGAATCAAAAATGAATGCAAGGTAATTTTGTCTGGATTGATTTTTATAAATATCAAAACATAATATTTTCAAATATAAAAATTATCCTAGATAGATCTAAGTATGAAGAATCCAGGAAAATTAATAAACCTAAATTTCTATGTGAAATGGACCTATTAAAAATCAATTATGAAAATCACAAAATGATTTATCCAGGCCTCGGGATACGTGCAAATGAGATAATTTTTTGATACAATGTAAACTTAATTATCCTAGGTCTAATGTGAATTTTTGGTGATTTTTGGAATCACAGAGAATTTACTACAAATTAAAAGGCATAATTGGGTAAAATATAACAAAATTCCACCAATTAATTAATAATAAAATCCACTGCTATCACAAAAATATGAAAAGTGTCACATATGAAAGAGGACAAATTAAGTTATACAATGCAATTTTCAAACTTGAAAAATGATTTCAAATTAATGCCTAAAGATATGTGCAAAGATAGGGCCTAACTGCAGTTACAGAAAATAAAATTGATAAAAATTAAACATGCTGACAGGGACTAATATGCAACTACCTATAATGAGGGGGCATGTATGCAAAATGCCCACAAGACACGTGCGCCTGACGTGGTGCTCCTGGTAGGGACTGGAGTGCAATTTCCAAAACCTTCAGGGGCCTCAGTGCAAAATACCCAGGCCACACGTAAAAGACACATGAGGGCCCAGGCTCGGGTGACTTCGGAGGCTCGGGCAGAGGCTCGGGGGCTCTGTAGGCTCGGACTCGGCTCGGATGGAGGCTCGGCTAGCTTCGGGGCTCCGAGCCTGATGGTCGGGGAAGAGGCTCGGAGGCGGCTACGTGGCACGCTCTGGTCCGCCAGATCCGATGAAGATCTAACGGCTCCTGGAGGTTGATGTGTGGCGCGATGCAACCTGTTGGATTAAGATCAATCCAACGTCTGCTGGAGCTCGATGAAGATGGATACGTGGACGATCAATGGTTGTTAGATCAAGGTGAACCCAACGGCCTCTGAAGCTCGGGGAAGTGGCGACGTGGCGTGCTCAGGACCGTAGGATCCTCCTGATTCGACGGATGCTCGTTGAAGGTGACGTGGCGTGCTCAGGACCGTCCGATCAAGGGGATCGGACGGCTACTGCTCTTCCTTCTCAGATGGTCTGCCGCCTCCTGCGGCGGAGATGGCTGTGCTCCGGTGATGGAGCTCTAGCTCCGCTTCTTCATCGGAGGTCAGTGAAGCTCGCCGGTAGCGTCTGAACAGCTGGGAAGAATCGTGGAAGTGTGGCGGAGTCGTCGGAGGTCTCAGGAGCTGTTGGAATGATCTGGAGAGCGGTGGTGAAAAAGCTCGAATGAGCTCCGATGATACTTCCGGTCAGTCAAAGATGGAGCACCTGCGGGGGTTAGAGGAATAGCCAAGGTGTGCGACGTGATCGTGGAGTGATTGTGAGTGCGGTGTGAGGCCTGAAGGGCGCTGAGGGTGGTCCGGTGATGGGGCTCCTCCAAGGTGGCAGAGCTAGCGTCGCCGTGAAGTGTAGTATGTCGTCGGAGAAGATGAAAATGTGCGCGAAGATGCCAGCTCTGAGGCGAAGCTCGGAGGTTGCTCAGAAGGGGGTGGAGTCGATCGAGGGTGGCGAATAAATTAAGAGAAAACGTCAGAAAAAGATGAACAAGATCGTGAGGGAAATGGAGGCTTATATCTGGGAAATGGAGCTCGAAGGCGTGCTCCTGATCGTCGCTCAAAGGACGGTAGATTATCCTGAGCTCGTCAGCTCACGGGGAAGGTTGCGGCACGGCGGGGGATGGCCGTGGATCTCGCCAGAGATGGATCTCGGTCGTCGCTCAAGGACACCTCAAATTGCTATCACCAATAGGAAGGAGGGATCTCGGGGATTTTCTCCGTGATGGCGGATAGGGCTGATGGTCGTTGGTGGGGGCATATTTATAGGTGGAAGGTGCCGGCGTAGGTGGCGAAGTGATGGAGTTGGTGGACATCGTGGAGCGAGGTGGGGGGAGTTCAGGGAGTTCGAGGGGGTCGGCGAGGATGAGGGAAGAGTGGTGTACGTCGTGGCGATGACAGGAGGCGGAGAGGGTGGCCATAGTGGCTCCCAAAATAGGAAGGGGGCGACCTGTCAGTGAGGTGCACGACGTGGGAGCGGGAGCTGCAGGAGGTGGAAGATGATGTCTTGACCGTTGGATCGAGCGATCCAACGGTCAGGAGAAGGGTGGAATGGGGCGGCTCTGATTAGATCAAAGAGGCGGGATAGAAGGGTCGTGACAGCGCCACGTGGAGGGCTTAGGTAAAGGCACTAGCGTGCGGTTGGGATGTTGGCTAGATTTTGATCGAACATTCAAGATCCAAAGTGAGATGTATGGTGGAGATTGGAAGCTTCTTGCAAAGATCGGAAGGTGTAGGTGTCGCCACATGGCGCAAGGAGGGCGCGACGCTGGCGAGCGGTCTGGATTGGATCGTAGGTTTGATCGAAGGGCTGAGAAGCATTCCGATGATGAACGGCCCAGATCAAGAAAGAGGGCAGGCGATCGGACGGCGGAAATGGAAGGCGCGTGGCGCGCAAAGGAGCGGACCGCGTGGCGCAATCAGAGGGCGCCACATGGCCTGCTCTGAATGGCTGGAAAAGAATATGCATTTAGAGAGAGAAGGAGGCCGAATTTGGAAAAACTCAAAACATGAAAGTTGTAGATCCTGGTGAGATCTACAAGTTTCACGTTCACCAAAATGGAGATGAGGTCAAATATGATACAAAAATATAAGAGTACAAATATACATATCTATAGTATACAAAGGGGCTCAAAACCCAAGTTTTGCATACGAGCTTCGATTTGAATGAAATTAGTCTCATTTTAAAGGTCTCTGGATGTGTATTAATATGGAAGTGAGTAGACCTAATTCGAAGATTGTATGAGGTGGATATTGGCATTCTAAGATTTGGGGTCTCAAACTGGGTTTGGGGTTTTATTGGGTAATTCACAAGCTAGGAATTCTTGGTCTTCTTCCTTATATTATTAACTAGTAATATACATAGTATAAGGGAGGTGTTATTGACTTCAAGGGGGATAAAATACAGATGATTAAGAGGGTCATGGTGGATGTTTTACAAGTGAATTTTACAAATGAATTGGCTTCTTATTTAATGCAATTATGAATGCTAAAATGCATGTATTGTGATTTTATGCATGAATGCTATTTATTCACGATAAAGGGAAATATGCTGCTAAATACTCGGGAACAAGTCTTTATTTTCAACTTTAAGAGTGATGAATCACAGATTCATCAACAGCTCATATACCTGATGTACTTCTTGCAAATCCAACTCATTACGGTAAAATAAGAGGTTAGTGGTGGACACATTCTCCCTGTGTGACCTCCTTCCTCCAGTACATCTAAAGAAAATCTGTTGATGTATGGATCACATTAAAAGAAATACACAGACCCAGTATGGAAATTGTTTGGACCTTACTGTGGAAGGGGTTGATCGTAGAGTTGCCTCTACCAACTGATACGGACATGTGTGACCAATGTGATGTGCTCCCAAGACCACGTCTAGATGGTCAAACAAGAACCAGTTGTGTTAGATATGATTATGAGTACATCTATGCTTGCATAATGTGGATTTGTTACATGTAGCAAGATCCAAAATGTGTATGCTCTCCTAACTTTCACGAGAGCAAATTGGTCCAGTTGGTAGCACATCTGTGCTCGGACAGCCGCACCCCATGCCCTGCATCCACAGTCCTCGAGGTCGTGCATGAGTAGAAGGTGGCATAGATACCCCTTGTCTGCGCTAGTGTCCGACAGGAGGCTTGTTCCAACTTGGAAAAGTACCAATGCATGGGAAACTCGCTCGGCTTCTGCTGGATCAGTTGATTGCATATCAGCAGATGTCAACAGACTCTTGGTGATCCGTGTTAACCTAAGCTTCCCACTAGTCCATGGTCCTCACTGTCGTCTGGATTGACACCGAACACCTCCTCGCAGTATGAACCCCAATCCAGCTCAGGGTATTTTTCCATCCCGATCACTGGTAATGATTCCACCCTTAACCCTGTCATTGTGGAAACATTCTTCAAAGTGATAGTTGCCTCGCCTTGTCGAAGGTGGAAGCGATTTATTTCCGGTCACCATCTCTCAGCCAGTGCCTTCCTAAGGGCCTGGTCAATTGTGGCTCGCCTCAGGTTGGAGATGCAATGAAATCCAGTGATCTCCAATTATTAATTTACGGCATCGTTATGTGGCTCCTCAAGTACATGATTAAGTGTCTGTCCATGCTCGACAAAGCGATGTGCTTGGGTAACTGACATAAACAAATAGGTATAAATTCTAGAAATCATGGCGTACAATTTAATGACTCACCGTATCACTATCTGGAAGTTGTTACGCAGATGGATGCTCTCTCTGCCTAGTTAGCACTGAGGCATCGACCGGTCCTGCAAATGTCTCCATTGCTATGCCAAAAAATTTGATAATTCTTGGAAAAGGAAGGAATAGTTAATTAACTCACAATCCATGGCATGGAAACTTAACCAAAGTGCAACTAAGGAAAAAAATTTGTATTATTTTACAAGAAAATTTTACATAAAATCTAACGATGCCTTCTACCACACGTTGTCTTATTGTGACCACGCTCCTTACATTGACTACACCTAACTTGTACCGTACCCATCTCGTCCATGCTTCCGCAGAGCTGTCGCCTTTGTGGTCGAACAACTACATGGACAACATTGGGGTGGAGCAGTAGGGAGGGCTCCAAGGGTGGCTAGAATCGATGATCGGGAATCAGCACAAAGGCATGTGCGTATGTGGCCCCAAATGCATTTGACGTATAAAATTCGAAGCATAGCTTCACATGTTCTGTGTTGACATTCACGTTGCTACAAACCTCAATTATGTGAGGGAAAATTATCCCCATGGCCTGCATGTAACCACACATGCAGACATATTGTTGACCGTTCATTTTAACTGTGTAGTTTCCCTCATGGGACCGCACCTCGAAATCTTCAAGCGTGAATTGCTCGGCCATTAGTGAACACGCAGATTGTACAAGACCAACAATTAGTTTTTCATATCGAGGCATAATTTGCATGCTCGCCTTCGCACCGAACTTACATCTTTCGACGAAGTTGGTGTTCAGGTGATAAAATACCGTCAATACTAGTGTCAATGGTAGGCCCTGTATGCCCCTTAGAATACTATTGAAACTTTCAGAGTGGTTTGTTGTGGTCAGACTCCATCAGCGACCCGCATTGTAGGTGCACGCTCAGTATCGTCGATCTCCACCCTCCTGCTTCGTTATCTAGTCATAGGCATCCAAGTCCATTGTACGGATTTGGTGCATAATCTGCCCGTGCTCGTATTTACTTGTTACAACCCCTACGTTGTAGATTTTTTCTATATCCATTTGTTCGTGTGCACATCTCGGTGCATGTTCCCCTGCATGTGGCGAAGACAGAAACGGTGGCAGTGGCCTCTCTCGGCTGAAAAGTGTTGGGGAAGCAAGTTCTTAAGACCTGAAAATCTATCGTTGATGAAGCATATACCATCGCGATCAATGATACCAGACAGTTTATGGATAAAGAACCCCCACGACTCCAAATTTTCACCCTCGACCACGGCGAAAGCAATTTGGAAGAGGTGCCCATTGGCATCAACTGTGGTAGCAGCTAGGATGTGCCCTTTATATTTTTCCCACAGATGCGTCGCATCAATGCTCAGTATTGGACGACGGTGTGCAAAACCTTGTATTGAGGGGATGAAAGCCTAGAACAAACGAAAAAAGGCATCCCTGCCTTCTACCTGAGCACCGGTTTTAGCGTCGATCGTCAGTTGATGTTCGAACTCATAAAAAGAACCAGGATTGCAGTGCTTCATCAACCACATAAACCGTCGGATATCTGCATATGAGCCAACAGCATCTCCGAATATCTTCTCCAATATTCTACGCTTCCCATTCCATGTCATCTTGTAAGATATTTGCACTCTGTACATGTCCTGAACCAGGGATTGGATGACACTTGGAGTCAGTGTCAGGTTGGACCTCAAAGTGGCAAGAATAAATATGCCAACAAATTTGCTAGTACAAACTTGATTGTCAACAAGTAGTATTACATTACAGCAAGTGTGATTTGCATGATAGCTAAGAACAACCCAACTATCTCGATGACTATTGTATGATGCATGCAACCTCCACCTGCAATCATTAATGATACAACATGTTGTGTATTAGGATCTCTTTGATGTGTCCACCTTGAACTAGATGTGCTTTGCCATGCTCCAAGTGCTCAATTCCTTCACTAAGTATGTCTTTGATTTGAATGAACGATTCAACCAATAGTCTTTACCGGATGCACCTTCAATTGGAAGATCTGCAACTTCATTTAAAAAAGGCATCTCCTCTACAAATGTGTTGAAGTCCCAATCATTCGATCCGAAGAAGTCTAGAAGATCCTCCATCGTATCCAAATCCATCTCGTAGTCCACAGGTGGATCGAAAATAGGTTCTAGGTGTATCGAATGACGGAGAGACTCTTGAACATGATCGGTCAATACTCCCACCTATCACATGTAGTGTCGCCGCATTGTTCTTCATTCACTCCCTCTCTGGCATGTTCGTCTACCTCTTCATCCTCTTCATCTTCCCCTTCATCCTCTACTTCGTCTTGGTCGTTATCTTCTCCCTCATCTTCATCATCGACTCTGTCATATATAGATTTGTTAAGGTCCAACCCTTGCATTGATGATGGTCCCACCTCATGTAGGGATAGAGAGATATCCATCGCCTTAAGTAGTAGCTCCATCATTCCCACTTGTCGACTTACTTGCAACATCAACTTCGTAATTTTATCTGTCCTAATCAGGATGGGACAGAATGAACTCGCATTTGCAGGCAACTTGCAGGTGATCGTAATGTCGTAAATATCGGGTGTATACCCAGTAAGCCCGTATATGTAAGCAAGTAGGTCATTATAGTTGCAGGATATAGGTAATCCGATCATGTCGCTTTGACCGCCTTTGTAACCGATCTCAGATTCCAAATATGTTATCCGTCCATCCCAGAAACATATAGTACATCAACATCAACCATTTCCTATACATCGCTAAAAGTTACCAAAAGATCTATACACTTACATTCCAATTGAGATTTATTAATCGTTACTTACCATTAATTGTCATGTTTATTATTACTTATTATTACATGGTATTATTTAAGATTATTATTAATAAATATTACATGGTATATTTGAAATTATTTTTCATAATTATTACTTATTATTATATGGTATTATTTGAGATTATTATTAATTGTTATTATTAATTATTATTAATAATAATAAACAATTATTATTAATTAGAAATATTAATTATTATTAGTTATTATTAATTATTAATAATTATTATTAATTAAAAATTATTATTAATTGTTATTAATTACAAGTTAATAGTAATTTTTCTGTTAATTATTATTAATATTAATATTATTAATTATTATTAATAAAAATATTTAATTATTATTAGTTAGAATTATTAACTACTATTAATAATTTTTATTAATTATAATAATAATTGTTATTAATTTAACTTGATTATTAATTGCTATTAATTGCATGTTAATAGTAATTCATTTTTAATTATTATTAACATTAATATTTTTAATTATTATTAATTATTAATAATAATAAGAATTAATTATTATTAATTATAATTATTAATAATAATAAACATGTTAATAGTAATTTATTATTAATTATTAATCATTATTAATTAAAATCTATTATTAATTACATGTTAATAGTAATTTATTATTAATTATTATTAACATTAATATTATTAATTATTATTAATAATAAGAATCAATTGTTAATAATTAGAATTATAAATTTTTATTATTAATTTTTACTAATTAATTATAAAAAATATTATTAATTGGAATTTATTATTAATTGTTATTACTTACATGTTAATAGTAATTTATTATTAATTATTATTAACATTAATACTATTTATTGTTATTGATTATTAGTAATAGTAATAATTAATTGTTATTAATCGAAATTATTAATTTTATTTTTAATTATTATTAATTAATAATAAAAATTATTATTAATTAGAATTTATTACTTACTATTGCATGTTAATAGTATTTATTAACATTAATATTATTAATTATTATTATTTTTTATTAATAATATGAATTAGTTATATTAATTATAATTATAATAATTATTATTAATTGTTATTAATTGATATTAATTAATAATAATATTTGTTATTAATTAGAATTTATATTCATTATTATTAATTAGAAACATTAGTGATTATTATTATTCTAAATTATTATTATTACATGTTAATAGTTATTTATTATTAATGAGAATTATTAATTAGAATTATTTGTTAATAATTCGTATTATCAATTATTTTACTTTATGAATAACTAATATAAATTATTATTACTTATTAATTTTAATTAATAATTACTACTCATTTACTATAATAACTTTGAGCTACATCGATAAATAAATAACGATGATTGCTAATTCATCGTTATATTGATAAAACTGAATAAAATTTCATGTGCGTAGTCCTTACCACCCTAACTAGAATCCTTATATTTGTATATACAACAATGATCAATGGGAGAATCATAATACAACATTTCAATTTGCTATTGTTCTAAGTCAGCAATAAATATCGTTATCATTTTATTTTAACAACGGATACTTATCCAATTAGCGAGAAATACAACTATTATCATTTCTATTTAGCGACAAAAATTATCGTTGGCATTTCAATTTTGCAAGAATAATTATCGTTAGCATTTTAATTTAGCAGCGACTATTTATTTATTGATAAATATTGTGAATAAATTAACAACAATTGCTAATAAATGAAAAAAATACAAATAAAATAAATCATACCTTAAGGGGGAAAGGACCTTGGATGGAGAATGAGAGAGGACGAGAGGATGGAGAATGAGAGAGGAGAGGATAGAGGGAGGCGTGGAGAAGAAGGGAGGGGTGGGTGCCTTATATAGGCACTTCCCGGAGCAAAGGGTTTGTCGTTCCACGGCAAACTGTTCGCCGTGTCGGGCGGTCGCTGATTGCGCCTTCCTCTCCCGTCCCATCCCGTTGGGCGTGCGCCTTGAAGACTGCTTGCCTCATCGACTGAGCCACTGAGCACGGCGAATAGTTTGCCGCGGAGGCCATGTCAGCTCGGAAAACCGTTTGCCATGCCACGTTGACGAGCGACAAACGGTTTTCCGATACATCCTTATTCTGAGAAATTTTTTCGATCCCTTCCATCTTCCGATCCTCTAACTTTTCGACCACTTTCTCAATTGAGCTCCATACCCATTTTAAAGAATTATTTTCCCTGTGATCACGTTTAGGGCTCGTTTGGTTAGAGGGTTGGGAAGGGTTGGCTTGGCCCAACCCGGGTTGGCCCTCCAACCAAACAGGGTTCTCCTCCTCACAGTTTACTATTCACTGAGGTACCCCTGCCAATCCAACCCTGTCCAACCCTACAACCTAGATACCGCATTCGATATATCCGCAGGACGTCTCCTTGGAAATAAATAGATACCGCATCCCATCACGTCCCGGCAGATGACAAAGTGTACTCTAGCTTCCAAACAAAGAGGTACAAAAACCAGTGTGAGCCTGGAACTTCGGGTCACGTCTGGTCAAACTCACCCTCCAACACGTGCTCAACAGGTGCAGTGGCGGACGGCACCCCACGAATTCACGAATTGAACCTCCTCCTCCTCTCTTCTGAGTCTTCTCCCTTCCCCTCCACACACACAATGACACAAACACCCACCTCTGAACATGACAGTGATTTCGTTAACCAGTTCTTACCATTAGCCCATGCGAACAGTTGTAGCAATTGTGGCTCAAATATAATTGTTTGTCACTTCAATTGTGTCCGACCAGAATCTTATCTTGAAAACATGCAAAATAATCTCTATCTTTTCCGTGACACACATATTTTTTCAATGTGCGCACTCCTAAACAGAGAGGTAATGGGATGTCAAGGTCGAGATTAATTTAAAATAAGAAGGATCTTAACCCATTTAGAGACATAATCCACCACACCCTCACTCTCTTCCTATAAAAGCCCGTCACCACTCCCACCATCCTCGCCACGCCCACGGATACCTCTCCTGTCATCTCTCAGTTCCAGCGCTCGCGAGCTACTTCATTGGACATGATGCTCTGTTTCCTACCACTTGTCCTTCTGCTCATCCTTTTCTTGCTCCCACTCTGGTACCAGAAGCTGCTGAGGGCCTCAAGGTCCCCATCCAATGCAAAGAGCAAGCTTCCCCTCCCACCTGGCTCAATGGGTTGGCCTTACATAGGAGAAACCTTCCAACTCTACTCTAAGAACCCAAACACCTTCTTTGCTCAGAAACAGAGCAGGTTGGATGGCATTGAGAAGGGACCATTTTGCTGGTGTTCGAATTCTACTTGGTATAATCTACCGATTTAATTTGGACTGACATAACTTCCTTTTGCCAAAAAAACCAAACAGATATGGGTCGGTATTCAAGACCCACATACTTGGTTGCCCCTGTGTGATGGTATCCAGCCCCGAGGCCGCCAAGTTCGTCCTCTCGACGAAGGCGCACCTCTTCCGACCGACGTTTCCCGCTAGCAAGGAGAGGATGATTGGCAGACAGGCAATTTTCTTCCAGGAAGGTGAGTACCACTCAAAGCTCAGAAAGCTTGTCCTTAGAGCCTTCATGCCTGATGGTATCAAGAACAAGGTTGCTGACATCGAGGCAGTAGCTGTCGATGCCATCCGATCGTGGGAGGGTCGGCAAGTCAACACCTACAAGGAGATGAAAACGGTAATATCAAATCTAATTCAAATATTCGTTAAAACCCAACTAACTTGATCTTCTATTAAAAGAATTGCCATTCGATTCTTGGTGAATTTCAGTATGCTTTCTATGTGGCACTCCTCTCCATATTCAGCAAGAACGAGCTCTACTGCATAGACGAGCTGAAGAAGAGCTACTACACCCTCGAGGAAGGCTACAACTCTATGCCCATCAACATTCCGGGTACCCTCTTCCACAAGGCTATGACGGCGAGGCGGCAGCTGGGTAAGATCTTAACCAACATACTGTCCTCCAGGAGGAGTAAAGGAGCACCCAATTCCAACGACCTCCTCACCTCTTTCATGGAGGACTCCTCCCTCACTGATGATCAGATTGCCGACAACATCATCGGCATGATCTTCGCAGCACGCGATACTACCGCAAGCGTTCTCACTTGGATCATGAAGTACCTCGGGGAAAACCCTTCTTTCCTTCAAGCAGTCACAGTGAGTATTAATCCTCAATCTGTTCCCTTTAGGCCATTAAATACTTTTTCATTAAAGTTATATGCGACAAATTTAAATTTTCTTGAAAGAAAGATCAAGTCTATCGATTAAGCTTAAGTTAAATTCCAGGAAGAGCAGGAAGAGATCATGAGGGAGAAAGGAGAGAGGCAGCTGACATGGGAAGATGCCAAGAAAATGGTCGTCACCTCCAGGGTGATACAGGAAACCATGAGGGTTGCTTCCATCATATCTTTCACTTTCAGGGAGGCAGTAGAAGACGTGGAGTACGAAGGTGGCTATTCTTTATGACACGTTTACTGTTCTTTTTTGGTTTTTTTTTTATTCGTTGACATCTCCGTGAATCCTCCACAGGTTACCTCATACCGAAAGGATGGAAAGTCATGCCGCTGTTCGGGAACATCCACCACAGCCCGGACAACTTCCTTGATCCACACAAGTTCGATCCCACCCGATTCGAGGCAAGAAAAAGCCGTTTCATGATTCTCTGTATTTGATATTACTATGATTAGCTTTCCCTTCTTTCCTTTATTAATTCCTTGATGTGTGCAGGTTGCGCCACAACCAAACACCTTCTTGCCGTTTGGCAAAGGGCATCACTGCTGCCCGGGGAACGAGCTTGCCAAGTTGGAGATGTTGGTGATGCTTCACCATCTAACCACCAAATACAGGTAGTGAAATTTCCCGTCAGAAGAGTCCAATGTTTTTATTTTTGTTCCTCTTCTTCCTCGTGTCGGCAGTGGGTCATTGCCGATTTTGTCGAACAAGGATCAAATTTCTACCAATAATTCTGACGATCCAAGGCTACTTTCCAGGTGGGTTTTGCCGGAATCTGATGGTGGGATCCAGTTCGGCCCCTTCGCGCTCCCCGCGAAAGGATTGCCTGCCCAGTTCTCTCGAAAACATGCATGAACGACGGTCTGTTCACATCTGAATTTACTAACTACTGATGCAATTCCATGTGGGGATTTTGCTCCATTTGAGGGAGATTAATCAAGAGAAGCAACCAATGGGAATGGAGAACCACTGGGCTGTCCTTTTACCATAGGAAGTATGTCGTGTGCGAGCCATATTGTATCCTTGTACAAATTTTGCCGATGAAATTGGGGAGGACTTGGGAAAAATCCAAAAATTACTCAAACGCCATTATTGGTTGCATTGCATCAGTGATTATGCTTGAAAAACAAGAAGAAGACGAGGGTTCCTGTCGCTTGCTTGAATTTATTGCTGACACTGTCCACAACTTGATATGGGTCCCGAGATTTTAATAGGAGATTTTGGGAAAGACGTGAATTAACGAGTGGAAGATTACGTCCACGCTGTCATTGGCGTTTCTGGAAAGTTCCAATGGAGGGGATATTCGACCCACCTAATGCCATCAATGAGCAGTAGAAAAGATATGGAAAATTATTAAGAAGCCATGCCTTCCATTATGAGTTTCACCCGGTGTTCTATTTGATTGGTTATTTCCCTTTGAGGTCCTGTTTATAGGTTATGGTTGATTTAGACATGTTTGGTTTGTCGGTTACCCCTGGGTAACCCTTCTGAATCTAATGCAATTCTAGTTCATAAACTTCGAAAATGAATATTTTATTCTAATCGCAAAGCTATCTCTTAGAATTGCATGGATGAATGAGGGGGCCCTCAATCTGAATGCAAAATGGAGTTATGAGACGAGTTTGTAAACCACAATTAAAGATGAGAAGTCCATGTTTCACCTCAAAAAAGAGGTGATGCTTCCATATGTGATGCGATTATTTCACGTGATCCATGGACACCCACAATCTGCTTGATCTTCCAAGTGTTATTTTTTAGACGATTACAATAGTTCATCCTCAAGAACATGAACAGAAGACGATAGACAAGTAGTGCAGTACAATATTTGTTCAATAGCATCTATAGACTCAAATAGAAACTTTTTTTAGATAAATCCAATGCACTTAAAATTCTGCATAAATATTATTAACTCAATAGAAACATTTTCTTGAGAGAAATCCAATGCACATAGAATTCTGCAAACGAAACATGACACGCAAAAAGTTCCACGAGTCCAACTTGATACGGTCAATGTGATCCTTAGGCCTATCTTGGGAAACATTCTTGCAGACAAGGTAGTTCCCCACATCAGCATGCCACGGGAGAGTTGATGACAAGTGATGTTCAAGAAGCTTCACTTTGGTTTTATTTTATTTAATGAAGAGATGTTGTGTCGTTGTGTCCCAAATAGAATCCCAAAACAATCAAACAATTTGTTTATCCAATCAAAGAAATAAAACTGATGGATTTGCTTTTTATTAATCTGGTATAGCTCACAGGGTCGAACGCAAGGAGACAACTATGAAAAAAATGAGGGTTATTACTTTCCAAGAAAATCAAACATAGGTTATTTTTCTTCTTTTTATTTTTTGTCTTTTTATGAGTTTTATCCTTTTTGTATTTTTTATGGATTTTTTAATATTTATATTTTTATGTTTTATTATTTTTTATGTTTTTTTTATTTTGCAACTTTTTATATTTTTCTAAAGTTTAAAACAAAGCAAATAAAGAAAAATATAACAAAAGAACACAAGCACTCTTTTGTATTTTTCAAATATGGAAAAAAATAATCAGAAAATTCATATAAAAATGTTTCTGTGTTTTTGATAATTTTTTACAATTTTTTTAGTTATTATTTGAAGATTAGATTTTTTAGGATTTTCATAACAATCAAAAATAGGAAAAACACAAAAACAAAAATCAAGCATATATTTTTGGATTTTTAAAATATAAAAACAATTCAAAAATTCAAGAAACTAATTTTAAACATAACAAGATTATTCAAGCTTTCAAACAAGCTGTATTATGTGATTTTTAGATTTTTTCTATGATTTTATATTAAGTTTTATGTATTTTTGTATTTTTTGGTTTTATAAGGGATTTTCAAACGAATTTTGTACAATAATTGAAAGGAATTTTTACCCAGCAGACTCTATAAACTTTACCAATTGCCTCTACGACCTTTGAAACAACCTAATTCCTCCCTAGACCCCGTAAACTTGCCAACTCTTACCCCATGAATCCTCCAGGTAATCTGTTTGAAGCATGCGGGGGTTCTTGAGATAATTTTTAGGGTCGACGGGGGTAATTACGTTGTGCAAAAGGTCGTAGAGGTAATTTAAAAAGTTTATAGGGTCCGCCGGGTAAAAATCCCTAATTGAAACAACTCAAAACACATCTACAACATTTTTTGGAATTTTTAAATCATTTTTCTAATTTTTATGATTTTTATAAAGCAAATGAGGAATTTTTAAAGAGAATTTTGAAATATTAAAAATAAGAAAACAATTTATTTTGTAAAATAAAAAATTAAAGGTGATAGATACTAATAACATGTGATTATAGAAATTTTTAAAGTTGATTAGTTATTTATTAAACGTAATTGAAGACAATAAAGTGCACTACATAACAAGAATTATAACGTAATAATCCTAAGTCTATGGAGCAAACAATAACAGAAATCTAAAATACAGGAGTAATTTTGCAAATAGGACAGAACACACGTGGATAAGCACATGATCTACACTTATGAGGATTGGTTTGCAATTTAAGAAAAGAATTAGAGTGATTATTAACAGAGCAATAATGCAAAGTAAGTTGTGCAAATTTATAACAGAGCATGTGTAGATCACATGAATAAACATCTGTAGGACTTTTGTGAAAATAAACAAATGTTTTGGGCCTAAACATAATTTACCCAAAAAAACCACCGCATGTACAAGTCATGTGCAGGCCTTAAGTGGTTGAACGGGTCTTTCCTGGTACTAATGCATGGCGTGCAGGCATCCTTGGATCAGATATGATCCAAGGGTCCTTGTATGACCTGGGGTAGGCGGATGTTCTTCCCCAAATGCTTCTCCTGCAGGTGCTCAAGCCGTAGAGTGGCTCGATTTTTTGTCTCCAGCAGCTTGACTCAAGGAAGGTATCTATGATGCTCAGTTGTTACAGATGCTCGACGTGCCTCTGTTGATGTATTTGATCCCTAATTCTTATATGATCAACGAGTTCCTTCAGATGCTCCTTGTTGTCCAAGTTCGATCAAATCTCTAGGTGAAGGTGAGTCCGCTCCAGATGCACGGTGACTTCTTGCTATGAGATATCCCAGGTGCTGGTCTCTAGATGAATCATGACACTGGAGTTTTACGTCGATCCAGGCAATGTACTTTGTTTGTGTGATGGTTCAGATCAGGTCTCGTGATGCTTTTTTTGAAGTCTATTGATCTGCTCCAGGTCAACTCGCTACTTCTTGACACTCGAATCTCCTGCAAAGATAATCATAAGGCTCGAGGCGTGGAGCCTCAACCAACACTCAAATGGACTGGTGAGTGTTGGAGCCGTCGGAAGTGGAGAAAAGGATCCAAGACTCCGGCCACCGTGCAAGGCAGGAGGGGTTTAGATCCATGAGGTAGAGTAGAAGGTGATGGAAAACATGTGATGAAATGGTGATCGAAGATCGGTTTTGGTGTGAAAATTGATTGAAACAGAGAACATATCAGATTAAGAAGAGAATAAATGGATCGGGAAGAAAATGGAATCTATAGATCTAACCTGGATCTACTAGAGAAGGCGAATGGATGAAATGAAGATGGAGGATGTCCTTAGGATAAATTAGGTGATAATCAGATCTAGGTTAAGGGAATGCCAGGGCTAGAGGTGCTAGACCTCCAGGCCGTTGCCTTGACGGCACGGCAATGCCGGAGGCTCGAGCTCACGCGTGCAGCAGAGTATGGCGACGAATCGTTAGATTAGAGGCCAATCATCTTCAAATCTTCACTGCAACGAACCCTCTTGATTGTTGTCACTCTTACAGAGTCGGAGCGCATTAGAGAAGGAGGATGAAGACAAAGATGGGAAAGGAGGCAGATCTATGGTTTTTATAGAATGAGAAAAACTCAAATTTCCAACGATGGACATGCAAAATGAGGCGGGATGACGTAAATTTAATATGAGCAAAAATGGGGGTTGTATGGACTTTATTCGGGTGAAGAAAATGGATTAAAATGAGGTCGAGGCAGATCAGGAAAAATCAATGAAGTTGGTGGAGTGGCGTTGTTATTCGGGTATGAGAGGGAGCAGAGAAGTTGACCGTGGTCAACAAATTTATTTGGGCCAACAGGAGCAGTTCGGATAAAGAGACGAACTAGACTACAAGACAAAAAAGCAGAATTAAATGGAATAAATAAGAATAAATTAGAAAAAGGTTTTAAATTAAAAAATGATTATAACAAATAATGTTAATAATTTAGTAAATAAATTTATTGTGATTTTTAGTAAATTATATAAATTAATTAATTAGAGTAAAATAAATAAAAACCTTTATTAATAGGTATAAAATACCTATATATACAGCAATACAATTTTTAATAAATTATTTTTACAAATAATTACATAATTAATAATTTATTTATTTATAAAATAAATTAGGTATTTTAAATATATTTTTTGGGCACATGAGAATAGAGATCCAAGATAATTAAATGTGATTCATTTACATGGATATGAATAATGTGGATAGCACTATCCATATTAATCACATATATTATAAATGTGATTTATAATATATAAGAGAGAGCTATTTGTAAATAACATTTACAATTTAAATGCTGATGTGAATTGGATTCACTTTAGACAATTGATTGAAAATGTGATTTCTATTTTATTTTGGGTTGTGAATACGATTCACGTTCTTTAAATGGCATGATTGAAATTGTTACAAAATAATTTAGAATTATTCTTTGTGATTAAGCATGCAATAATTGTTGTTGTATAATTTGATATTGGAAAATATCCAAGAATAAAGAGGAGTATCCCTCCTTTCCATACATGGTGTGGTCGGCACATGGAGTGGAACTCCATGGCCGTCCACTCCATACATGGTATGGGGTGGGTCTCCTTCATTTATTTTCTCCAAAAATTGATTTATATCAAATCAAATTTATATTGCATACATTTTGATTTATTTAAATTAATAATTGTTGGTGGAAATATTGGAGCAACGAATCATGGCCATTGATTGAAAGAAACACAAATCATTCTCATCCATTAGATTTGTTGCACATGTATTGGGATCCATGGAATCCCAAAATACTCTATGCGAAGAGGCACCGCTTGCTCTTCTTGTTACAACAACTACAACAACATATGCTCTCTCTTTCTCTCTCTTTCTCTACACGTCCTCTCTCTCTCTCTCATTGTGGTCATCCACCATGAAGCCTTAAAGGGAGTCGTCGTCGCCACAGCATCGTCGTTATGTTGTCGGATTGTTTGCTCGTGGATCTTCATCTCCTTTGGTATGCCTCGCTCATGAAGAAAACGTCGGATCTTGTGTGGCGAGATCAAGAGATTCATCGCTTGGATCATCAACATGGATTGTGAGAAGAACGCATTTCATCGATACGCTCGCAAGCTTCTCCTCTGTCAGATCAGACTTGAGACAGGTTGTCTTATTGTTTAGAGACTCGATCACAACCACGCTTCAAGAGGTAAACCTAATACTTGTTTGTGGTTTAGAAGAAATGATCCGAGAAGCGTTCTTGGATCATGTGGTTTCATCGCATTAGAAATTTTTAAATTCCGCTGCCCCGAGCAACTAGTGCGACTAGTCACTCCCGACCGCATACGATGTGCTCCTCACGCTTCTGTGATGCGCTTAAGGATATTCCCACATCCTTCAAAAGGATCATGTGTGTGTTTTGAAGTATTCTACTAGACTAATCAATATGACATGTGAACATAGTCTTGTGGACTCAAAAAATTAAGTCGCTCGACCTGAAAAGCCTCAACACCAATTCCTATAAGGTTCCTCTGAAATTAAGTGGATTAAGGTCTCAACCAAGCTCCATTATTTGATTTTATTCTAGACTAGTTTAAGCATCAATACCATTCTGAAAAATACGAACGTACTTGCAAGAAAACACATTTTTCAAGGAAAATAAAAGAAAAAATTTTTATCTTTTTCAATTTTTATGGATTTTAATAGACAATTATACATATTTACAAGAATTTTACACATTTTACAAAGAATTTTATACAAACTGTATACAAGATTATACACATTTTTATACAAGATTTTACAAAAAGATTTTCTATTTACAAAATTTATGTACAAAGTTTACAAAGGATTTTTTCTACAAAGAATTTTATATACAAATTTTATTAAAGAATTTTATATACAAGTTTTAATTACATATTTTATACATGAGTTTTTTTTGTACAATAGAATTCACATAAATTACAAATAATTATGGCTTTTATACACACGTGGATTCTATAAGATTACAAATATTTTTGTACACATAATTTATATCCCACATGACAAAATATTTTAAAAAAAAAATACAAACCATTTTACAAAATATACAAAATATTTTACAAATAATTTAGGAAACCTTTTTACAAACTATTTTACAAATTTTTTCAAATCATTTTCCAAAAGATTTTAAAAACTAATTTTACAAACTTTTTACAAATCAATTTACAAACAATTTTACAAAAAGTTTTTGCACACATTTTTATTTTCAAACATTTTACAAATATTTGTACAATATAAATAATTTTGATACAAACTATTTTACAAAAATTTACAAGCAAAATAATTTTACAAATAGTTTTACAATAATTTGTACACAAATAATTTACAAAGGTTTCTAAAAAAGATTTTAACAAATAATCTACAAAGCATTTTACAAAAACATTTACAAATAGTTTTACAAAATATTTTACAAAATTTTACAAAATATTTTACAAAGAATTTTACAAAAAATTAAAAATATTTACAAATCATTTTTCAAAACATTTTTATTCTAGTTTTGATCATATTATTAACACAAAAGTATGAGTTATGGCTAAAGTATATATACAATCTATACGACACTCCCCTATACTTAGCTCAAACTATGTCCTCATAGCGACCAAGAAGCGACAAAGGAAGATATAACTCGTGCTAAGTATAGAAAAGTAAAAAGGATCTTATGCTACAACGACTCAAAGAATGAAAAATAAAATGAAATAGAATTCGGTGATCCTCCTATACTTAGGATCAAATAATCCTAAGTATAGAAGGCTATACAAGCAGGGAAGATCGAGGAAGAGAATGCACACAAAATCAACGACTCGACTTGTCCCCCCCTATACTTAAGATAAAAGATCCCTGAGTGTAGAAGAAAATATCAATAATTGAGAGACAAGTGAGAGAACATAAGAAACTAAGACGACAATGACAAGATGAAAAGGAACGACATCTTTCCCCCAATACTTAGGGTAAGAGATCCCTAAGTATTTGCAGCAACATGAGTAATGAAACAGAACGAAAATAGACAACTCGGTGTCTACACCTCCCTATACTTAGCATAAAGTACATCCCAAGTATAGCAACAACAACCGTAAACGAAACCTGGGGCGTAAAATAAAAAAGGAAGAAATAAGGAACAAATCAAGATGAAACACATATATACAAAGTAGACAATGTTGAGATGCCTCTCAACAAACGCTAGAGTTTATGCCCCTAGCTGGGCGCAAAGCTAGGACAAAGCAGTATGGAGGTTCAGGATAATATCTGTAAGGCAAATGTCGCACTATCATTGTAGTCTCGGTGTGAGAACATCAATTAAGTCAATAATGAAAACGATGACACCCAAATAAACAATCAGGCAAGTGTATGCTATCGGGTAAACAGAGGAGAAAATAAAATCAGGAGTTGGTAGCACAAATGAAATCATCAGCTCAAGATAAGAATGGAGTGAAAGTGTAGAGCCGAAGAAATCAAATGTGGAGAAAGAAGGATCAGTCATGGAATCCTCCACGTAAATCTCTGTCTCAAAAAGGTTTGAGCAATTAAGATCAGGAGACTCACTAGGAAAATTGATAAATATAGAATATCTCAAGGATTGGATCATCCATGTGAGGGTCGTCGAGGAGAGACAACTCAGACTCAGAAGAAGCAGAAGACTCGGTCTCGTGATCTGACAGATCGGATGCTCACCCAGGAAATGAAACCGAGTACAAAGAACATATCACCCATAGAAAACCCCAGGGAGATGGGAAAAATCATAATGACTCGAGTAAGAGAATAAACGATCAAACTCAAATAATGGGTTCTCTCTCGAAGTCAGAGAAAAACCATCCAATTTATCAGAAAGATCAAGATCAAAGAGATCATTGACCTGCCAGAGTGAAGGGGTATGAGTTGGGGAAATGCTAACAATCATCTGGTCCTCAGAACTATATCGATCTCATCATGCAGGAGGACGAAAGGCTCGCATGTGGGACTAGCAATGGCTGACAAATCAAAAAGAATCTGAGAAGTGCCTTTGAGGAATGAAATATGGCAGGTCCTGACATGGAACCTGGACTGGCTTAATGAACGGCTGAAACAACATGGGCTCATGCTCCATATCTTGGAACCGGAAGAGCTAGTATCGAAGACTTAATGATTGTTCCACCATCCATCATTTGTGCGGCATCAGTGTCCATGTCCTCTGGCTAGTGTGTGTGCTCTAAATCCGTGTGAAGTATATCACACATGATTGATTCTGCATCTCCTCGCAAACTTGCATGGATTAACCTCTAACATTGATCTTTAATTAGTGTGTAAATACATGTAATTAAACCCAAAATAAAAGAATAAAGAAAAGAAAAATAAATTAAGTATCAAAGATATTGAATGGCCCTAAACTCGATACCTAATCAAATATTGATTAGGTAAACAAGGAATAAAGTAGGGGGATATAAGGGTAAAATAATACAGACAATTATACACATAACCGTAGAAACCATAGGAGTTCAAATCACTATATATATATATATATATCATATTTGCATTATTTTACACATACTCATACTTACTTCAAATTAAATCATTTTTAGCATGAAACATGTACATAATAATGTATAGAAAAATAGAAAAATAATAGCCAATAAAAATCATGCACAGTGCAACTGGTATACATAGATGAAAAGGCCGCAAACAGAACTTCATTAATCAATATATCCTCCATATGATCTCAAAATTCATCAAACTCACTCCATTATATTTCAAATTAAATTATCTATCTAATGATGGTGGTTTCATTTAAAATAAAGGTAAGATACACAAATCGGCTTTTTGGGGACCATTGTATTAGGGCATCTGTATATAATATTATATTACTTAACTCTTTACATTTTTAATCCCTTTGTATTTTTAAATAATTGTACAAATTATAATAACATATAAAAATATTAATATGAATTAAAATATCTAAAAAAATCTAAATAAATAATAAAGTATAATACATAAGCATATTATACCTATAATATGTATACATGTAATTTTTTACATATAAAACAAAATAACAATAAAATAATAAAATATATAAATACATAATAAATAATACTGTAAATATATAAAATATGTAAATATAATAATAGGTATACAAATATAAAATAAAAATAAAATATACAAATCATAGGTATACATTCCTATACTTATACATGTTATAGTTAACATATAATAAACAAGTGGATAAAAATAAATAAAAGTCACCTTAAAATAGTACATAAGATAAGAATCATATTTTAAGATTTAATTAATAAATCATCTTATATTTTGTTTCATATTTCTATTTGCAACCTTCTTTTGTCCTAACTTAGTCCACATCGATCAATCATGATACAACTAGGGTTGACCTAAGTCAACTCCCCAGTCCCCCTTTGGACCAATCCCTGGAGTGTATTTTCCTCTTCTTCGCCAAATTTTTTGCTCAATCTGGATCTCTTCTGCCCCTGGTTTCTTCAGCAAATTTCTTCATCCAAGATGCAGCTTTCATGCTTATTATTGAGTGCCCTTGGTCAATTCTCAAGTCGGGTTGAAACCCTAGAGGAAGACCCCTCCAGTCAAAGCCTATATAGCATCGCCTCAAGCCATTTTTGATTTTCAATCCAGTTTAGCCATCTGTAACCCTTAGAATCTCTTTCTGACCATGAGCTCTTGTGACAAGAGGTGTTCCTCCATTGATTCAAGGCGAGGAGAAGGAGGTGGAGTCAATTCACCCCATCGCTGAGAAGCTCCAATGGTCCTTTGCTTCCACGTCGTCTAGCCAAGTGAGCCACTTATCTTAGTCTTTTTAGTTTTGTTTTCAGTTTAGTGGCATAGCTTATCACTTAATTTTGTTTCATTTCATCGCGTTTATCCTAAAATCAAAAGTCAAAAGTACGCCGCGGCTTAGAGCTCTGGCCTCTGTTCCACATGTTCGACCCTCCTTTCCGACAAGCCAACCACCCCACTTCCTTCCCCCACCATCTTCTCCATATCTAGATCACCCTATCCACCCTTTGCACAGATCATGTCAATCGAGTCTCCCTCCTTCATTCGGCACAGACCTTCAACCAACTTCATCCTACGTCTTTTCCACTACCCAAGGAACCTAGAACCTTTGCATGTGTGCTGTGAAGCTAACCGTGAAGGTCTCGAGCAAAGGTCCCAACCTGGGGTGAATCAGACCCAGGAGCCTCAAGTCAACAGCCCCTCTCTTCTCCCCTTCTCCTTAGCCACTGCTATTCCTGTCAGGTCACCTCTATTTTAGCATTTTCCCCACTAATCAACTCAGGATATGGCTTGGCGTGTTGAACGAAAAATAGAGATTTGATTGCCCTAATTCATGCTCATGCCATGGATCTTTTAAGTCCTCATCGATTTCGATGCTATCACTATCACAAGGAGGCACATCCATTTGTCTATAAAAAAAGCCCTTCACATTTAATGTGTTTTTATCCCATTTTGCCTACTGTAACCCCATAATCTCGAAGCATTTGAACTCTTGGTGATAGTAGGAGTATCGTAAAGATCTTGGTGAGGAGAAAGGATGAGGATTTGGTGATTCAAGCTCGTCAGAGGTCGTTTTTTGGTGGAGCTATCTGCCCCCTGTAAGTTTCAGATATGATCTATTTCCTTTGGTGTTTTAGCGGAGACGAAATCACTGTAATCGCAACAATTGGGGAAGAACATTCAAAGCTCTAGGAAGAGCAGGTTGATGCTACGTGTCAAAGACCAACGATTCAGATCACGCCACACCTTTTGATCTAGGTCGTTCAGATGAACTGGTGGACTTTTTGTAGCATAAGCCCAACAAGTTTCTAGAATTTTCACACATCACATATACTTTTCATAATAGCATTTAGGTCCCTCCTCATGGACCTAAATCTAAAGACTTTATATTCGTTTCCAAAACTTTCATTTCAATTGTACCCCTGGACATATTGTGATATTTGGACACTATATGGTGTTATTTTTCACTGATTTTTTAGGAAGTTACCCAACTACTCTAGCGTGATTTTGAGATATCTTTCTAAATTTTCCTTTGCATGTTTTATTTATTTTGATTTTTTAAACTTTGTCTACATTTTGATTTTTGTTGTATGTTTTATTCGAGCTCGTTGCTTAGTTTCTTTTCTTGACATTTACCTATACAGTGCCACCTATATAATATTAACATGTATACTATATAGTAGATCATTTGCAAAATATATTCTTCATTTTTTAAAAATAAAATAAATCCATTTTCTTTCATTAGACTTTAACCACTGTATTAAAATATTCCATTACACTATATTCTACCTACTATATAGTATCCAAGTTTTTCTAAATTAATCACGTTTAAAACCAAATAAAAATTTCAAAATAAAAAAATAAAAAATTACAAAAATAAAAATTAAGTAAAAATCATAAAACCAAAAAAAACTATAAAAGAGTTTTCGAAGAATAATTAACATCAACAAACTAATCTTAAAATCTAGGTATACTTCCTGCCTCCTTGTGTTAGACCGAGAAACACTTATCTGGCAAATATAAAGTGAAATAGAAGAGAAACACTCATACTTTTATTCATCATCTATTCGTTCTCTATCTTATATATTTTTTGTTCGGTAAGCACACTTCTCTTCGTGGTCTCTACAATCTGACGACATAAATAACCGCGAGGGGGGTGCCTATCACTACTCCTATAGGCTAGTGAGTACCTGATGAATCTCATATTCATCACTCTAAAAATGACTAATTAAGCTCAAATCTCCAAAATTCAATGGCATTTCTTCATTTATATTGCCTAATTAGCATTCATGCATGTATTGATAAGAATTGCATTTTATCACTCATTATTGCACAAAATAAGGAGCCAAAAATCCCAGCCCAATTGACCTGTAAAATAGCCTAATTTCCTTGATTTTTAACTAATTCATGACAATATCAAATGACCTGAAACTACCTCCATTGTGTACATATTACTAACAAGAAAAAATGAAAAATACAAAAAAAATCACTAACCTAAATAAGTGGACCAGAAAATGAAAACCTAATTGCAGGATTCTCGTACTAAAACCTCGATATCTTCCTCATCCAGTGTACGATTTGATCCTACTCGCTTTTGAACTAATACACATTCATATACCTTCAAAATAGGATCAAGGTCAAGTGAATCGGGGCTCATATGTGAAAGTTGGGTTTTGGGCCTCTTTTGTACATTTTGTATTTTAGCAATTTTTGACCTATTATTTTATGTACATAAATAACCCATTTTATTTATTTCTTTTTCATTTATTCCCTTTGATAAAAAATTTTATTAAAATGCACAAAAATCCAAATCCAAAATGAGCTTGAAATCAAAGAAATTAACTGAGTCCGGGTCATCACTAACAGTTTGTACAAAGTTATCGTTTTCATAATTTATTTTATTTATTCTTTTTCTTACTTAATAAAAATCCAAAAAATTATATTAATATGTAAATATTTATCTTTATTTTTATCACATTTTTCAGATTTTTATTTGGTTTAAAAATAATAAAAAATTATAAAACCAAAAAATCAAGGTATTCTATGTACATGGAGTACCCCAAAAATATCACTTGCAATTGACTGATTTTGACTTTGATCCCTTCGAAAAGTTGTAGCTCTCATCGAGATGAGCAACTTTCATGAAGAATTTTTTTCTATCCGAGGTCATTTGTTATTTATTTTCAATTATCTTTAAAATTTTTTTTTTAAATTTTCTGGAGGTGCCACGTGGCACCCATTTTTTATCTTTTAAAATTCATTTTATTAAAACAATTTAATAAATATAAATATATATAACGGTTGCCATGTGTCATTCTGTGGACCGTCCGATCGTGGTTGATCGGACGACCCACGCACTTCATCCCCTTTCCCCCTTCCATATATGGGTGCCTCCGCCTATTGGTGCCACCGCTGCCTCCCCCCCCCCATCTCTGTCGTCGCCCCACGAATCTCGTCAACTCCGATCATCACCTTCCCCTTTTATCCAAGGCATCGCCGTTGTTCCTCTTCCAAATCAACCCACGGATCTCACGCATCCATCGCAGCCTCTACATATTCGGTCCAGATCCCCTCCATCTCCGATTATTTCAATCGCATCTCCTCCTCAATCGAATCCCTGGATCCGCGTCTCTGATCCCAACTTTCCATGCCTTTCTCGGTCAACCTCTATCATCCTATTTAAGAACCCTGCTGCATCTCATCGTATCCGCCTGCCGATAGAGTACGGATACGTGGAAGTGACAGCTTCGATGCCATCCCCTGTGGCGAGGTCTGGTGTCTTAGCCCACGTTGCAGCGCGGCTCTCCTCCACTGATACTGCCCCCCCAGCTCCGGCTTCGGTCGCCGCGCCAATGCCTACACTTCCTCCACAACCACCTTCATCTTCATCAACTTCAACAACCCCCACTTCACGATTCCACCCTTCCACTATATCCACTCCACCCAACTCCGCCACTCCGCCTCGACCATCAGCACCAGCTGCATCGACGTCATCGACCACCGCTTTAATCACCTCCGTAGCGAGCTTCATCGACCATCGCCTCGTGTCGATATCAGAATCCACTGACAACCAGAGCTTCCAGGAGCTGCACTGCTCTTCATCAACGCACCTCCACTGCCTTTGCTCCGACGCCAGCTGACTCTCTTCCACGGGCAGATAGTCTGTGCTTCCGTCGTGCTAAGAGCCATCGTGGAGCGCCTCAACCCTGAACCGCCCCTCCTATGCCACAAGGCCACTGCTCCATTGATGCCCAGTGCCTACGCCTCGCCCTCCAGTTGTCCTCCATAGCAGCCATGCTCCTCCGTCGCTCCATTGAGTTCAAGTTCCCATGCGGTCATGTGCTTTTCACATGTCGCCTGGGAACATTTACAAACACCCCCTGGAGGTTTCTGATATCCCAAAACCAACCCCATCCCAAAGGTCACGTGCCCTCCAGTCTGCCCATTCACACCGAGGTCCAAGCGCCCCAAGGGCACGTGCTACGCACATGCCCTTGGGAATTTTGCATAAAGCCCCCCGGATCTCAGTAATCACACTTCAGTCTCTCTCTGCATTTTTCTATTTTAATTTAATTATTATAATTTTGCATTAAGGCCCCTCTGTTACCCCTTTATTTTGAACCTCTACATGACATTATTTTTATATTCAAAAATAGCCTTGTGGTCTTCAATTAATTCTCTTAATTATGGCATAATTATTGTATTTTTATATATAGTGGTTATTTAGCAATTATTCTTTTGGAAACTTGCATATTTTACCCAATCTATACTCATAAATTCGTATTAAATGAACCGCAGCTCCAAAAATTGCCAAAAATTTGTGGATCATAGAATTAATTGTATTTCACATTGTACCTAAAAAGAATTGCATTTTAATCATGGTTTGCTCTGTAAAAAATATTTTGTAGATTTCAATCTTTAATTTTTAATAGGTATTAAATCTTGTATTTTCAAGGTTTAGGATTTTTATGAGATCAATCACTTAGTAATAGATCTTGAAGAATTTTAACCTTTGAAAATTAATAGGTTTAGTATCTATTATAATTAAATATTGAATTTACACCAATTACATTCATAAATTCTTTAAATATTCATCTAGCATCTGAAAATTCCAAAAACATTTATAGTTTGTTCATTTCACCATATTTTGCATCTCGACCAAGTTTCATAATTTTCGGACATCGTTTAATTGAAAATTGCATTTTAGTCCCTTAAATTGACCATATTTGCATTTGCATCCCAAAATTGCTTTAAAAAATAAAAAAATACGTCTCAAAAATCATGCACGAACTTCGATAGACAAAATTCTAGGTTGTTCATTTGCCTTCTTGAGTTTGACCTTGGGACTTGCCCGAGTAAAATAAACATAAAACCACGTCGATTAGAAATTGAATAAATTATAGTGGTTATTTCTTGACTGATTCTGAATTTCTGCCTACAATGAAATGACAAATTTAAATGATAATTCACAGCAATTAAAGTAGGGTTTTCGTAGCTCGTCAGATGGCACCGTTGTTGGGGAACGAACCGCGGGTCACCCGCATGACAGGCGGGAATACTTACCACTATATTACAATGACTTCTTATTTTACAACTACAAAGTATAGGGGTGTATATATACTATGTATATATTTTACCCATAGCTCGTACTTTCGCGTAAGATTATATATATTTATGGGGTGGGTAACTAACTTGAAAAAAAACAAAAACAAAAAAGAGAGGAAGTTTTGCAACTAACATGGCTTCTTACAGTTAAGAGGATGATCAAATTAAGGAGATCATGGCTAAGAAGATAAAACTCAAGGATGAGGATCCGGAAAGGTTTTGGACCTTGAATAATCAGGGTATTCCTACAGTTAAGAGCGCATGGCAATGCATCAGAAAGAAAGGAAGATGTCAGCAATGGGGCAGGGCTATATGGGATCCAGGAATCCCATCGAAGATTTCAATTATCCTTTGGAGACTATTTCACAAGAAACTACCTTTTGATGACAATGTGATTAAAATGGGCTTCAGTCTGGCTTCAAGATGTAACTGTTGTGATAATCCGAACTGAGGACCCTGAACATGTATTCTTCTATGGGAAGGTTGTGGTGGCTCTTTGGAACTGGTTTTTTGATACCTTTAAGCTTTATGGAAACATGAGGGACTTCTTTGGCTGGATGAGATATATCTTCAAATGGAGGTCGAAAGAGACCCTTCTTAGAAAAGCAGGAGGATTTTCCTAGCCTGGCTCCTCTGGAACATTTGGGCTGAAAGGAACAAAAGAAGATTTGATAATGATCATTCTTCTATTTATTTCTTGATAAAGAAGGTGCAGCTGGATACTAGGATGATAATCCCTTTGGTGTGTTCGAACCTTGTGGCAAATAAAGCTGAGGAAGATTTCTTGCAAAAGCTGGGGTTTGAATCTAGACAAAAGGAAAGGATTTGGAAAATCTTCTGCTGGAAAAAGCCGGAAAGTGGGATTCTAAAACTCAACTCTGATGGAGCTTCAAAGGGTAACCTAGGGATTGCAGGGGGAGGAGGTATTATTAGGAATCATAAAGGGGAGATGGTACTCTCGTTCTCTTGTTTCTTAGGGATTGCTACGAATATGGAGGCTGAGCTTAGGGCTACCGTAGAGGGACTGATCATCTGCAGGAGTCACAATTTCAATAGAATTTGGCTGGAACTTGATTATGAGGTGTTGGTTAAGATGGTGGAAGATGGTCTTTGCAGAATTCCCAACCTTAGGAATTGGTAGGATGAGCTTGATTCTGTCAAGCATATCATTGTGAGAGTCTCCCATGTATACAGAGAGGCTAATGTTGTTGCAGATGCTTTGGCTAATCTTGCAATTAGGCAAAGACAAGATCAGATCTTCTATAATACTAGCCAATTACCCCTGAAAGTCAAAGTGTGTATTACACTGGATAAGGAGCAACTTAATTATGTTAGATTCAAATTTTTGAATTGAATTGCTTTATCTTGATGGACTAGATCGACTCTTTACCTAACAGATGATTTTCTGAAGATATTTGCATGTCTTTTCAAAACATCAGGTTTCGCTCATTCTGATCGCTGATAGGGTAGGGAGAAGCTGGAGTAATGATGGGTTTTGGTTTTTCCACTGCTTGAGCAGGAATTTGAACAGCTGATTGTACCTTTTCGATCTTTCTCGAGGCAGGAAATCATGATTTCAATTCTATATATATACAAATGGAGATCCCTTCTTCTTCAAACACTATCTCTGGAATGGCGTGCTCAGTGTTGTTTGTGCGACAATTGGAGGGGGCGATATTCCGTCGACAGGTTCTGAAAAATGAAGCTCTATTTTTCCTCCTTGCTTCCTCAGATTCCATTCTAATATTGGCTTTGGATGATCTGGAGAAAGAAGAAGATGATTTCATGTTTTTATCCAAGAAACTTTTGGAAGCTGAATCCAGGTTCTTTGATATCCTCTATTCCTTTAAACTGCTTGCTTCTAGATATAGAAAGAGCTTTATTATTCAGAGGGATTTCTTGAATACTCTCTTGATCTTGAGCAGAGTTTCGGTTACAATGATGGAAGCAAGGATTGACTACTAGATTTATAATTTTAACAGAGATGAAAGTCTATCCTTTATTACATCTCTGTTTTTTGTGCTCATGAGCAGAACTATTTCGCTATTGGTTGACCATACTAAGTCTGCTTGGGATATGTACTTAAATGTATGTAGTGCGTACCTGGACTTATCGGAGTATTGGTATGAAGTATATAATGCAGATGTAGGTCTTATGACCTCTATTTACATCTACCAATCTTATTGGGATCTCTTGATTGAATTTGATATAAGGAGTAATAACAATTATATTCAGCATATTTTGACTCATGATTTATGTGACTTGTTAAAATGCTCTCTCTTGAGGAAAATAATTTATACTCCTGTGAAGGAAGGGGTTGTTTCACCAGAACTGGACAAATTGAAGAAATATGAAAACTTCTATTTTTCTATTAAGGGTCTTCCCTGTCAAAGGAACATCGAATCTTTTCTGGATAATATAACTGAAAGGAAGCTGTTGGAATAGAGATTAGAAGATGCAAAAAGAATTTTGGAAGAATTATTTGAAGCATTGCTACTCCTTCAGAACAATTTCTTGGATGCAGAAGGAAAGATTATCACTAGGAGCTATACTTTAGTATGGTTACTACAAGTCAATTGGATCCAAAGCTTGAGGAGTCAGAGTTGGATATATAAATGGTTGGAAAATAAAAGGTTACTGAAGAAGAGTCTTAAAAGAAAGAGGTCCTTATGAGCTGCTTTTCTATTGGGGTGCTTAAAGCCTGGACATATTCCTTGGCAAGGGATTAAGGAAGTGCACGCATCCAATTGGATGTGTGCACAGAAGCTAAGTACCCAATTTACAATTTTGTTATATCTAATTTCTGATTAGAGTTTTGAGAAGATCTTAATCGTTTTGGTTGCTTTTTTTGACATATTTGGAAAAGGTCATGAAGAAGCTCTTTTCTACATCTCCTTTTCTCTACGGCATTAAGACTGGAGATGGAATTCTCTTCTGGAACTGGTGCATGCAAGAGACCTTGGTGTTGCTACACTTCTGTGGAATAATTGCTTTATGGATGCGGAAGCTTACTGCACTAGGATTTGGAGGAAAAAATCAAATAGCTGCTAAAGGTCTGGTGGTTGGTCCAAGGTTGATTACTAAAAGAAGGAGGGCTTACAAGATAAATCTCTCCTTGATCCCAAAAAGTTCAAGGCCAAGGTTGCTGTTCGAAGAAGCAACAGAAATATCTTCCCCCCAATCCTGTTCTATATTCTGTTTTTGATGGCCATTATTTTGTAACTCCCCATGAAGGGCCCCTCTTGTTCTAATACCTTTTGGTGAAATAAATGCATCTACCTGGGCTGCGAAAACCAGGTTTTAAAAAAAATAACATGGCTTCTTATTCATTTTCACAAAAAAATCCTTGCATTAAAAAAATCTCTCAAAAAATTCAAATAAAAAAAGAAAAAAAAATTGTTTGCATTTCACGCACCTGCACTTCAACCAGCATTATATGCATATGCATTTGTGAAAAGCCCTTGGGTTCTAAACCAAGTTATGAGCAGAAATCGAGAGTGGTCTAGACTTGACCTTAATCCACCTAATTTTCAGAGAAACTTCACCGAGAAATAGGATTTTAGAAGCTTCAGATATTTGACTTAATTCTTCGAGTTCCACATGATAATGTGCAGCATTTGACTCTTAGTGTCTAACCTGGTCTCTTCATTCTGGGTACGACTCTAGAATAGAGAATTAATTTGCACTCTCGCACTATGAACTTAGCTCAACTCAGACGGGGTGTTGGAAGACTGTGTGAGTTTCTTTTCTGGTAGCGTGGACATCTAAAGATCGGAGTAGGGGTGTGATGAATCCACGATTCATCATCTCAATATCTTGATCTTAGCAAAATCCCCGAGTAAAATCCCAGAAAAATGTCCATAAAATCAATAAATTAACAAAATAAGTCTTGTAAATAAAATACACTAATTATTGTGTATAAGATTGTACAAAATGAATTACACATAAAAAAGCCGCAAAAATAAAGGAGTTTTATACCTGTAAATTGCCTAAAACTTCATGTATTTTTAATAATTTCATTTAAACTCCTTTTTACCTAATTCTTTCTCTAACTTGTTTATAAAAATGTATATAAAAATACAAAAATACAAAATAAATTTTACCTCAAATAAATGCTCCTAGATCCCAAAGAGAAAAAGCCGTAAAGTCCAACTTCCAAGCTAAATTCCCGCTCCGTATGAACTCCAAATTCACCAAACTCACTTTTAAAGTTCAAGTTAGAAAATTATCTATCCAACGGAAGTGGTTTCATTAAAATCGGAGCTCATTTGCAAAAGTTAGGTTTTGGGACCTAGATGTACATTGTACATTATGTATATATTCATTCTTTAGTCAATTTTTATTTTATCTTTCTCAATTACTAAAAATACAAAAAAATTATGATTGTGTTGTATTTTTATTATTGTATTTTACTGTATTTTTTCGTTGTAAATATCTCTTATTAAAAAGATAAAAAAATACATATTAGAAAAAGTAAAAAAATGTACATGGTGTTTTGTCTTCTTTTGTAAATTCTCCACTATTTCTCTTCTCTTTTTATTTTATTGTATTTAAAGTAGACAACTTTATTTACTTATTTATTTATTATTTAATTTCCATTCTCTACAATAACCACCAATTCAACTCCATTATTCCACCATTTTTTCCCAACTTCCCATTCAACTCCATTAATAAATCAACCTCCCATTCAACTCCACCACTTTAATAACCTCTCCTTCCATTCTCTTTATATACCTCTCATTCTCCTCAATTTTGCCTTTGATCCATCTTTATGTGAGGAGAGCCTAGTTCCCTGAGTTGAATCGGTGACAGCGACGCAACCGCGGTCGAGCGACGACGGCCCTCTCTCCGGTGTGATCCGTTGGTTTTTTGGCCAACATCGCAGCCGCAACTGCGCGCTGCTCGAGCTCATCGCACGCCGGCGATTCGAGCGAAGACCGTGCTCTCACGAGCACTCCATAGGCGACCGCGTTCATCTTAGGTAATTTTATTTTCATCTTGTTGTCATTATTTTATCTTTGCAATTTTTTTAGTCCATCATATCACCACCCATAATCTTTCATTTGTTCTACTTCATTACATTACCACTACATTTTTTCCCACATTTGATTCACTCCCTGTGTAAACAAAATTAAAAAAATTTATAAAATAATTAAAACAAAAAAAAGTCTCTTGTTATTTACAGCAGTAAAAAGAATTTTAAAAAAAAATCAAAAAAAAATTAAAAAAAATCGGAAGAGGCAGCAGGCAGCTGCCCGCCGCCCCTCCCCCATCTCCAAGCGGCTCACCGCCGCTCGCCGACAAGAGCCGCCGCGCGGCTTCGCCTCCCACGCCGCCAGCGAGGCCCGCCGCGCCTCCGAGGTGCCCCCTCCCCGCTGCCGCTCAGCCCTTCGCCGACCCCAGCCGTCCGGGCCCTCTCCACCTCGTGGCAACCGCCGCTCGCCGACCACAGCCGACGCGTGGCTCCGCCTCCCACGCCGCGCGCCACCGCCGGCGCCGCCCGACCTCCTCGCGCCACAGCCGCGTGCCGCGCTGCCGTCCTGGGCCGCCGTCACGCGCCACCGCCGTCCAACCCTTTTGGGTTCATCACCTGTACGCCCCACCAGTTTGGAAGAAGAAGGTGATTTCAATTTTTTTTTATTGTAAAAATTGCAAGTAATTTCTTTCATGTTTTCGTAATTACATATTAGTCCCTGTACATAAGTTGCATTGTAATCTTCAATTTCTGCTTTGCACAAAGACCCCTGTGTTCGTACTTTAATTTGGACCTTGTTTATTCATCTTTTCATTCAATGAAAAATGATATTGTGTTGAGCAACTAATTGTCTGCCTTCTGACTACTTTCTTGTATTTTTATAACATTTGGGTAATTAATGAAAATTGTGAAACTGAAATTCTTGATATTTTACCCAATCTGAGCTCTTAAATTTATATCTCACATTCCGTTGCTCTAAAAATTCCACAAAATTTGTATGTGATGCCTTGATATGTGATGTAATTACTATCCAAATTTCACATTTATTGGAGTTGTCTTGTGCCTACAATAAATTATTGAGTGATTTTCGTATTTGATTTTTAATTAAATCCACAGACATCTTTTTCACGAAATTTCAAATCTCCTGGATTGCTCATCTAAATATCTACTTGAGATAATTTTCTTTTTGACTAATTTATAACGTGGATTTAATAGGAATTAATTACTCACTGTCACTCTGTTTCTACTAAAAAATCCATAAAAAATTCATAACTTGTCAAAAAATTCCAAAAAACTTACTGTAGCTTCCTTGCATCATCTTTTAGTTCCACTAATTTTTTCATAATTTTTACTTACTGTTTGTGTGATAAATTACGAAAAAACCCATAAAAAGTGTGCATTTTTCATTATTGCATTTTAACCCCTAAAATTCTAAAAAAATATGTTTTGCATTCATCACTGGATTAGGATTCTAGGAAAAATATAATTTGGCTAATTTGGACTAATTTAACATTAAAATTAATTTGGCCTTGTTGTATGCTTTCTTAACGTCTTGATTCACCCGCATTTTGTTTTTGGCTTTCTTCTTGCATTAAAAAAATCTAAAAAAATACCGCATTGGAAATCTAGACCTAAGTTTTTGAATTAAACCCCCAAGTTGTTCCTTTTCCTCCCTGTGTTCGACCCCGGACTTGCCCGGGATATAAATTAAGCCGAGACACTCTTCACGGAGATCTTCTCTCGGTTCTGACCGAATCGCTAAGTACACGTGCTACAACGAAGCCGAATTAAATCTAGTATCTAGCGACTCGTCAGATGGCGTCGTTGCCGGGGAGGCAAACGGCTTAGGGATTAGTTTAAAAATTTGGATTTAGTTTTCCATTTACTCGGGTAGTCTGACCCCCGAGCCACTTGTATTTATTCCATTTTTTTTTGCAATTATTTCTCTTCATATTTTTGTATATATCTTGTTGTTTATCTCTCTAATATAAATCTTTGTTTCCTTGCGAGGGCCCGGTGGACTTGGAGTGCATCGGAGGTCGACGGACGCGAGGAGCGCCGACTGCTGAAGTGCGAGGATAAAGCAATTTATTTTTGAGAGAATTTTGTAAATTATTGTAATTATTTAGGTAGTTGCTCATTTCTAGCGGCTCTTGTTTGAGAGCTCGCGCATGTAAAAAGACTTAGACATTATTTGTGGTGTGTCGAGCCTGTTTCACTCTCCGACGAGGGTGGGGCTTGACTTGAGTGGCGAAATTAAGGATTAGGCACACGGTAGTTTAGATTCAAACTTATTTGTGCCCATCGTAATTTAGGCCACACTTATCTTAGAAGATTCACTTATCTTATAAGATTCATAATGAGACGCACATAGACACGTACTACTTAGCTCAAATTCAATCAATTCTTCCCCGCTAATAGTATATTGTTTAGGTGCGGTTTCCTCGATCTGCATGCATTTAGTGTAATATTTACAAATTCAGTTTTGCATAACGCATGAAGAGTGCTGGGATTCACTGTAAGTATAACTTCTTCTGAGCATGCATCATAGTTTCTCGTTTGCATTCTGATTTCCGATTCCCCTCTTGTTTTACAACTTAAGGTTTAAAGGAAATTGGGACTGAACGGTAGACGTGCTTGTGTGTTCACATAAAATTCAAGTGATAACCTAACTCTAAAATTGGGACTGAATTGAGCAGGTCGATTTAATTAATTGGAATAAAAAGAACCCTTGTTCTCGGGTGCATAAAGCCCTCATTGTTTGTTTTTATTGCAAGTGAGAGAGAGACAACCCTAGGATAGAGCCATTCGATACTTAATGGAAAAGAAGGACGCGAAGGCGCGTCTTCTTAGGTGGATTTTACTCCTCCAGGAATTTGATTTGGAGATAAAAGATAAACCTGGAGTGAAGAATGTTGTGGCTGATCACCTTTCTCGGATTGAACTTAAGGATTCTCCTGATCATGAGCGGATTAGAGAAACCTTCCCAGATGAGTCAATTTGTGTTATTGACTCCCTCCCGTGGTATGCCAACATGGTGAACTATCTTGTCTCCAAGCAGGTTCTCCATGGTTGGACTAGGAGCAGCATTGATCGACTGAAGTCGGATTCGAGGAGATACCACTGGGACGATCCTTTCCTTTTCTTCGAAGGACCGGATTGTATTTGGAGAAGGTGTATTCCTCAGGAGGAATACCATAGTGTCCTCACATATTGTCATTCACTTGAGGCTGGAGGACACCATTCGGGAAAGAGAACCGCTCACAAAGTACTTCAATGTGGATTGTATTGGCCGACCTTGTTTAGAGATGCCATTGATTTTGTGCGGTCGTGCCCGATTTGTCAAAGGATGGGAGGGACAGTTGGACAGAGAGATGAGATTCCCATGCAACCGATGATTATTTGTGATGTTTTTGATGCATGGGGCATAGATTTTATGGGTCCCTTTCCCAACAGCCAAGGACATGAGTACATTTTGTTGGCGGTTGACTATCTATCTAGGTGGGTGGAGGCTATCCCAACCCGAACCGCAGACAGCAAGACTGTTTGTAAGTTTGTGAGAGATCATATTATTGCTAGGTTCGGGGTGCCAAAAGTTTTGATATCTGATGGGGGTAGCCACTTTGTGAATCGAGATATGAGATCTTTAGCTAAGGACTATGGATTTGAGCATAGAGTTACTAGTCCTTACCACCCACAGTCCAACGGCATGGCAGAAGTTTCGAACAGAGAGGTGAAGAGTATTTTGCAGAAATTGGTTCGTCCCGATAGGAAGAACTGGTCTCAACTCTTGGACCAAGTTCTATGGGCCTATAGGACAGCCTACAAGACACCATTGGGTACTTCACCATTTAGAATGATCTATGGCAAGCCATGCCATTTGCCCGCAGAATTGATTCATAAATCCGAATGGGCAATTAAGAAGATTAATTGGAGTGGTCACCTAGGGAAGCTTTGCCGAGACTTGAACTTGAACGAACTCGTGGAAATCCGAAACAGGGCATATGACAACAGTTTGATTTATAAGGACAAAGTAAAGAGATGGCATGATCAGCACATTAGGTGCAAAGACTTTGTCCCTGGACAAAAGGTATGGTTGTTCAATGCCAGGTTGAAGATGTTCCATGGGAATCTCAAATCTAAATGGACGGGTCCCTTTGTGGTTAAGAAAGTGCACGAGAATGGAAGTGTAGAGATAGCTGATCTCACAGATGGTGCACAATCTCATGTGGTGAATGGACAACTATTGAAGCATTTTGTTGATTCCAAAGAGCAGTTAGTCCAAGTCGAGGTCATCAACTTCATACAGAGTGAGCACAGAGCAGATACATCTTATTACTCTTCATGAAGATGCAGCATCAAGATTCAACATCTTAGAAGATTCAATCACTCTTGTGCATATTCTCCCTTCTTTGTATATTCTCGAGATCACGTCGGTTCTCACACTTACTCTTGTCCTATACTTAGGCTGACCAAAGCCTAAGTATAGGGGGGACCGATGCCTGCCATGTGTATTTACTCATCATTTCTCCTCTTGACCTCGTCCGCCCCATTTTTGCTCTTCTTCTACACTTAGGCTGTCCAGAGCCTAAGTATAGGGGGGCGGATCGATTTCTATAATTTCTATTATTTTAGCTTTCCTACGCTTAGTACGAGCTATGTCTTTTTGTCACCTAGTGCCATGAGGACATAGCACAAGCTAAGTATAGGGGGGCGTGTATATATTACATATATACTTTACACATACCTCGTACTTTCACGTATTTTTTATATATTATACAATAATTATGGGTGGGTAAAAAAAACTCTTTTTCCTTATTTGCTAAGAAAAAAAACTTTTCAAAAAAAAAAAGAAAATCCTCTTTTGCTAAAAAAAAACTTTTTCAAAAAAAAAAGAATCTTTTCTTATTTACCTATTTTCTTATTTACCTATCTTTTTAAAAAAAACATTCATAAAAAAAACTAAAAAAAACTAAAAAAAACTAAACTAACTAATAAGTTGGTTTAATCCCTGACACAATCCACTTTCACACAAGACTAGTGATGTTCAAGAACACTTGGTTTATGAGGTCTTGAGATTTTGAGTTAACTAGCCTTAGTCATTAGGGTCCTTGACTTAATTATTCACATTTCCCTAGTTTGAAAGATGTGTGTGCTATATTGCATGCTTAGTCTCTACCTTAAGAATATGATCAGCACCTCACATACACGACTGCAGTTATGATGAGATGAGTTGTAATTTCACTTGAGGAACTGGGATGAGGGATTTGAGTTTGGACTTGATTTAATGATGCTCGAGGATGGGATAAAATCAATGAAGGCTTCATGAAACCTGAGTGTCAGCATCTTTAGCCAGTATGAGAACATGGTTCTTGTACTATCTCTTGACATTTACCTATGTGCCAGGGTGTGATAAAATAAAAAATGTTGATCAGTGTGCGCCAACTCTTGGTAAAAGCAGTGGAGCTAGCCAAAAATACTACCAAGCAATGAAATGTCAAAGAAAAGCTCTCATTCCACAAAGTTAATTATCAAAAGAGCTTCCACCAAAGGCGAGCGCTCCCAACCATTTCAAAGTGTCCACTTGGACCACCGCTATTAGGACCAGGAGTCGGGCTTGCACCAAAAAAGGGCTCTGCATCGTAAATGCTACAAGTCTGGGTGTAGAAGGTACGATAGGTACTCAAAAAAGGCACACCCCGGTGTACTCCCAGGAAAACAAGTGCAGACGGCTCCAACTTCTCTTGACGGACGCACTGATCAACACCAAAAAAAATTGCGTTGCGTAATAAGGCACTAGAGAGGATCCTTGTTCCAATGAGAGGGAGAGAAGAAATGACACAATCCTATGCCCTCCATCAACTGGCCTTCCATCTACACTTTTAAGTCTGACAACTAAAGAGACGGTGGATTGGATGCAAGAAATGGTTTATTCCCTAGTGTTGAGGATCGGGTCCTTAGGAGAGTCTCTTGGACTGGAACCTTAGGTGACGTTGTGACTCTACTCTTGTAACTGCAGTCAACACTTAAAGTCATATCCCTTATATATACGTATACAAAGAGAGTCTGATGATTAGGGAAATTGGGTACCTTTTGACTAGAGCTTGGTTCAGCTTAGAATTTTAGGATCTCTAAAACCGAGAGTTCTTGAACGGATCAAGTCTTGTATTCACATGCACAGTCAGGGGTTAACCCAACTTATTCATTCTTTATTTGCTCGAGGACTAGCAAAGTTTAAGTATAGGGGGGTGATGAATCCACGATTCATCATCTCAATATCTTGATCTTAGCAAAATCCCCGAGTAAAATCCCAGAAAAATATCCATAAAATCAATAAATTAACAAAATAAGTCTTGTAAATAAAATACACTAATTATTGTGTATAAGATTGTACAAAATGAATTACACATAAAAAAGCCGCAAAAATAAAGGAGTTTTATACCTGTAAATTGCCTAAAACTTCATGTATTTTTAATAATTTCATTTCAACTCCTTTTTACCTAATTCTTTCTCTAACTTGTTTATAAAAATGTATATAAAAATACAAAAATACAAAATAAATTTTACCTCAAATAAATGCTCCTAGATCCCAAAGAGAAAAAGCCGTAAAGTCCAACTTCCAAGCTAAATTCCCGCTCCGTATGAACTCCAAATTCACCAAACTCACTTTTAAAGTTCAAGTTAGAAAATTATCTATCCAACGGAAGTGGTTTCATTAAAATCAGAGCTCATTTGCAAAAGTTGGGTTTTGGGACCTAGATGTACATTGTACATTATGTATATATTCATTCTTTAGTCAATTTTTATTTTATCTTTCTCAATTACTAAAAATACAAAAAAATTATGATTGTGTTGTATTTTTATTATTGTATTTTACTGTATTTTTTCGTTGTAAATATCTCTTATTAAAAAGATAAAAAAATACATATTAGAAAAAGTAAAAAAATGTACATGGTGTTTTGTCTTCTTTTGTAAATTCTCCACTATTTCTCTTCTCTTTTTATTTTATTGTATTTAAAGTAGACAACTTTATTTACTTATTTATTTATTATTTAATTTCCATTCTCTACAATAACCACCAATTCAACTCCATTATTCCACCATTTTTTCCCAACTTCTCATTCAACTCCATTAATAAATCAACCTCCCATTCAACTCCACCACTTTAATAACCTCTCCTTCCATTCTCTTTATATACCTCTCATTCTCCTCAATTTTGCCTTTGATCCATCTTTATGTGAGGAGAGCCTAGTTCCCTGAGTTGAATCGGTGACAGCGACGCAACCGCGGTCGAGCGACGACGGCCCTCTCTCCGGTGTGATCCGTTGGTTTTTTGGCCAACATCGCAGCCGCAACTGCGCGCTGCTCGAGCTCATCGCACGCCAGCGATTCGAGCGAAGACCGTGCTCTCACGAGCACTCCATAGGCGACCGCGTTCATCTTAGGTAATTTTATTTTCATCTTGTTGTCATTATTTTATCTTTGCAATTTTTTAGTCCATCATATCACCACCCATAATCTTTCATTTGTTCTACTTCATTACATTACCACTACGTTTTTTCCCACATTTGATTCACTCCCTGTGTAAACAAAATTAAAAAAATTTATAAAACAATTAAAACCAAAAAAAAAGTCTCTTGTTATTTACAGCAGTAAAAAGAATTTTAAAAAAAAATCAAAAAAAATTAAAAAAATTCGGAAGAGCCAGCAGGCAGCTGCCCGCCGCCCCTCCCCCATCTCCAAGCGGCTCACCGCCGCTCGCCGACAAGAGCCGCCGCGCGGCTTCACCTCCCACGCCGCCAGCGAGGCCCGCCGCGCCTCCGAGGTGCCCCCTCCCCGCTGCCGCTCAGCCCTTCGCCGACCCCAGCCGTCCGGGCCCTCTCCACCTCGTGGCAACCGCCGCTCGCCGACCACAGCCGACGCACGGCTCCGCCTCCCACGCCGCGCGCCACCGCCGGCGCCGCCCGACCTCCTTGCGCCACCGCCGCGTGCCGCGCTGCCGTCCTGGGCCGCCGTCACGCGCCACCGCCGTCCAACCCTTTTGGGTTCATCACCTGTACGCCCCACCAGTTTGGAAGAAGAAGGTGATTTCAATTTTTTTTATTGTAAAAATTGCAAGTAATTTGTTTCATGTTTTCGTAATTACATATTAGTCCCTGTACATAAGTTGCATTGTAATCTTCAATTTCTGCTTTGCACAAAGACCCCTGTGTTCGTACTTTAATTTGGACCTTGTTTATTCATCTTTTCATTCAATGAAAAATGATATTGTGTTGAGCAACTAATTGTCTGCCTTCTGACTACTTTCTTGTATTTTTATAACATTTGGGTAATTAATGAAAATTGTGAAACTGAAATTCTTGATATTTTACCCAATCTGAGCTCTTAAATTTATATCTCACATTCCGTTGCTCTAAAAATTCCACAAAATTTGTATGTGATGCCTTGATATGTGATGTAATTACTGTCCAAATTTCACATTTATTGGAGTTGTCTTGTGCCTACAATAAATTATTGAGTGATTTTCGTATTTGATTTTTAATTAAATCCACAGACATCTTTTTCACGAAATTTCAAATCTCCTGGATTGCTCATCTAAATACCTACTTGAGATAATTTTCTTTTTGACTAATTTGATAACGTGGATTTAATAGGAATTAATTACTCACTGTCACTCTGTTTCTACTAAAAAATCCATAAAAAATTCATAACTTGTCAAAAAATTCCAAAAAACTTACTGTAGCTTCCTTGCATCATCTTTTAGTTCCACTAATTTTTTCATAATTTTTACTTACTGTTTGTGTGATAAATTGCGAAAAAACCCATAAAAAGTGTGCATTTTTCATTATTGCATTTTAACCCCTAAAATTCTAAAAAAATATGTTTTGCATTCATCACTGGATTAGGATTCTAGGAAAAATATAATTTGGCTAATTTGGACTAATTTAACATTAAAATTAATTTGGCCTTGTTGTATGCTTTCTTAACGTCTTGATTCACCCGCATTTTGTTTTTGGCTTTCTTCTTGCATTAAAAAAATCTAAAAAAATACCGCATTGGAAATCTAGACCTAAGTTTTTGAATTAAACCCCCAAGTTGTTCCTTTGCCTCCCTGTGTTCGACCCCGGACTTGCCCGGGATATAAATTAAGCCGAGACACTCTTCACGGAGATCTTCTCTCGGTTCTGACCGAATCGCTAAGTACACGTGCTACAACGAAGCCGAATTAAATCTAGTATCTAGCGACTCGTCAGGGTGGAAATAAAGCTTCGAAAAAGGGATGGAAGGTTGGGCACAATTTAGTCTAAGACCCTAAAACATGTATGGAAAAAAGATTCTATGTCCGTAGGGGCACAACAAGATCCAAGCAGAGCTACCAAAAATCCAAACACAAAGAAGCCTACTACCAAATAAACTTTTGATCAAAAAAGGTTCAAGCTTCAAGAAAACCCGCAGATCTTGGTGGAGACTTGGCTAAACTATCGGGTTTCATAAGGAGAGGTGACTACACTGGCCACCCTTCAGTTCTTTTATCCTTCTTCTAATTTCTCATCCTATTCGATTGTGAACACAGTACGACAGACCTTAGAAGGAAATACCTGACTCCCTGAGGATGAGTTACTGGAGAGGCGGTTTGCATGGTAGTCTGGCATTCTAGATGGGAAGAGATAAAATCTTTCACACACATGAAGTCGATTGTTCAATGTTCATGGGGTATGCTTTGGGAGGAGGATTGATCTAAGATGACTTATGAGCTAAAACTTTGATAATAATGTGTAGAACTTGAAGGCTTTTGATTTTAAAACCCCAAGTCTCAAAGAAGTTCCGCCAAACTAATAATCTAAAGGTCGAGTCTAGTTTCATTTTCACCTTCTCTCATGGTCTTGGTATGGAACTCAATCTCATTTCACCTCATTGCATTTCTTTTGATGCTCAGGGACGAGCATGGTTTAAGTATAGGGGGATGATGAATCTCAGATTCATATATCTAAAAATGACTAATTAAGCTCAAATCTCCAAAATTCATTGGCATTTCTTCATTTATATTGCATAATTAGCATTCATGCATGTATTGATAAGAATTGCATTTTATCACTCATTATTGCACAAAATAAGGAGCCAAAAATCCCAGCCTAATTGACCTGTAAAATAGCCTAACTTTCTTGATTTTTAACTAATTCATGCTAACTCCAAATGATCTGAAACCAATCCACTGTGTACATATTACTAACAAGAATAAATTAAAAATACAAAAAAATCACTAACCTAAATAAGTGGACCAGAAACTCAAAACTTAATTACAAGATTCTCGGACTAAAAGCTCGATATCTTCCTCATCCAGTGTATGCTTTGATTCTACTCACTTTTGAACTAATACACATTCAAATAACTTCAAAACAAGACCAAGTTCAAGTGAATCGAAGCTCATATGTGAAAGTTGGGTCTTGGGCCTCTTTTGTACGTTTTGTATTTTAGCAGTTTTTGAACTATTCTTTTATGTATATAAATAACCCATTTTATTTCATTTATTTTCTTTGATAAAAGTTTTATTAAAATATATTAAAATCCAAATCTAAAATGAGCTTGAAATTAAATAAATTAACTGAGTCCGAGTCTTCACTAACAGTTTATACAAAAGTTATCGTTTTCGTATTTTATTTCTTCTTTTTCTTAATTAATAAAAATCCAAAAAAAATATTAATGTGTAAATATTTATATTTGATTTTATCACATTTTTCTGGATTTTTATCTGGTTTAAAACTAATAAAAAAATTATAAACCCAAAAATCAAGGTATTCTATGTACATGGAGTACCCCAAAATATCACTTTGTGCAATTGACCGATTTTGATTTTGAGCCCTTCATGAAAGTTGTAGCTCTCATCGAGACGAGCAAATTTTGTAAAAAAAACTTTTCCTATTCGAAGTCATTTTCTATTTATTTTCAATTTATCTTTATAATTTATTTTCGAATTTTCTAGAGGTGCCACGTGGTGCTCCTGGAGCTGCCACGTGTCACCCATTTTTGAGCTTTTTAAATTCATTTTATTAAAAAATTAATATATATATATATATATATATATAATGGTTGCCACGTGTCATTATGTGGACCGTCCGATCACGATCGATCAGACGGCCCACGTACTTCATCCCATTTCCCCCTTCCACATCTGGGAGCCTCCGCCTGCTTGCGCCGCAGCTACCCCCCCCCCCACCCCACCCCTCGATCTCTGCCGCCTCGCGAATCTCATCAACTCCGGCCATCGCCTTCCCTTTCTAGCCAAGGCACCGCCACCATTCCTCTTCCGAATCAACCCATGGATATCGTACATCCATCGTGATCGCTATAGATTAGGTCCAAATCCCCTCCATCTCCGATCATTCGAATCGCATCTCCTGCCCAATCGAATCCCCGAATCCGCATCTCTGATCCCAAGTTGCCATTCCTTTCTCGGCTGACCTCTCTCATCCTATTTAAGAACCCTGTTGCACCTCATCATATCTATCCACCGATAGAGCATGGACACGCAGAGGTGACAACTCTGATGCCACCCCCTACGGCGAGGTCCGATGGCTTAGCCACCGTTGCAGTGTAGCTCTCCTCCGCCGATACTGCCCCCCAGCTCTGGCGTCGGACGTCGAGCCAACGCCTACACTGCCTCCACAACCACTTCATCTTCATCAACTTCAACAACCCTCACCTTTACGATTCCACCCTTCCACTATATTCACTCCACCTGACTCCGCTGCTACGCCATGACCATCGGTACCAGTTGCATCGTCATCATTGACCACCGCTTGAATCACCTCTATAGCGAGCTTCATCGACCATTGCCTCGTGTTCTTCCCCGACATCAGACTCCGCCAACCACCAGAGCTTCCAGGAGCTGCACTGCTCTTCATCAACCCACGGCCGCTGCCTTTGCTCTAATGCCAGCTGACCCTCTTCCACGGGCAGACCGTATGTGCTTCTGTCGTGCCAGGAGCCACCGTGGAGCACCTCAGCATGGAACCACCCCTCCTCCGCCACAAGGCCACTGCTCCATCGACGCCCAGCACCTACGCCTCGCCCTCCAGCCGTCCTCCACAGCAGCCCCGCTCCTCTGCTGCTCCATCGGGTTTAAGTTCCCAAGCGGTCATGTGCTTCTCGTGTGTCGCCTAGGAACATTTGCAACCAACCCCCCTTGGAGGTTTCCGATATCATGAAACCAACCCTAGCCCAGAGTTCACGTGCATTGCACGTGACCTGTTGGAAAAATTTTGAAGGCCCCCCTCCAGTCTGCCCATTCACATCAAGGTCCAAGCGCCCCAAGGGAATCTTGCAGAAATCCCCCCCGTATCTCGATAATCACACTTCAATCCCTCTCTGCATTCTTCTATTTTAGTTTAATTATTGTAATTTTGCATTGAGACATGTGCATCCCACTTTATTTTGAACCTCTACATGATATTATTTTTATTATTCAAAAATAGTCTTGTGTTCTTCAATTAGGCATAATTGTTGTCTTTTTATATGCAGTGGTTATTTAACTATTATTATTCTTATGGAAACTTGCATATTTTACTCAATCTATGCTCATAAAATCATATTAAATGAATCGCAGCTCCAAAATTTGTCAAAAATTCATGGATCATAGAATTAATGTATTTCATATTGTGCCCAAAAAGAATTACATTTACATGCATGGTTTGCTCTAGAAAAATCATTTGTAGATTTCAATCTTTAATTTTTAATAGGTATTAAATATTGTATTTTCAAGATTTAGGATTTTTCTGAGATCAATCACTTAGTAATAGATCTTGTGTAATTTTATCATTTGAAAATAAATAGGTTTAGTATTTATTATAATTAAATATTCATAAATTCTTTAAATATTCATCTTGCATCCGAAAATTCCAAAAAAAATACAGTATATTCATTTCACCATATTTTACATCTCGGCTAAGTTTCATAATTTTCAAACATCGTTTAACTGAAAATCACATTTTAGTCCCTTAAATTGGCCATATTTGCATTTGCATCCCAAATTTGCATTAAAAAATACTGTCTCAAATATCATGCATGAACTTCGATATACAAAATTATAGGTTGTTCCTTGCCTCCTTGAATTTGACCATGGGACTTGCCCAAGTAAAATAAACATAAAACCATGTTGATTACAAATTGAATAAATTATTGTGGTTATTACTTGACTGATTCTGAATTCCTGCCTACAACGAAACGACAAATTTAAACGATAATTCACATCAATTAAAGTATGGTTTTCATGGCTCGTGAGTACCACCAAGTAATCGTCATGTACTTTCCACCACCTTTGTAACTAGTAGCCTATACTTTTTTAAGGTCCTTGGTATCGGATCCTGGCTCGCTACTCAGCCAAAGAATAGGGGGAAAGGAAGTTGATATAACGAATCAAATACTTCCCCCAAAGGGTACTCGGATGTGGCACGATGAGACAAGGATCAGCCATCGCAGTTCCCCTATTCTAAGTACTTCAGACATAATCCACAAATGAACTCGACCCTACTCTTCTACGCACTGATAGAAGCGCCAATACTTCATGAGCCTTGGCGACAATCAGGATGGGATTTGAGATCTATCCTATGATCGTGCCTCACTCAGTTTAGAAGGCATATGAATACAAGGTGGGCTTTATGATCCCAATGTAATAATGTTCATTACTGATTTTAATTAAGGTTAAGTTTATTTAACACTACCTTTTTTAGATTTTTTGTTTTCATTTTTAGATGTTTTTCAATCAATAAATAGCTAACTAATTTTCAGTTCTTTTTATCCTAAGTCCAATAAAATGGGGGAGGAAGTCAGAAAAGCTGATGCGCAAGAAATATGAATGTGTATGTAAGAGATAGAAGGCATACCTTACTCTAGCAATCTACATGCACTATGATCTGCACATGAAATTTAAACTAATCTATATGATGGAACGAAGAAAATGTCATAAACAGGAACTTCTATTATTGTGAAGCACATATTTATTTGACTACGTCCAATCAAGTTCTATATGAATAGATATTCTTTAGAGATTTAGACATGATATTACATGGCTTAACCAAATAGAAACTTAAATCTAAGGGGCTTAAGCACAAAAAAACAAATAAAAAGAAAGTCGAAAAACTCAAATCACGAGAATAAAATAGAAAAATGAGAAAAATAGGGAGAAGAAAATAGAATGTTAGAAAACATGAAAAACTACAGTGAGGTCCCTCAAGTGCACCTGCACTTGGCAGAACAAACCTTGAAAAAGAAGTGTCCATGTCTACAAGCTGAGATGCCCTTAGTGGACCCCTTCTATTAATGTAGAAAAGAAACCTAAACTAACACTCTCTAACAAAAATTTAAATGCAACAAAATGAAAGCAGATATGTTCCTCGGTTCACGCTCCTCCTTAGTTGCTCTCTCATGCCGATCGGTCAAGAATGATCGGCCTTTGCCTCGCTCGGGTACGGCGACTCTCCTAAGATTTCCTCCCTCATTCGTCAGGCCATTGTAACAAAGATGAAACAAGAAGATGTCAGAATATTTTTTTATAAAAAATATATATGAATGAGATAAAATAGAAAAATGAAATAAAATAAACAAACAAGTAGAAAATAAAGAAAAATATATCTACCTTAGTTGTACCTCCATGGCAACGGTGCCATTTTGTGAGAAATTTATCGGGTTTTAATTATTTAATATAACAAGTGTCGCTGCAACCCAACAATCCCTGAATCAATCAAAAATTTTATTCTAAGTGTATAATTTGCAACTAATTATTAACTTGGTATAGCTCATAGGGTATAACAAAAGGAGGCAACTGTTTTTACAAGGACTATTAATTATGAAAATTAATAAATATTTTTATTTCTTTTTATGATTTCTAATTTGTTTTAATGAATTTATGAATTTTAATGAAATTTCTATTTTTAAAATTATTTTTGTATTAAATTATACTTTAATTTTTTATTTTTAATTCTTAATTGATTTAAATTTTGCAAAATTTTTATATATTTTTAATTTTAACAATCAATTTATGAATATAATATACATAAAAATGAAATAAAAGCATTTTTGTATTTCTAAAATATAATAAAGAAGCTCAAAAACAAACAACTGAAATGTTTTTCCTATTTAAATTTTTTTACGATTTATGTTGGTTTTTAAGGTATTTTTTATTCTTCTTATCAATTTTTTACTGATTTAAGATTGAAAACAATTTTTAAAAAACAAACTACTTTTTTGTGTTTTTTAAAATAAAAAATGGTTGGAATAAATCTAGGAACTAAGTTTATAAATAAGAGTTTTTATTAAGCTGTCAAATAAGGCCAAATAAGTATTTTTATGACTTTCTATGAATTTATATGATTTTTATAAGTTTGTCTGTATATTCAAAATTTTAAAGTTTTCATATTTAATTTTTGTTTCATTTTTTATAGTGATAAAATATAGTAAAATATTCCTACATTAATTTTTTGGAATTTTGTAAAGAGTTTTTGAATTTTTATGAATTTTTAATGATCAAATAGTAAACTTGATGGTTTTGTATTTTTAATAAAAGAAAATCAAAACAAAATTACATGAGTTAGATCTAATAATGAGGGAGTTAACCTAATTTTTATGAAATTAATAGAGCAATGAAATATTTAATCAACACAACAAGAGAGGAATAATATTCAGCGGAGAAAGGATCTAATTGTAATTAATGATAAATCTTAGATCAAATATTAGCTGTAAAGAAACACGAGACTAAATGAGCAAATTCTCTAGCAAATCACGTGTAAGAACACGTGCACATCAAACATAGGGGCCTTTTTACAATTAGTAGAAACTTTCTACGAATTTATTACCAAGTGAAAGATTACAGGAAAAAAAATGCAAAATACCACAAAAACCACGTTGGGATGCACGTTCTTACATGTCAAAAGGACCATATTGTAATTATAAAAACATAAGGATTTTTTAGCAATTATTGTAGAACACCTATATACATGCAAAGGATTCAAAAGAAAATAGCAAGAAAAAGAAGAGTGGAAGTGCAAAATCACCAGCCGAAGGCATGCATCGCACGTGCTGGGTCAAAGGTGTTGTGTGCTCTAGATGCGAGCTTCCAAATCTAATCAGAGGGTTGCTATTTTGGTGTACTTGAACAATGGACATTGGATCTGACACCTTTTGTTCTTGATTAGACGACGTTGAGGCATGTTGGATGAACTACAAAGAAGGGTGCTTCAGATGAACGTCGACCGTCTAGATCTCGGTGATCTGATTCTGATCTTCGATGCGATGGACTCGATAAACTCTAAATGAGGTTTTGTGTCGACTGAAAGTGATCTCAACCTTCAGGTGTCCCTAATAGAAGATCTGGTATTCCTACTCATGATGCATACTGCTGACCTCAATTAGGGCTTAGACATGATCTCCTCAACAAGGAGACATGCAAATTATGTTCCTTCGCTCGAAGCTTCTCAAGCCTTGGTTTAGAGGTTCTTCCACACAAAACAAAACAAAATAAGGAGTACTGGAAGAATACCTCTATCGGTGATAGAAGATGGAGGCCAAACTCAGATCATGAGATCTGAGGTGATATGTTGCGAGATAAGTATGAAGAAGCAAATGTGATTGGATGATGATCGGTGACTGATTTGGGCTCAAAGCATATGATAATGCCCTCTGATTGATTGATCGGATGACAGAGTTACAACACCTCTACAGATCTATGAATCAGATGAAAATTGAAGCTAAATTGAAATGAAATGGATCTATAATTACCTACTATGATCGATGATAGATTTGGTATAGAAATCGAATCGTCATCACCTAAATTCGGATGTGATTGGTCGAAGAGGCTCGATCTCGCAGTGGAAGTATCGTCGGCGATGTGGATCACACCCAATATGCCTCGCTTATCTCTCCTAATCAAGGGAAAGAGCTGCTGTAATGAGCTCCAAGCTCCAGGTGTGGGTTTCAGGTGGATTCAATGATTGAAGACGTATCAGAGAGGAATTGGAAACCTAGAGCTGTATAAATAGGCATGACAGGGTGAAATTTGAATGAAGGCGAGCACGCGATCCAAGGCCAAATCAGGCAAAATCATGATCGGGCGAGGATTAGGAGTGCGAGGATTCTAATCAGGCAAAGAGATTTAGGGAAAACCTTATCAGGTTTGGATGCTAAAGTGGGGGAAGAAAGAGGGGTTAGTGATGAATGCGAAATTCACCTCTTTAATAATCGATAATTGTAGTATAGGAGGCAAAAATCGATTGATCAAAATACCACAATCTTTGAATGTTGTGGAATATTTTTACATGACAAGTATACCAAGGTCAAACTTAGGTAATGGTGATTTTTAGTTGTGTGGTCTTAAATCAAATTAAATAATTCATAAGTGCTTGATTAGTTTATGTGCTGAAGAATATACAATGCAATGATGACAATGTTATGCAAGGGAAATAAACAGTATTGATGCTGCCCAAGATCTATGATTTTAAGCGTATTAATTCCTTGAATAATATGATCAATAATTTCACAAGATTAATCACAAATCAAAAATGATCTAACTTGATGCTCGGGTTAATAAATTTAAGATCAGAATAATTTAAAGCAAGATATCAGGCCTTCAAATATCTTTGAATCAATTCCTCGAATAGTTGGCCATAAACTTAGAGGAATGGATCTAAATTAATCCCCTGTGAAATCTAAAATATGAAATTAACCATCAATGATCACCAGAGTTTAAAATCATCATACGACCTCCTGTAAAAATTTATCAATAAATTCTCAAGCACAAGTATGTCAAAATAAGCCTGCATATGCCAACAGAGATCTTCAAATAATAATTATCAATACACAACCTCAGATCTGTTCACAAGCTATGCTAAATGGTAGAGCATGAAAATAGCTTCAAAATGACATATTGTATGCTCAAAACGGAGTTCGTTGAAAAAGATATGCTAAAATGAAATTCCAGGGACTAAAATGTAAATAAAATAAAATTTTTTCTTGCAAAGAGGTCCCTGGGAGGACTTACCTGTAATTAATAAAGATAGGATGGTCCCCTCTGTAATTTACCCCTAGCGGGGGTATTTCTGCAATTTCTGAAACTTTGGAGGGCGTCGGTGCAATTTTCCCCGAACGCACGTGCACAGCACGTGCGGCAGGAGGCTCGGGTGAGGGGCGCGTGGCTCGGTGATCCCGAGCCTGTGGTTTGGAGTCCTGAGCCTGTGGTATGGATAGGGGCGCAAGTTCGGGCGCCGGGGCTCCGGCTCGGAGGCCCGAGCCTACGTGGCGATAGGGCGACGCTTCGGGGGACCCGAGGCTCAGGCTCAGATATGAAGCGGAGGCTCAGAAGGTCCAAGCCAGAGGCTCGGAGCTCCAAAGTAGAGGCACGGAGGGGCAGCTGGGTGCGTCCACGTGTCACACCTGTAGCCGTTGGATCAAGGGCCTCCTGCCCGAACCAACGGCAATTGTTCGTTGGTGCTCAGGCTCAGCGGAGGCGGTGGTGAGGACGGCCTAGGGGCGGCGAGGCGGCGTTCGCGGCTGAGGCGTAGCAGTGGCCGCGCTCGGCCGACACACGACCGAGCGGTGGCGGAGGGTAGGTGGTTGGCCCTTGGTCGATCGCTATGCACGGGCGGAGGCGATGGCGCGATGGGGGCACGGGCGGGGCTCCGGTCGAACGGTGGAGGAGCAGGGCTCCATGCTCCTATAAAAAAATGGAGAAGGACAGAACAGATCAGATCTTGTTGTGCGCAGGTGGAGAAACGTTTGGGAAAGTTGGGAGGAACGATGGCCGCTCTCGATGATCGCCTCAACGCCGGTGTGCGTGAAGCTTGGCTGCACTGAGAAGCTGCAGAGGTCATGCTTCCTCTGGATCACACCCATGTGGGAGCGTGCCGCTGTCACCGGCACTTGAGGGAATAAGGGGAGGATGGGTGCTCCGGCGTCGGAGGGGGGAGGAGATTTATAGGAGTGTGAGAGGTGTAACGGTCGTGCATGGTGGTCGCGCATGGCGGGTGAGCATTGGAGGCGGTGAAACGGCGGGGGGAAGGGGTAACGGCTGGGGAAGGGGAAGGTCGGGTCACGTGCGTCGCACATGACCCGGGTGTGGCCAGGAGAGAGAGTGGGGGTGCCACATGGCACGCCCAGGGGCTGTCATGTGGCACCCCAAAAAATTTTCAAAATTAAAAGGTAAAGAAAAATAGAAAAGAAATAGAAGAAGACCTCATATCAAAAAATTTCCTTCACGAAAGTTGTTTGTCTCGTCGAGATCTACAACTTTCATGAAGAATCTGGGAGAAAAAGAGGTCACTTGCACGAAGTGGTATTTTTGGTGGTATTCCATGTGTATAGAAAACCTGGTTTTTGAGGTTTTGTATTTTTTGGTGGTTTTAGAGGGGATAACAAATATAGAAAAAATACAATAAAATACAAAAAAATTATTTACACACTAATCTATTTTTTTTGTATTTTTAATAAATAAGAAAATAGGAAAATAAAATAAAAGTAAGAAACGTACAATTTTTGTACAGACTCACAACGAACACTTGGACTTAGTCAGTTTCTTTGATTTCAGTTTTAGTATGGATTTGAATTTTTACGTCGCTTAATAAAACTTTCATCAAAGAATAGAAATGAAGAAGAAATAAAATTAAAAGGATTAATTATGTACATAAAAACTCAGATCAAAAATAGCAAAAAGTTAAAATGCGCAAAATAGGCCCAAAACCCAACTTTCACAAATGAGCTCCGAATTTTACGAAATTGGTCTTATTTTGAAGGTATTTGAAAATGAAGTATTTTAAAGTGAGTAGACCAAAATCGGACACGGTATGAGGGAGATATGCTCGTTTTGGTCCGTCAGATGTGAAATTAGACTTTGGGATAATTTGACACTTATTAGAGTTAGTAATTTTTTGTATTTTTTATTTAATAAGGTTAGTACTATCTACACAATGGAGGTAGTTTTGGGTCAATCGAAGTTAGAATGAATTAATTAAAAATAGGAGAAGTTAGCAGCTTTTTGAGCTAATTTACACTTGGGATTTTTAATGCAATTATGCATGATGACATGCAAATATTATTAATACATGTATGAATGCTAATGATGCTTTGTTAATGATTAAATACATGTGAATTTTGGGGAATCGGGCCTAAATGACCAATTTTAGCATGATGAATACGAGATTCATCATACCCCTATACTTAGACCATGCTCGTCCCCGAGCATGAATGAATGGCTTAGTTGAATACATCCCTGACTGTGCATGTGAATTTTCAAGGCTCAATCTTTCAAAGACCCTTAATTTAATAGATCCTAAAATTCTGGGTTTATCCAAGCCTTAGTCAGAAGGAATCCAACTTCTCTAATTTTCAGACTCTCTGTTTGTACATATAATATAAGGATATGATTTTTAGTGTACTGCATTCATGAGAGTCAAGTCGAGACATCACCCAAAGTTCCAATCCCAAAAGACTCTCCTCTAGACCTAATCCTCAACACTAGAGAATAAGTCTACTCTTGCTTCAGTCAATCGTCTCATTAGTTTGTTAGACTTGAAAGTGTAGATGGACGGCCAGATGATGGAGGGCATAGGATAGTGTCTGATTTTCTCTCCCTTACATTAGAACAAGGTGCCTCTCGAGTGCCTTATTACTCAACACAAGTATATTTTTATTTTGTTGATCAATGTGTCCGTCAAGAGAATTTGGAGTCGTCTGCACTTGTTTTTCTGGGAGTACACCGGGGTATGTCTCTTTTGAGTATCTAAGATACCTTTGACACCCAGACTTGTATCGCTTACGATGCAGAGCCCCTTTATGGTGTCAGCCCAACTCCTTGGTCCTAATTAGCGCTTGGTCCAAGTGGACACTTTGAAAATGTTTGGGAGCGCTCGCCATTGGTGGAAGCTCATTTGGAATTTGACTTTGGATGATAGAACTTTTCTTTGATATTTCTTTTTCTTTTCTTTTGTTGGCTAGCTCCACTACTTTTACCAAAAGTTGATGCACACTGATCAACAATTTTCATTAAGTTTCATCACATCCTGGCACTTAGGTCATTTATCAAAGAGATAGCATATCAATCTTGTTCACATACTGGCTAGGGTATTGCTGACACTCAGGTTTTCTGCAGCCTTCATTAACTTTATCCCATCCTCGAATATCATCAGATCGGGTCTAAACTCAAATCTTTAGTCCTAGTTCCTCAAGTGATATCTCAACTCATCTCATCAATCATGCAGTTGTGGGAGTGATTGTGCTGATCATATTCTTTTTGAAGGTAGAGATGAAGAGTGCAATATAGCGCTCAAATCTTTCAAACTAGGGAAGTGTGGATTATTAAGTTCAAAACACTAATGACTAAGGCAGGCTAACTCAGAATCTCAAGATCTCAGAAATCAAGTGTCCTCAAAATTCCTCAAGCCTTGAGTGATGGTGAATGTGTCAGGAATATATTAACCAAGGAATGCATGAAATGCTTGATGAAATGCAAGACCATGAGTGATGATTTTCTTTTTCTTTTTTTTCTCTTTTTTATGCCAAAAGTTTTTTTTTATTTTGTTTTGTTTTTTGTTATTTTTTTTGAAAACAGGTATTATACACACTACTTGTACCTATCCCCGGTGTTAGATAAAAATGATTAAAGTACGAGCTATGGATAAAGTAGATAAAATATATACAAACACACCCCCCTATACTTAGCTTGTGCTATGTCCTCATGGCACAAAGTGAAATGTAGACATAGCTCGTACAAAGTATAGATGGGTCAAAAATAAAAGAAGAGAAGCGATGTATAAACAATGGTAGCGGTCCCCCTATACTTAGGCTCAAGTCAGCCTAAGTATAATCGGATAATTACAGATGGGGAACCAGGTAGATTTGCGGATGTAAAAGATCAAGGAGGTTTGCGACGGACCTTCTTGTGGGAGTGTGGATAGAGATAGTATGGAGATGCGGAGTGTCATGAAGAGGGGGCCGATGAAGAAGACCAGCCATCATCGGAGTCGTCCTCAGGAGAATAGTAGTCGTCTGCGGAGGATCTCCAACTTTTGTCGATCAGAGGTAAGTGCCCTTGGATCAGAGTTGTACCTATTGCACTTATCTGATGAACCACATCAGGACCGGATGAGGACTCTTCAGAAATCACCTGATGTCTAAGGTCAAAGGTGACTTTCTTGGTCGGTTTGTTTCCTTGGGAAGTATTGGGAGGAAGTTGGACAGTCTTCATCTCCCTGTCTTGAGTAACCGATGTGACATTCATGAGTTCCTCATCAGATGAATCTCCGTAAAAGTCGACCAATTCTTGAAGGGTCATGCGCTGCTTCGGTCGAGGGAGATTGTTCCTGGTGATTTTATGGTTTATGGCTGGGGTTTTTGATGTCACTTCCGGATGGTCGTGAATTTTGGTGACATCAGATGTTTTAGGAGTCGGTTCCTTAAATGGTTCAAGTATCTCATGAATTACTGCCGACTCAAAGATTGGACCACTCAAATAGTCGTGGTGATCTTCAATAATATGGTCCAATTCTTCATAAGCTCCAAAATTTTTATTTTTCCTAGGAGCAGTGATAGGGTGGTGAGAATCTGAAGTTTGCCCAACAGTCAGTCTCTTAGGTGACTCTCCAAGGGTTTGTATCAGTGTGCCATGTGGATATGTCTGTAAAATATTTATCTCCTGATCATAACTGTCGGTTTCAAGTTGGTTTTCCTCATAGCAGGTTGTGTTATTGGGGGTTTGTTCGTTGTGGTCTGAGTTCGGGAACTTGATTTCCTGAGTCTCGCAATCGACGATCGCCTTAGCAGAGGCTAAGAACGGCTTTCCTAAAATGATAGGAGATTCAGACATCCTTCCGGGGTGGTCAATGTCAAGGACAATAAAGTCCACTTTGTGTTCTTTACCTCGGAAATTTACGATGACAGAAACGAACCCCTGCGGTCTTTTGGTAGATCGATCGGGTAATTGAACGATCACCCTTGTCTTTTTGAGTTGTCCGAGTTTGAGTTGGTCAAAGACAGACTTGGAGAGGAGGTTTAATGTGGAGTCGTCGTCTAACCGAACATGAGTGAATGTTGAATCCTCATTTTCACATGTGATCCGAGTCAGCCTCTTGACTTTGCGGCTTTTGATTTTATGATTCATCACCAAAGAACTAGCCATAGATATGACATGATATTCAGTCCTGGATCATTTCTTACCTGTCTTTTTGGGGTTCAGTCGACTCTTCACAAATCTCTTAAGATCGAACACATATTCTATGGCTTTGATCAATGGAAGCTCTAAGATCAGACTCTTGCAAAAAGCTTCCATTTCAGAATTGTCCAATTTTTTTGAATTTTCAAATTTTTTCAATTTTTTTGGTATTTTCTGTAATATGGTCAGTCGGGAGGTCAGTGATGGCTATGCCTGATCGTGATGATCCAGTGGTTCGCAAGGTGGTGGCCTCACTTCTTCTGAATTATGCATAGACTGGATGAGATCATATATTCTCTCAGTTAAAGTGTCTGCTCTATGATTAATCAGAGCAATCTCATCCTCAAACATCTCATGACTAGTGATTGAATGATCATTCTCCATGTGTCGTGATTCTGGTATGTAACCTTGAATAGAGTATTGATTGTTCATAAACATTATGGTCTGGTCATGAGTTATATTTCCTTGACTTTGATTTTCCAGTGGATTGTCGAAGGAAAATTGATTGTACTCAAGAGGATAGTCATCTTGAGTAGGGGATGGTTCAAGAGGTTGTGAGATCATAGTAACCGGAAATCGTGTTCTACTGTAAATGTCGGTTACTCTATTGTTCATCCTCAATTCTGGTCTCTCTCTCATGTCCATAAGATTGTCAGAACGTGAGAGAGGGCTATTCCAAGAAGAAGTGTGGTCATAGGGTAAGATGTATGGGCGGGAAGAGAATGATGGCTGAGGGGAACTTGAATTGAAGATCAGGTTCTCTTGAGGAGTGTGAGAAGAAGGATATCGGGACAAGGTCGTGGAGATCGGAAAAGAAGACCACTGTGCCGACATCTTCTCAAGATGGATGGAATGATTAGCGAACCACGATTTGCTTGCGATTGCAAGGCCTTTGACGCAAACAAATCAAACACAAAACAAACACGTTGATTCACCCACTCAACACTGGTGAAGGCATGTTAGGGTTCGACTGCTTATCTTTTCAGTTTTAATTTAATGACAAAATAATCTTGAAAATTAAGCGAAGCTGTTAGGTGCCTAAATATTTCACAAAGACTGTCTTGAGTTCATACAACTAGTTGCACCTACTTTCAGCCAGTATAGGTGTAAGTACGGACCGTTTAAACGGCTACCCGTGTTACTTGAGGAAGGAGCCTTCCGCGATATCCTCTAAACCACCTACTCTGCTAAGGGAACTCGGTCCGTGAAATGGCTACCCGAGACCCTCACTAAAAAGTAGCTAATTATTTTTAAAATCAGTAGTCTGAATGAAGCACTTCGGTTTTTGGCTTCTGTCCTAAGGTGTGTGAACTTGTCCTTACAAACAATGAGTGGGTTCCTCTCCATGAAACACAGATTAATTTTAAGTCAATTTATTTACAGTCGCCTTAGTTAGCAGTCCCGATTTTAAATTGAGGTTATCACTGAAGTTTATGTTAGCACAGAAATTCACGCCTAACGAACAGTCCCAATTCCTTTAACTCCTAAGTTGTAAAACTTGAGCAAGGAAATCGAAAAAGCCGATGCAAACGTAAATCAATGATGCATGCTTAAGAGAAGGACTTACAGTGAATCCTCGCGTTCTTCATGCGGGATGCAAGACAAGGAATTTTAAAATTTACACTAAATGATATGCACAGATGAAAAATGCCCTAAACAGATAGTTCTATTAGCGGGAAGAATTGATTTGAATTTTTGGCTAATGTTGAACGATCTACAGTGCGTATAGTTAGTGAATGTGTGGCCTAGAATTATGAGCACAATCAAATACTTCTAATCTAGCGTATGTGCTCCTAAATTATACGTCATGCCATAGAAGTTCAGTCCTGAATATTACAAATTAACAGGGTACAAGGAGAGAGGGACCCTGTGAATAATGCAGAAAAGTAAACCTAGACTAAGCTCTCTCTCACAAAATTGAAATTCAGTCTTCTTTGAAGGTCCTTGACTTAAATCCAAAATATGCTCCAAGTACTCTGCAACGAGAGAAAGTGCGGTTAGTATAAGAAGAAAAAATGCAAAAGAAAAAAATGCAAAAGGAAAAAAATGACACAAAAATTAACTTCATAAAAATTAATTATAAAAAATGATTTAAAACCCTAAAAATTCACCGTTCCCCGGCAACGGCGCTATTTGATGAGCGCAAAATTCACCTCTTTAATGATCGATAATTGTAGTATAGGAGGCGAAAATCGATTGATCAAAACACCACAATCTTTGAATGTTGTGGAATATTTTTACTTGGCAAGTATACCAAGGTCGAACTCAGGGAACGGTGATTTTTAGTTGTGTGGTTTTAAATCAAATTAAATAATTAATAAATGCTCGATTAATTTATGTGTTGAAGACTATACAATGCAATGATGACAATGCTATGCAAGGAAATAAACAGTATTGATGCTGCCCAAGATCTGTGATTTTAAACATATTAATTCCTCGAATAATATGATCAATAATTTCACAAGATTAATCACAAATAAAAATGATCTAACTTGATGCTCAGGTTAATAAATTTAAGTTCAGAATAATTTGAAGCGAGATATCAGGCCTCCAAATATCTTTGAAACAATTCCTCGAATAATTGGCCATAAACTTAGAGGAATGGATCTAAATTAATTCCCTGTGAAATCTAAAATATGAGATAAACCATCAATGATCACCAGAGTTTAAAATCATCATCCGACCTCCTGCAAAAATTTATCAATAAATTCTCAAGAACAAGTATGTCAAAATAAGCTTGCAAATGCCAACAGAGATCTTCAAATAATAATTATCAATACGCAACCTCAGATATGTTCACAAGCTATGCTAAATGGTAGAGCATGAAAATAGCTTCAAAATGACATAAAAACGGAGTTCATATGAAAAAGATATGCTAAAATAAAATTCCAGGGACTAAAATGTAAATAAAATAAAGTTTTTCTTGCAAAGAGGTCCCTGGGAGGACTTATCTGTAATTAATAAAGGTAGGAGGGTCCCCTCTGTAATTTACCCCTAGTAGGGGTATTTCTGCAATTTTTTGAGACTTTGGAGGGCGTCGGCGCAATTTTCCCCAAGCGCACGTGCACAGCACGTGCGGCAGGAGGCTCGGGTGAGGGGCACGTGGCTTAGTGATCTTGAGCATGTGGTTCGGAGTCCCGAGCCTGTGGTATGGAGACGGGCGCAGGTTCGGGCGCCAGGGCTCCGGCTCGGAGGCCCGAGCCTACGTGGCGATAGGGCGGCGCTTCGGGGTCCCGAGGCTCAGGCTCGGATATGAAGCAGAGGCTCGGAGCTCCGAAACTGAGGCACGGAGGGGCGGCTGGGTGCGTCCACGTGTCACACCTGTAGCCGTTGGATCAAGGGCCTCCTGCCCGATCCAACGGCAACTGTGCGTTGGTGCTCAGGCTCGGCGGAGGCGGTGGCGAGGATGGCCCAGGGGCGGCGAGGCGGCGTTCGCGGCTGAGGCGGAGCAACGACCACGCTCGGCCGACACACGGCCGAGCGGTGGTGGAGGGCAGGTGGCTGGCCCTTGGCCGGTCGCTATGCGCGGGCGGAGGCGATGGAACGATGGGGGCGCGGGCGGGGCTCTGGTCGAACAGTGGAGGAACGGGGCTTTGTGCTCCTGTAAAAAAAATGGAGAAGGACGGAACAGATCAGATCTTGTTGTGCGCAGGTGGAGGAATGTCTGGGAAAGTTGGGAGGAACGATGGCCGCTCCCGATGATCGCCTCAACGCCGGCGTGCGTGAAGCTTGGCTGCACTGGGCAGCTGCAGAGGTCGTGCTTCCTCTGGATCACGCCTAGGTGGGAGCGTGTCGCTGTCACTGGCACTCGAGGGAAGAAGGGGCGGATGGGTGCTCAGCATCAGAGGGGGGAGGAGATTTATAGGAGTGCGAGAGGTGTAACGGACGTGCATGGTGGACGTGCATGGCGGATGAGCATTGGAGGCAGTGAAATGGGGGGGAGGGGTAACGGCTGGGGAAGGGGAAGGTCGGGTCACGTGCGTCGCACGTGACCCGGGTGTGGCCAGGAGAGAGAGTGGGGGTGCCACGTGGCACGCCCAGGGGCTGCCACGTGGCACCCCAAAAAATTTCAAAATTAAAAGGTAAAGAAAATAAAAAAGAAATAGAAAGAGACCTCGAATCAAAACAACTTTCATGAAGGATCTGGGAGCAAAAGAGGTCACCTGCGCGAAGTGGTATTTTTGGTGGTATTCCATGTGTATAGAAAACCTGATTTTTGAGGTTTTGTATTTGTTGATGGTTTTAGAGGGGATAAAAAATATAGAAAAAATACGATAAAATACAATAAAATTATTTACACACTAATCTAATTTTTTGTATTTTTAATAAATAAGAAAATAGGAAAATAAAATAAAAGTAAGAAACGCACAATTTTTGTACAAACTCACAAGGACACTTGGACTTGGTCAGTTTCTTTGATTTCAGTTTTAATCTGGATTTGGATTTTTACGTCGCTTAGTAAAACTTTCATCTAAGAATAGAAATGAAGAAGAAATAAAATTAAAAGGATTAATTACGTAGTCAGGTCAAAAATAGCAAAAAGTTAAAATGCGCAAAAGAGGCCCAAACCCCAACTTTCACAAATGAGCTCCTTTAAAAGTACTTTAAAAGTAAGTAGACCAAAATCGGACACTGTATGAGGGAGATATGCTCGTTTTGGTCCGTCAGATGTGAAACTAGACTTGGGATAATTTGACACTTATTGGAGTTAATAATTTTTTTGTATTTTTTATTTAATAAGGTTAGTACTATCTACACAATGGAGGTAGTTTTGGTCAATCGAAGTTAGAATGAATTAATTAAAAATAGGAGAAGTTAGCGGCTTTTTGAGCTAATTTACACTTGGGATTTTTAATGCAATTATGCATGATGACATGCATATATTATTAACACATGTATGAATGCTAATGATGCTCTGTTAGTGATTAAATGCATGTGAATTTTGGGGAATCGAGCCTAAATGACCAATTTTAGCATGATGAATACGAGATTCATCAGTTAGCGGCCTGAGATATGGAATGTGGAGTTGACCAGAAATCAACGAAATGCTTTGGACCAATTATGGGCCTTCGACAATAAGACAAAATAAGCTACGTGACAAAACATCAGAATTAGAGGAAAAAGAATTAAATAAATTGTAAAATTATTTTAGATGAAACGTTATTAAAATAAAAAAACATTTCAACTATTTTTTATGCTTTTTAGTAAATTAAATGGATTAATTTATTAATTTAAATTATTTACATATAGATATTTATAGGTATAAATTACCTATATATAAAGTATACTTCTTATTAATTATGTATTTTTACAAAAAAAAATGCATGTTAATTTATATTTTATTTATTTAAATGATCATTAGTGGTTTTAAATACATTTTTATTTTACCTTTATGAATTTATTTAATGGAATAAATAAATACATATGTGTACATTATAGGTACATTATACATATATAATAAATATACTTATTATTTTTTGTTATTTTTTATTTTTTGTTATTTTTAATTTTATTTTATAAAAAAATTATACAAAACATTAAAAATTCATTATGTTAAAAAATATAAAAAAATAAATAGGTACAATACACATATAGATATAATCGCACTCTAAAAAGCCGGCTTTCACATATTAACTCCAATTTTAATGAAGGGATTTTTACCCAGCAGACCCTAAAATCTTTTCCAATTACCTCTACGACCTTTGAAACATCCTAATTCCTCCCCCGCCCCCGTAAACTTGCTCCGTCTTACCCAGCAAACCCTACCGTCAATTTTATCTATATTTGAGTCAATTACTTGGGTTAGTCTTGAGTTAACCTAACCAATTTACCATCCAACGGTTAGGATCAAACAAAAGAATAATAAAAAAGAATAGAAAAAAGCAGCAAACAACAGGGAGGAGGGACTTCGGCCTCGTAATGTGGGGTATGGGGGCTCCATCGGCGAGAGGAGACTCCATCGGTGGTTACGGGTGCTTTGCAGGCGGTTGGGGGTGTGGGTGCTTTGCAGGCGGCTGGACAGGGACGCCGCGGGGGGGGGGGGTGTTACAGGCATCGGGACAGGGGACCCGAGTGGGGTGGGAGGGAGATGGGGGCAGGACGGTGACGGAGCCCGGGGAGGTGGTAGGCGCGAGCTTCGGCGGGAGGGAATCCACAACGGCGGGAGCTCCAGGACGGCGACTTTGGCTGAGATCCACGAACATGAGTAGCTTGCACATGCTGAGTTCCGACGGGAGGGAACCCACAAAGCCATTTGAGCTCAGGTCCATCTTGGAGAGCTGCTGGAGCTTCCCGAGCTCCGGTGGGAGCTCTCCAGTGAAGAGGTTTCCGTCGAGGAGGAGCTTCTGGACGCCGGTCAGGGAAGGAGAGGAGGGAATGTCGTGGAGGAGGCTTGGAGAAGAAGGGGAGAAGGGATGGCATTTTTGTAATTTTGAGAAACAATATGGGCATTATGGAAATAGAATTCACGGAATCCGGTTAGTTTTAACAGTCAAATGGATGGGAGTTAACCGCAGGGTTTATACGGTAAGAGTTAGCAAGTTTATGGGGTCAAGGGAGGAATTACGATGTTTCAAAGGTCGTAGAGGTAATTGACAAAGATTATAGGGTCTGTCGGGTAAAAATCCCTTTAATGAAACCACTTTCATTTTAGAGGTTATATTATTTTAAATACAATGAAAGTGATCTTGCTTCATTTTGAGTTCATATAGAGTAGATATCGGTCTTTCAATTATGGTTTTACGAGTTTTTCAGAGTGTTGTCCCTTTTATTTTGTAAATGGATCATTTTTGCAAATATTTTTATTATTTAAAATATGTTTTATATACAAGTTTAAAGAAGAGAATGTTTTTATTTAAGTTTGAATTAATGATAAATAAAATTAGGTGAAGATATATGCATAATGAATAATGATGAATATGTACAATGTAAATTTGATTTTCTAAGATTTTTATAAGTTATTGCCCTTATCTCTTCCTACTTTATTCCTTATCTATCACTTATTTATTTTTTTGGTATAAATAATTTTTAAATATACAATATTAATAAATGATGTGAGATTGTTAATTAATGAGAATCGGTATTATTTACATGTGTTTTACTAAGTATTTTAAGCCAAAATGAAAGGATAAAGATGATGAATTGATGATTAATTAGTCCTCAATTATTGTCATACTCTGGAGGCACAAGGATACCACTTGGAAATGAGAACTACTCACAAAGTACTCCAATGTGGACTTTATTGTTCGACCTTGTTTCGTGATTCTTATGATCATGTTAGGTCCTGCCCAATTTGTCAACGAATTGGATGGACTATTGGTTCGAGAGATGCTATGCCCATGCAGCCTTTGATTTTCTATGATGTTTTTGATGCATGGGGTATTTATTTCATTGGTACCTTCCCTAACAGTAATGGACATGAGCACGCATTTTTAGCAATTGATTATTTGTCTAGATGGGTGGAGGCTATCCCAACCTAAACTGCAGGTAGCAAGACTATCTGTAAGTTTGTGAAAGACTGCATTATTTCTAAGTTAGGAGTCCCTAAGGTTATTATTTCGGATGGGATATTCATTTTGTGAATCATGCTATGAAGAGCTTGACTAAGGATATGGGATAGAACATCGAGTTACTAGTCCTTACCACCCATAGTCAAACGTCGTGGTAGAGGTATCTAATAAGGAAGTTAAGAGAACAGTTCAGAATCTAGTTCGTCTTGATAAGAAGAATTGGTCCCCAAGTATTAGACCAAGTTCTATGGGCTATAGGATGACCTACAAGACCATGCTTGGTACTTCCCCATTTCAAATGATTTATGGCAAGCCATGCCATTTACCCGCTAAGGTAGTACATAAATATGAATGTGCAATAAGGAAGATTAATTAGAATAGTCATCAAGGCAAGAAGAGTAGAGACTTAGATATGAATGAACTCATAGAGATCAGGAATAGAGCATATGACATCATCGTGGTCTACAAGGATAAGGTTAAGAAATGACATTATCAACACATCAAGTGCAAGAACTTTGTCCCAGGAGAGCAGGTATGGTTGTTCAATGCTTGGTTTAAGTTTTTTCATGGCAAACTAAAGTCAAAATAGACATATATGTATATAGTGAAAGAAGTACATGGTAATTGTAGTGTAGAGATATCTGATCTTACATATTATGCACGCTCTTTCTTAGTAAATGGACAACTACTCAAGCACTTTGTCGAATTGAATGAATAGTTAGTCCATATTGAGGAGATTTATTTCATGCGAAGTGAAAATTTTGATGTCCTTCAAAACCACTCTGCATGAGGTACTATAGAAAAGAGATTCAGAATATAGCAGATTCAGCAGCGCTAGAGATTCAATGCATCCTATTTCCTCTAACTCTGACACCCTATTTTTTACTTCTTTCTGTTACTCCTGTGTCTCTAGGTCTCCTCTTTGTGAGTTATTCCTTTTTACTTAGGTTATAGAAAGCCTAAGTATTGGGGGGGGGGGGGCAACCCTGTTCTATATTTACCTCATGTTTCATCTTTTCCATTTTGTACCCTTATCTTTAGTATTCCCTTTCTACACTTAGGCTATTAAATCCTAAGTACAGGGGGAGCATGCATTCAGTTCTTGTATACATATCAATTCCGATTCAAAAAATACAAAAAAATAAACAAAGCAATTAAATATAAAAATATACAAAAAATACTATGTATATATGATGTATTTGGATTTTGGGATCTACATGAAAGTTGTCGATCTTAAAAATACACAATTTTAATGAAGAACACTCTTTTTATTTAACATAATTTACTATTTTATGTTGATTTATTATTTATTTTTTGTTTTTATTTTTTCTGATTGGGCAATGTGGCCTCTTCTTGTCTAGCCACATGGTCATCCCTTCATTCCTCCCCACCTTCAATTTCTATAGTTTGATCTGATGATCAGTCGACCCTTAGTTCTTCAACCCCTCTCTCAGTTAGAGTGTCTAATCATTCGATCAGACTCTCCCTGATCACCCATCTTGCCTCCATTAGGACCGTCTGATTGCTTGATCCAATGGCCACCCGTCATCGCCAACCTCCAGCAGTTACCCCTCCAAGTCATGCACATCTTCGTCGGACAAAATTCTACCATTTCCCTCACTTCCTCCATGTGTCTTCACATCTTGATTCTGGTACCAATCGCAAGCTCCTTCATTCCTCTTCATTGCCAACCACCTCTCCTTGGTCGTCCATGTCAACACGTTAACTTCTAGGTGTAACCACTGTCTCCAACTGCTTGCAGCCTTCAAAACCACGGTGGTGGATGATTGTTACCCATATACACATTTATACGAGTGTTCCTCTGAGCTTCTTCCTCTTTTAGTGATAGTGAGATTGAGTGAATTTAAGCGAAGATAGAGGCCAACTCTGGTGAGATTAACGTTTTTTAATCATGTCGCAGCCTTCCTGTACGTGTTGCTCGAGCTTCGCACTCTAGCTGTATGTGTCAAGCGACAACCAAGAGCTTCCAAAGTTCCATACTAGGCCTCAGATCATCCTCTGACTTCCTTCTCTATTTTTCGTGTTATCATCACTATTCCCCTTTGTGATTTCTCATATTTTATTCCTCTCAAACACGCATACACATATCTATAGGAACATTCCTTCACCATAATAAACCAACCCAATCTTCGCAAAGCCTTCGATTCCATTTTCCCTTTTCTCTAGATCCTACTCCACTTCAAATCATTCCTCTTCTTGCAAAGAAGAGGAACCCGTTAGGGATCCAACTTCTCCACCCTTCGATAGCATTTCATTCCAACTCAAACCACTCCCAAAATCAACCCTTGCTTTGGATATTTGCTTCTAATATCTGCAGGAACTTAGAAGCCTCATTGATCGAAGACTGGAAAACTTCTCCGATCTCACTCACAACCTTTGACAAGAGCTCAACAACCAGCAACTCTAGCTCGTGCCTCATAATCTCTGCCTCACCATCGACTTCGCCTGACATCCACAAAGGTCCTCCAACCTTCAGCGAGCCTTGAGGAGCACTAAGGAGGAGAAATAGTTTCATTGGAGCCCTGCCTTTACACCATCACTTGTGCAGGAGGAAGGAGATACAGTTGTCATTGGATTGAATCTATTTTGTTTAATCATGTACGGTTGTCAGCATCCCGAGGCTATCTCCGACCCTCTCAACGTTGGTGGACCCGTGCCTCTAGCAGTAGCAGAGTCCCACATGGCTCGAGCCTAGTCCACCCTTAGAGCCTCGAGCCAAAGCTAGCCATCATGCCCCAAGCAAATGCTGCCTAGGAGTTTTGCATATCAACCCTGCTGGGTGCTCAATATTCCATTTCTACATCACATGTGGATACTTGCAAGATAAGCCCATGTGCCTTTTTGTATTTACATTTTATTCTATTTTGGACCTAGTTGTGATGTTTTATGTGTTTTTAATTAAGTATTTATTATGAAAAGGTCCTTAGATTGTCTATTAAATAACTTGATCATCTTAGATCCAGATTAAGTCATTTTGGTCTTGATTGAAAGCTTTGTTCACCTCTTTCTAATTACATGATTTAATCTCTGAAGTTATCTGTATATTTTCATTAATAATAATAGATTTCATTACTTATTAAACCTTGGTTTGGTTGCCATGAATTAAACTTAACTTGATTTTATGCATAAATTGAACCATGAATAGCTTATTATATTTGGAATTTAATTAGGTGTTTGATTTATCTTATTCCACATCATTTATCTCTTGATCAATTGCTAAATGTATACTAGACAATGTAGGTGCTTTATGAGTCAGGTGAATCACTTATTTAAGATAAATTGGAGCATACATTGGTATAATTTGGGATTTATTTTGACATAAAACTAAGCTTAAGTTTGAATCATTAAATTCAAGAGAATTTTTGTGTGATCATGTATTTTGTTTTGTAGTCATTCTGTTGCATTCCATTTCATCTATGTCTTATTATAATTTGCATATAAAAAGATAAAAAACAATAAGCAGCCATTCATTTTGACCTAGATAACACTATATCATTTGCCTTAGATATTTAAACCTTAGTTAGATAGTTGAATAACTCATGTCCTTGTGTTCGACCCTGGATGCTTATCATTCTGTTACATTCCATTTCATCCATGTCTTATTATAATTTGCATATAAAAAGATAAAAACAACAAGCATCCGTTCATCTTGACCTAGATAACACTATATCATTTGCGTTAGAAATTTAAACCTTAGTTAGATAGCTGAATAACTCATGTCCTTGTGTTCGACCCTGGACTTATCGAGGCATAAATTAAAATCATGGTCTCTTTACTGAGATACTTTTAGCGTGGTTTTAACTGATTCGTTGATCGCTCATACTACAACTTGACCCAATTAGAGTAGTTATCTAGCGCTTCATTACCCGCTTGGAATATTTGCAGAACTAGCCCCGTCGAGTCATTAATATTTCCAATTAGTCCCTGCGTACCTGGATCTATATAGATAAGCCCCTTTGGGTTTATTTATTTGCATTTTAGACCTAGCTTTCCTATTTGCAATGATTTTAAGTATTTTTAGCTAAGTTTTCTTTACACTTAAGCTTTTGGATTGTTGGTTTATTAACTTATGCATTTCAAATTCAAAATAAGTGAAAATGGTTTTCTTTAAAAGCTCTGTTCATTATCTTTCTTTATGGCATAATTAGGTATCTAATGTACCATTTATTAAATTATTAATTAATCAAAGAAGTGTAGTGATTCTTGATCCCAAATTTGAATGTCATAAATTAACCCCAACTTTGCTATTTGAAATTAATTAGCTATTGGAAATCTTATTGCATTTAAAATTTAATTAGAGGACTTATTTTTTATTACATATCATTTATATCCTAATTAATTACTAAATGTATATTTAGTATTGTAGGTGCCTTATTAGTTAGGTGCATTGACTTATCAAAGAGAAAGTGTAGCATATAATAGATATACTTTTGAACTAATTTTGATATTGAGTTTAATCTAAGATTAAAGCATCAATTCAAGAGTTCTTTGTGTGATTTTATATAATTATGTTTTATTCCATTTCATCTATGTCATACCATTTAACTTTGTATAGAAAAAGATAAAAAAATCATGCATACATTCTCATGTTGACCTAGATCACACTATGTCAAAAAAACTTGTGTATTTAAACTCTAGCTTAGATAACTTAATCACCCGTGTCCTTGTGTTCGAACTTAGACTTATCCAGGTATAAATTACACCACAATCTCTTCATTGAGATATCTTAAGAGTGATTTTGATTGACTTGTTAATCGTTAGTACTACAATTTGACGACCTTAGAGTAGTGATTTAGTGTCCCCCCAACCCCCCCCCCCCCCCCCCCCCAATGCCCTAAGCCACTTGCTCAGTTTCCTCCACCACACCAACTCCCATGACCACCCTATTCAAGGCAATTGCTCATGAATTTAACTAGGGCGCCATCAACCTCATGAGAAATGCCACCTTTTGGTCCATTAGTGTTTGTTTCCCTTCTCCTTATCAAAGGTCACAATCCTTACACTCATCACGATCATTCCTCACAATGTCAACATCTTCACTATTGACGCCATCCTTGCTCCCTCTGACATAAACCTCCCCACATCAGAAAATCCCCCTCCTATGACAACAAACATCACCAAGTCTTCATACACAGAAATGATTTTAATGCCACAACATTCATGCTAAAGACCTCCAAAGTCATCAACTCATCGGCGAGTTCAAGGTCATCAAGAAGGGTGTTGGTATGGGCGGGCAACCCAAGGATACATGCGTAATTAATTCACTCCTAACTAGATTTTATTTTAAATTATCATGGTTTGCGTTTCTATTATAGACAATAAAGTAACATATGGGTACAACGGTTAGTAGGATCGTATGTGATTGCAAAAAATGTAAGGATATAAGTGAAAGTGCAAAATTCAGAAAGGTACAAGTGTAAAAAATATGTAAAACATTTGTATTAAATGAGGAGAGCATCTTAAATCTCTTCCTATTTGGTTGCAAGATAAAGGAATGGATAAGACCCTTATTCATCATTTACTGCAATCTCGGGATAAAAACTCAATTGCTTGACACATACACCAAAATAAGTTATGGGATTTGGCCGCTTATTCCTCCATTCCCTTCTTCTCCCTCCAATGTTCTCCCACAGCTCTCGCCAAGATACCGGCCTCATCCCTCCCACATAGTGGAGTTACACACCTCCTCCATGGTCGATGATCCAAAACCCTCGCCTCCTCCATACCCCTACTTCTTCCACCTTTCCGCCTCCGCCACCCAACCCTATCCCTAAATCTATGTCTCCCTATTCCAAACTTAGTGTTGTTGAGTGGGGAGGTGTCAAGCGAGTCGGAGAGGAGTAGCCTAATGCGGCCAGTGAAGAAGAAGGGGACTTCCTTATGTAGCTTGTACATGATCACTAGAGGATGTGGAGGACAACAGAGAGAGAGGCGAGGCGGCAACATGAGACAAGAGCTAGCTCATGGGGAGAAGTGTTGCAGATAGCGAAGGGATGAAGAGGGGTTCTTGAACAATTGAGCTTAGAGGTAGGAGAAGAGATGTCACAATACCTAGAAGGAAGACACAATGAAAAATTTTCCCTTTTCTAGGTTCTTCTCTTTGTTGTTTTTTTATTACAAGTTAACTCTTTTCATTTATGATTGATCATCCGAAAGTCTCGATAACAATAGTATCGTTACGACATTTGGCATCTTGACTCACAAAAAGGTATTGTGAGTAAGTTAAGTAGTTGCCACGACTAAACTTGGATATATCATCCACTTCACTAAGTAAGTTTTACGGAGATGTTTGGACAAATCCACATTGATATTTTCTATCCCTTACAACCCAGAACTAAAAATTAACTTTTCTCTCTTATCCATTGATATTTCCATTGTTAATGTGCAATGGAACGAAGAATGACGAATAAGTACCATGTATCCCTCCTTACTTATCTCACGAAATCTGATCACTTGGTATCTGAGTTGGGTCGGGTTGGAGTAACATCCTGTGAATAATAGTCGTTTGATGGTTATAAAGGTTGGAGAGGATTGGAATGATTAATATGATGTGATATCACGTTAGTTATGCGATATATTAACTTTTTATGTTATAATATACCTTTTATGTTAGCTTTTTTATTTGAACGTAAATAAAAAATATTATAATAAAGAAACTCTTAGGTCCATACAACTAATTCCAACCCAGAAATGCAGAGGTAAAGATTGGCAATCAAATGAGCCCTAAACATAGAGAAATGAGGGATAACCCGTACTTTTCTCCTATCCCTCCGTATCCGTCTACTGAGAGATTATTATAGTTAACAAAAACATGTGCACCTACGCGTATTTCTTCTCGTATACCCGAATGCAGTTGAGCTTCCGATGAGAAGAGGTCAAAAATACGACAGCCGTGGGAATAAAAAAGTTGCCAATGCCATTAAATTTTGCGAGAAATTACCGAAGTTGCCAATTCCGATAAGTCCGATCCGGCCCGACCCCTCATCGCGTCGGGTCGGGTTCCTTGCCGAGAATCGCGATCCGACGCCCGTGAAGCTCCCTGGCTTTTTGGTATGATCCTGTCGATGTGTCCCGTTCGCATCTGATCCACACACGAGAACGTGCTCTCCACAAACCAAATCCGATAGAGCCAGAAGCTTCCCCTCAGCCATGGCGAGCTCGATAGTGAACACCGCAGTCGCGCGCGTCGCCTACAGCCACACGATCGAGGCGCTGCGCGGGAAGCAGAAGGCGGCACGAGTTGGGTTCCCGCTACGGCACACCACCTCCCGAGTGAGGGCGTCGGCCGTGAACCCTTCGATCCGGAAGGACGAGCAGAAGGTGGTGGACTCCGTCGAGGTCGCAGAGCTTTCGAAGCCCCTTACTGCCTACTGCAGGTAAGACGAATGGGACGGGGAAGCGATTTGTATTTAGTTCGTTGGGATTGAGTGAACTGAGACGTTTTTGCGAGCAGGTGCTGGAGGTCGGGGACGTTCCCGCTGTGCGACGGGAGTCATGTGAAGCACAACAAGGGAGACAGGGGACAACGTAGGGCCGCTTCTCCTCAAGAAGCCCAAGGCCTAGGAGTTGATTTGCGGATTTGAGGGGGGTAAGCTTTTGCCTTCGCCGTGTTGTCGTGGCTGTTCGTTGCTTGCGCGTGGACGATCTCTCTCACAGTCTCTTTTTATGAAATAATCGATGGTAGTGTATGTGTTACCGATCGCAAGGTGTTTGTCAAAATGATTCGTATTAAATTAAACGACGCCTTTGAAGCTTAAATCCCATTAGCATAAACCGGTGCCTGCCTGCCAATATTTAGTGATTTATATGTACTTATTATACATGTTTTGAATGCGAATTACCACAAATCTGGTTAATCTCGGTTGTTGTGTTTCGTGCTTATTCTGTACTCTCGTTGAATGATAACCTCATCGACTAGTGGTCGATCTTTCTAGTGGATTTTAATTGCATCTGTTGTTTCTTTAATTTTGTTGGTTTTGCGGCAACTAAGGACTGTCTGCAATTTACTCGTCTAGGAGATTGTGTTTATAGAAGCTTTTTTACAGGCTTCATTAATTTAGGAATACTGAGATTTTAGGATGGCAAGAGGCAAATGCATTATTTAGAAGTTTATGTTATGTTTGTTATCTTTTGTGCATCTTATGAATATTGGAAGAAGTGTTTTTCTTTCATAGAGTTCATATTGATGGATAATATGAAGAAACCAGAAGAGAGCATACATGGGTATAACCTCTCACAAGGGCACATAAATAGATGACAGAAATAAGAGTGGTAACCAGAAATTTGAATAAGAATATTGTCAGTCCAATGTCAGTTAGGACAAATCAGCAAACATTGAACGACCTTTTGGAGTGACATCCATCCAAACACTAATTATCCTCTTCCTCGCGTTACCTGACTCCATTCCCTCCAATCTGTATCCTCTTCCTCACCGAGTTCCATGTTGCCATTTCTCTCCAATCTGTATCCTCTTCCTCCTCCCACTGCAACTATTGTCCTCTTTTGCTCGTTACCAGAGAAAGGATAGTGGTTGATGTTGTTGGTCGATGTATGGTTTATTTGGAAGAGAAAAACAGGGAATTCCTTATCATTGTTTAGAATTTCTTTTCTTTTTTTTTTACAAAAGATGGTATTTTTTATTTCTAGGGAAACATTGGATTTTTGTCAGGAAATTGCGTGAAGTCTTTGTAATTTGCAATGCACGTGAAGGAGGAAAGTGTCTGGAAAAATATCTAAGATCAAACAGCTCCGGCACCATTGAAGGGACAAGAGAAGGTCCTATGCAAAATAGGAGATCTTCTTAATCCAGTTATCTTTCGACGGTTGACTGGCCACTTTTTACTTTCCTTTTAAGAGTCCATCATATGGGATACCATGTTTTTTTCATATCATCGTGTTAGGGGTGGCAACATCATCCTAGAGGTCCTTTGTGGTGGTGGGGCGGGAACGCACCAGGTGGAGAGTCGTCGGTTGAATTCAGCTCGATCTTAGGTGTGGGAAACATTGTGTTCATAATGATTTCAAAACTCATAAGTCATATGAAGGCATTGGGCGCCTCTAACTTCTTCTAGGTCTCCCAGTTGCTCCATCATGACCTTTAGGAAGGAGGAGACTTCAGATCAAGACGAGAGGGGTGATGGTGGTGAAAAATTAGAGGAGAAGGTAGAAGAGGATGCATATCATGCATTTGTAAAATTGATATACTTTAAGGGTAAAATATGAAACTTTTAATATAATAGAGCTGATATTGACACGATGGAAATTAACCCACAAGAATCATGGTGTGAGAATTAGTCAGATTTTAGGGGTCATGGTGTGATTACAAGATTATAGTGGTGCTATTTTATTGGTTAGCTTTAACGGCTGTGGTGCAAAAATCCCTATGAATATATATTGTGTTCCAACAATTACCATAAAAATCATGAAACATGTTATAAATATTTATAAAATCGCGAAACATGCTATAAATATGTAGCACGTTCAAACTCTCATTATAAAACAATGAAATCTGTCACAAATATGTATAAAATAATGAAACATGCTATAATTATGCAGTGGGTTCAAACATCTGATGTGAAATCAATAAAATTGTATGTACACGTATTTGTATGTGTGTATGCGTGCCTATGTAAGTACATACATATGTATGTACGTACGTAATTACATATGTACGTGCAAAGGTATGTGTGCGTGCGTGTGCATGTGCGCCCGTATTTGAAGTTTGCTATAAATATATAACATATTCAAACACGTGCGTTAAAATCATGAAATATGCATAATATGTACCAAATATTGAAAGGGGTTGATGGGGCTGCCCCTTGGGGGCAGCCAACATGGCTGCCCTACCTCATTTTTTGGCAAACTTTTTTATTTTTTTTGAAAATATCGCCATGTATATTCACCTCTATATCCCTCCTATATGCCATTCGAATTTCGTTAGAAGCAGAGACTCCTACAGCCTCCATCTAGACATGGTCGATTTAAAAAATCCTGCAACCGTTAAAAAATGACGTCTGGATGGAGACCGTAGGAGTCTCTGTTTCTGACGAAATTCGAATGACATATAGGAGGAATATAGGGATGAATATACATGTTGATATTTTTCAAAAAAAGTAAAAAAAATTGCGAAAAATGAGGTGGAGGCAGCCATGTTGGCTGCCCCTAGGGGCAACCCCATTTTTCCCATATTGAAATATATTACAAATATGTAACAGGTCAAGACCTCTCATCTAAAATCATGAAACTTGTTTATATACATATCATGAGACATGTGTATGTATAAAATCGAGAAATGTGATTTAAATACTAGTATATTCATATCATCTCTCTGAAATCAATAAACATGTTATAAATATGGGGAAAATGGGGCTGCCCCCTAGGGGTAGCCAACATGGCTGCCCCCACCCCATTTTTTGGCAATTTTTTTTATTTTTTTTTTGGAAAAATAAAATCATGTATATTCATCTCTATATCCCTCATATATGCCATTCGAATTCGTCAGAAACAGAGACTCCTACGAACTCCATCCATATGTCATTTTTTAACGGTTGCAGGATTTTTTAAATCGACTCTGTCTGGATGGAGGCCGTAGGAGTCTCTGTTTCTGACGAAATTCGAATGGCATATAGGAGGGATATAGGGATGAATATACATGTTGATATTTTTCAAAAAAATAAAAAAAATTGCCAAAAAAGGGGCGGGGCAGCCCCATCAACCCCTATACACACACACACAATCATGAAACCTATTATAAATATATAGTTGGTTGAAGTCCTTGATATAAATTCATTACTAATACTTATTATCAATCAAAAATTCAAGTATAAATACATATAAAAATATGAAATATGATATGAGTATGAAATGACTTCAAATTCATGTTATAAAATTGTTGAGAAGAGGAATGAAATGAGATGTTCATTCCATAGAGTTAGGGCCTCTTATATAGAGAGAGAAAACCCTAGAGAGTACAAGGGTTACAGAACTTGAAGGGTCACTGGAAGTTACGGAACTTGAAGGGTCACAGAGGGTTACGGAACTTGAAGGGTCACGGGGGGTTACGAAACCCGAAGGGTTACAAACATAAATATGTAACAGGTCAAGACCTCTCATCTAAAATCATGAAACTGGTTTATATACATAGGGGGGCTGCAGGCGGTGTCGGCGACGCAGGAGGTGCGGCTAGAGCTGCTGGAGCCTCGGGTGGCGCTTTAGGTGTCATTGGAGGTGGCAGCTGATGCTGCTAGGGTTTACGAAACCCGCAGGGTTACAAACATAAATGTAAATATAATAACTCTGACAAAAATTATTCAACATGCTATAAATATGTATAAAAACATTTAGGGGTCGGGGAATATGCATCAAGGTGCATGTAGGACTACATGCACAAGTGTTGTAAACGCTATTTTTTTATTTTTTGAAATGAATCTTTAGGAGATTTAAATCGCAATATATCGCCATGATATCAATAAAATTTCAACTTGTTTCGAGATTTCTAACTTACCCATTAAGACAATCAAATTTTAACAGTTTCAGAATTATTGAAATCGACCCCTTCATATGGACATGCTAGGAATGTTTGTTTTACATGAAGTTTGAAACACGCAATCCACTTAATACTGTGAGTAAATCACCTAACGTATCATTTAAAAAAAACTCAAAAAATGGTTGTTTGTGGCATCGGTGCACCTTGTTGCATACTCGAGATAAGCGCAACAAATTTCTATCTTGTAGTTTGAAACTTATGTAAACTTGTACCCATAAAATTTTATAAAATTAGTTCCTCTATATTATATATTTTTTCTCACATGCAAACATGTACATGAAACTTCATATATCAGCGTTGCATAAAATCACCACCGACTATTTTGTTACTCAATGCCAAAGTAATATAAGATGACAATCCATAACCAAAATAACATTAATAATATTAATATTCTAGATACAAATTACCATTGTTGTCATATATAACGGTAAATCATCTCCCCATTCACATATCCTTTTTTGTGGATCCTACCATTTTACCTAAATTTAAAAGGTCGTTGGAAGATCCAAAATAAGAAATAAGATGTCACAACTTCCAGCTACTATGACATTGACATGTTCTCATCTTTTTAAGGACTCCTGCTTAGGTATGCTTACAAATAATAATAAATAAATGAGCTTAGACATATTGAGTGCATTTGAAGTGTCTTGAAAATAAACATTAGGCTAATTCTGAAACGACTTTGTATAAAAACAAATGTATTGAAAGCATATTAAATTCATAGGCTTTGCAAGATAATAAATCCATTAAAATTCATGTTTTCGATCAAAATAGTTGTAATTACTTCAAGCTATGTGATAAAAATTCTGCAATTAAAAATAATTACTTTGTAGATGTTGTATCAACACCATTGTGGCTAATCATAAGTACATGACTAAAACAAACTAAATCTACGCATAAACAACCCCATAGGTCAAAGAATACCATGCATATCATTGATGAACACGAGTCCTGCGAGGGTCTAAAAAATTGATCCTCACTGAATAAGCGAAGATGGATTGTAGCTGAGGCGACCGCTCATGAGACCACATGTTCAATCAAGTACCCAAAATATATAAATAAACAATGAATAGCCAAAAGTGTGCGACACAATTTATTATACTCTACAAACGAAGGTGTATAGCATGTAAGCATGTAGAGGTCGAACCACAGAGAGCAAGCTAGGTAGCCTAATGATGATTTCTAATCAATGTGAACTATGTATATAATTGTCTTTAAGTCTTTTTATGTAGGTTTTTGTTTTATAATTTTTTAAATTGATTTTAATTTTATAATTTTTATTTTCTTTTTCTATTTTCTATTTTTTAATTTCTTTTTCTTTTCAATATATCATATAAGAATATATATATATAACTATATATACAATATAGGGTAATATACTTATAAATACTTCCAAAAATAATCAAAATACAAGAAACAAAATGTTTTGGGGTTTTATGTAATTTTCTATTATTTTTTTTGATTTTGGGGGAACTTCTGCTAATTTTTACATATTTTTAAAGTCAAAAATATCCCAAAACATGGATTAAATAAATAGATTGAATTTTGTAATTTAAAAATTGTAAATAAAGCTAAAATTTTCCAAAACTATTTTGAAATAATATTATATAATAGAAATAAAATTACAGAAGAGAAATGATTTTTTTGGAATTTTTGGGATTTTTTTATCTTTTTTATTATATTTTGGAGCTTTTTATTTTTTAGTCTTTTTCCTTTTCTATTTTTTGGGATTTTTTGTCTGAGTGCAAAATATTAAAATAAAGAAAATGTAATTTTTTTAGACATTTTCAAAAAGGTTTTATATTTTTTGGTAATTTTAATTCAAATAGAGATAAAAATGTGCTCTTTTAATTTTTAATAAATAGGTAAAATACCTAAAATGCAATCCTAAAAATGCAATTCTAAAAATATAGCATGAAAGTACAAGAGAACAGTCACGGTACCCTATTTTTGTGTATTTTTTAGAGCATGGATGATATTTTTAATAAATAAACTACAAGCACACAAATTCAGATACTAGAAAGGGTATTTTTGCAATTAAAAATAAATGTGAGATTGTTTATGTAAATTACCCAAAATATTTACACCAATATTAAAACTTTTGGTACTAAAGTGAAATACAAAAACCTGTAAGGGGCTTTAGTGCAAAATCGCCACCTCACGTAGGACCACACTTAAGGTGACGTGGACTGGACTCATATATAATAAACTGAAAGCTCAAGGGTTCTAATGTGAAATACACAAAAATTTTAAACTAATTGATTAAATTGAAGGACTAAAACAAAAATACAAAAAGGTAGGGGCTAGATATGTAATTACCACTATATAGGCGCGGATCCAAGGGTTCGCAGGCCTTCACTTGATGTGTGGCAGCACGTGAGGGCGCGATGACGGTTCAGCACGGGCGGCTTGGATTAGACGTGGGCCCAGATCTAACAGAATATGGGGGCCAAGATCGGACGGCATTTGCTATTTCTGGAGCGGGGTTCTTGATCTGACGGTTCTTGAGTGTCCTAGAAGAACAATCCAAGAAAAGCATTGTGCGTGGCTTCGATCCGATCCTCCTCTTTGCTTCGAGCTCCTCCCGAGCTGTTGAGATGCTCTACATGATCGCCTTGTTGTTCCGCAGCTAGAGGCATCAAAAGAGTTCAGGCCCCATTGGAGGGGGCCTGGAGCGTCGGGCACCTGGGGCTGGAGTTTTGGAGTTTTGAATGGGATCATATGCCCCTTCCATGACCTGCAAAGATGTGCAAAAGAACCACGAGACAAAAATGAATAGTCATGGGCCTTTATTTGTGGATTTCGAAGTGAAACAGGGTAAGATGGATGCGTCAGCAATAGACAGCGGGGGAGCATTGATTTGCTAATCAAGGGGCGATCAGTTTGGATGAATGGGTCCAGATGATGGAGAAGCGGACGGGAAAGGAGATGGGGCAATCAGCGTGGTCAGAACAGGTCGGTTTGACAGTGAAATGGTCGGAGCCCCAGAGGTTCTGGCCATCGAACTATTAAAACCTAAATTATCCTACCGATCAAAATGCGAAATAAAATGCAGAAATGAAATGGTATAAGAAAATCTACATAGAAATCGAAAAGTGTGCAGCTCATACCTGGCTGTGACACCAGGGAGCAGAGGTGATCGGAGAGCCACCTTGGGCCTCCTCTCTTCCTCCGCCGGCCTTACAAACACCTTAGGGATGCGCCTGCTATCATTAGGGACACTCACACACGAAAGGATGAAGGATTTCGTACTTGGAGAGGGATCAAACAGGGAAGGGAGAAAGAAAGGTTTATTTATAGACATGGTGTTGGTCCTTGTTGATCGAGAGATTGTGGCTAAATTGAGGAGCTTCGATTTGATCTTTGGCTAGGGCGTGATTCAAGGATGTTCAATCCCCATGAAACGTGTATCACGCCTAGCCAGGGCATCATGAGAGCCAGCGGAAAAAAGGGCGGAAACCAAGGTCCTGATAAACTTGCAACTCGAGGAAGAGAGAGGAGGTCGTTGACCTGGAGTCAACAGTTGTGGGGTTGTGATTGGTCCACATAGGACTGCAAGAGGACAAACACAACCTAAAAATGATGAATAATTGAAAATAAAATGATAAATGAATTTCTTAATTTAGATTACAAATAAAAATACTTGTTATTGTATGTAGTATTTAATTTCCATTTTTATTTATTTTTACGGGTCTTTTTATTATGAGTTATTATTTACAAGTGAACACATATGTATATTTACTTGTATATTGTGTATTTTATTTTTGTTTTATATTTTAGATTTTATTATTTTATATACATAATTTATATAATTATAACATATTTAAATATACATGAATATATTTTTATTTTATTTCTCTGATATAATTTTTACACTTAAGTAAATTTGTGTACCAATTATATAGGTATAAGTATTGCGCATTCGTTTGTGTATTTTTGTATATTATTTTATTTTATTACTTTCTTTATGGTTTTATTTTATTATAATTATGTACATATATTATAAATAATATTTACAAATTTACAAAAATATAAAATTATAAAGAATATAAAGAATAATAAAATGAATATTTTATTCAGATATATTGCACAATAGGGGTCCAAGGCCTAATGTTTGCATCTCAACTCCAAATTAAGTGAAACACCTTCATTAAATAACTTATTAAAAGTTACATACAATTAAAGGTGATTTTGATACATTTTGAGTTAATGTGGAGAAGATATGGGTCTGGGATGTTCTGGTTTTGGCTTTTTATGTGAAATTAATTTTGTATTTTTATTTGCATTTTCATCTACAACTTTCATGTACAAAGTTTCTTTATTTTAGGTATAAAAAATAGATAATAAAATAGGTAATGCAAATTTTATTAAAATTTTTGGCCCTTATCTGCCCCTACTTTATCCCTTGTCGACCCAGTCAACAAGATGCCTAGGTCTCGAGGTTTAAGGTCGTAAAATACCTTTGGCATTTTATTTCTTTTTCTTTTGTTTTCTTTATTCTTTTATTTTGGCTTTAAACCATGTATTTTATACGATATTTATACAATAAATAATAAATATTAATTTGTATAAAATAATGATATTTACATGCATTTAGGTAGGGTTTAAAGGCCAAAATGATAGAATAAAGGTGATGAAATGGAGATTCATCACCCCCTTATATTTGCCTTTTCTAGTAATGTATACGTGATTCATCAAACTAAAAATTGAAAATAGACCTTCATCCCTAAGTAATTAGCTTCATTTCATCATTTATTCTACATTTTTACCATTCATGTGCTTAGAATTAATATCTGCATTTTAGCACGTATAGTTGCATTCATAATAATCTTCACATTTTCATCCAACTTCATGCATTTTTAACTAATTCATTCTAACTCCGATTGACCCCAAACCTTCTTCACTGTGTACATATTACTAACAATATTAAAGGAAAAATAAAAAATATTAACTCAAATAATTGGCTCGTGAGACAAAACTCCAACTTCAGAATAGACGGACTAAAATGTTCATATCTTCCTCATACATTGTTTGATTTAGTTATACTCACTTTTAAAGTAATATACATTAAAAGACATCTAAAATAAGACCAATTTCATAAAAATCGGAGCTCATATGTGAAAGTTGGGTTTTGGGCATCTTTTGCGCATTTTGTATTTTATCGATATTTGACCTGATATTTTATGTATATAATTAACCCTTCTTCTTTTATTTCATTTATATTCTTTGATTAAAGTTTTATTAAAATGAACAAAAATCTAAATAAAAAATAAGACTGAAATCAAAGAAACTGACCGAGTCTAAGTGTCCTATGTGAGTTTGTACAAATATCTCCCCTTTTTCCACTTTATTTTATTCTCCTATTTTCTTATTTATTAAAAATCTAAAAAAAATAAAATAATGTGTAAATATTTATCTTCTATTTTATCATTATTTTGCCCTATTTTTCTCCTAATAAAAATCATAAAAAATTACAAAATCCAAAAAAATCAAGGTATTCTATGTACATAGAGTACCCAAAAAATATCACTATGTAAATATGACCTCTTTTGATTTTGTCTCTTCATGAAAGTTATAGTCTCATCGAAAATGAGCACCTTTCATGAGGAAAATTTTTCGATCTGAGGTCGTTTGCTATTTCTTTTTTATTTATCTTTGTATTTCATTTTCTGAATTTGTTGGAGTTGACACGTGACATCTCTTGGAGCTGCCACGTGTCACTCAATTTTGAGCCTTTTATATTCTATTTTATTATTTAGCCTCATTTCATCATATTTCACATTCTGTCCAAGTTTCATAATTTTTGGATACTGTTTGGATGAAAATTGCATTTAATCCCTAAAATTGGCCAAAATTACATTTGTTGCTTATTCGTTGCTTTAAAATTATAAAAAATGCCTCTATAAAAATCTAACCTCGAGATCGACTTTCAAAAAACTAAGGAGATAGCTGCCTTCCTGAGTTCGACCTTGGACTTACCAAGTAAAAAAAAAGTTGACCGCTTGCTTTAATTGGACTAAAAATTAAAATTATGGTTTTTGATTAATCCTTAATTGCCCGAATACTACAATAAATTGACAAATTAACTTAGGATATTTTAGGGTTCTGTCAAATGGCATCGTTGCTAGGGATTTGAATCCTTAAAAATCTAAAAAAATCAAAAGATTAAGAAAATCCAAAAAGAATAATGAAGCGACATCGAGCACGATCGCGAGCATCGAGTCTTTGTGAGATGAGAAGACCATCTTCGATGCATCACTGACAGTTTTTCCATCTTCAATTTTAGTTCCGTTTCATGCATGCCAGTTGAGTCCTGTACAGAGTCCATGTCCAAGTCAGAGTCATGTACAATTGAATTTTAATTCCAATAAAAAACTCAAATGATGATAATTCTGTTTCACATCATGAGCCTCACATTGCTTTCCCTCAAGCTTTATCTAAGGGAAAGAAGAAAAAATCTAAAAAAATGATCTTAACATTTTAGAGATGGAAATGATGTGCAATGAGAATGTTAAAGTTGAAATACCTTTCCTTCAACTAGTGGGTATGGTTCCTGCATTTAAGAAGTACCTAAAGACGAGATGCACACATGTTAGGACTAGCATGAAAAAGAATACTCGAACAATGGAACATGTGTTGTCCATAGCCACTACATGTGTGATCTGTAATGAGATTCCAAGGAAGAATAGAGATCTAGGAGCACACTTTGTCACCAGTCAGATCCCTAACACATCATTTGTCTGTATCTCTACTCAATAACGGATCCTCGATCAATTTAATGCCATATTCCCTCCTGCATTGTCTAGATTTAGGACCTCTGGAGAAATCGAGAGTACTCCTGCAATTCGTAGACTGGTATATTAAGAGACCTAAGGGAATGTTGAAGGACGTTATACTTGACATAAAGGGGAAGCAGTACAAGGTGGACTTCACGGTCCTAGACATGGAATGACCCCGAAGATGGAAAGATTCTCATATCATACTTGGTCGTCCTTTTTTCTGAGGATGGTTGGAGCCCTGTTTGATTATACTCTGAGGAAGATACGCTTTCATGCACACGATGAAAGTGTAGAGTTGGAGATGAAGCAAACGAAATGGCAGAGGCCTAATTCGGAGAGCATCACAAAGTATCTATCATCGGAAGCCGAGTGCTACAGAGTTGACACAGTTGATCAGTGACAACAATAGACAGCTTGGGTTGACAGGTCCCTCTCACCAGGAGAGAACAATGTAGATGAGGCCGTTAGACAGATCCTGCAGGATCAAACTTTATCCACATGAGAAGTTTTTCATGCATCTCTCTACGCCCTCGATGACTTAGCAGCCGACTTAGGCTTGTCAGACATGTTCCCTTCAGATCAATCATAGGATGAGCATGATGAGTCGGACATGGCTTTTGCCTATTGTTTGGACAATTTTGACGATCTGACTCCAGAGCCAAATCAGTTGGTGGCCAGTACTTTAGAGACAAATCCAGCCATTATCAGCACAGAGACAAAGTTGATTGAGCCAGATGTTCTTGATGACCACACTTTACCTAAGCTCAAAGCATTACCCACCACACTTAAATACGCCTTCCTTATGGGCCCACCTCGGAAGTTCCCGGTCATTATCAATTCTAGCTTGACTAGAGAACAAGAATCTCGCTTGCTAGACATTCTTGAAAAGAACCGCAAGGCTATAGGCTGGAGCATGTCCGATCTTCGCAGGACTAACCCTGCTTTGTGTTCACATCATATTTACCTTGAGGAAGGTGGATGTGATCAAGAAACTTCAACCACCAACCAACATTAAACAAGTGTGGTCATTTCTTGGGCATGTCGATTTTTATCAGATTCAAAAAGGACTTCTCAAAGATTGTCCGACTACTAATAAAGCTCTTAGGAAAAGACACAGGGTTCATTGTAAATCACATGTGTCTTGAGGCCTTGAGCTCCTGAGGAGGAAAATCATGGATGCTCATATCCTACATGCCCCAGATTGGTCTCTTCCTTTTGAGATCATGACAGATGCTTCGGACTTTGCCGTTGGGGCCATGTTAGGACAAAGGATAGAAGGGATTCCTTATGTTGTCCAAGCAAAGTACTCGATTAGGCTCAATGGAATTATACTGTCACAGAGAAATAAATGCTTGCCGTAGTGTTTGTCTTAGACAAATTCAGGTCACATCTTTTAGGACTTAAGGTCATCGTGTTCACTGATTACACAGCCATCAAGTACCTCGTGGAAAAGAAGGATGCGAAGGCGCGTCTTCTTAGGTGGATCCTACTACTCCAAGAGTTTGATTTGCATATCAAGGATAATCCAGGAGTGAATAATGTGGTGGTTGATCACCTCTCCCACATAGACTCACCTAGTTCCTCTGAGATTGACCCCATCAAGGACTCCTTCCCCGACGAGTTGACCTATTCTGTCGACTCTCTTCCATGGTAAGCTAATATGGTGAATTTCTTAGTGTCCAGGACAGTTTCCCATGATTGGCCCAAGAGCATCATTGACCGACTTAAGTCGGAATCTAGGAAATACCATTGAGAGGATCCGTTCTTTTTTTTGAAGGACCGGATTGTATCTGGATGAGGTGTATTCTTTAGGAGGAATACATGAGTATCCTCACTTACTGCCATTCCTTGGAGGCAGAAGGACATAACTCCGGGAAGAGGACCGCCTGGAAAGTGCTTCAGTGTGGCCTGTACTGGCCGACCATGTCCCGAGATGCATATGCATTCATTAGGTTATGTCCAGTATGTCAGAGAATGGGAGGGACTATTAGTCCCAACCATGAAATGCCCATGCAACCGGTCATTATGGTTGATGTTTTCGATGCATGGGACATAGATTTCATGGGCCCATTCCCTAACATCAACGACTTTGAGCACATTCTCTTGACGGTTGGTTATCTCTCAAAGTAGGTAGAAGCTATCCCTACCCGAGCCGTATATAAGAAAGTTGTCTGCAAGTTCGTGAAAGATCACATCATTTCACGGTTCAGGGTTCCCAAAGTCATCATCTCTGATGGGGATAGCCACTTTATTAACAGGGAAATGAGAAAGTTAACAAAGGACTACGACATGGAACACCATGTCGCTAGTCCATACCACCCACAATCGAATGACATGGCTGAGGTGTCAAATAGGGAGTGAAGGGCATGTTGCAGAAGCTAGTCTGTCCTGATAGGAAGAACTGGTCTCAGTTATTGGACCAAGTTCTATGGGCATACTGAACTGCTTACAAGACCCCCCTTGGAACCTCCCCATTCAGGATGGTTTATGGAAATCCATGTCATCTGCCCATTGAGCTGATACACAACTCCGAATGGGCAGTAAAGAAAGTGAACTGGAACATTCATGAAGGACAACAAAGTAGAAAGATGGATTTAAACGAGCTTCTATAAATCAGAAACAAGGCATGTGATAATAATGTGATTTACAAGGACAGAATCATGCATTGGCATGATCAGCACATCAGACGAAAGAGTTTTGTCCCAGGGCAGAAATTATGGTTATTCAATTCCAGGTTGAAGATTTTTCAGGGAAAGTTGAAATCCAAATAGACAGGACCCTTCATTGTCAGAGAAGTAAATACGAACGACAGTGTATGGATTTCAAAGCTTATAGATGGTGCACAACCGTTCATCGTGAACGGGCAACTGCTGAAGCATTTTGTAGAATCATATGAACAGTTAGCCCAAGTTGAGGACATCTCATTCATGCACATTCCAGAATCTCACGATCTAATCTCAAAGAACACATGAATTCACATTACTTTTATCCTCTTCCACCTCCATTCCCTCTGTATATTCTCCAGATCCCATTGGTCCTTATAGTTACTCATGTCCTATACTTAGGCTGACAAGAGCCTAAGTATAGGGGGACCGATGCCCACCCTGTATATACTTATCCATTTCTCCTATTGACCTCGATCGTGCCACTTTTTGATATTCTTCTATACTTAAGCTGAACAGAGCCTAAGTATAGGGGCGATTGACTTCTATACTCTTTTTTATTTTCATGCTCCTACGCTTAGCACGAGCTATGTCTTTTCGTCGTTTTCTTGTGCTCTAATGACATAACACACACTAAGTATATGGGGCGTGTATATATTACATATATACTTTACCAATAGCTCGTACTTTCACGTATTTTCATATATATTATGCAATAATTACATGATGGGTAAAAGTCAAAAAATAAAAAAACAAAAAAAATCAAAATACAAAAAAATTTACGCTTGCATATCATCCTTGCAATCATACCCAAAAAAATCATCTTGCACCTCATATGCATCAGCATTTCATTTGCATATATAGCATATGCAAAGTGAAAAGTTATTAGGTTCTGAACTGAGTTATGAATAGAAGTGGAAAAGTGGTCTTAGCCTTAATCTACCTAATTTCCATAGGAACTTCATCGAGAAAGAGCATTTTAGAAGCTTCAGGTTATTGACTTAATTCTTCAAGTTCCACATGACAATGTGCAACCTTTGACTCTTAGTGTCTAACCTGATCTCCTAATTATGAGTATGACTTCTGAATAGAGAATTAATCTGTTATCTCGCACTATGCACTTAGCTCAACTCAGCCGTGGTGTTGGAAGACTGTGTGGGTCTCTTTTCTGGTAGAGTGGACATCTAAAGATCATAGTACGAGTTGAAATAAAGCTTCGGATAAGGGATGAACGGCTTGGTACAATTATTTCTAAGAGCCCAAAACATGTACGGAAAAATTATTCCATATCCGTAGGGGCACAACAAGATCCATGTAGAGTTACCAAAAATCCATACCAAAAATAAGCCAAACTACCATATAAGTATTTGACTAAAAATGTCTAAGCTTCAAGAAAACCTGCTGATCTTGGTGGAAACTTGGCTAAACTGGCCGGCTCCACATGGAAATGTGACTACACTGGTCATCCTCCATTTCTTTTCCCCTTCTTCTAATTTCTCCCTATTTTCGGTTGTGAACACAACATGACAGAATTTAGAAGGAAATACCCGACTCCCCGAAGACAAGTTATTGGGGGGAGAGGTTTGCATGGTAGTCCGACATTCTTGATGGGAAGAGCTAAAACCTTTCACACACATGAGATGGTTGTTCAATGTTCATGGGATATGCTTTGGGAGAAGGATTGATCTAAGATGACTTCTGAGTCGAATCTGTTACAATGATATGTAGAACTCGATGACCGTTATTTTAAAAACCCTAATTCTCACATAAGTTCCTCCACACTATTAATCCAAAGGTCGGGTCTAACTTCATTTTCCCTTTTGTTCAAGACTTTAGTATGGAACACAAAAATATTTCACTTTTGCATTTCATTTTAGATTCCTGGGGATGAGCAAGGTTTAAGCATAGGGGGTTGTTGAATCCGTGATTCATCACACTAAAAGTTGAAAATAGAGCTTTGTCCCTGAGTAATTAGCTTCATTTTATCATTTATTCTACATTTTTACCATTCATGTGCTTAGAATTAATATCTGCATTTTAGCACGCATGATTACATTCATAATAATATTCACATTTTCATCCAACTTCATGCATTTTTAGCTAATTCATGCTAACTGTGATTGACCCCAAACCACTTCACTGTGTACATATTACTAACAATATTAAAGAAAAAAATACAAAAAAATTACTAACTCAAATATTTGGCTCGTTAGACAAAACTCCTCTTTCAAAATAGACAGACTAAAACGCATATATCTTCCTCATACAATGTATGATTTAGGTCTACTCACTTTTAAAGTAATATACATTAAAAGACCTTCAAAACAAGACCAACTTCATAAAAATCGGAGCTCATATGTGAAAGTTGGGATTTGAACCTCTTTTACGCATTTTGTGTTTTAGCGATATTTGACATGATATTTTATATACATAATTGACTTTTTTCTTTTATTTTTATTTTATTTATATTATTTGATGAAATTTTTATTAAAATGAACAAAAATCCAAATCCAATAAGACTGAAATCAAAGAAACTGACCGAATCTGAGTGTCCTTTGTGAGTTTGTACAAATATCTCTCGTTTTCCCACTTTATTTTATCCTCCTATTTTCTTGTTTACTAAAAATCTAAAAAAATAGAATAATGTGTAAATATTTATCTTTTATTTTATCTTTATTTCTCCCTTTTTTCTCTTAATTAAAAATCATAAAAAGTACAAAACTCAAAAAAATCAAGGTGTTTTATGTACATAGAGTACCCAAAAATATTACTTTGTATAGATGACCTCTTTTAGTTTTTTGTGAAATTGTAGATCGCATCGAGACGAGCAACTTTCATGAAGAAATTTCTTGATCCGAGTTCGTTTGCTATTTCTTTTTTATTTATCATTGTATTTCATTTTTGAATTTTCTGGAGTTGACACGTGACATCTCCTAGAGCTGCTACGTGCCACTCATTTTTTAGCCTTTTATATTCCATTTTATTATCTAAAAAAATAAAATAATAAAATTTAAAAAAAATCCGTGCCCATGCTGCGCATGTGCCGCCCTCATCTCCTCTCCTAGTTCAGTCGTTCCTCGTCTCCTGCAATCTCGCATGCGGCCTGTAACATCTATCGCGCCATCACCGTGCTCCACCTCCCTTTGGCGTTGACTAAACCACCTCCGCACCTATCGTTCCCTATCCTTCCGCACCTTCGCCAACAGCTTTGATCTACCTTGCAGGTGATAGGTGCAGGCCCATCATCCTAAGGCCACGACGGTCGTCACTCCTCCAAGAGAGATCCACGAGGCATAACTTCGTGCTACTGCACCGATTTCGATCGAACAGACAAGCTTCGAGGTACCGTGCTGACCTCTTGAGGCGATAATCGAGGAAAGTTTTGTAGCTTTCCCTTCCCATGCGATTTTGATCAACCCAACTTCAAGTAGTCTCTTTCTCCTCCACTTCGACTCCTCTATTTTCACCTTTTTCCTCTATTTTCCAAATCGTCATCATTCTCCTCCTTCCATCCGCACATACACACAACACCACCCCCATTCACTCTCCGATCATACCCCACACGAACCACCTATGCTTCGAGTACCCCGCTCAGCCATTTCATCCCGCCATCGACCTTGCCGCACCCTTCAGCTGACCGGCCCTTCGAACACGGTTGCACTTCCAGCATCGCCCTCTCCTCCTAGGGCTCCATCATCGCCAACCGCAAGCATCTCCTCAGCGTCAACACCTGCAACTCCAAGGTCTCGCCTCGCAGTAGGGGATCGTCTTCAACAGGGCGGGGGGCACCATCATCCGTCCAACCTTCATCGATTTTGTTCTTCACTGACAATTCCTTTGCTTACCTCCAACTTCACCGACTCGCCTGTAACGTAAGGGCCTGGAGTCATCTTGTCATCAATAATGAAGAGACACTCCATCCTCTCCATCAGTGCTTCACTGCCTCGACATCACCGAGCTCCTTCATCCTCGCGCCGGCGACTTCGCTCCATCCCCCACGACCGTGCACACCCTTGGAGCCTTCACGCCCTCGGTTGTGCCTTCATCGAGCATCACCATTCTTTGCATCGTCGAGCCACTGCCCTCAAGCTACCTCCAACTGCTCCAAAGCGGTTGGGCTCCATACCACAAACCACTGGAATGCTCCTACCTCTGTCGCGCCTCCACCGGAGTCCAACCATTCCGCTCAGGCTCCGCCTTACTCCTCCGGCTCCTCAAGGCTGGGCACGAGGCCCGAGCCCTCCACGCACGTGACGAGCATGTGCGTTAGGGGAACTTGCACAATAGCCCCCGGAGGTCCGCCTAATTGCAAAGCAAACCCGCCAGCCAGAGGTCACTTGCATAGCACGTGACATGCTGGAAATTTTGCAAGTATCTCCCCTCTAGGGATTGATACTTCCTCATAAGTCCTCTCTCTGCATTTTTTCTGTTTTATTCAATTATTGTTAATATTGCAAATAAACACATGTCTTTATTCTATTTTTTGAACCTTATTTTTGCATCATTTAATTAGTAAGAAATAACATTTTGTTCTTCAATTAATTCTCTATATTGTGGGATGCTCATCATATTTTTATCATCTATGATTATTTAATAGTATTTATCACTGTGGAATCTTGCATACTTTATCCACTATGTGCTTCAAAATTCATAATTAATTAACCTTAGCCCTAAAAATTATAAAAAAATCACAGATCTTAGAATTAATTGTTAGTTGCATTGTGCCAAAAAAGAATTGTATTTGCATGCACTTTTTGCTTTATACAAATTATTTTGTCCATTTCACTAATTAATTTTTAATAGTTATTAAATTCAACATTTTTAGGGTTTATGATTTTTTCGAGATATATTATCTATATAATAGATAATTTTATTTTCTAAAAATAATTAGATTTAATATTTATTATAATTAATTATTGACAATCTATTGTATGTATTCATTAATTCCTAATTAATTCATATAGTATCAAAAAATTCCAAAAAATTGAAGTAGCCTCATTTCATCACATTTTACATTTTGGTCAAGTTTAATAATTTTTGGATATTGTTTGAATGAAAATTGCATTTTAGTCTTTAAAATTGGCCAAAACTGCACATCGCTCATTCATTGCATTTAAAATTACCAAAAAATATCTCTTTAAAAACCTAACTTCAAGATCGACTTTCAATCAAACTAAGGAGACGGTTGCCTCCCTAAGTTCGACCTTGAACTTACTAAGTAAAAAAAAGTTGATCACTCACTTTAATTGAACTAAAAATTAAAATCGTATTTTTTTATTAATCCTTCGTATCAAAAAAAAGGAAAACTGATTACAGCTCCCTCCTTTCAGTTTTTCCATTGAATCATGCGGCTGCTTGCATCGTTGCCGTCCCTAAGGGCTTGTTTGGTTGCTAGGTTGGACTGAGTTGAGTTGAGTTAAGGTACCACTATGAATAGTAATATGTGAGTATGATTGAGAGGGTTGGAAGGAAGGGTACACCATTATACCCCAACCCAAACCAGTCCACAACCAAACATGCCCTGAAAATTAGCTCCTTATTTCGAGTTCCGATATCCCGAAGCACACGCCAACGAGCACGTGCCAATTCACTCCAAGGAGCACGCCACGTCAACCGCCGCCCGCGCCACTCCTCTCCCGCAACACCCTTTACTTTATAAAGTCCAAAACCCTAACCTCCTCTCCCCCTCTTTCCTCCTGCCGCCTCAAAGCAGGAGCTCCGCCAGATCTCCCACGCTCCACCATGCCGTCCCTCTCCATACCCGAGGACGCCTCTCCGGCCAAGAAGACTCCCAAAGGCGCGATCTTTGGGGAAGCTCCAACTATCGGCATCATGGTTGTGGAGGAGAAGAAGAAAAAGAAGAAGAAGCAGAAAGCGGTGGAGGACGGCGACGCCTCCTTCGTAAAGAAGAAGAGCAAGGATAGGAAGAGGAAGCTCTGCGACGAGGAGAGGAGCGAGACGAGCTCCGATCACGGTGAGGTTGCGCCTCCTCCTAAGAAGATGAAAGCGAACGCTAAAGTGTCAGATGACGATGGGGAGGTGGTGGAGAGTGGGGACGAGGAGGAGGAAGTGGCGAACCCGAACTTGGTGTCGAATTTCAGAATATCGGGCGCCCTGAGGGAGCGGCTCAAGTCAAAGGGGATTGAGGCGTTGTTCCCGATTCAGGCCATGACGTTCGATCTCATTCTCGATGGCGATGATTTGGTCGGGAGGGCACGGACTGGACAGGTAGTCCTTTTTTTGTTTATTTCTATATAGACTCGGCGATCATCTCTCGGTTATGGAATTAGTTATTACTGCTGCTTGACGATGCCCATATAGAGGTCATGAACTGGAGTATTACGTAACAACACGGACGGTGGTTTGTATTCTTTTGTGTTTAGAAGTGGTATTTTGATTTCATGATAACGACCGTGATTTTTTAAGGATTGCGGATATAAAAAATGGGAATCCTAGAAAAGTCCATTGGAATGTGACAGATAAAGTGGAAAAGTGAATACATAATCATTTTGTTGTATGACCGATTACATGGGCCACTGTAGGTCTGCACTGCAAACAAATTGATCATGTTGGATTAAGTTTGTTAAGACTTGCTATTATGTTGGTTATGGAAGTTCGTGTTCATGGATGCTCTATAAATAACATTAATGATATATTTGCATGATAAATTATTGTGCCGTCTTAAAACATAGAGGATTAAACGACATTGGTACGGTAAAAAAAATTAATGTAGCCTCTTAGCATGCGTTGGTGGATATGCCATTTTTTTTGTGATTTTGCCCCTTTGGATGCAAAGGAATGTAGTGGAAATGACATCGGTGTGTCAAAAGGGTGGACACCAAATTTTTAAAAACAAAAACGAAACAAAACGATCTCCCTCGATTTCAGGTGGGGCATAACCTCAAGGCGATCGAGTCTAAGCTTCATTTTTCCATCAAAAAAGTTCCAATTCAGCAAAAGTTAATGGTATAATGTTAAGAAAACTATATTATACCACAATATCCATGCATTTAAAGCAAGTAAAAGGATTTTCAATGTAATTCTTTAATGTCAATGTGGAAAAAAAGGTTGGATACATTGTACTTGGTGGAATTTTTATGACATTTAAATCTCTCATGTGAAAAATGTCCAATGCTTTTCTTGACTTATTAAAAAGAATGCATGGTCAATGGTGTGGCCTAGTGAAATCTCTAAAGTCTATTTTCAATAGTTAACTCCTCCATTATCATATTGTATTATAATATATGATAGTATGATACTTGTGAGAAGCTCATAACTAAATTTCAAATCTATTTTTTTATGAAGGACTGAATTTATTCATTTTTTGTCCAAGGAGATGCCTGCATGGTTTATTTAAATTGAGAATCACTAAAAGGGCAAGATGACGATAAGGTCTCTAAAGTTTTAGATGGAAGAAAAAAGGATGCATTTGAAGTTGATGCTTCAGACCTCATTGTTTCAATACCGCCATGGTCATCTGAGGTGTGTGCCTAACCAAAACTACATGAGTTGGTTGGCTCGATGATAAAAGCCTCAAGTTGGTTGCCTCGACAATAAAAGCCGCTTATAACCCTAAACTCTCAACCATGATGAGGCATGCCTTTTCAAAACATGACTCAACTGTGAGGGCTAAGTATAGTTGTTGACAGAGTGTGTGCTTGCGTGAGAGTTGGAGATGGTGGTGGTAATGCAACAGAGATGTGAAGATGGTGAAACTTCACAAGGTTTGGATCTTTTGAATTAGATAGTGGATTCTTGGAAAAGGCCATAAATGTTGACTTTGGTGTAATTTTAGCAAACTTGAAAAATTGGCATCTTTGGCATGTCATCAGAATTGCCAACAGTTATGGATCTAGTTATAAAATTATTATCTTTTAAAATCAAGATTTCCAAATTGCTTTAATCAATAAATTAGATAGAAATACACACATATTTTTCATATAACACATCTAAATACAAGTTTTGTAGAAATACAAGTTTTGTAGTAGTATTATTGTACTCATCGCACATGTATACATGCAGTACGTAGTATGGCTTGCGGTTACAACTTTGTCATGTAGAACACATAAAAAGTTAGAATAACAAAAACAATCTTATAAATTTAAAATTAATAAAATATCAATAAAATTGTAGAATGAATAAAAAAATCGTAGAAATACTTACCTCGCAAATACAATAAAGAAAATTTATCACTTGTTAGAATTAGTTGTAATTAATCATAAAAATTTTAAATTTATTAATATATTGAAGAAATGCATGCTATATATTGTATTAACTATTAACCACATAATATGTCATGAACTTGTTGAGAATCCTGAGATGCCTTGAATCATAATACACATGTTCAATCGGACATATTATATAGCTTGTTGTGAAACCTCCTTGAATATTGATGGGCGAAGCCCATTGTCTAGACATGGTTCTCGTTGCCTTGTTAGTGGCCTTAAGAGGGACCTTGGGGGGGGTACTCTGGGAGCTTGGGGGCAATAATCTTTAAATGAATTTTAAGTTTAAGGGTTCATGTTTAATTTTAGTGTTTTCTATTAAAAAAAGTAAGTTTGGTGATCATGTTTTATTTTGTCTTGGGAATTGATGCTTGTGCTTATATGTATAATATATTATGACTAGCATGTATGTAGTATGTTCACTGCAAGGCAACTCGAATGATATGTGCAAAATGTAGAAAGTAATCACCCATATTGCTCCCATTTCCCTTAAAAAATTGAAGGAAATATCTTTTGTTGACGATAATCATCGCCCGAGAAAAAGTGAAAATGTATCTTTTGATTTTTCCTTGGTTGCCAATAAGCAATATCATTGTATTAATGAAATGTCATCAATATTTTGCTATGTCTTAGTCTAAAGGTGTGTATGGGAAAATATGTACATTGTACAAGAGAAAAAGTGAAAAGTAGCCAACTATCTTTCCAACTACTTTATAGGACTAGAAAAATAAAAATAAAGCAAATGAACCAAATCGACAATTATTTCTCCGCCCACCACTTTCCCCTCCCCTTCCCTATTGAAACCTATATTTCCTTCCCCCGTTTTCCCAACAAGAAAACACACATATGTGACCTATTTTGTCACCATTGCAATTAGCCCCACCCACCACCACTTTCTTCACTTCATCTTTACTCGCATATCGACATGTAAGTCACATCTCTACACCTCTATTCCTGTTGTGCCTCTTCATCGCAATTGCACCACTTGGCTAATGATCGCTGATGTATAAGTGGCCTCATAACTTCTATCGCATACAATTTTTTCTCCCAATCGAAATGTGCTTGCCGCTATGGGTCATCATAGATCTTCTCTCACATGCAATTTTTTGCTCCCAATCGGAATGTGCCTGCCAGTGTGGGTCATCATAGTTGTTTCAATTGTTTATTTATTTTTCATTTACTATGACTTATCTTTATCTTGTTTCCTAAAAATCATCATTTAGAAAGGCAAGATAAGTTGCCCTAAGAATTACTTCATTTAGTCACTGTTGTAAAAGTCCCTCTACTGGCCTGACTAGTATGCCCGATTAGGCTAGTCAGTGGGGTGATCGATCGAGTATTGACTAATTGTGATTGGGCTGACTAGTCAGTCGATTTTTGCTTGGAGATATCATATTTTTTAATTTTTTAAAGCAAACTTATTCGCATATGCTTAATGTTATATTTAAATTCAATAAATTCTTTTCTTTCATTATGATATATAAAAAATGTACAAATCTTCATAAATATATGAGAATACATGTATAAAAATGATTTATATATTTAAAATAATTAAAAAAATCCAAAACTAAGTAAAACCTGACTAAATTCGATTAGTCACATGACTGTCAATTAATCCTTAATGACCCAACTGATTGAGTACGACTACCGATTTTTGCAACCTTGCGTTTAGTCATTAGTGAGGTTATTTGGATTAAAGTTTGTTTGGATTAAAGTCTTACGTTGTCTTTTTAAGAAAGTCATAATCTATAGGTGGTGTTTGGTTGGTGGGTTATCCAGGGGTGGATAACCTGGTTTTGTGTTTGTGTGTTTGGTTGGTGAGTTAAGGGTTGGAAGGGTTTGTGTGATGTGATTGTATTGGAATTTGAAAAAGTTGGTACTTATTATGGTATGATTGTATTGAAATTTGAAAAAGTGGGTGGTTGTTGGGATGTGATTGTATTGAAGTTTGGAATTGTGAGTAGAAGTTGAGTATTTTATGATTTTTAGATGATATGATGGTATAATATATAATTTTTTTGATGGGAAGGGAGTGGGCCCCACTAGTAGGTTAAAAGGGGGTGGGGGGGTTGGGGGGTTACCCACCCAAAGTGGTGGGTAACCCCCCAACCGAACGTGGCCTATAGTGTTAGACTGTTAGTCCCACTACATGAATCATTTAGGATGCTACTCGTTATAGACATTTAAAGTAAAGCTAATTTCACTAGTAATCATCTAAATCGATTTAATAAATCATGTTCCACATATTTAAAATTACTTGTTATAGACATTTAAAGCTAATTCAGTAGTAATAATCTAAATTGGTTTAATAAATCATGTTCCTTGTATTTAAAAATTTGTCTACACAATTGTATACATCAAGTATCCAATGCCTTGAGCACCTTCATGCATTTAATGAACCATGTTCTATACCCCTTCATTGGGAAAGTTGTTTTTGTCTATTTTGATGACATATTTATAACATCAATGCTTCTGAGCATCTCTCACACTTAAGATGAGTCCTACGGACATTAAGGGAACACTGACTTTTTATGATATTTGAAGTGGATTGTGGCACTTCTCATGTTGGAATTTGTCAAGCTCATTTTTGACTACTATTGTCTTTGTTCATGTCATTGGGCTTGATTCACTATGAGATTTGACCTGATCGAACACAATTTTGCAAGTGAAAATTCAAAATAACAAGACTTGTAATTCCACATGTTAAGTTTGCCTATAATAGTTCTTCTAGTTGTTCTACCATCATCTTTCTGTTTGAATGTATATGGTTATCTTGCACTATAATTCTTGGATTGTGTTTTCCTTGCCCTACACGGGAGGTCAATCGGGAAGTCCACATCCACATCCAGATCATGACTATTGAAGTCTATTTCCACAAGAGAGAATCTAATTTTTAGAGGCAAATCTTGTGATTATGATTTTTTTGCAAGGATAGATATCTCACAAGTGTCCACCAAAAATTGAGTGTTTGGATATTTGGTTCCTTCCTCATCAACAAATGGGTTGGACCTAATGCATATTCACTTAACCTACCGTTAGAGATTTTCACATTGTCGGTCTTCAACATATCTGAGCTTTTCCTCTACCATGCTGATTTACATGATACCACTACCATGGGTTGAAATTTCATGAAATTTCGGTGAAATTTCGTTGAAATTTTGGTTTCGACAGGTCCTGGGTATCGAAACTCCACTATATCGATTTCTTGGATTTCAATCGAGATGGGTCGAAATATCAATGATATTTTGACATATCAACCCATTTCGATTGAAATTCATGATTTTCAGTACAAAATTCCTCGGATTTTGACGGATATCAGCGAAATTTCATCAATACTTGTATATCAATGGCATTATCTATGCGAGCTTGATTTTACTACTTATGTACCTATTGCCAATATTAAAACACATAATGATTTATTTACATGTCCTTGCACCATCGCAGAGGGAGCGCACCTGCTCCCTCTAGACCCCCATGCTCCTTGATCCGCGAGACCCTCGTTTGGTAGGGTATGGTCGACAGGGAGGTACATATGACGATTCCTCAACTTGGATAACTTTCCTCCCTTTGGTTTAAGCAACGGAGATGAAACAACTCTATAGCTTCTAAATATCAGATATAACTTGTTTGTTTCATCCGGTTTGCCATTTATCTTTGTAGATAGATGCATCTTTATTGTAAGTCTGTAATTATTTCTGTAATTCATCAGAACTTTATCCACAACAGTTATTTTTATGACTGGGCAACGAGACCCTCGTTTGGTAGGGTATGGTCGACATGGGGGGTACATATGATGATTCTTCAACTTGGAGGAGAACTTTCCTCCCTTTGGGTTTAAGCAATGGAGATGAAACAACTTTATAACTTCTAGATATCGGATATAACTTGTTCGTTTCAACCAGTTTGTCATTTATCTTTGTAAATAGATGCATCTTTACCGTAAGTCCGTAATTATTTATGTAAGTCATTAACCGTAAGTCCGTAATTATTTATGTAAGTCATTAGAACTTTATCCACGACAGTTATTTCTATGAACATAACATTGTCTAACTAATGATTATATACATTTAGAATCAAATGCTCATCTACTTTTATGCATAGAAGACGTCTTCTAAGTATTGTTAACTTAGTTATTTCGATTTCCATTTTCAGTATCTATCAGTTAGCTCGGCAGTATGTCTGATATGATTGATATGTGTAATATATGGTGTATGGATGAGAAATATATGTGATATAAGTGTGCATTTGTAAGCTATTATTTTTTTAAGGTCTTGGATTGGATGATATCCATTTCCCATTTATATCAGGCAAGAATCAACATTAACATCGATTTGGATTATATGATCGATATGACCGATATGTGTGATATAAGGGGCATATTCAAGCAATATGTGTGATATAAGTGTGTATTTGTAAGTTATTTTTTTGTTATAATAACTTGGAAGATCTTAATTTGCAAAAAAAGATGGTTGAAAAATGGTTTTTGAGACGTTTTTGACATTTCCATTGAAAACTCGAAATTTCCCGAAATTTCATTGAAATTTAGGTTGAGTGTGGGGCGAGGAGTGTGGTGGGGGATCGAAACGAAATTGAAATCAAGATTTCAAACCTTGACTACTACTTTCAGTGATATGGACATGGAACATCTTCCATTTCAGGCCCCTTCAATAGCTTCTAATGATACAATTGTTGACATTCTTGATGTATGCGATGCATGGTACCAAATATCACGATATATCGTCGACATATCGATATAAACGACTTGGATGTGTTGATATTCTCATGCACATCGATTTCCCAAATATTGGTGAGATATTGGCGGGATATCGATATATTGCTTCGTATCGATCGAAATTTGTACTTTCAACATAACTTTTATGCGATTGATATCAATAGGGACATATACCATCAATAGTGGCCATATATTACTTGATAGGGTTACTTACATCCTTAACCATGAGTAGTTTTGTAATTACACCTAGAACCATCGATAATTTATAATTACACGCATGACTCTGCATATCACTCCGTCTCACACCCATAATCCTTCATTAAGTTGTCCTATTAACTCAACCATTCATGTGAGTTAATCAAACCACAACACATCCAAGGGTTGCCTTTTACTCGTTTAATTTTTTTTATCAAGAGCAACCCCTCTTCCTTCTCCTCCTCTCTTCCTCCCTCCTTGTCTCCTCCGGCATCGACAACAACACTTCGACATTGCTCCTCAACCTCCTCTCTGCTTGCAAATTCGTCTCTACCCCCTTTAATGCCTCGCCAAAGTTCGGAATCTTGATTTTGATTTCTTTTCAGTGACCATGTATACTGAAAGTTCGTCAAAATTTTGGGAAATTTCGGTGATTTCGGTGGAAATGTCAGAAATGGCTCAAAATTATTTTTTTCCTTTTTTTGTAAATTAATATCATTCAAGTTATTAGAACAATAAATAACTTATAAATGCACAATTATGTCACATATATCGCTCATTTGTACTCCTTGTATCGTACATATCGGTCATATTGTACAATTTGTTAGATATTGCAAATGGAATTAATCCGAGTTCTCCAAACAATGATACAATATACACTTATAGGCTTATAGCACACATATCGATCATCTATGACTATGACGGTGTATCACACATATCTATCATATCGAACATATCGTTGTTAATACTTAATAACAATCTTACAACAAGTGAAAATACATATATTGATTATATTCATGTAGACTAAATAGCAACATGCACATTAATGATTAATGCAATAAAAGACTAAAAGATATTAATGTGCAAGATCGGCAGTGTTTGTGCATGGTGATGAGTTCAACATGCACATCGTGTATCTTGAAAATGTGCAAGATCGACAGTGTTTGTGCAATCGTTTTTGTCCTGGCCTTCCCTTGCATGTTTCATCTTCAGCTTCAAATTGTAGTGCACGTAGACAAAATCATGGAGCTTCTGTTCTCCAAATCTGTTCTGTCTCTTTGAATGGATTAAGTTGAATGTGCTCCAGTTCTTCGGCTCGCTCGGGCCTTCTCATCCTAGCTTGACCTTCCCTTGCTTACCTCTGGAAGATCTCACTTCCATCATAATCTTATCCAAATCCTCCTAAAAAGCTTGTTTAATCCTTTTATATAAACCAATTTGCGGTGCATACACAAAGATGATATTCGGAATTTCTTCTTTGAGCACTGATTTTAGCAAAGTAGTCATATCCATGTATCTTTGCATTTCAACCAAATAGTCCTTCAAATCCTTACGAACAACCACTTCAATACCATTTCTGCCCTTATCTTTACATGTATACCAAAGTTTAAAGCCCATCTTCTCGATCTTCTTTACTCTCTCCCCAACCCATTTTATCTCTCGGAGACATAGTATCTGAATCTTCCTTCTTTCCATCGTATCTAGTATATCCATCGATTTTCCAATCAAAGTTCCAATATTCCAACTACTTATCTGCAACCTCTTTTGGACTAACTTCTTTATTCGCATGCGTCCATCATTCGAGGATGCTTGCAAATTTTGGGCTGCATCCGGGCGGCGATACATTGGAACTAGCTTATTTACTTTCATGCGTTCCTTATGCGAGAATATTTACAAATTTTGAACTACATCCATGCAATGATGTAGCTGCTCTTGCCAACTTCTCATTGCATTCGAGTGATGCAACACGTCGCTAATAGGGAATTCCCCAACGAAATCTAAATGTTTGCATAAACCCATGATGAAACGATTCGAACTGTTTTGAGAAAAATTCTTAAATAATGTTCTTAAAATAATACTATTTAGGAATTTGTCTCTCTTGGCTGTCGAGTCTCGACTACCTAACATGCAATCCGCCTCAATTCACCCAAGCTTTGGGACTGGTCATGAGTTCAAAATTGTTGGTTATTTCTTTCAAAAAAATGTTATTGATTTTCCTTTTCTTGAATCTAGTTAATTCATCCACAGTCTGCAACTATCTTTTTTTCCATTTTGACTTGCCTGTAACGTTTACATGTGGGTTTAACTTTTTCAAAGAAGGAAAACATGTTTGAATGGTGTTCTTTTATCTCAGATATCTGAAATTCTGACTATTTACCAGGGTAAAACTTTGGCCTTTGTACTGCCCATTTTGGAATCTCTAACAAATGGACAAAATAAAATAACAAGAGGGACTGGATATGGGAGACTACCCAGTGTTTTAGTGCTTCTACCAACTCGAGAGTTGGCATGCCAGGTAATAACTGCTGGAGTTATTTACTTTTTTTGCTGACACCTTGAAATGTGGATTTCTCTATTCTTGATTTTATTTTCAGTCCCCAAGCATGGCTGATTAATATCATTTCAGGTCTTTACTGACTTTGAATTTTATGGTGGAGCGGTGGGGTTGTCGTCATGCTGTCTGTACGGAGGCTCACCATATCGTACACAGGAGAATGCATTACATAGAGGGGTTGACATAGTTATTGGAACACCTGGACGGATAAAGGCACTTTCTTTGTCTTTAAGTAGTTGATTTATTGTGTGATAGTTTTTAGAAAAATTGCATGATAGTTTAAAAATCTTCAACTTCACTTAAGTTATTGCTGTGCAGGATCATTTAGAGAGGGGGACATTGAATTTGAAAGCGCTAAGATTCCGTGTCCTTGATGAAGCTGATGAGATGCTCAATATGGGATTTGTTGATGATGTTGAACTTATACTTGGTAGCATCTTGCCCCTTGTTTATCTTCTTCGACGCAATCTATGGGATAATTTTGAATTGATTGTACTTTTTTTGCCAGATTGAATGACTTTATTGATGAGTAGAAAGTACTGTTTCAAGATAAAACTGGGTTTTTATCTAGTTTTAAGGAATTCCGTATTTTGTATTTAATATGGCTAGGACACGCTAATTGATTTTTTTCCATATAGCCTATAGGTAAAAATTTTGGCATTGGGAAAGAGTGGACAGTGTACACAATATTTCATTCTATTGATTATGTAAAAATTTTGTAAATTCATTTGTAAAAGTTTAAAATTGTAATCTTTGCATTGAATTGGCAACAACATATGCCGATAGTGCAACTTGTTGAGCTGGTGAATGTGATTATCATATATGGGAACTCTTTTAGATCCCTTTTCAGGAGTTTTCTTGTTGGAACGTTATGTGAATTTTACAAAAAGTTGGACTTAATCCCTTAACCCTGCCTAATTGGGTTGCATATGTTTTAGCAATCCCTGATTTGTGAACTAACTTTGCTTAGCACTAAATTGATTGGATTTGGCATTTGGAGATGGTTTGGACCAGGAAAATGCTTCATGGGTTTTTTTACATGGACACATACATAATCTTGATATTTTTCATAAGTGTCTTTGTAAACTTTGTATTTAAAAAATTACCCTTGTAAAATCCTCATTACATAAATGCCCGTTAGTAAGCTGTCATTAGTAATACCGCCAAATCTATTTTTTCTGAATAAAAAAGTCAATCTTATTGCATCCATCTCCTCTTTTTACCTTTCTCTTCTCCAAAGCACCCTTTTCCCCAACCCTTCTTCCCAAGCACCTGCTTAGGCAATGCGAGGGGAAGAGAGGGAGGAGCTCCAATGGGAAGGTGTTGTTGGAGGCATGGATGTTAGAAGTCCTTGGCAATGACAAGGGCATTATCAGAGGGATTGGTGTTCAAGAGAGGCAATAGGGTTGGGTGTAGGGTGGTCGCGAGGTTGATGGGATGATGAGGTGGAGCTTGCAGGATTAACAGGCATTGTTTGCAGAGCTTGAAGAAGGGGTGATGACATGGCTGGGGAAGGTTAGGCACGGGGGCAATGGAAGGGTAAGGTGATGGAGCATGTGAGAACTGAAGGCATTGATCATGGTGATTGAATGATTGGTGATCCCTTCTCCTAGCAAACACTTTCTATTTGCTTCATTGCACCGCCTATTTTCCTATCAGAGTAGTTGTTAGCTATTATAACATATTGATACAACCTTGTGCACATTCCAGGTAGTTGTGGCCTCTCTTTCTCGTCATTCTTTTTCCACATGCCACAAATGCAATGCCGACAATGAGAAACAAAGCTAGCATATCTCAGCAGTGGTCCTACGTGGAATTAACTGACATTCTGGAGGGCAGTGAACTGATGTTGGTCAACAGATTTGCATGGCGGAGTGAGTTACTGGAGAGCAGCCAATCATCGGCTGTGTATGTTATTCACTGGTCTAAAGAAAGATGCTCTCATTTATTGCCGAGAGGACACCTACGTTGTTCTGAATTACAGATGCCATAGCTGCCACATGCATCGGATCGGATTCCCACCGCTATTGTCAGTTAACAAATCATTTTCTCACTCATGGAGCTTCTAGCGTCCAGTGGGCTCCCAATCACAGGAGCCAAAACTATGGATGGGTGACCGAAAAGAGAGAATTGGTGCTATTAACGAGAATTTTAGTGGTAACACTCAGATAGCAGGCTATTTGAATGCCATGTTAGTTTCAAAGTTTGAAGTAAAGCTTTGTAGGTTGTGATTAATGGAAGGTAGATATAGAACAGATCTTGAGTCGAATTCCATGGTCAGCAGTAAGCCTCTGATCAGAAACCATTATCTACCCTGAAGTGGAGTGTCTGCGGGCATGATTGAATGGCTCCGCCGACTCCCTCCTCGTTGTCCGTCCTTCAGGGGCCATGAGTAACAACCCTCTTCCAGCAAGCTCCACCCTACTTTCCCTTTTGACCTTGCCCCTGCCCTTCAACAACCCTCTTCCAGCAAGCTCCGCCCTTATGATAACATATTCTCCGACAAGGTCCCCACCAAAGGGCTTCTACCTTCTCCGCTCCTGCGGTAGCACATTCTCGTCAGGGCTCCTACCCATGTTTCTTCTTACATTGCCCGGGCTGAGGTTGGGAAGGTGTTTGGGGTCGGGGTTTGGAGAAAGAAGAGTTTCATAAAAATCAGCTTTAATGATATTACTGATGCGACTCACGAACAAAGGACATAAAATGAATTTTTATAAGGATATTTTTGTAAGTTTAAATTTTACAGGGGTATGTGTAAAATCACAAACTTGCATTGTATTTATGTAATAATCCTTTATTTTCCAGTCTATTATGTAAACATTTAACTTCAACAATGATTTACTTGTATCGGCCTTAACCCAGCAAGGCTTTGAAAATGTTTCATAACATTTTTATAAATAGCAAGCTATATGGATGAGTACAGCTTATTTTCACTTTGGCACAATGATAATGGTGGGTCTTTCTTGTGTGCCCCACAGTCTTGCTCGTTTGCGGGCTTTCTCTGTTTAAATTTTAAAACACGTTTGAGTAATCTTGTCTTCTATGGTCTTGTTTCTATTTGGCACAATGATTTTGGAGAACCGGTTTTGTTTGCCCAAAGTCTTGCGCATTAGTGGTTTTCCTCTTTTTAAAACATTTTGAATAATCTTGTCTTGTGTGGTCGTATGATTGACATAGGCTACTTGCATTTTAGGGAAGGTTGGTGATGCCAGTACAGTGCAGACACTTCTCTTCAGTGCTACACTACCGGACTGGGTGAAGAAGGTTGATGAATTTTATATAACTAATGACTTCCATCATTTTTATTTGGCTTGGCTCTGACAAATTTCCTGCATCTGTTAACTGTAAAACTTCGGGCAGATATCATCTCGGTTTCTGAAACCTACTAAAAAAACGGCAGATCTTGTTGGCAATGATAAGTTGAAGACCAGTGCTAGTGTTCGGCATCTTGTACTCCCTTGTTCGAGCAAGGCTAGGGCAAAACTTATACCAGATATTATTCAGTGTTATAGCAGGTAGTTTCTTTCTTTGCTTCTTTTAGGCATTGCTGTCTTTATTATTTCAACCAATGTGTGATGCCATGATGCAGTGGTGGGCGAACTATCATTTTTACTGAGACAAAAGAATCTGCCTCTGCACTTGCGGGGCTTTTGCCTGGTGCCCGTGCGTTGCATGGAGATGTTGTGCAGGGTCAACGTGAAGTAAGTGATTTTCTTGATCTCCATGTTCATAGATTCCCTAATTATTTTTAAGACATCTTTGCTTTTTTATTTATCATGTCTTGATTGAGACCGGAAGCATTTATACGTTTCTATTTGCTTTGCTCATGGCAATTTTTGTGTTATATTTGTCTGACGCAGGGGTAATATAGAGGGAATTTAACAGCCAGTCTTGTGGCAAAGAAACTCCTACCTTCTTGACTATTAATAAGATTTTGGAGTTATGGTTGAAAAACTTGCAATTGTCCTACTTATTTAAGAGATTTTGAAGTTTTATGATCGAGCCAGCACTCAATTTTATTTATGAGGTTTAGATTTGTCTGGTTGAGGATTCCCTATTCGTGCTTCTTCGTAAGGTTTCAAACTTTTGCTAGCGTGCAAGTTATTTGATAGTTTCGTTAGGAATAGTAATGTATATTGAAACATACGTTATTTTGCCATTTGATATGGTGGTGAAACACTGAATCCACGTCGTACATCTGAAACTTTACTTTCATCCAGGTTATACTCTCTGGATTCAGGTCGGGTAGATTCTTAATTTTAGTGGCAACCAATGTGGCTGCTCGTGGTTTAGATATTAATGATGTGCAACTGATTATTCAATGCGAGCCTCCCCGAGATGTTGAAGCATACATCCATCGATCAGGACGTACTGGAAGAGCTGGCAATAATGGTGTTGCCATACTGCTATATGAACCACGATATACACATGCTATTTCTCGTATTGAAAGAGAAACTGGTGTAAAATTTGAGCGCATCTCTGCTCCCCAGCCTGCAGAAATGGCTGAAACCGCTGGTTCTGTAGCAGCTGATGCTATTTCTGGTGTCTCTGACAATGTGATTCCGATCTTTAAAGCTCAGGCCGAGCAGCTTCTCAGTTCTTCGGGCCTATCAGCTGTGGATCTACTTGCCAAAGCTCTTGCAAAATCCGCTGTAAGTTGCTGCATAGTTCATCCAGCAGCATGCACCTGAACATCGTCTCTATTTAAATTAGTATTATAATGGTCATGTTTCTGCCAGGGATATACGGAAATTAAGAAAAGGTCCCTCCTCTCCTCCCTTGAAGATTCTGTAACTCTATTGCTTGAGCCTGGGAGGCCCATGTACACACCATCGTAAGATCAGACTATCAGACCGATTTATTTTAGCAGCTCTTTGGTGGTTTCTTTTTTCTTTCATATATCTTACATTTTTTTTGTGGAATTGGAATAGGTTTGCATATGGTATTCTGAGGAGAGTATTGCCCGAGGAGAAGATCGAAGACTTGAAGGGCCTTGCTCTCACCGCCGATGGAATGGGTGCCATATTTGATGTGTCCACAGATGATGTTGACTTGTTCATCAAAGGTTTGTTTTTAATAGAGATTGGCACACTTGGACTCGTTTTTTATTGGGCAACTTATTCAACACCGGTTCCTGTGACTTTTTTCAGCAAGTGGAAATGGGATTAGCATCAAGGAGTTGGACGAGTTGCCTCCCTTGCAGGATAAACCTCAGCTACGTGGTGGCTTCGGAGGGAGGGGGAGGTTTGGCGGCCATGGGGGTGGCCGAGGAGGGGGATTCTCCAATAGGTTTGGTCGAGGTGGTGGTGGTAACTCCTTCGGCAACCAGAGTAGAGGATTTTCAAACACGCGAGGCCGAGGTGGCAGATTCAGGCAATAGTGTTGTCCAGTTATCTTGTGAAAGTATAATCACAGTGCTTTGGATGTGATGGACGTAATCATCTTTTTATATATTTATTTTTTTAATCTGGAGCTACACAATTGAGGGGGGGTAGTTGTAACCCTGTTTGTATGTAGCATAAGAGTAACCAAGTCCATTTTTGCTTATTGTTTTATGTTTGACAGGCATCTCATGGAAAATTTTGATCAAATGAAAATTTAAATTTTGTTTTGATCGCAATCAACGGTAAACAGTCGTCACTTTTATTAAAATGTCTTAGTTTGGATAGGCAATGCTCCTCCTGTACATGGGTTATCACATTTTTTTGCCTGCCGTCCAATTTGCCTCTGCTTTTTAATTGTCTTTCATGTGTTGGGACTGTACTATAATATAGATATCTACTTAGATAGAAATAGTAGAATAAACATATTATTAAATAAATTCGTTAATTTTATTAGGTTTTTTTTGTAAGTCAACCTACGGCATCAGGGCAATGGTTTCTCGATTCATGGGTTGTTGGGGTTTGATCTATGAAGAGAATTTAATCTTATAAGTTGACTGGAAAAAGGAACATGGAATTAAAGTTGTGATTTAATGTATTCGAGGTCTATTTATAATTCCTGATGTTATTAGAATTTTTATTAGATGGTTGATTGATGTATTCTTTCTTACAAGACAAGATGGCAGTTAACAACAATTCAAGGGTTTGACGATATGAATGATAATATTAAAATGCATGGCATCTTGTACCAATTTTTCGAACATTTCTAAATGCAATCTCAAATCCATGCAATCTTATAGATTCGGTTGCTATACATCGCTTGGAGTTTTTATGTTTTGCTTAAGAAAGTTTATCTATTTCTATAAAAAACTCTAGTGGGACACATGATGCTATCACTATAGTCAGATGTGCCATTAGGGGTGTTTATTGAGTTCAACAAGCCGAGTTGGGCTCAACTCGGACTCGAACTCGATAAGAAACCTAAGCTCAAACTCGGGCTCGATAAGGATCGAGCCTTGGATCACCAACTCGAACTCGAACTCGTCGAGTTCGAGTTGACTCACGAGCCTCTTATCGAGCCACGAGTTTCTGAGCTGGCTCACGAGCCTCAAAATGAGCTGGCTCACGAGCCTCTTATGGAGTCGTGAATTTCTGAGCTGGCTCATGAGCCTCAAAATGAGTAGGCTCATGAACCTCTTAATGAGTCATTGTTTCATTTTATACATTAAATTATGCAAATGACATTTGTAATTTTGATTTTTATACTCTTTTGTGTAGCTTTTTGGGCAAGAAAAATGTTTAATCAAACTCAATGTGGAAGTTTTGGTATATATGTTTTTAATTTTTTATTAAGAGAGAAAACGAGTTATCGAGTCGAGTTTCCGAGTTGAACAATGCTCAACTCGAACTCGACTCGATAAGCTAACGAGCCATAAAACCCAACTCGGGCTCGGGCTCGTTAAGGTTTCGAGTCCGGCTCACGAGCCCTTAACGAGCTGAGCCCGAGTTAAGCTCATCGAGTTCGAGCTTTCCTGACAGCCCTATGTGCCATATACGTCGAGACTGTCCTATTCTAACTCACAATCATGGTAATCTGAGAAGGCCATCTCAACAACTTATTCATCGCGATGCTAAAGGATAGGAAAAATCATATCATTCTAAATTTAATTGATGGAAACCAAAGAGTTTTATGCAATCATAGGAATAGATTGATCAACCAAATATCATGGTCTTTTAGATTGTTATATGAAGCAAGTCACTTTTTGAAAAGCATGTCATATTGAGTTCATCTTTTAAGGAGAAAGAAGGCATATCACTTGCGTGATTTCTAATGTAATGACTCAATGATTAGTTAGGAAGGGAGATTCATCTTATGTTGCCTTCTATACAATAAAAAGAATTTATAAGTGCAGAAAAATCCATGCAGTTAAAGAATTTCCTGAAGTATTTTGAGGTGAACTGGGACTTCCACAAGATAGGAGAATTGAATTCACTATTGATCTAGTGCTTGATAGCACTTTGATTTCTTTAGCACTTATCAAAAGGATCAGATTGAACTTACTTATGATTCACTTGTAAAAACTAATAAACAAGGATTCTATTCAATATAGCATACCTCCTTAGGGTGCTCTTATCCTCTTTGTTAAGAAAAATGATTTCTTGATAGTTTTTATAGATCATTGAAGGTTTAACAAAGCAACCACACAAGATAATTACCCTCTCTCCTTGAATAGATGACTTCTAATCGGTTACAAGAGTGCTTTAGTGTTTTCAAGATAGATTTGAGATCGGGCTAGCATCAACTAAAGATCATACAGAAGATATTCCCAAAACTACTTTTAGATTCCGATATACACATTATAAATTCTTGGTGATGTCGTTTGGTTTGACAAATACGCTTACCGCTTTTATGGATTTGACAAAAAGTAGGTGTTTCTCCCTTATCTAGATAAATTTGTGATGGTGTTATTACAATTAGATATGTTATAATATATGGATTAAATATTAAATGACATTATATTTAATAGGTGTAAAAATAGAAATGTAGATAATTAAATTACCTAAATTATAGTATAATTTATATATATAAATAATATATATTTTATGATTTGTAAATATAATCTTAATAAATAGTGAACTTAATAAATAGCTTATTCATTTTTAATTCAATATTTTAATAAATAACTTATTATTTTTATATTTTATTAATTAAATTAGAGTTGTGTGATTTTTATGGATTTTAATAAAGGGATTTTTACCTGGTAGACCCTATAAAATTTGTTAATTACCTCCACGACCCTTGAAACAACCTAATTCCCCCTGGACCCCGTAGACTTGCCAACTCTTACCCCATGAACCCTCCGGGTAATCTTTTTGAAACCCGTGGGGGTTTTACAGGGTCGATGGGGTAATTACGTTGTGCAAAAGGTCGTGGTAGAGGTAATTTAAAAAGTTTATAGGGCCTGCCGAGTAAAAATCCCTTTAATAAATTAATATACATAATAATAAATACAGACAACTAGTCTATAGTTCGATTTCATCTACTTTTAGGGTTTTTGATTTATTTAAAATATTAAATAAAGGTTTTAATTTTGGAAAAAATTTATAAATAAATCATAAGATCATGGAAATAATTAAAAAATATAAAATCAATTATTCTATAAATAGTATGTACATAATAAAATAAATAGCCTAGAAACCCAATTATCATTAGGTCCCAAAACTGACCTTTTGCAAACAGACTTCGATTTTAATGAAATCACTTCATTAATTAGATAATATTATTTTATGAAATTTAAAGGTGAGAAGAGTGAAATTGGAGTTCGTATGAAGAAGTTATGAGGTTCGAAAGTCGAGAAATTGACACTTTGAACATCAGAATTTATGGCATAATATACATGTTAGATTTTTTTTATGATTTTTATATTTGTATATACATTTTATAAACACAATTAAAAAGAGTTTGATGAAAAATATGTACATATGAATTAATTAAAATTCGTTGAAATTTTGATAAATAATGAATACATAAGATTAAATATTCTATGTACACAATTAGTTATTTTTTTTGTTTTCTTCTGTATCTCCCCATGCTTTATTGTTTGTCGACCAAGTCCTACTAACTTGGTTTCGGGGGTTAGGTTATGTAAATATATCTTACTGGTATATTTATATATCATTAGTCAAAATGTACGATATATACATATTTACAGTCTGCCATCTTTTATTTTCTTTCTTTTTATTCTTTTATTTATTTGCATGTTCTTAATGCATAAAAATACCATTTTATTTATGAATGATATTTTTATAAAAAATGTGAGAGAGAGCGAGAGAGGACATGTGGTGTAGGGAGAGAGAGTTATTGTTGCAATAATTAGCCTCTTTATAAAATTAATTAGATGCCTGAGATGCACTCCTAATGCATTCCTAATAGGAATAAATGGTTGAGACTAAATTGTAATCTTCGTGATTAAATGTGATTTTCAATACTACAAGTCTCCAAACATTTCAATCAATTAGCAACACATAATAGGATTAGGAGTAACCTCCTTCCCATTATGCGTGAACAACTACCATGGTGGTATCCAGCATGGTCATCCACCCATATTAAGAGGAGTCTTCTCCTTTTTATAGCATGTAGTGTTATCAAATATTGTGCCAATTTAATTTGTTTTGCTTATTTTCTAATTGACTTATCAATAAATAATTCCAAATTATTTGCGACAATTACAACTTGAAAGTGCGAAAACTGATGTGCTAAGATGTGAATTTTAGTTTTCATTGTAAATGCACACAATTCTTAACATTTTTCAGTTAAATGAACAACGAACAAGTAAAATAACTTCTAAGAAGTATAGCAGCAAGTTCAACACCTGGACGAGATGTTTGTAGCACAAATTTCGATACGAAACAAGATCACAAATTGACAATTATGCTAGACATAAAAAATCAATTTTCTTTGATTTTATTAATCTCAAAATACAATGAACTTGATACCAATATATTATAAATGCTTCCAGGATCTCGCAAAATTTTTCAGTATTTTTTCAGAGTTTTTGGCTATTTTTAATGAATTATCAAAGATGTAGGGGTATAAGTGTAATTTTCTAGAAAGTTAAGGGCTTGGATGTAAATAAAGACTAAATTTAATGACTGAATTGCAATTAAACAAGTTACTAGATAGAAATAAAATTTATCAAATAAAAATGCTTAATGTGCAAATTGCTAAGAAAAAAAACTTTAGGAAATTGTAGAAATGTCCCTAAAGGACTAAATTGTAAGAAAATAGAACTTTAATAACGCTATTGTAAATGTCACAAAATAAAATATGTGAATTTGGAGAAATTACAGGGATTAAATGAAAATTCCACAAAATTGCTCTTAGGTCCAACTTGAATAAAAAATACAGAAAAATACAAAAATTTAAAGAGGCCTTTGATCTCCAAGACCACGGGCTGGGGCTGCTCTCGGCCATGCCCTACGGAGCACGTGGCGACAGAGGAGTAAAGGAGTGGCGGCAGGGCTTTGGTGATGACGATGAGGAGCTGGTGCGCTGATGGTGGTGGGTTTCGATGGAGATGTTTCTCGATGGTTCTTCTCTCAGCCGCCCTCCTCCCCTATTTATAGCCGTAGTCGAGTGAGGGGAGGGGGCAACAGTTGGCGGCGATGAAGAGGAAAGGGCGACTGGCATTGGTGACTGAGGAAGAGGGAGTGCCACAACGGTTGGCGAAGAGGAGAAGGGGAAGGGGCGCATGTACCTGCGTCAGTCGAACTGCGTCAGTCGGAGAAGAAGACGTGGTGACAATATTGAAGACATCATCCCCATTTTATGTATTTTTTTATTTTTTGAAATGCTGACATTAGGTTGATGTCAGTTATTTTGTCATTTAGTGTTTTTTTTGCAAATGAAGAGGGGAGAGGATGAGAGCTCCCTTATCCCTGTCTAAAACAATCCTGAAAAAATAAGAAAAAGAAAAATTATTAGATACTTCAACATGGGCTAGGAGGCCATGTTCAAAAATAAGAATACATTTTTTAGATTTATTCTACAATAAATATTATGCAATCTTTATATGATTTTTATTGCAATAAACATTGAAATTATGAAATGAAATTACGTTTAAAATTAAGAAAAATCCATGGATTAAACACATATTATTTTGCTCAAAAAAGTAAAAGAAATTTATATATCATAGATTCATCATACCCCCATATTTAACGTTTGCTAGTCCTGAGAAAAATAATGACATGCAAAGATAAATAAGGAATGATCTAGAAAAGGTGCGAAGAGGTTTATAGCGGACACACCCACAAAGTCTTGAGATTTCAAGCCAAGATTGAACAAATAACAAACATAGACTGAGTTGACATTTTGATTAGAAATGTGTTCGGACTTCTTTTAATTTCTAGTATTCAATTCTACAACACTTGAGTTCTATCAACTTTAATCAGTTCCATCCTTAGGTCAAGTCAGATTTTCCTGATCAACATATAATCTCTTTAACATTGAGTTGAATTTGAACTGTATGTGGAAGTTATATCTCTTCCCAATTTATGAGAAAAATATACCGTACAACCTTATGCAAGGTACTCAGAGATTCACAAAATATAAAGCCTCTATTCTCTCTATGTCTAGGCTTATTCTCATTTCACTAGAATCCGTCACCAAAAGAAGATGGGTGCAAATTGTAGAGAACTTGGATTTTCTGGGATTTTCTGTAGACCACTTTGGTTCATTGCTCTCATTTTTTTCTTTTTGCATATCATAACCCTGGGCCTCTTCGATCTCTTTTAAACTAGTAGCAACATTGGTATGCTACTTGGATTATTTGGTAGAGTTTGGTTATTTGAGTAGATTTTTCTTTAGTAGATCTTTGCTTTACAATTGCATTTTTGGAATAGACATCCCTTATTGTGTCATCTTTTTGACAGGATTTTGTGATATTGGGTATCAAGAGTGTACATGTATAAATGTGAATTTAAGATACATGTACAAGGCAAGTTTGCTGATAGACCCAAACTTATAGAAAATACGTTGTTACTGAACTTAGATAATTGAATTTTGCTTAACTCAAGATTCAGATTCACTCCCTTCCCTTACTATAGATTGAAACAATCCCTTGTACAAGCAAACTAAATTGAACTAAGGTGTAAGATGCAAATTGTTCAATAATCAATCAAGAGTATAACAATGCTATAACTGTCAAGATGATCTACTTAGACATGTATTTTGATCACTGCATAAAATTAGCAGAACTCAAGGAATTAAGTTTAAAATAGATCTGAAAAACCTGGATACTTAAACCTAATAAACTCCTATGAGATTAAGTCGATCAAGGTCTTCTTGATCTAAGTCCTAAACCTGTAAAAACTAGACTTCAAATCTCAAAGAGTTAAGAAAAAATAGGAAAATATTTTTGGAATTTGAAAAAAATAATTAAAAACTAAGATTTTTTGCAAAATTTATGGGATTTTTAGTACATATGCAAAAAATGAAAGTTTTGAAAAACATGAAAAAAATGATGCAATGGTTTTTTTGAAAATGTTATAAAATTATGAAATTTTTATGTTTTTCTGAAAGAATAATACACTGATTTTTAAGATTTTTTTAAAATAAAAGCAATGTAAAAAATGGAATGCACAAAATGAAATGGATTTTTTTATAAAAATGTGATAAAAAGTGACATGCATGAAATGCGATGCACCACCCCATACTTATCATAAGCCAAGCCCTCATGGTGATAGTAGAGTAGAAAAAAGAGGGATAAGAGAGTGCAGATACAAGAATGATGCTTTTATTTTTCGTTATTTTCCAATTGATTTTATCCCTTTTTTTGTGGGATCTTCCCATACTTATTCAAGACTAAGTATGTACAACACACACACACACATAGAGAGAGAGAGAGAGAGAAATTTCCTTGAGTAGATGTACACATGGACGACTGATTTTATGCCTTGCACAGTGATAAATCCTAGATTTATCATCATTATTTTTTTTCTTATCCTTCTAGCTTAAGTGTTTCATTAACACTATCTAATAATTTATCTAATTTAAAAATTTAACTTTTTATATAAATAACACTAATTACTATATATAAATAAGTATATTATTGTGCCTATATTTTATGTGTTTATTTATAAATAAAAATCAAATAAAAATTAGATTAATATAGTATATATCTGATATAACATTAAACATAAATTGAAAATACACAAAAGTAACAAAAGAAAATAAAACAAGTGTTTTTAATGCATTAAAAATATTCATAAAAATATTATTATGTATATATAATGTATTGTCACTTTGAGTCTACATGAAAGTTGTAGGTCTCATCGAGAGCTATAACTTTCGCATTGAATACATTTTTAATTTAATTCTCTAAGTAATTCTTTTTAATTTTAAACTGATTTATTTATTTCTTAATTATTTTATCGGGCCACGTGGTCCAATATGCTCTTACCACCTCACTCGCTCCTTTATCCTCAACCGCCCGCATCTGAGATTATCTAATTATTTGATTAGATGGCTCGGGTTTATCCCTTCCCATCTTGATCAAGACTGCGTGCCCAACTTAGGGTCATTGGATCTCAATCCAACGACACTAGAGTCGTCTCCTTCCTCACACTGTTTTAGCCCTCTCTCTCGTTGATTTCTCAACGACTCGCTTCTCTATATTGTACGCACCTCCTCACGTGAGGAAACCACCTTCCTCCAATGCCATTCCCTTGCACCAACTCCTCTCATCTTTGTGTAACCTCCAAACATCTCCATATCCATCCACCGACCTCCTAATAGGAGGTTGAAACTTCCTGAGAAACCAATTGGAACCATCACTGTCTCTCTCAAATACTCCATTACTGCCCAATTTGGCGATTGATCCACCCTTGTGAGAGGCTTCTCCAAGCCCTATCCTCCATCTCAGTGATAGTGACATCGAGTTATTGAGAGCGACGATAGAGCTCAGCCTCCGGCGACATCCTTAGTGATTCAACCAAGATGCATCACCTTGATTTGCTGCTCGAGCTTCAAGGCAAGCCATCCTTGTAAAGCAAAGACAATGAGCATTCAAAGCTCTGTCCCCAGGCTGGTGTTCCATCTCATTCTTTGTCTTTCGCATCTCCAGGTAATGTCTCCATGTTCATAAACCTTCCTTCTCACATTTTCATCTTCGCGAACACCTCGATATATTCTTCCTCTTAAATAGAGGAAGAACCCAATTACTACTTAAATCTTCTGCCTTTGAACGAGTCTCCATTCCACCTCCTTCCATATCCAATAGATCCCCCTAGGTCTTTTTTATTACGCTAACACAAGAAGGTGTGAAGGAAGCTTGAATGGTTAGAAATTTTAGTGCTTCCGGTCAACCCTTTTCCCTCCTATGAGACTCCATTGATATCACACACCAGATCGCCTAGCTCATTCTTGGGTACTTGATGAATCTCTATTTAATCACCTTTATTCTATTATTTTAGCCTTAAAATGCTAGCTAATGCATGTAAATAGCATTATTTTGTACAAATTAACATTCATTATTTATTCCATTTATTGTGTAGAAAATATAGTTTTTAATGCGAAAATTATAGAATAAAGAAAAGAAAAGAAAAAGAACAAAATGTCAAAGGTATTTTATGACCCTAAACCCCGAGGCCTAGGCATCTTGATGACTAGGTCGACAAGGAATAAAGTAGGGAGAGATAAGTGCCAAAAAGACAATAAAAACCCTATTCTTTTATTCATCATTATTGCATTTTTGGGACCTATTTTATTTTCAATCTTTTATACCTTAAATAAAGAAATTTGGACATGAAATTTGTAGATAATAATATAAAGAAAAATACAAAATTGAGTATACACAAAAATAATATGCAGTGTACTTGTTATTCTCTAAATAAAAAACCAAAACCCAAATTTCTCAAACCCATATTTCTTCAATAAAAACTCAAAATGGATAAAAAACCTTTAATTGTATATAACTTTTAATAAGCTATTTAATGAACGTGATTTCACTTAATTTGGAGTTAAGATATGAAAGTTAGGTTTTGGACTCCTATTATATAATATACATGAATAAAATATTCATTTTATTTATTCTTTATTATTTTTATAATTTTATATTTTTTTAATTTTGTAAATATTATTTATAGTATGTGTACACATTTAGAATAAAATAAAACCATAAATAAAACAAAAAAATAAAGTAGCATATAAAAATACATAAATGAAATACCTATACTTATACCTATATATTTAATACCCCTATTTATTTAAGTATACAAATAGAATCAGAAAAATACAACAAAAATATATTTATGTATCTAAATAAGTTATAAATATATAAAATATAAAATAAAATAATAAAATAATAAAATAAAAAAATAAAAAATAAAAACAAAATATGCAAAACATAGGTAAATATACCTATAAATGAAACCCTAAAAACTAACTTGTAATAAATATGCCCATAAAAATAAATAAAAATCATATTAAAATACTATAGAAAATAAAACACTTTTATAACTCTAATTTAATTAATTCATTTACTATTTATTATCTATTTTATAAGTAATTTTGGTACTGGTTTTTCCTGGTTGGTCCATGTGGACCAACCAAATCGCATCGTTGGTTGCCTCAGTCAACTATCTGACCTAAACTCTAGCCCTTGTTAGACCCTGACGACCCCCTCTCCTTTTTGTTTTTTTAGCTCATGATACAAGGCTCGAGGAGGATCGATCTCTTTACAAGTTTTGACCATTGTTCATCCTCCATCCACGCCGACACCTCGCATCGGGTTGAGCTCCATCGATTCAACCATTTCACCTCGATCTTGGTAGCCCATTCAAACACCTATACATATAACCCCCTTCCTCAATTTTTGAATTCAGTTCCCCTTAGCACTGATTTTGACCCCAAAATTGTGCCCTAGGTTTAGAGCCTTGTGTAGGAGGCTCGACTGGCCTTTCTTGCAGCGTAAAGGGCGGTGCGATAGAGAATCCCAACCATCTCCGACCATCTAGGCCGTAGAGGTTCATCTCGTGGCTTCATGCCACATAAGGTCTGTTTTATTAGCCTTTTTAATAGCCTTAGCTCTTAGGATTAATTTGATTCTTTTATTTCATATGTTAATCACTTGTTTAAATTCGAAACTCTCGCTAGAGCCTTCGAGCTCCGGCCACTGTGTTCACTGTGAAGCATCGTCTCCGATCACTGCTAGCCACTACATTTCCTATCCCTCTCGCTTCTCCACTTCTCTCTGTTTATCAGCCACCCGAATCCAGTTGGATTTGGCCAATCTGAGGTCCACCTCCTCCACCCTCCGCAAGACCTCGCTACCTCCTTCATTTCCCCCTCGGACTTCCACCAAATAACGACCAAGACCCTGCCCTTCGTTTGCCATTTCTTCTACCTTTTACTGCGGGTCTTGAAGGTGGAGTCTGAGCCCCATCTACATCCATGAACCACCTCCCAGGTTGGCTGAAGGACCTCGAGCTCCAGGGGCTCAATTAGCAGCCCCCAGACATTTTGGAGACCTCTAGGGGCCTTGGGAGGGTTGCAGTAACATCATGAGACCATCGACTGAGCACCAGGTCGTTGGAGGAGCGTGCAACACTGAGTCAAAACTATCCAAGAGTGAGTTCATCCTGAGTTCCTCCTCCACCTTCCAGAGCCATCAAATCTGGCCCCGTTCTTCGCGTGATACAGTTGACGTTCAATCAGGAGCACCATCAGCCGTAGATCTCATATCTGGGATCTAATCCTAGATGTCCAAGCACGAAGAGGTATCCATCATTGGCGACACGACATGTGGAATGAATTAATTATTATCTTGAAAAAGGGATAAAGCTAATTTCTTTTAAACTAATTATTGTTATTTTTGGAGCAACAAATCATGACTATTAATTAATGAACTTTTAATCTACACTCTAGATTAAGAGAGAATATGGATTGAGATCCATATGCATCCAATTAGTATAAAAGGAAGGGTAGCCCTTGCATTTGATGATACACATAACTCCAAGAGGAATTAAACTCTCTCTATGCTCTCTCTCTCATTCTCTACATGCCCTCTCTCTCTCTCTCAACATGTGGCTGTCCACATGATGCCCTACAGAGAGTCACCATCGCCAGAGTATCGTGTCCAGATCAGCCACGTATATTCTAATCTCAACCATTGAAGGGTGAACATGTGGAAAAACATCAAAGATAACCCGCTAGACTCTAGAATTTCAGAGCTTCCAAAAGTATTTTCATTATAGCATTTAGGTCCCTGCAGGGACCTAAATGTAAAGTTACAGAAACTTTTATTACAATTAGGTCTCTAGGTAGGGTCCTAATTGAGAAACTCTTATTTTTCTTCTATATTTTGTTCACATTGAGACTATTGGACATTGTAGGATTATTTTAGATAACTGTGGACAAGATTTTGATATTATTTTTTAGTCGAATTTCAAAGTTTTTTATCATGATTTTATCGAGCTTTTAATCTTCTACTTCCGACTCCTTTTTGATTTTATTTTGTGTTGTTTTTTGAGCCTGTTGCTCGAGTCATTTTCGTGGATCTAATATATAGTGTCATGATATATCTTATATCACATATTATTATATCATAGATCACATTTATTTGAAAATATCCCTTTGAAAAATTACATAAAATTTGGAAAATTAAAAATCAAATAAAAAATATAAAAATTAAACTCGACAAAAAGATTTTCTCAAAGAAGAAGAGATTAAAAAAATCACAAAAAAAATTTTGCTAAAAAATATAAGCCCGATTTTTTACCTTCTTGTGTTCGACCCAAGAACACTTGTCTTGTTAAATAAATAGCAGAACATCAAAACTAGGAGAGAGCCTCTTATTTTCACTCTCTCCCTCTCTCCTGATTTTGATGTCTTTTGTTTGATAATTAGATTTGTCTATGTGGTTCACTACAACCAACATTCTTTAACTGCTAGGCAGATCTATATATCACTTTCCCATTCATCCTTCAAGATAGAGCTTTGTATTAGACTTTCATTTGGGGAAAACCGTGAAGATTTGGGAGGAATTGAAATATGCATTCCTCTACAAGTTATATCCACTAGATCATCTGAATCAACTGCGATCGCATATCAACAACTTCTCCAGGGACCGCACGAGTCCATTCATAAAGCCTAGGAGAGTTTCAAATATTTACAAGAGAAGTGCCCCCACCATGACATTCCTCAGACCAGATTGGCCCAACACTTCTTTGGGGTCCTCACACAAGAAAGCCAAAGGCTTGTTGATGTCGCGTATGGCGGATCTCATTTCACCAAGGATGAAGATGTGGTATGGCAGATATTTGAAGAAATGGCTGAAGGAGAGAATGCATTATCTTCATCCTGTGCATATCAACGCGAACTGTAGATCCTCCACAAGCTAGTGAACATGGCAACATCCCACAAAACGGACAAGGATGAGAGATCCAACCTCAACATTATCAGGAGACATATGTTTAAAGTAGATATCATTGAGAAACGATCATAAAACCTGGAGAAATTGACTGTGATCAAACAAAGAACCTAGCATCTGGACAAGCTGGATCATATCACCAAGCAGATGGAGCTGCTAGTTAGTACCATCAATGCCATCCAGTCTGCAATTCCGACAGCTATAACTCCTGCTGAGCCGAAGGAGCCTTCATCGCTGCACTAGCCTCAGTCGAGTTCAGGGCAACCTCAAGTCTAGCACGTATACTACGTGCATGCCCCTGACCAGACACCGCCGCAACCATCACAACAGCTTGCTGTGTACCAGCCTGGGCCCCAGACCCCATCTTATGATCCATATTTCCCACCATCTCCCTAAATCCAAGAGGTAAATGGCATCTGGAATAATGATGCACAATTAGCCCATCCATGTGAACAACAATAGGGTCAATCCTCTATAATGCGGCTGTATCACCAACCTTTCAGTGGGAGGTTTGTCCAGCAGTACTAGCCTCTGCAGAACCAATATCGACCATATCAAAACACATGGAGACATAATCAGAATTACCAGTGACCCATGTATCACCAGTACCAACCGCATCACCAATACATGACTGCTCATCATAATCAATACCCCCTCTTCCTCAATTTCATCAGCATCAACCTCCTTCTTACTACAATTCTCGATTTTCCTAGCCTCTACAGCAGTATCCCTCCCAACCTAATCAACACGTTGAATCATCTGAGGCAACTCCTGTGAACATCGCTCTCAACTGCTTGTCCCAATTAGTCAAACGACCTAGCAGAGATGAGTAAGAAGCTTGATGACCTCACTACCACAAAGACTCCCATTCCTGCGTAGGTAGAGGCCAACCCTAAAAATTTCAAGCAAAAAGAGCATGTAGTTTGTGATGTGTCGTCCACTCCCATAGAGCCAGGTGTTTTAGATTATGTTTTATATAATGTTGTGACTCTCAAGAGAGGTATGATGTTGCAACTATTTGGAGCATAGAAGGGGAAGAATAAAGAATCTTCCGGTGAGTCATCTTCTACATCAATCGGAGCAACAACAAAGACATGTGAGGAAGAAGATGGAGGAACATCACCAGCCATCCACCACCACCATCAACAGAAAATACAAAAAAATTAGCGAATGAAAATCTTCAAAAAGACAAAAGATCTGAAGCCAAGACGCACCAACCCAAGAGGAACCATGACCTACATCAACTCTGGATCTAACATATGAAGTCGAAGTTCCTGTAGATGTACTTTTGCATGTTTTGAATGACCGCTCTTCTTCTAGCCGATTATTTGTAAATGATGATGTAATAAGAATAGTGCAATTTCTTATGTGAATATTCCTTTTTCAGATGCAATGAAAAATTCTAAAAAAACAGAAAAAATGCATTGTCAGACCCTGGTGTTGTAGAGATTATTGAAAATCTTGTTTTAGATATGCCATTGATGAAGGACATGGAGTACTTGCCAACTGTAACGAAAGGTTTGAAAGAGGTATATACCTCAAAGCATCAAAGCCGCAAGAACAGACACAACCGAGGAGAAAAACACATCCTGAGCATGCCCACTGTGAATGCTATCAGCGATCTCCCACAGAAAAAGAAAGATAAGGGATCACCCTTAATCAGATGCCAGATTTTCGATTAGACTTTTGAGAAAACTCTACTTAATAATGGCTCTTTTATAAACCTCATGCCCTCTTCATTGCTTGAAGAATTTGGGTTGGGATGGCTTAAGCCCACACGCATGATCTTAAATTTTGGGGGTCGATCCATTAAGCAACCCATGGGTTTACTAGAGGACACTATCGTGATGGTGCAGGACATGCGATTCCCAATGGACTTCATCATCACGGACATGGATTCTCCTACACCATTGCTTCAGACCCTGATTATTCTTAGTCGGTCGTTCCTTCGAACTACTAAAGCGGTCATGGACTACAGTCCCAGAAAGATTACATTTCGCGCCTATAGTGACAAGGTCACAATGAACATGACCACCAAGTTGAAAGCTGCATTTGATGAAGGCAAGTCAGAACCAGTGGAAGATAGTGACATTGTTGATATCACTGATCAACACATTTCTTTAAATGATATTTTGACACAAGAAATCCCCTCTTCAGAGGATGACCTGGAAAGCACAATCGACCCATGTTCCATTGTCAACTGGGAGACTAATTCTGAATCACTGATTAGACTATTGAGGAAGATTCAAATGAAATCGAACATGAAGAATTCATTGAAGATATGTCTAGTACATTTCGATAAGCCAAGAGTGATAGATGTGGACAACACCTCCATAATTTCAGAAAACCATTCACCAACCGATACAACTTCTGAAGTGTCCACAAAGCAGACTCAATAATTACCTGATCTCAAACAGCTCTCGATAGGTCTGAAATAGCTTTCCTTACATGTGAAGAAAATATGTATCCGGTCATCATCAGTAACGTGTTGACCCCAACTAAAGAATCTTGATTGCTCGAGGCTGTAAAGAAAAATCACAGGGCACTTGGTTGGAAAGTTTCTGATATCTAAGGGATAAATCCAACCTTGTGTTCACAACACATTTATCTTGAAGATGATTGCAAACCATCTCGTGAATTTTAGCGTAGATTAAACCCTGATCTGCGGGACATAGTAATGAAAGAAACCATGAAATGGTATGAATCATGCTTCATCTATCCCATCTCTGACTCAAAATGGACGAGTCTCCTGTATGTAATGCCGAAGAAATCATGGATCACATGGTTACAAATGACCAATGAGAGGAGATCTCTACTCAAGTATCAATGTCTTGATGTGTGTGTTGATTACTTCCGTCTGAATGCAACAATGAAGAATGGCCACTTTCCTCTACCGTTTATTGATCAAGTTCTTGAAAGATTGATCGGGAAGGAACTATTCTATTTCTTAGATGGGTACTCCGGGTACAACCAGGTGGCAATCACCCTTCAAGACCAAGAGAAAACAACACTCACCTACCCATTCGACACATATTCCTATCAAAGGAAGCCCTTTGGATTTTGCAATGCTCCTTCCACATTCCAAAGGTGCATGCTAGCCATCTTTACTGATATGGTCTGGAGTTTTCTCAAGGTTTTCATGGATGATTTCTCAGTCTATGGTGATAGATTTGATTCTTTTCTTGAGCATCTAGACCAAGTACTGCAGAAGTGTCATGAAGTGAATTTGATTGTATTGGGCTATGTCATTTCCAAGCGAGGCATGGAGGTCGACCTAGCAAAGGTGTATGCCATTGCTAGACTTGAGCCACCACGAAATGTCAAAAATGTGAGGTCATTCCTTGGGCATGTTGGATTTTACAGAAGTTTCATCAAGGATTTCAACAAGATTGTCCGACCTCTCATCGGGCTTTTATGCAAGGAGATCGATTTCAATGTTGACCAACATGTTCTCCAATCATTATGTCAGATTCATCAAGTCTCCGTCAACCGAGTTAACTAGGGAAGTCTTAATCGTCCAAACAAAATAGCACAAGTATATATCCGTAAGGTGTGATGCACACGTGCATCACCCAACTCTCCAGAGTACCTACCACCGCTCCACTCTGTGATGCCCCTCGAGTGGGGGTGACTCACTGTCGTCTCAATCCGACTACAAGGGTGTGCACCCACCTTCTAGTATTTATCTTTTAATCCACCACAAGCATTAATAAGAATTTATGATAAATGACTCATTAAACTAAACATTGATCACATTAACCCATGCCAATTGATCTTGTTTTGATGATCATGAAATCATTGATCTTCGGCTAAACACCTTCCGATTAGATTTCATACAATACTAAACGATGCACACATAACAAGTAATGCCAGTCGCAAGATATCCAACATATTTTAATCAATGTAGCGCTTTGCCTCATCGGGAGTGTATCTCAATGCCCAGTCACAAAATTTACCTAATAACAATTATAAAAAACCTGCATGATAAGCCATTCATAAATAAGAAATGACAAAAGAAGAAAATTTCCACTCATATAGAAAATATCCACAACTTCTGCTGGAAAGAATAAACCAGTTCTTATTGTCACATCACCAATAGAGAAAAAGGAAAAAAAACAAAGATAGTAATTTGCTCAACTAGGTATCAACCTTTGAAATGACTCTCGCCTGCACTGCCAAAAACTCGAGCCTCAGTCTCCCGTTCAAGACTTCCTGTTGGATTTCCAAGAGGCATACCATGTGAGTCAATTGACCCAGTACGTAGATAACAATAATATATAAATAAAAGATTTTAGATAGGCAATGCAAAATGCAGTAACTAAACATGTATAACAAAATATTCTAAAGGACTCAAGTATGATGCCTTTAATTATGTTCCGTGCCTCAAGTAGATTTTTATGACACCTTACACTATTATCCACTTTGACTTTTAACACTTTACTCAATTAATCCACTTCTTTCGGTTCTTTTATTCGAATCTATACTTGTTTATTAACTCCGAACTAACCCGTCAAACAAGATAGTCTACACAAGGAATGAAACTTACATCGCATCATTCATAGTGCAGACCAAGACCTGTGTACAATCACGATCCTTCAGCTAGTCTAGCTGGTAGTACCCTGACTCTTGGGACAAGGGGCATATAGCCCAAGGAACCGCGGCTCCATCAACTGAGTTAACTGGGGAAGCCTTACTCGTCCAAACAAAATACCACAAGCACAGATCCGTAAGGGGTGATGCCACCCAACTCTTCAGAGTACTTACCACTGCCCCACTCTGTGATGCTCCTCGAGTAGGTGTGACTCATTGTCGTCTCAGTCGGACCAGAAGGGTGTGCACCCACCATGCAATATTTATCTTTCAATCCACCACAAGCATTAATAAGAATTATGATAACTGACTCATTAAACTAAACATTGATTACATTAACCCATGCCAATTGATCTTGTTTCGATGATCATGAAATCATTGATCTCTAGCTAAACACCTTCCGACTAGATTTCATACATACTAAACGATGCGCACTGAACATGTAACGCCAGTCGCAAGATATCCAACACATTTTAATCATTGTATACAATACTTAAATATATAGCTTGCATCCTTGACCAAGAGTTACACATGTATATTATTATCATCTATAAAGTGCTATACTCCAAACCATTGTCACCATACTCCGCATGGCTAGACGATGCAAGTTCCATTATTTAATATCATATGCCTATAAAATATTTTTACTCAGGAGAAAACCAGATGACCCGGAATCTGATATCTTCATGAAATCCATTGCAAATGAAAATTAAAGAAAATAAATTTCTTATCATAACAAAACTCCGCAAATCTGTGCTCCTCTTGAAGAGCCTTTGTTTTCCTAACTTCTTTAGTTTACAAGTAGGAAGGTAAAAATTTGAGGTTTCCCATGTAATCTGGATTTTCAAAAAAAAAAAAAAAACCATCTCAATGTCAACAGTAATCATATAATTTATTCTAGACATGTTTGCTAAACTTAAAGCCGTGCACCCCTTATTTTATACAAACGATGTTCATGCCAAAAACTTGCTTATCACGTTACCTTTACCTCACACCACATATTTTACGGAAAGGGCTAAACATAGATATAGCTATATTACTTAATTTAGCTGATTATAAACGTGTATATGCTGCAACAACTTTTATAAAAAAAGTGAAGGGAGTGGATCGTTCCCTGTATCTATTTCAATCAGCCACTACCACAAGATTTGTTTTGATCTGCCAATAAAATAACTGGATGCACATACTACGTATGATATGAGTGCTCATGCATGTGCAATGTCATAAACATAGATTACCACGATGCTACAGGCTATACGGATGTTAACAACAATGACATGAGAAATATATGAATATATAGAACAATAAATATATATAATCAGTGTGTTGGTAGGAAAAATAAATCGTAGTTTCAAGCATCAGGGCTCATAGCATGGTATCTATGTATTGTTTACGACATCAGGGCTCATAGCATGGTATCTATGTACTCGTTAGTACTGATTCTTTTACGACCGATTCATTTCCCAAGGAACACTGAGATGTTATAAATTGAAGACGATCCCTGGTCACTTTTATGCACCAAAACAATGAGATTATCGTTAACGGATAATACCACGATGTGCCAACAACAAGAGGAGATGTTGGGGGTAAGGATCCGAGATAAGTATACAACCCCAAAAGTGAATATCCAAAAATTGCAATACATGCGAAAGAACGAAAGGGGAGAGAGTCGATAATCCGTTACCTGATTGCGCGCCTTTTGATTCAACCGATCAACGATCATAGTACTGCAAAGCCTTCCCCTTGCGACGACATTCTTCCTCCTCTCGTTGCAACGGAGCTACGGAGCTTTGCGGCTTGCCAATGGGGAGACACTCTTGTCTCTCTAAGAGAGAGGAAAGAAGAAATCAACTTTGAATGGAAGCGCAAGAAGGAAAGAGATCAATGGGAACTTAAAGGAGAGCAGATCCTTTGCAATACTGTAGAGATCTGCAGTGAATCGGTGGTGCATCCAAGTCGCTCAATCTTGATCAAGCGGTTCGTACGAATTCCCACGATAAGGGCCCAACAAAATAGGAAATTCGTGCGAACCGCTCGATCAAGATCGAGAGGGTCGGATGCACCACATATTTACTGCAAACCTCTACAGTAGTGCAGAAGATCTGCTCTAAACATAAATATCAATTAAGGGTGAAAAAAGGAAGTAAGGTTGTCAAAATTAAGGTGGAATTATGCTCCAAAATATCTCCCCGACATGTGGAATAAAACAAAATACGTGGGTCTAATTTCCATAAATGTACCTAACCTTGATTCCCTCAAAAGGGCATAACTTCCTCATATGAACCCGGATTCACGCATTCTTGGTCTCGTTGGAAAGCTTCCGACGAGATGCTTCTTTCGATTATAATATTGATCAGGTTTTGAATTTTCAAAAAAGCCAAAATATCTGGGGCGTTACAATCACCTATCCCAACATCGACATGCTAACTGCTCAAGTGAAGCATGGAATTCTCATCAAATGTAATATTCCTGCAAATAATAATATTATGCTCAGAAGGGTGATGAATCCATGACTCAACATCGTTATTCTTTCATTTTAGCTAAAAAATCATTGGTAAAATACCTTTAAATAATAATAATTCTCATTATTTATCATTCATCCATTGTTTGTTAATTAGTATTGTATATTTATTACTTATTTAGACCAAATTAAAAGAATAAAGAAGAAAAGAAAAAGAAAAGAAAGAGAAAGTTGTGTATATGAGATAAATACAGACTGACCCGAACCCCGATACTATACCAAGCATTGGAATGGTCAACAAGGAATAAAGTAGGGGGAGATAGGTCCATAACTTATAATAAATAAAGAAAATCAAAATCACATTGTACATATACATCATTTTCACCGTGTACATATGTTTACCTATTTTAGTCATCAATAAAACAACTGCAAATAAAAATAATTTCTTCATCAAAGTTGTTTGTAATAATATTTATTAATTTATAAAAATATCAAAAAATTAATAAATAAATAAATAATTACAATGAACCTAAAAAATCGTAAAATCCAACTTTCTAGGTTCATAAATATTTATAAAAAAACTCCAAATTGACCAAACTCACTTTTAAACTTTGTTTTGTAACCAAGCTATTTATTATTAAAAATATCAAAGTAGAACCGTGTGAGTTTCAACGTTCGGGTCCCTTTGTATATGTACTATATGTATATAAACCTTCTTTTTTATATACAATTCATACTAACTCCATTTAACTTAGTTTTTCTAAATTATTCATAGAAATTAATAAGAAAATATAAAAAAGTAATTTAAAAATAATTGTAAATAAATATCAATAAATCTCAACCAAATCAAAAAGCTGTAAAACCAAACTTCCGAATCTCATAACTCAACCATATGAGTTCCGAACTGACTGTAGTAATTTTAAAGTTTGTTTTATAAAATTATCTATCAAATAAAAGTGGTTTCACTGAAAACGGAGGTCTTCTGGGGAAAAGCATCTTGCATCAGAAAATTCCAAAAGGAAATTACAGTGTGCTCTTTTCATCATAATTGACATCTCGATCAAATCATTTGATTTATATTTATTTTCTATTCCTTAAAATCGACCGCAATTGTATTTTGCATTTCAAAATTGCATAAAAAATACCAAAAACATTCCGCTTAGATAACCGCGTATGAAATTTGATAGGCATAATTCTAGGTTGTTCCTTCGCCTCCTTGAGTTCGACCTTGGGACTTGCCCAAGTAAAATAAATATTTTACGGAAAGGGCTAAACATAGATATAGCTACATTACTTAGTTTAGCTGATTATAAATGTGTATATGCTGCAACAACTTTTATAAAATAAAAAGTGAAGGGAGTGGATCGTTCCCTGTATCTATTTCAATCAGCCACTGCCATAAGATTTGTTTGATCTGCCAATAAAATAACTGGATGCACATACTACGTATGATATGAGTGCTCATGCATGTGCAATGTCATAAACATACATTACCACGATGCTACAGGCTATACGGATGTTAACGACAATGCCACGAGGAATATATGAATATATATATAGTCGGTATGTTGGTAGGAAAAATAAATCGTAGTTTCAAGCAACAGGGCTCATAGCATGGTATCTATGTACTCGTTAGTACTTATTTTTTTACGATCGATTCATTTCCCAAGGTACACTGAGATGTTATAAATTGAAGACGATCCCTGGTCACTTTTATGCACCAAAACAATGAGATGATTATTAAAGGATAATACCACGATGTTTGCACCAAAACAATGAGATGATCGTTGACGGATAATGCCACGATGTTCCAACGAGGAGATGTTGGGGTAAAGATCCGAGATAAGTATACAACACCAAAAGAGAATATCCAAAAATTGCAATACACGTGAAAGAACGAAAGGGGAGAGAGTCGATAATCCGTTACCTGATTGCGAGCCTTTTGGTTCGACCGATCAACGATCAGAATACTGCAAAGCCTTCCCCTTGCGACGACATTCTTCCTCCTCTCGTTGCAACGGAGCTACGGAGCTTTGCGGCTTGCCAATGGGGAGACACTCTTGTCTCTCTAAGAGAGAGGAAAGAAGAAATCAACTTTGAATGGAAGCGCAAGAAGGAAAGAGATCAATGGGAACTTAAAGGAAAGCAGATCCTTTGCAATACTGTAGAGATCTGCAGTGAATCAGTGGTGCATCCAAGTCGCTCAATCTTGATCGAGCGGTTCGTACGAATTCCCACGATAAGGGCCCAACAAAATAGGAAATTCGTGCGAACCGCTCGATCAAGATCGAGAGGGTCGGATGCACCCCAGATTTACTGCAAACCTCTGCAGTAGTGCAGAAGATCTGCTCTAAACATAAATATCAATTAAGGGTGAAAAAAAGGAAGTAAGGTTGTCAAAATTAAGGTGGAATTATGCTCCAAAATATCTCCCCGACATGTGGAATAAAACAAAATACGTGGGTCTAATTTCCATAAATGTACCTAACCTTGATTCCCTCAAAAGGGCATAACTTCCTCATACGAAGTCGGATTCACGCATTCTTGGTCTCGTTGAAAAGCTTCCGACGAGATGCTTCTTTCGATTATAATATTGATCAGGTTTTGAATTTTCAAAAAAGCCAAAATATCCGGGGCGTTACAATCACCTATCCCTACATCAACATGCTAACTGCTCAAGTGAAGCATGGAATTCTCATCAAATGTAATATTCCTGCAAATAATAATATTATGCTCAGAAGGGTGATGAATCCATGACTCAACATCGTTATTCTTTCATTTTAGCTAAAAAATCATTGGTAAAATACCTTTAAATAATAATAATTCTCATTATTTATCATTCATCCATTGTTTGTTAATTAGTATTGTATATTTATTACTTATTTAGACCAAATTAAAAGAATAAAGAAGAAAAGAAAAAGAAAAGAAAGAGAAAGTTGTGTATATGAGATAAATACAGACTGACCCGAACCCCGATACTATACCAAGCATTGGAATGGTCAACAAGGAATAAAGTAAGGGGAGATAGGCCCATAACTTATAATAATTAAAGAAAATCAAAATCACATTGTACATATACATCATTTTCACCGTGTACATATGTTTACCTATTTTAGCCATCAATAAAACAACTGCAAATAAAAATAATTTCTTCATCAAAGTTGTTTGTAATAATATTTATTAATTTATAAAAATATCAATAAATAAATAAATAAATAATTACAATGAACCTAAAAAATCGTAAAATCCAACTTTCTAGGTTCATAAATATTTATAAAAAAACTCCAAATTGACCAAACTCACTTTTAAACTTTGTTTTGTAACCAAGCTATTTATTATTAAAAATATCAAAGTGGAACCATGGGAGTTTCAGCGTTCGGGTCCCTTTGTATATGTACTATATGTATATAAACCTTCTTTTTTATATAAAATTCATACTAACTCCATTTAACTTAGTTTTTCTAAATTATTCATAGAAATTAATAAGAAAATATAAAAAAATAATTTAAAAATAATTGTGAATAAATATCAATAAATCTCAACCAAATCAAAAAGCTGTAAAACCAAACTTCCGAATCTCATAACTCAACCATATGAGCTCCGAACTGACTGTAGTAATTTTAAAGTTTGTTTTATAAAATTATCTATCAAATAAAAGTGGTTTCACTGAAAACGGAAGTCTTCTGGGGAAAAGCATCTTACATCAGAAAATTCCAAAAGGAAATTACAGTGTGTTCTTTTCATCATAATTGACATCTCGATCAAGTCATAATTTTTGGACATCATTTGATTGATATTTATTTTCTATTCCTTAAAATCGACCGCAATTGTATTTTCTATTTCTCCTACCTCCATCTTGTGACAATAGTTGAGGACACTGTGGTGTTCCTCCCGAGGAATACACCGATGTCGGACACTATCCTCCCCTTCATGGTAAAGGATGGGATCCTTCCAATGGTATGACTTGGCCTTCACAAGGAAAGTCTCAAGTCGTTGCCTAGTCCAACCTTGTGCAACTTTCCCGACAACAAGATAGTTCATAATGCCAGCATACCATGGAAGCGAGGTGACAACAAGAATCGTCTCGTCTGGAAATGTCTCGAAAATGGGTGTAGTGAACTCAAAAGTCCCATGAATCTCTAATCTGGAGAGGCGATCTGCCACAACATACTTTACTCTAGGTTTATCATTAGTCTCAACATGAAACTTCTGAAGTAGACGGATCCATCTAGAAAGACATGCCTTGGCTTCTTTCTTATCCATTAAGTACCTGATGGTAGTGTGGTCTGTGAAAATGGTAGTATTAGATATAATGATGTAAGATCTGAATTTATTTAAGGCAAAGACTATGAATAGCATTTGTTTCTCTATAACAGTCTAATTTTGCTGGGTGAAATCCAAAGTCCTACTAGCATAGTGAATATCATACGGAAGGCCATCACTCCTCTATCATAAAACATCCCCTACAACAAAATACGAGGCATCTGCCATGATCTCGAATGGGAGAGACCAATCGGGTAGCTGAAGGACAGGTACCTGTACAACCCGATTCTTGAGAGTCTCAAATGATAAAAGACACTTGTCATCTATAAGGAACTCGATGTATTTCGTGAGAAGATTAGTAAGCGGTCGAAAAATTCGACTAAAGTCGTAAATGAATCGTGGATAGAATCTGACATGCTTCATAAAAGACCACAACTCTTCAGATTTAATGGTGGAATGAGCTTCTTGAAGATGCCCACCTTGGACGGATCAACCTCTATGCCCATATTGGAGATGATATGACAAATTACCATCCCCTAAGTCATATGAAATGACACTTCTCCTAAGATAACACAAGATAGACTTCCGCAAAGTGCTGAAGCACACTGTCTAGGTTAGAAAGGCAAGCACCAAAATCATCGCCATAGACTGAGAAGTCATCCATGAAGACCTCAAAAAATTCACCCACCACAAAATGGAAATAATATACCTTTGGAATGTAGATGGGGCATTACATAAACCAAAAGGAATCTGCCTAAAAGCATACGTTCTGACGGACAGGTGAGTTCATTTTTTCCTGGTCTTCAGGCATAATGGCCACATGATTATATCCCGAGTATCCATCAAGAAAGTAGTAATGACTCTTTCGAAATCTCTCAATAATGTGATTAATTAATGGTAGTGGGAAGTTATCCTTCTTGATCGCCTGATTCAATCGGCTATAGTCCACGTCAACTCGCCAAGAAGTTGGTACTGGGATAGTAATATCATCCCCATCCTTAGTGATAACTATAGTGATACTCGTCTTCTTGGGTACCACATGAAGTGGATGAAACCATTTAGAGTCGGAGATGGGATAGATAAAATTGGCACTCCACTACTTGGAAATTTCCTTCATAATCACCTCTCAAAGATTCGGGTTCAGCCTGCACTAAAACTCACGAGATGGTATGGCATCATCCTCTAAAAAGAGGTGTTGGGAGCACAGTGCCCGACTAATCCCGTGGAGATCTGCTACTGACCATCCGATCACCTTGTGATTGCTTTCAAGGACCTCCATAAGACGATATTCTTAATCATTTATCAAATCAACAGAGATTATGACTGGAAAAATTTTGGGCCCTCCTACGAGGAATCGTTTGGTCATGCTCTGTGGTAACGACTTCAGCTTAGGGTGGGTGGGAGTGGGTAAATCTGGCTTTCTAAGGGTCTGAGTGAATGCAACTAGATCTGTATGTGAAAACTCTCTCTAATCATCTGATGGAGGCTTCCCTACTAATGACTGACAAGACTATACTGGCTCGGTACCCATACTGGTTGTAGGCTCTACAGAAATCAAACACAAAATATGCTCATCAAAATCATGCCAATCAAAATCCATGTCGGAATCGGAGGGATCAATGACTGGAAATCCGACGACTCTGAAATCGTGACAAGATAATGTGAAACTAGATCTACCGAAACTGCTTCATCATCTATAATCACAAAATCACCCTCATATTGGATGTTTGGCTCTATATCTGATGTCTGCTCTAATATGGTTCTGGCAATAGAATTCTCGATCATCTCTATTTGTATACTCTCACTGTCGATGCAAAAGTACACCTTCCTACTACCATAATCAGACACAACCTTTGTTGTCTCTAGAAAAGGTTAGCCTAATATGATCGGGGTATCATCACACGTTCAGAGATATCCATTTCAAACATGACGAAGGCCACAGGGAATTGCAAACCCTGAATGGTAACAACAACACCCTTGAGTAACCCCTTTGGCCTATTGGCCGATCTATTAGCAAACTGAAGAACTGTCCTACTTGGTCTAAGAGGCCCAAACTCCAACATGTCGAGCAAAGCAGAAGGAAGAAGGTTAATCGAAGAACTTCTAATAGAGTACGATCAAATCTTTTCTCATGAATCTGACATCTGACATATGGATCTCCTGTGTCTGGTCTTTTGGTTGGAAGACGATTCTGGATGGTATAATAGGTTGCCTTCATGAGCACATGGATCTCTGAACAATGGTTGTGCCTCTTCTTCCTATGGATAGTGGTATTCTCTCTAAGGCTCTTCTGGAAAAGAGGTATGTGTGCCAAGACCTCTTAAAGAGTCAGCTGGATCTGTAATCTATCAATCATGCTCTCGATGAACTCTATGATTTTCTCTTTTATTTCTTTTTCCTAAGCAGAGTGCTTGAGGAAAAAGAACAGATGAACCCTTCTCAAAAGTATGAGGGTCAGAAACAAGAAAAGACATCCTCACATGTGTATGACTAGCATCAATAAGATCATCACCATTACCACAAGATGAACTACTAGTAGAAGAAGAAACCTTTCTTTTATTTTTCTTTTTGAATTTTCTATTTTGTACATTTTTTGTATTTTTCTATCCTAGTCTTTAAATACAAATAAAGGAATATCAGCATGTGTATATGTACATGTGAACTTGGTGGCATCAGCACCACCATTAGCAGTATGTATAGCGACCTCGACATCGCTCTCTGGCTCAACAAGTACTGTGGCATCAACACCACCGTCTGCAACTAGAAGTATAATGGCATCGGTACTGTCCTCTCAATTCTCAGGATGGGTGGCATCAACACCACCTATCAGCAACTGGTATAGCAGCATCAACACCGCTCTCCAACTCATCTGGTTCGCCTGAATCTGCATGTGCATCCTCTCCTTGCCTAGATGTGGTATTATCGGCTAGAACTCTTCTGCTCCTAAGTGTCAAAAAATCAACGTCACATAAATAAGGAATATTATCAAATACCTCACTATAGATTGTAGGCATTATCGAATGTACCTGCTCGGACTTCCTCTTCAGATTGTTCAGATTGGGCTCAATCTGAGCAGGAATGGAGGTCTTACCCTTGATGATCTCTATCATCTCGTGTCTAAACTCATCCATATATCGCCTAAAAGCTGTGTGCTGCTATGAAATCATGCGTGCAAGATCCTCTAAATCTGGGTTTTCATACAAAGGAGTATGAGACCCGGATGAGTTGCCTCTTTGAAAATGAGGCTGCTAAGTATAATGATGCTGCTGGGAATAAGAGTGGGACTGCTACTGAGTATAAGAGTGCTGAGTTGGGTGTGAACCCTATCTCCATTGTGTTCTTTGCTATGGTGGACAAGGACTGGAGTGGGTCTGCTCTCTACTCTACCCTGTATGTGCCTGGGGCTGTTGCTAGGATGAAGCACCTCCTACAGACCAACAAAAATCGAGATGGTCACGACGGATCCTTGGCTATTGTGGGTAGTGATTGTAACAAATATGTGGTAAATTAGTAATAGGTTGATCACCCTAGTAGACCACCATTTGAATATTAGAAGATGGTAGTTGTTGTGTCTGGTACTGGGGAGTATGTTGTGCTGGCTCAGAATGGATATGATGAACATGTTGTGTCCGAGTTTAAGAATATAGAATATGGCTCCCCGAATCAGCTTGTTCTTGTGAAGAAGGTGTAGAAGCCATTTGTACCTCCTGATGGTACATGATCTGTGTCTTCAGGCCACTTAAAAACTAGGTTAGCTCATCAATCTTGTCAAGCTTATCTAGACCCTAGCACTTATTCTCTGTAACCTCCATGTGGTCTAACTTCTAGAAAATGATCCCCATATCAGCAGATGAGGACTCTACTGTGGTGCTGCAATAGAAGAAGAACCAACCTCAATATGTGCCACTCTAGAGTGTTGTAATGATGAGGAGGCTTCACATGAGTGTAGAATCGAGTTTGGGTCATAGTAGTCTAGTTCACTGTCATCTCCTCGTAAATGGCCCAGACTTTATCCTCATGCTTGGAGAAGTAGGAACCTTCATATGAAGCATAAACTAGACCATGTAACTCAGGTGTCAGCCCATAAAAGTAAATCTAAATGAGATTGGGCTTGCTAATATCATGATGGGGACACCTCTCACTGAGCTCTCTCAAACAATCCCATGCCTCGTGAAACTGCTCGTTCGGAAGAATGGTGAAATTGCTAATCATGTCTCTCACTGATTCGTCTAACCGAGTGGACAATACTTGTTCAAGTACTCAGTCCTCAACTGCTCCCAAGTAGTGACAATTCTCCTAAGATGCTCCAGCTAGTAGGTTGCTCTATCGACCAAGGAGAATGTGAATGCTATCATCTATATGGTATCCTCATCCACAAGACTGTTGTGTACAATACTACAAATCATCTCAAAGTCCTAAAGATTATAGATGTGGCTCCTCAATAGAATGCCCATGGAACTTGGGTAAAAGATGAACTGTCTGAGTATGAAGCTCAATGCCACTAAGAATGGTAGGCAAACGAATCCACCAATGTGTAGTAGTTGCACCAGGGTTGTACAACCCCTTCATTGTGCAGGCAGGTCTAGGTGGAATATCATCCCCTCCAACTTGTGGAATCTCAGCTCTTCGACCCTCATGTCTCTTAATATCATCTCCATTGGTATCATCATGAATATCATCCGCTCTCTGCTCTACTCTCCTCTGTCTCATCTGTGTAAACTCAGCTCTAGCCTCAGTCGTCACCCTTACTTGCTCCCTAATATAATTCTGCATGGATTTGATGGAAGCAAGTAGGTTATTGTTGATCGCTTCCTGATCGATCACTACTGAAGTGGTCTATGGCTATTAGGGTGCTTTCCTAACCATTGTGTTTGCCTCTAGAAATGAGAAATAATCTATATCAAGCTCTAATAGGTTAACATAAAGAGGTTGAAACTATTGTGTAAAAGATTGTGATGAAGAAGAATAGTGGTCAAGAGGAAAAAGAGTGGAAGTGAACTCGGGTTCAAAGAGAAGGTTTAGGCTTTATTGAATCGACCTAGATGAATGGGGAGGTTCGCTGAATATCGGTACCGCAAGAGTCGGCCTAAGAGATCTCCCGTCATCGTGCTCATAGACAAAGAAAGAAGAGAGGTGGAAATAGATGAAAAACAAGAGATGGGATTTGGACTACTCACAAAACAAACACAAAGTAACCTCAAATTCACCAACTAAACACAAATGGATACCGTGAAGGTCCAGTCTTTTATCTTTTTAATTTTAGAGTTTAGTAATGCAAATAGTTACTTAACAACAAAACACATAGGGTGATGTCACCTTATCTCCTAGTGTACATCCTCAAACCTCCCCAAACAGTGGTACCATCTGCCTGGGCTGCCAGGTTATATCATGCCCAAAGGGAGATAAGAGCTGGAGCACACCAAAGCAATTTTCTAAGGTTGGAGGCAAGTGCTTGCAGCTGCGACCGTACACTAAAGAGTGATGTACATGTGCTTAAGGCACAAGTCCAGGGATTTGGGCTCTATCCTTATGGCAACGTCCTCACCCACTCTGTGTAGAGGTAAGTACCTGTATACAATGAGGGGGTTTCTCTCCCCAATACATGATCTTATGTTTAATTTTAGCTAGGAGTCCCAATTTTGTTTTTGGTTGTTACTTTTTTTTAGTATTTTCAAATAATATCGCCTAATGAAATTTCCAAGTTCCTTTTTATCCTAAGTGAGAAAAAATGAGGGAGGAAATTGGAAAAGCCAACGTGCGATGAAATAAATGATGCAGGAAAGGATAGAAGATGCGTACCTTGTCGCTCGCACTCTACATGCAATATGATATGCACATAAAAATAAAATCTAACCTAAATGATGCATGACAAATGTCCTAGCAGAAATTTCTATTATCAGGAAAGAACCAATTATTTGACTAAGTCCAAACTACACACTACTCCATAGGAACAAGAATTTTATTAGGGGGTTTGGACATATTATTTACCTAGCTCAACCAAGATAATAAAAATCTACACTAATGGGATAAAACACACAAAATCCATGAGAAACAAAATAAGAAAAGGCAAAGAAAACAAAACTCCGGTGAGGTCCCCTGAGTGCACCGGTACTTGGTAAAACAGATCCCACAAACATAAAGTGTCCAAAGTCTCCAAGGAAAACAGAAAATGACAAGTGCTGAAATTATTAAAAATTAAATAAAAAATAAAATGAAAATAAAATGGCTAAAAATATGCTCAAAAGCTTCTTCTAAATCTTCTACTTCTCTTATGCTCTCCTGCTAGTCGATGAAGAAACGATTGGCCTCTAGTTTGCTCGGGTGCATCGGCGCTCCTAGAAACTCCGCCCTCGTTCGTTAGGTCCTTGTAGAAAAAGGAAACACAAGATTATGCCATAAAAATATATGAAAATAAAGCAAATAAAACAAAGCAGGAAATGACTGAAATAAAGACAAGTGAAATAAAAGAAATAAAGTATGTACAAAAAACAAGAGTAGAAGGCAAAGAAAGAGACCTAACTACCCTCACCGTGCCTCCCCGGCAACGAAACTAAAGAGGACCCGATTCTGTACCCCTTTACTCATGCATCATATCATGTAAACACCCCTTTTTCACTCTTTGTTCTAACTTTCCTTCACTAACATGATTTAATATGCACCACAACCAAATACTTGTAAAATAGAATAATCAACATGATTACTAGACCACACCTTTATGGGTGTTTTGCAGTCAATAGTACTCCGATTGATCAAGTAACAAGTTGTATTCACAACTTCAATGTAGAATGCGCTACCAAGTCCAAAATTAGAGATAATGCACATTGCTCTCTCCAACAATGTCTTGTTTATTCATTGTGCAACTCCGTTCTGTAGTGGTGCATCTCTAACGATGCGATTTCTCGCAACACCATCCTCCTTGTAGAATGTATTAAACTCTAACAAACAGAACTCCAACATGTTATCTGTATGAAGACGCTTTACCTTCTTAGAGGTATGGTTCTCCACCAAAATCTTCCACTACTAGAGGTTTAAAATTTCTTGCTCTTGTACATCATCATGCTCACCCAAATCATCCTTAAGTAATCATCAATAATAGAGAGAAAATACCAGGTACCTCCCAAAGATGAGACCCGTGAAGGGCCCCAACAATCAGCATGGATGTAGTCGAGCGTCTCCTTCGTTCTGTGAATAGCTTTATTGAGTTGCTTCCTTTGTTGTTTCCCGAACACACAATGCTCATAAAACTCCATCTTGGATCCTTCGAGATCCTCAATGAGACCTTTTTTACCAGGGACATTCATATGCCATAATTCTGACTCTGATCTCATGAATTATGGTGCCACTACAATAGAGTCGTAACTGTAAACCAATGCATGATGTATAGGATCTTTTGCTTGTTGGCCTTGATGACAACCACCACAGCTTTGACGACTTGCATAACTCTGATTTTCCCCAAAATACCCTTCTTAATTCTTGCGAATTAGATGTTTCAATTCATTGCAGTCAGGAAATCAGAGATCAATAAAAAATAACCACACAATTCTATGAATTAATAAATTAAGCAAGACGTGGTTTTATGTTTATTTAACCTAGGCAAGTGATGAATATCCATTTCATCACCTTTATTCTATCATTTTGGCCTTAAAAACCCTAGCCAATGCATGTAAATAACATTATTTCGTACAAATTAACATTCATTATGTGTTACATTTATTGTATATCAAACATTGTTTTTAATGCTGAAATTATAGAATAAAGAAAAGAAAAAGAATAAAATATTAAATGTATTTAATGACCCTAAACCTCAAGACCAAGTTAATAATTGATTTGGTCGACAAGGAATAAAGTAGGGGGAGATAAGGGCCAAAAATCACCTAAAAACCCTATTCTTTTATTCATCAATAAGTCCTTTTTGGGACCTATTTTACTCTTTATTATTCATTCATCGAATCAATAAACTTTGTACATGAAAGTTGTAGATAAAAATGTATAAAAATGCAAAATTGATTTCATACAAAAATAATATATAATGTTCATTTACATACAAAATAAAAAGCTGTAAATCAAACTTCCCAGACCTGTATCTCTAAATAAAAACTCAAAAGGTATCAAAACCACCTTTAATTGTATATAACTTTCAATAACTTATTTAATGAAGGTGGTTTCATATTTTTTGGAGCTAAGGTGTGAAGTTAGGTTTTGAACCCCTACTCGAATAAAATATTCTTTTTATTTATTTCTTATTATTTCTATAATCATATATTTTTATAATATTGTAAATATTATATATATCACATGTACATATTAAAATAAAACAAATTCTTCAAAAATAAATAAAAATAAATATGTAAATAAAAATATATAAATGGATCATCTATATTTATACAGGTAAATAAATAAAAGTAAAAACAATTATTTTATTCTTTTTTCCATTTATATTTTTATACTCGTGTAAATATTATTTATATTCTATTAAAAATATAGAAATAAAATAAAACCAAAGAAAATACATTAAAATAAATAATATAGTCAAATACATAAATACATATACCTATACATATACCTACATAATATACACTCCTATTTATTTAATTGTACATAATACATCAAAAAAATACAATAACAATATATATATGTGTACCTAAAAATAAGCTATAATATATAAAATATGAGAATAAAATAATAAAATCAGAAATATAAAATGAAAATAAAATATCCAAAACATAAATGAATATGCCTATAAATATATTCTCAAAATTAACTTGTAATAAATAAACCCAAAAAAGTAAATAAAAATCATATTAAAATGCTACATAAAAAATAAACATTTTTTATTTTAAACTTAAAAATTAATAAAATCATTTACTGTTTTGAATTAATTCATTTAGAATAATTTGGATTGTTTTGTCCTACAGTGTCCTACATGGACTAATCACAACCCGGGGAATGTTAACCCACGTCAACTCCCCATCTTCTCTTCTGCTTTGTCGGGAACGTCGTTTCCCCACTTTTCCTCCATATTTCCCGCTCGATCCATCGATCTTTTTCATCATTTCTTCATGCCACGATCAACGTACGCCATCCATGATTCTCGTTGATTTCATAGATATCTTGTACGTAACCCATGTTCTTCCTAATTCATCGAGCAATAAGGTAGCTCATACATGTGTACAAATGAGAACCTTCTTCCTCATCACAACTTTGGTCATTTTCGGAGTCCCTTAGCCCTTCCACCTTGGCCTAGTGTGAATCCCAGTGACTGGGAGAGGTCCCATGAGGTCTGAAGTGGCTTAAGGAGGAGAAGGTGCACCCCATGGTGGTGTCCCGACCATCTCTGCTCCCTGGCATCAAAACCCAGGTATGAACTACTCGTTTACTTTCTTTGGGCTAGAATTAATCCTATATTATAATTCGTGCATTTTATTTTCTGTTTAACTAGTTATTTAGCCAAGATTAGCTCAGTAACCCTGCCGAAGCTCTAGAGCTCCAGCCACTGTTTCACCTTGTTTCATACTCGTTCCAACTACCATTTTCGCTCTATTTCCTTCCCATCTCACTTCTTCATTATATCCCATGCTCCAATCACTCAGATCTACCTTAAATTTGAGTCTCGAGGTACAATTTCCATCACCTCGTCAGACCTCTTCATCGCCACCTCCATTTCATTACATTCCATGCCTAATCAGGTCGAGGCAATTTGCCCTTGACTCGTGGTCTTCTTTATGCATGTCTCCGGTTGAACATGTCCCTATTTGGGACAAATCGCCTCCAAGTTTGCTCCTCCAGGTGCCCTGGAATTCAGCGATTTGCCAAGACTCCTCGTTGAGTTTTGGACCCATTGAGTGGTACCATCAGATGTGGATTGGCATCAAGAACGTAGAAAGCACCTCGGCGTCGCGGGAGCAGCTTCGGAGCTCAAGGAATCGTTGCAGTGGGATCCAACACTGTTCGATGGAGCCCCATACTCCAGATTGCATCAGAGGCGTCGGACCATCCAGAGCCTAGACCGTTAGATCTCTTCCTGAGATCTAATCACAGATGTCCAGCCTCGAACCGGTATCAACCGCGCGGATGATGCCACGTGTATAAGTGAAGTTCATCCCACCGTCCATCTCCATGCATGTTGGGGTAATTTGCATATCTCTCCCCACTATTTTTTAGATTTATTGATTAGTTTTGTAAATAAAATGCGTAGTATTAATAAAATGAGACATTTTGCATAAAGGACCTTGTATTTGTCCCATATTGCTTTTTCTTCCAGATCAGCTCAGCTCACTTGTCGTCCCATATGAGCTGGGCAAATTGTATGTATACCCTTGGGGTTTTTGTGTTTATATTTAGTCCAATAAAATTTAATATATGTTGTATGTTTTTGGAAAAATAACACATGAGCCCCTAATTTGTATTTTATTTGCAAAAATGCCCTTCCAAGTACATGTAATTTTGGTGCTTTAATTTCATTTATTAAAAATAGCACACGTACCCTAAAAATTATGCAAAATAGGGTTATATGCCCGCTAGTATGAATTTTCACGCCCTATATTTATTTTGGCATTTTTGGTATATTAAATATTTTTAAAATTCATATGAGTATGTTTTTATCTCTGTCTAATTTATAAAATACCATAAAATAGAATAATTATTTGAAAAATCTCAAAAAAATTATATGTTGTCTATTTTAGTATGCTTTCATTCCAGACCAAAAATCACTAAAAATAAAAAGGCAAAAACATAAAAGTTAAAAAGCTCCAAAATCCACAAAAATATTAAAAATCATCAAAAATCCCAAAAATACTTATTTTTGTCTCTGAATTTTCTTTATGTGATTATATATTTATTATAATTAACTTGGAGAATTTTGGATTTTATTTGCAATTTTTAATCTTCAATTCAATTCGACCGATTTATTAGCTCCCTGATTTGTGATGTTTTTAACTTTAAAAATCCATAAAATTTAGCAAAATTCTTGAAAAATCATAAAAACATTAGAAAATCATGTAAAATCCCAAAACATGTTATTTTGTAATTTTTATTTATTTGTAATAGTATATATAATTACTTTATCCTATATTATATATATATACATTATATATTCTTATATTACATATATAAAAAAGAAATTAAAAATTAGAAAATCTAAAGAAATAAAATCAATATAAATAAATAAATATAAATTAAAGTATATTAATAAATACTAAAATAAAAAACCCACAAAACAATAAAAATGGACAAGAGAAAAGAATAAAATTTTGAGCTTAATCGCTTGATCTACCATTTGCTCCCTGAGTTCGACCTCCACACATATTTACTTGCTATACACTTTAGGATTGTAGAGTTATAATAAATTTTAACTCCACATATTTTTGTTATTCATTGCTAGTATTTTATTGTGGGTTAATTGTTAATTGATTGGGATTTCATGAGTGATCACCACATCGAATTGATTTCTCACCTTGTGAGATTTCTAGACCCTCGCAAAACACTAGTTATCAAATGGTACCTTGGCCGAGGAGTAACGCCGCATAGATTGGAGTATTTATTTGTTTCTCTTCTCTTATCTATACATGATGATTTGTTTATTTATTTTCATATTTTTGGTATTATTTGTGAATTATCTAACACCTCTCCTTGTTTGAATTTTATGCAAGGGACTGCTACACGAGGGAGGACTTCTTAGAAGGACCTGTGCACCCAAGCAAGGCAGAATCGACTTTCTAACTTAGCTGGTAGGAGAGAGCACCAAAAGAAGACTTGGAAAGATTTTTGAGACAGTCTCTTTTTATTTTTATTTCATTTTGTAACTAAAGTGAGAGAGAGAGAGACAACAATTATTTGTAATAATTTAGACTCTCATTGATTTGATTACTTCACGAGGTCCATTGAATGCGTGATTGTTCGCTTGGGGGCCTCGTCGGTTTTGCTGCATTTTCTTTGATTTATTTTCATTTGTTTCTCGACTTTTTTTTATTTATTTTGTGTGTATGAGCCCTATCTTAGGATGTGCTTGATCGATAGATTAAGGTCCCAAGCCCCTAATTATATTTGCTTGTACCTATAGATTCATGCTTGAACTTAGTCAAATCGAATTATTGACTATTTAGACTTGAGATCACGTGTTGCGAGAAGCTCTATACAGCGCTTGCAGGACCCGTTGTGGCGGGAACTGATGAGCTTCCAAGATAAGACTCTAGGTCTCATATGTAGGTGGTTAGCATCTGGTGCTTCATGATAATAACATATTCTATCCAAGGCGATTTCATTTGCTTGCATCTCATATAGTGTAGGTTTCAATTCTATTATGCATCCCACATAGGGATCACTGGGAAGCACTGCAAGTCTTCTGACTTTGCATGCATCATTGATTCTTGACTTGCATGGCTTTTTCGACCCTCTCCATCTGATTTTGATCACTTAAGATGTTAATGTAATTGAAAACTCGTTAGGCTCGTGCATTGAAAAATAAAAAAATGATAACCCAAATAAAATCAGGTCTGCTAACTCTTTTGGACTTTTAAAATAAATATAATGGACTTATTGTCTTGGGGAGAGCAACCCCTCATTTTATGTGAATTTTATTCTTACGTACACACTAAGGATTAGTGTCCCAATCCCAAGCCTACCTATGTGTTTGTACAACTTTTTGAAAACTCACCTAATGCTAAAATGGAAAAGATAAAAGACCACCATCTCGGTCTTCACTGTGTTGAGTAGGTGAACATGGGGTTTGCTTTGTACATTGATTGTAATTTTGGGTCCATCAACGTTTATCATTCTTTGAATTTGCATATCCCTGAGTGTGAGTTATTTTGATCATCGAGTCTTCCTTCCTCCATTGTTTATATCTATCCTCTTTGCATCCGTGTTGTGATATCGGGTCTTGATCTTCACCTTCTTTGCCAGATTTTACGACTTTCTTCTCGCCCATATCACCCTATCTCTAGTCCGGTTCAAGGAGTCTCTTTTCTTGGACATTTTGTCTTTGTTTCACTATTCTCTCCCAACCTTCTCATTCCCTCTATGTCATCCCTTCTTTCACCCAGAAGTGCTGTGCTACTAGAAGAGGCCCTCATAGAGGTTGTGATTGCATGAGTTATTTCAGTAAGTCAGACAGGTTTGAGGATGCTGAGATTGGTATGTTACGTTGGGTGGATCTGACATTGATATGTGCATAAATATTCTTGAGGATTTTGATTATGGCACAATTACAGGTGTGATTGTTTATTGAGGATTTTTGATCTCGCACATCGAATTGAAGATGTGATTGATTCCTGATGGTTTGATGATGATTTCTTGAGCCATGATCGTACGATCTCTTATTTGATTCCGCTCGTCTTGATTCAGATGATTGATGTACTACCACTTCCTGTGCTTCAAAGTGACGGTGCTCAGAACCCTCACAATTTCACTCATCTTCTCGACTGATCCATCTCCCATCTCCTGGCTCTTCTCCCCCCATTTAGCATATAGAGGATATCTTTCTGACATCTTGATCCATCTCAGCTGGTTTGATTATATTGAGGGACTGCATTGTAATTGCCGTGATGATCTCTTATCCCTATTATAACCTTATGCCCTCCTACTGATTATTGATTAATCATTTTTAGGACCTGAGACTTGATGCAGGTACTTCCCGGATTCGATTGGCTTTGTTTGCATTACTCCCCGAGGACTATCTACGAGGGGGGGGGCAACATTTTCTTTTCGATCGATTTCACTCACTGCTTGTGTGCCCATCTTAGTGGATCACGAAACTGAGTCGTCTGATATGAGCTATTGGTCTCACTGTCTGATTATGTATCCGATCTGTCGGAGCACGAGACCATTTGTTTGGACTCCTTTGAGTCTTATTTCCTTAACGATCCTCGTAAGGATGAGTCATATTCTTCTGATTATTCCATGCCTAGTTCACAACACTCTTCGAGGGTTATCTACAAGAGATTGTGGCATCTTCTAGAACTTTCGATCTCTTCTGCTGGGTAGACGAGCTGCTGCCTACTGAGACCGCTTCTGCTGATATGTCTGATGGATCCGACTTCCTTGAGTCTTCTCTCCTTGACGACCCTTGCAAGGATGAGTTCTGTTTTGATGATTCATTGCATAGTATGTATCCCTCCAATAGGGTTATATGTGAGAGGATACATCATTTTGTGGCCACTCGGCTTCACTTATGGCGTCTCTGATCTGGTTGAGCACGAAGTTGAGTCTTCTAATTTGTGTACTCGATCTCATCTCTGGTTATGTATCCTCTCTGGTGGATCATGAGACCAAGTCTTCTGGTTATTCTGAGATCTCCAATCCTTCTGAGTCTACTCACCTTGACGACCCTCGCAAGGTTGAGCTTTGTCGGGCAATATTCGATGTGTTCTCGATCTTTCAACCTTATGTCCACCGGATATTGAGCTACGTAGAGAGTCTCCTGTTCTTCATTTTTCGTATCTTTATAAGACTATGATTGACTTGGAGGATTCTATACTGATCCTTCTTCCTTCATGTCTGATTGTATCAGTTTTTCTCCTTCATGTATTTTGTCCTAAGTATAGGGTGGGCGCACCTATTATGTTGTTCTTTCTCCATTTTGTTTCATCACTTTTGTTGTTGCCTATACTAGGGCTATCTTAACCTAAGTATGGGGGGGGGAGTGATGTGTATATTCACCCAACATATTTTATCTCTTTTTATCAATTTTTTCTTCTTGATCACCTCCACTATCTCCTCTCTTGATGATTTTCTCTGCTATACTTAGGGATATCTTACCCTAAGTGTAGCGGGAGACAGACTAAGTTGTGATCTTTGTATTCCCACCCTCGACCCTCCCTACATGTAGAGACAACCTGTTATACTTAGGATTTTTTGTTCCTAATTATGGGGGGGGTCGACTTCTCATTCATTTATTTCTTCATTCCTTATTTAGTCATTGCAGTATAGGCTTTTCTATACTTAGTACGAGCTACGTCTTCTCTTTTTCCTCTCAATCTATGAAGCCATAGATCAAGATAAGTACATGAGGGTCGTATATACTATGTATATACTTTAGCCATAACTCATACTTTCATGTTTTAAAATAAGTATGGATAAAATGCTACATATACATATACAATTAATTAAATAAATTAATAAAAATGCATATTATTCCTCAAATTCTTTTTGTACATACTGATTAATAAATCAGGGTAAAACTATTTTTGCAAAATGATTTGAAAAATGGTTTGACCTATTTGGAAAATATTTTGTAAAATATTTTCAACCTTTGTAAAATTGCTTTGATTCGTGAAATTTCTTTTCTTTATGTGAAATAAAATACTTTAAAATCCTATTTGTAAATGGTTTTGAAAAATGGTTGAAAAAATATTTTAAAAAATCTATATATAATGTTTGAAAAATCTTTGCAAAATGGTTTTCAAATGTTTGTAAATATTTGCAAATTTTTTTTTTACTATAGTTTTCAAAATTGTTTTCAAATAAGTTTTGAGGAATATATGAATCATTTAAACAAACTGTTTACAATTGTATATACATACCTATAAAAATAACTAACATTCAACCTGTGAATTCTTTGAACTCTTAATTCTTGTAAATAAATAAAAAGAGGCACGCCCCTGTAAATAGCTGCACATATTTCCTAATTGTGCCAAAAGTATTTTTATTTTAAACTCCAAAAATATTTGGAAGATCTTTTGAAAAATTACATCACAAAAAAACATTTTCTGCATTATACATAGAATTTGCATAGCATCCACATTTTTCGGATTGAGTTTGAAAATTGAATTAGTCTGAGCAAAGTCAAAGATTGGAGCTTGGTTGGACCTTAATGCACCTAACTTCACTGGAACCTAATAGGAACTAGAATTGAGGCACTTCATGTCTGTTCAGACTTAATTCTTTGAGAATCAGGGCTGGGTTCAAGACACCTCAACTGACTAACTAGAACTTTTCGAAACGCACACATGACTCTTGTCGGCCATTACCTAACTTGGACACTTGCACCTTTCACTTGGCTCAACTTAGTTGGAATGATGAGGGGATTGGATTTGTCGGTATGAGATGCACATGAGTGGAAACATTCGTCCTCGTCTAGGGAAGGAAGTGCACCCCAACCCGTCCAACGGCGTCGACATCTAAAAACGGGAGAGTGTGGGTTGCAATAATGCTTCAAAAGAGGGATAGTCTTCTGACTCAAAAGGAAAAACTCCTTATATAAATGATGTCGTATATAGTATTAAAAAACTCTAAAAAAGCAGACATGCCTGATTGAAAATAAAATGCCAGTCGGAGTGCACATATGTTGTATAGCCAATAAGAAAGCTTGAGCTTCAAAAGTTAGAAATCATGTGAGCCTACAGTTGGATGACTTGACTACACTGGTCATGCATCCTCGAATAGGTAGTTATACTGGCTACCGTCCATTCTTCTCTTCACCTCCTCCTCTTGAGTCAGATGTACTTGAACTTAAAAGAGAATACTCCGCTCCTCAAGGAAAGAGTTGTTGGATTGGGGAATCATTGGTTTGTCATACTGAAAAAGTCAGTTCTTTTGTCATTTCAGTTAGCCACTATCACTTACACCGTACAAGTCAGCTTCATAGTCATAAGGGTTTGCGTATGATGTAGGCTGGTTCTAACATGGCTATTGAAGTGGTTTGATTCAAGGTCTATGACTCTCGAAGGTTGTTGTGTTTTATATCCAATTTTCGATTAGGTTCTACATACATTCTCACACTAAGGTCTGACCTAAGCTCCAAACTTTGATTTCATGAAGGCAAGTTTGATAATTAAAATAAATTCTATTTATTTTTCTTTTTTTTTCAATTATTTTCTGTACTTACTGCATTAATGTTTGCTAGGGATCAACAATGGCAAATATAGGGGGGTGACGAATCTCCATTTCATCACCTTTATTTTCTCATTTTGGCCTTAAAAACCCTAGCTAATGCATGTAAATAACATTATTTTTATATAAATTAACATTCATTACGTGTTCCATTTATTGCATATCAAAAATTATTTTAATGCCAAAATTATAGAATAAAGAAAAGAAAAAGAATAAAATACCAAAAGTATTTTATAACCCTAAACCTCGAGATGAAGTCAAGAATTGATTTGGTCGATAAGGAATAAAGTAGGGGGAGATAAGGGACCTATTTATTCTTTATTATTCATTCATCGAATTAATAAACTTTGTACATGAAAGTTGTAGATAAAAATATAAATAAAAATACAAAATTGATTTCATACAAAAATAATATACAGTGTTTATTTTACAAACAAAATAAAAAGCTGTAAACCAAACTTCCCAAACCCGTATCTCCTAAATAAAAACTACAAATGTATCAACTAACTTTAATTATATATAAATTTTAATAAGCGATTTAATGAAGGTGGTCTCATATTTTTTGGAGCTAAGGTGTGAACGTTGGGTTTTGGACCCCTATTGTAAAGTATACCCGAATAAAATATTCATTTTATTTATTCCTTATTATTTTATAATATTATAATTTTATAATATTTTAAATATTATATTTATCATATGTACATAACTAAAATAAATCAAATTCATCAAAAAAATAAAAATTAAAATAATTATGTAAATAAAAATATCTAGATGGATCATATATATTTATAGCTGTAAATAAATAAAAGTAAAAACTATTCTTTTATTATTTGACCATTTATATTTTTATACTCTTGTAAATATTATTTATATTATATTAAAAATACATAAATAAAATAAAATCGAATAAAATACTTTAGAATAAATAATATAGCCAAATACATAAATACATATACCTATACTTATACCTACATAATATATACTCCTATTTATTTAAGTGTACATAATACATCACAAAAATACAATAAAAATATATTTGTGTACCCAAAAAAAAGTATAAATATATAAAATATGTGAATCAAATAATAAAGTCATAAATATAAAATAAAAATAATATACCAAAAACATAGATGAATATGCCTATAAATATATTCTCAAAAATGGAATTGTAATAAATAAACCCAAAAAAATAAATAAAAAATATATTAAAATACTACATAAAATAATAATCATTTTTATTTTATATCTAAAAATTAATAAAATCATCTACTATTTTTAATTAATTCATTTAGAATAATTTGGATTGTTTTGTCCTATAGTGTCCTACATGGACCAATCACATCTCGGGGAATATTGACCCAAGTCAACTCCCCATCTTCTCTTCTACTTTTTTAGGAACGTCATTTCCCCAATTTTCCTCCATATTTTTCACTCGACCATCGATCTTTTTCATCATTTCTTCACACCATGATCAACGTCCATCATCCATGATTCTCGTCGATTTCATAGATCTCTTGTACATAGCCCATGTTCTTCCTAATTCGTCGAGCAATAAGGGTGCTCATCCATGTGTATAAATAAGAACCTTCTTCCTCATTGCAATTCTGGTCATTTTTCGAGGCCCTTAGCTTGCCGACCTTGGCCTAGTGTGAATCCCAGTGACAGGGGGAGGTCCCATGAGGTCTGAAATGGCTGAAGGAGGAGGAGGTGCGCCCCACAACAACGCTCCAGCCAGCTCTGCTCCCTGGCATCAAAACCCAGGTATGAGATGCATGTTTACTTTCTTTAGGCTAGAATTAATCCTAGATTTTATTTCATTCACTTTATTTCATGTTTAGTTAGTTATTTAGCCTAGATTGGCTCAGTTACCCCGCCCGAGCTCTAGAGCTCCGACCACTGTTTCACCATATTTCATACCCATTTCGACTACCATTTTCACTCCATTTCCTTCCCATCTCACTTCTTCACTTTGTCCCATGCTCCAGTCACTCATATCTGCCTTAGATCTGAGCCTCGAGGTTCATTATCCATTACCTCACTAGGCCTCTTCATCACCACCTCCATTCTGTCCCATTCCACGCCTAATCGGGTCGAGGCAATTTGCCCTCGATCTGTGGTCTTCTTTGTATAGGTCTCTAGTTGAACAAGTCCCTATTTGGGATAAATTGCCTCGAAGTTTTCTCCTCCAGGTGCCCTAGGCTTCATCGATTCGCCAAGACTCCTTGTTGAGTTCTGGACCCCTTAAGTGGTACCATCAAATGCGGATTGGCATCAGGAAAGTGGAAAGCACCTCAGCGTCGCGGGAGCAGCTTCGGAGCTCGAGGAATCGACGAAACAAGGAAAAACATGATCATGTTCTTCCCTATTCTTGGAGTGGGATCCAGCACCGTTCGATGGAGCCCCACGCTCCAAATTACATCAGAGGCGTTGGATCATCCAGAGCCCAGACCGTTGGATCTCTTCTCGAGATCTAATCACAGATGTCCAGCCTTGAACCGGTATAAGCCGCGCAGATGATGCCGTGTGTATAAGTGAAGTTCATCCCACAATCCATCTCAGTGCATGTTGGGGGTAATTTGCATATCTCACCACACATTTTTTGTATTTATTTATTAGTTCTGTAAATAAAATATGTAGTATTAATAAAATTGGACATTTTGCATAAAGGACCTTGTATTTGTTCATATTGCTTTTAGGTCCAGTCAAGCTCAGCACACGTGTCGTCCCACATAAGCTGGGAAAATTACATGTATACCCTTGTGGGATTTTGTATTTATATTTAGTCTAATAAAATTTAATATACATTGTATATTTCTGGGAAAATTGCATATGAGCCCATGACATTTGCTTGTTTGCAAAAATGCCATCCCAGTTCATGTTTATTTGATGCTTGAATTTCATTTATAAAAAATAGCACCCGATTTCTAAAAATTATGCAAAAATAGGGTTAGATGCTGGTAGTATGCATTTTCTCACCCTATATGATTTTAGCATTTTTGGCATTTTAAATATTTATTAAAATTCCAATGAGCATTTTTTATCTATGTCTAATTTATAAAATACCAACAAATATAAAAATATTTTGAAAAATCCAAAAAAACTATATGTTGTCTATTTTTGTATGCTTTCATTCCAGGCCAAACATCCCTAAAATTAGAAAAAGCAAAAATGTAAAAATTAAAAAGCTCTAAAATCCAACAAAAGATATTAAAAATCACCAAAAATCCCAAAAATATTTATTTTTATCTTCGAATTTTCTTTATACTATTCTTTATCTAATAAAATTGACTTGGAGATTTTTGGATTTTATTTACTATTTTTAATCTTCAATTCAATTCGGCCTATTTATTAGTTCCTTTATTTGGGATGTTTATTACTTTGAAAATCCATAAAAGTTATTAACAATTCCAGGAAAATCACAAAAACATTAGAAAATCATGTAAAATCCAAAAACATGTAATTCTGTAAATTTTATTTATTTATAATAGTATTTATAATTACTTTATCCTATATTATATATGTACCCTTATATATTCTTATATTACATATACAAAAGATGAAATTAAAAATCAGAAAATATAAAATAATAATAATAAATGATAAAATTATATATATATTAAACTCCATAAAAATACAAAAATTAAAAATCCACAAAAATAATAGAAATGAACAAGATAAAAGAACAAAATTTTGATCTTAATCGCTCGATATACCATTTGCTCCCTGAGTTCGACCTCTACACATACTTATTTGTTATACATTTTAGGGTTGTAGAGTTATAATAAATTTTAACTCCACACATTTTTGCTATTCATTGATATTATTTTATTGTGGGTCAATTGTTCATTGATTGGGATTTCGTGAGCTGTCATCGCATCGACTTGATTTATCGCCTTGTGAATTTTCTAGACCCTCGCAAAATGCCGGTTATCAACAAGTCCCAAGGTTGACTCAAGGAGGAAAAGGAACAACTTAAGGCTTCATCTAATCAAACTTAATGTTTAGTTTTCAACAAATGTATATTTTTTATGCAATGTAAATGTCAATGCAAAAATGCAAAGGAGTCATTTCTTAAGAAAACAAGCAACTTAAACGAATTCAATATCAATGTCATTTTAAAACGATTTAGCCAAGTAGTATTTTTCCTAGAAATTGTATCCAATTATGTATGCGAAACATACTTTTGTGGATTTTTCGCGGTTAAAATGCAATAAGGAAAAATAAAAACTTTTTATGGATTTTTATGCAATTCTTTATGCAAACAGTATGTGAAATTAATCGAACTTGAATATAATGCTAAACAAGATGAAATAAATCTATACTATTTTTTTTAGAATTTTCTGACTATTTATGATTTTTTATGATATTTTTAGCAGAAACAGAGTAGCTATGAGTAATTAATTTCCAATAAATCCAAGAAATCAAATTATCCAGAACCAAATTATCTCAAATGGACGTTATAAAGAGCAATTTAGGAGACTTGGATTTTGTAGAAATAATATGTGTGGGCCAAATTAAAAATCAATTACAGAAATCACTCCACGATTTATTTTAGGCACAAGAGATACCTCTATTTTTTATGAAATTTTGGGAAGGAATTAAACCACAGATAGAGCACCATTTGCGATTTTTTAGAGAATTTTTAGAGCAAGGAATAAATGCATGCGAATTTCAGAGCATAAATGGGCAAAATTCCAATGAATATCAAACTCTAATTTTTAATAATTCCATAAAGGCTCACCAAAATTCTATTAAATGATCAAGGGGATGCAAATCTAATTGAGCTACGAAGCGCTCTTTTTAGAATATAAAAATGATGTGAAAATGATGTTCAAATCATAGCTCAAATGCAAGGTTCAAAATGCAATTATAGAAATAAGATGACTGAAAAAATATGCACAAGGACTAGAATGCAAATACATATACTCGGAGGGTATTTATGCAAAATTACCATTGGGCACGTGCAGGGGCACGTGAAGCCTGTCGGGATGGACCTGAATGCGAATCCCCAGAGTGGCAGGTGCTCGGGTGTAAAAGTCTTCCCAAACACGCACGAGAAGCATGCGAGTCTAGGCTCAATCATGTGGCTCGGATCAAGGTCCAAGTGGCATCCGTGTATCGCTGTGGTGCACCGAGGCTGATGGGTCGGGTGTGAGACTTGGACAAGTGGCATGGCATGCGTCGAGCCATCGGATCGTCTCTATCCAGTGGTCGAAAGATGGGTGTGAATCAACGGATGGGATGGAAGAAAAGGGGGAAATCATATGATGGTTGTGCCTCGACCCCTCCTACAGTGCTCTTCCTCCAGTCTTGAGGACCGTTGGATCAAGGCGAAGACCTTGATCCTATTGTCGTTGTGCATCGACGGTGTAGGTAGTGGAGAGCGGCGGAGTTCGATAGGTGATAGCAGAAGAGTTGATGGCGATGGACGAAGGTGATGTGGCTCTTCTGGTACCTGCAACCTAAAAGGGGGGGGGGTATGCTCGAGCCGCAACTCAGTTGTGGGACGGAGAATGGTCAGTACTAAGGGCAGAGCTCCGTGCAGATGTGGAGGAGACAAAGCGTGGCTGCGATCTTGGCAAGATCAGAGAGGGGAGGTCACATAAGATAGAAAATAAATAAGGAGGAAGGAGGGTGAAGGAGGTGTTCAATGATTGAGGGAAGGGAAGGTGGAGAAAAGAGGATACCTAGGGAGATGGAAGCTCGAAGCTTCTCGGATCTTCGCTCGAAGCCATGATGGGGCTAAGCTCAGGCAGCTTCGTAAAGGAGCTACAATAAGGGCGAGGCCCTTGGATCTCACCGACAGAGAAGACGACCTTTGCTCGAGGGTGTAGGTGCATCGTTGTCACTAGTGGATGGGCTCCCGAGCTCTCTCTCTCTCTCTCCCCTCACTTAGGGAAAATGGAAGATGGCCTCGCGATGGGTCGAAGGCGGAGACTATATGGGCAGGGCTGGTAGGTTTCACGGAGGAATAGTAGGGAGTTGTGATCATTGGTGGAGATTGAGGCAACACTGATTGTGACATGATGGATAGAGATGATGGTGGAGGTCGGGGAGTGGCGAGGCGTCATGGGGTACCCCAGGGTTGACGACAAAGGACGACCGTTCGATCGAATGTGGTGGAGACACGTGGTGGGCAGAAGAGAAGAGAGAGGAGGTGAGCCCCGGCCGTTGGATGGAGAACACTTCATCCAACAGTTGGAAACAAAAGTGGTAAGTGAGGGTGGGGGCAGCGACACGTGGTGAGTCCAGGAGCTGTCACGTGTCGCACCCAAAAAAACTAGAGAAAAAATACAAAGAAAATTTGATAAAAATTAGTAAACAATGTCAAATCAAAAAGTACCCTTCATGAAAGTTTTTCTTCTCGACGAGATCTACAAGTTTTGTGAAGGGATAAGTCATCCATATAAAGTGATACTTACACATTAATTTGATTTTTTTGGTTTTTTAATAATTAAGAAAACAAAGGAATAACAATTATAGAGACTTATTTACAGACTTTTACCACAGGATCAAAACAAGTTATTTTATTTGATTTCTGACTCAATTTGAATTTGGATTTTTATGCATTTTATCAAAACTTTAATCAAGAAAATAAGTGGAAAAGAAATAAATAAAAAGAGTTAATTATATACATAAAGTAATGAGTGAAACTTAGTCAAAGTTACAGTGTATATTTTACAATAATTAAAGTGTTTTATTTACAAGAGTGATTTTGTTAATTTATTAATTATAGGTACGTTTATTTCATGATTGTTCAGGGATTTTAGCTAAGATTAATACATTATTAAGAAGATGAAGCCCATATTCATCAAACTCCACTTTCAACAATGTACCTATATCCTTTAGAGTTTATTAGATCAGGAACATGACATACTTCTTTCACAGTTTTCATGACTCCCTCATGCATCTTGATCGTCACAGGGTCGATTCTTACAATCTTGCACGCTGCATCATTCCCCATGACGATGTTTCCACAGTATATCTTCTCATAGGTATAGAATAAATCTTTATTAGGAATCGTATAGTATGAACAACATGAATCAATAATCCATGTGTTCTATGTTGCCTTCTAATATGTGATAGTGAGAACCACATCTTCTTTAGAATCTGCCCCTCCTTAAACAACATTAGCAACCGTGGCATTGCCTTTCTTCTTCAAATGGTCCATCTTAATGTCTTTGTTCCTTGTAGTAATTATAGACGTGTTTAGAATTATGAGTCTTCGACTTGGACTTCTGCTTTCCCTTCTTCATATAATCAAAACTGGCATGATTCTTTTTGTGAGTCAACCAAACTTACATCGTTCGAGTCCTTTTTTGAGCTATATATTGAAGTTCATGCGTATGTAGACTCACACGAACTTCCTCTAGGGATATCAATTATCATCCCACACTAAATGATTGAATAAATTTCTCATATGATAAGTGTAGAAACTAACAAAATTAAAGCAGTATCATCATCTTCAATCTTAACATCTACGATTATTAGATCCATCAACAGAGTAGTTAAGCATTATATATGTTCTTAAGAATTTCCTCAATAACAACTTATTAGTCAGAGACTTCGTCATGTACAAACTTCCGAGTCTCAATCACAGACTAACCGCGGAATCCCCATCTGCAACCTTCGTGATTATCTCATCCGCCAAACAGAGCATGATCATCGAGTGCACATTCTTTTCCTGTACCATCAACTCAGAGGGTTTGAAAGCCTTTGTCAGGTCCTAATTCAACGACGCCTAGATGTCCAACTACTTCAGAAGGGTACACATCTTGATCTGCCATAGACTGAATCTGTTACACCCCGTGAACTTCTTGATTTTTAGACTGTGCAATGCCATCTAGCTTGATGATACCGAGGGATCCTGAAGCTTTAATACTAGTTTGTTGTGAATCGTGGAAGCACGCAAACACGATCAATCATGCAAGAACGAAGGTACAGAAATTTGCAAGGTTCACCCACAACTGGGCTACGTCCTTGGGCAATGACGATCGATTTTCAGAGGATACATAGATCCCCAACACTATGGGAGTTTAAACAAGTACCACGTCTTGTTGGGGTATGGTACGTCAGGAGGAGGTGCATACGACAGTTCTTCAACCTAGGTCAGATAGTTAAGATTTAAGGCATATCAACATTTGTAAATGAGAGATTTGTTTCATATGTATATTGATTCCAAGTCAGGGCAATATGATCCTAATGGAAATCTGATTTACAACTTTCAAATATCTTGCAATCACCAATCAATAATTGATTGATAAATCCCATGATTCATCGATTTTCTCTTTGATTAATTTATGAGATTTTCCTAATTACGATACGAGATTTTTTTATCAATGCCAAAGTCTCTTCACGGAATGTCCACAGATAACAACGAAGTTTTGAAGGAGAGGTCTTTTGATTTGTTATCTTTCTCTGTTTTTTGGAAGTAGAGTTATCGACTTATTGATATTTCTCATCTCTATTTACTCCATTTGTTGGTGATTTGTAGCACTTTATAAAGGGTCGATCGGTTGTGTATAAGCTACTCACTCACATGAGACTGATTTGATTATAGTAATTGGATTTGGATTGCAATAAACCTTATAGATTTTTACTCTCACATTATAGATTTTCCATTCGAAATTCTGCGTGCATCAATAGTTGATTTTTCCATTGTTAGGTTTTGTTGTATTTGTAGTTGTCTTACGATGGCATACCATGCATGTTCCACTTATCAAGCGTGATTTTATTTTATAAATTAAAGAGAATAAAAATAGTAAGACAGGATCCAAGAAATTTTGTTGTCAAAAGATAATACAAACATCGGCAAATTAATCATTCAGTACTGTAAAACTTTGCCGAAATAATATGCCATCCACATTGGCTCATAATATTAACTGTGAAAGTTCCCCGTCGATCTTCAACGTGATACTCATATGCATGTTTCCCATGCACAGCGAACTGGCGATCCACATACTTATTTATTTGTATATAAATATGTTTCATTTACATACAACCGTATCATTATTGGAGCATCTTCAAGCTAAGAAACACGGCAACCTCGGTATTTATGCAAGTCCCAAAAACAAAGGAAAAAGGAGTATTCATCTCGTATATATATTATACTTGTAACCATCTACAGGATCGCCATGTCCGATCGATCACCAGCTGCCTCAAAGTGGTGCTGAAAATATATATAATACGTGTTTTAGTTCCACAAATTAGTAAACGCTGATCAATGCATATTTCGTCTGAACATAATTAATAAATCACGCAACTTCAATCAAAATTTTCAAGATTTTTTTCTCTTTTTATGAGGAACAAATAGCAATATGAATGCACTTAATTTGTATGCAAAAGGTACTTGTCATACCCGAAGCGGGAGCACTTGCTGGGGAAGGAGATGGCAATGAACCTGATAATAATAAACAGGAAAAAAATATCAGAATCTACTTAAATGTTATGGTAGTTTAGCAGTATGCTTTCTCTGAAGTATCTTAATTATTAATTTATTATCATTTTCTCGAAATTAATTGATTTGATTCTCAATAAATACAAAAGGGAGCCGAACCAGGAGATAGACTTGCTGGGGCTTCTGCAAGAAATATATGGGGGAAAATATTAGTTCTGCAGAGATTTTTATCTAGATAACTACATCGATGAATGTAAATATAAATTACCAGCAATCGGAGAAGGTGCAGATCCGATAGTTGGAGGAAAAGCTGAAACACAATTGAAAAGCTTACATTCAGTAAAAACCAAGAGATCATTCATAGTAGAAACTATGAATACTATGTAATAGGATGTAGTATTTGTTGATATATAATGTTAATGTCACAGCTATCTAATATTTTAAAAAGGTATTCCTTTGCTGTCTACTACATTAACATCACATTACCATAATTTCATAACATGTTCTTCGGTGTTCTAGATGTGATGCGAGGCAAGCATATAATCAAGTGTGTTGTTTAGAAGACAACAATAGAAGAAGGTCAGGTTGAAAGTTGGGGTATTCTGTACACTGCTCAACGTATAATGTACTTGAAAACAAGGTTGCAAAAATTGATAATCGGTATTCAGTCGGTTGGGTCGCTGACTAAGGACTAATCGGCAGTCGGACGATTAATCGGATTTAGTCGGACTTTAATCGGATTTTGATTTTTTAATTATTTTAAGTATATTAATCATTTTTATATGTATATTCTTATATATTTATATAGATTTGTACAATTTTTATATTACCATAATAAAAGAAAAGAAGTAATTGAATTTAAATAAAATATTAAGAATATTAGAATAAGTTTGCTTTAACAAAATAAAAAAATATGGTATCTCCAAGCAAAAATTGATTGTGTAGTTGACCTAGTCGGAATTAGTCGGTACTCGATCGTCCACCCCACCTACTAGACTAGTCGGACCAACTAGTCGGGCCAGTCCGAGGACTTTTACAACCATGCTTGAAAACCGTATCAGTATCAATGTCCGTAATAGTGGTTCCAATTTTTTGACTTCTTCTCCATTTACCAGGTCAACAAAAATGGTTGAAAGAAGAGGACAACCACTGCAACAAAAACGCGGATTCTCCTAGAAAATTAAGACTTTGCTACATAGAAGACATTTTCTTCGTATTTTAAAGAAAACCAATGTGGTCAGAATAGACAACTTGGAGGTAGGAGAGGAGAGAACAAGCAAAACCGTCCAAGTTATATATTTTTTGTATAATAAGAAACTGTGTATAAGATTTCGAAGTAAATTTCATTTGAATAAGATTTTAAAACTCTTTTCTTTCCTTATATAAGTAACTCCTCCAATTCTTTAGATATATCAATTGGGGATACTGAATAATCTGAAGGAAAAATAATCAGTTCTCTATTGTATATTTAATATGATATAACATGCAGGAGAAAAAAATGGTGATTTACCAGATGGAGGAGAAGCGAATCCTCCGAAAGGGTTAGGAGGAGAATTTTGAGGAGAACCTGCACCAAATCCAAATCCCCATGGCGTCGGAGGAGGCTGTTGAAAACCCGATCCCCATTGCGCTGTTTATTTTATATATTTGCATCACAAAATAACCAAATCAAGATCAACGATACGGCAATCAGAAAAAAAATCTCACTATGTGGTGCTGGAATTAACAGGCTCGAAATCTAATTATAAAGTCTCGTAGGTTACAATCGATTGGGAATTTCAATCAATCCTAAGATCTAGAATAGAACATGAAAATATCTGGAAAAGAACTGTAATTTGAAGTCCTGCGAAGGCAGCATGTGTTGAATGGAAGGAAATATCGCGATATCGATATCGACATGAGACCGATATGAGTACCGATATGGCGATATATCTCGATTTACAGGTATTTTCTTCACAAAGGCTCGTCGATATAGGCGGTATCGATACGATATCGAAACGATATCGATATCGATACGGCCTTATCATAGGCATAAGCTGTAGCTTAATAACTTACATGGGCAGTCGCGGAGGTTGAAGTACAGGCCGCAGATGGCGGGTAGCTGCAGCGTCTTCACGTAGTTGATCTCGAACCAGTAGGACCAGCGGTTCTCGTTGTACAAGGTGCAGAAGCACCGGAAATCGTTGTTGATCGTCATCTCCACCTGGTTGCAGCATGCCCGGGAGGGCTGCAAGTACCAGCCGTTAACGAACGGTCGGCACTCGTCGGCGAAGGAGAGGCATCGCGGCGGCTGGTAATTCTGCCCGCTGGCTGCGCCGATCAGCACCGCCACTAGCAGCACGACGAGGGCCTTCATCTCCATTTCTCTGATCCTCTCTAGCTCAACTGGAGTTTGAATGGGTGCTATGCAATTTACTTATGGTGGAGTTAATATCCGCAACCAGAGACTCGAGAGAGTATTAGACTCGTTCAAGTAAATAAATTATTAAACTAATAGAAGCTGACCAGGAAGATGCTCTTCGATAATTTAAAAAATGCGAAACCTTTGAAATTTACTCATTTATTGCAACATCTAACCACACAATGTTGAAGGTTTCAAACAAGTAAAGGGAGAGATATTTGAATGGGATTTTATCAGTTGTGTCCCTCCGAGATATCGCAATATCAGTTATACCCCTATCTTTTTGGTAATATCAGTTGTGCCCCCGACTTCTTGCCAATATTTCACTTGTGCCCCTCAGAGGGGCATAACTGATAAAAATCTTTTATCAGTTATGACCCTCTGAGGGGCACAAGTGAAATATTGGCAAGAAGACGGGGGCACAACTGATATTACCAAAAAGATAGGGGCATAACTGATATTGCGATATCTCGAAGGGGCACAACTGATAAAAATCCTATTTGAATTGGAACAGGTGTTACGTGATACTTTGCTAAGTGTGCGATAGATTAACGTGGAAATTTGAGGACGAGATTAGGTCTTAGATAAAGCAAGGAGACTTATCGGGGTTTTGCTTTGGTCAATGGGCTTTCAGATATAGGTTTTCTTATTTGTTTTTTCGTACTGGAGATTCAATAATGACGGCTGAAATAGTGTATTATTGCGTTGACGTTATTCTCCATATCGAGAAGACATCAGCGAGAGCGAAAGCAACGATTCTCTTTTAACGCGATTAGATTTGGAAGCACGGCTTTTCACATTCACACTACAAAATTAATCTTCGTATGGCTGTTGAAAGTTTAACTTTCAACCATAAAAATTCCGTCGTCACAAATTGGAAATTTGGCATCGAAAACTTTTTTTTTTATAAATACATTTAATATATCTTACATTAACTTAAATACAGCATACGTATTTTGATTTAAGATAATACGATTAACCAATAAATATGGAAAGTCAGTATATACTTGAATATAAAACTATACAAATATTTCAAAAAAATTGTTGTAAGGACGATTTTTCTTAGCATATTATAAATTATGGCAACAAAAACTTTAACTTGCAATTAGGGATGCAAGAGGATACATATTTATCCGTATTTTGGATACTTTTTTTTATTGTGGCGAACATGGATGCGAATATGGATGTTGATAATTAGCGTATGACAAATATGTATGTTAAAAATCATAATTTGTATATGTAAACGAATATGATTACGGATTTCTGTTTTCGTATGTGTTTAATATTTAATTTTAATAATACTTTCCATTGGCCCCCACCATATCATTGAAGGAAGTAAATAATCTTATTATAAAAATTCAAGAACTTCGCATCACGGAAATACTGAAAAAATAGCAAATTATTTGCTTAAAACAATATATGTTCATCATATGAACAAGAAATTTCAGCACAACTTTATGTGCTTAGCGAAATCATTAATTTAGAAAAATAATTTTCCTAACATGATTTCTAATATTCTAATGAATATTGAGATGAGATTTGGGTTATCTCTTGAAGTGTGAATCTCTAAAGCAAGAGACCTCTTGAATCAAGTCCATCTGCGCTTGTCTCTCTCGTGGGCATGATGATGAGTCGCGTAGCTTCCCATGAACTTCGATGTTAACTTCTTATTGAAGTTGTCCACCCAAGGATGAGACCAGGATGATCTCAAGCTTATGATTTCATCTAAATGAAATCGAGTCTTCTTACACGTACGCGAAGCATGACAGATAAGACAATCTTCTCTCTCGCAAGGCCATGCCTATGAAGAGAAGATAGAGCTTGAAAGTGGACATGTATGGATCTAGAGAGAGAGAGAAGGATGTGTATAGAGAGTCTTCTACTCTCTAAACATCTCTCCCAAGATCAAGGCAACTTAGAATTATAAGGAGGAACAAGCATACAATAAAAGAGAGGCATTGCTTTCTCTTTTATAGTCATGAGGGTGATGTGACGACTGATTCGAGGTAGCTAACATCTGGTCTTGGAGGACCTGCGGTGTCCGACAAGTCAGATCCGACAATCGTTGTGTTGGCCACTCTTACACACTCAACATCCGATCTAGTCGATCAACAATCAACAATCAACCCACAATAATATATACAATAAACGTAAATTGGAATTAAAATTTATTATAACTCTATAAATTTGTGCACAGTGGACAAGCATTATAGTGTCGAAACATGGAGGGCATGGGGAGTAGAGAAATGCACAATAGACTACTTAGGAAATTTTATGGAGTTTTAATTTTCAAATATTTTTGTGAGTTTTATTTTTTTTCTAATTTTTTATGTTTTTGACTTTGCAAATTTTTACATTTAAATTTTAAAGGAATAATATATAGTAATGTATGTAATAACTAGATATATATATGTATATAAGTTTTTTTTTCTGAAAAATATATAAGTATATCAGTAGTATATATAAAAGAGATGTTTTTGGATTCTTAAAATATGATAATAAAAACCAAAATTATCGAAATAATTTTTTTGTTTTATTTAAAAAATCTCTATTTTTGGTGATTTTGGGTAATTTTAAGGATTTTATGAATTTTTCGATAAAGAAATACAAAAAAATAAAGTAAACAAAAAATCCAGGAACTTGGAATAGGCTTAATACATATCTATCTAGTCATATTGAGCCTCAATTAATTTTCTTAGATGCTATATAATACAAATAAAATTCAAGGACTTAAACATATTTTTATGATTTATCTAAGATTTTATAGATCTTTTAAAAAGATTTTCTATATTTTGTAATTTTTAGGAGTTTTTCTTAATATATTTTTTTAAAAATACTTGTACAGAATATGAAATATAACAAAATAAGCTTACACTATATGTTTGGAATTTTTCAACAAATTTTTATATTTTTAAATGCTAAACAGGAGAAAATACAATACTTTTGAATTTTTTTAAATAGGAAAATAATTTTAATTACTTTATGAAAAATATGTATGATAAAATAGGGTTCCAAGCACTAAAGATAATTTTCCTATAATATTTAGACGTAAAATGATATTTTTAATAATAAAAATACAAGCCCAAAATTAAATCAGAAATACATGGACCTATTTGCAATTCCCAAGAAGTTTCAGATCATTTAATAATGCATGCATAAGGTCCATGGGCATGCATGTAATATTCACGTAACTAAATACAATATTCAATTAGCTGGGAATAAATGTAGATAAAATAAACAACAGATCCAAGCATGCAATTTGTCCAAAAAGATTTGTATTGATATTCAAAGTTCAAGGACCAAATGCAAGTAACATAACCCGGAGGGGGTCCAATGCAAAATGCCCTGTCCACTCACACACACATGCGCGTGAGGTGACTTGGCATTAGACTAAAGTGCAAATAAGTAAAAGCTTCAAGTCCAAAGTGTAAATATTACAAGAAAATTTCAACTGCAAATAAAAGTTTCAATACTAAATATTAAATACAAAGAGTGGGGGTGTGAGGTGCAAAATACCCCTAAGGTATGCGGGAGGACAACTGCGATCACTTCACTTATCCACGTGGTGTGCTGGTGATGTTGAATGCTCTTCGCGGATGGATGGTTACAATTAGATCTCAGCGAATATCTGGTGGTTGTGAAGCGCTCGATATTACAGATACTGCTACGCTTTGTGATTGTTCTTCGTCCAATAACTCTGAGCTAATCTGGAAGAATGACTCTAGAACAACTGAACATTGAGCTTTGATCGAGCCCCATGCACTATCCTTATGCTCTTCCTTGTTGCCAAGATGCTCTCCATGTTCTTGTTGTGATTTCACAGCTAACAGAAGCCACAAGGAGATCTAGACCTCAATGATGGATGCCTAGAGCATTGAGGCACCTAGGTGACATACATGTCTGATTCAAGGCTCCAGATTGAGTGTTTGGGATCTCTGACCTGTGCAAAATGGTCATGGGTCAAGGGAGTTGCTTCTTGACCTGTTTTGGGTGCAAAATCGAAGGGGAAGTGACTGGAGGAGGTGCTCTGACGTACGGTGGTGGAAGAACACCAGACTCCTAGTTCTGTGCAAGATCTAGGTTAATCGATGGCTCGAGATGATAGAAGGCATTAAGGTGATGAAATGAGGGAGGTCATGGCAGCAAATAACGGTCAGAAATAGTTGGGACAGAGGCTGGAGCCTAGAGCTCCGATGAGATGTATTTTTGGATTATAAGCTAAGATAAACATAATTAAATGAAATCAAATGCATGGCTACACTACTGGTTATGCTATGAATTAAAAAGATTAAAGAAAAAGAAACTCACCTACATGGTATGGTTAGGAGCAGAAGAACCATCGGGCTATCGTTGGTGATGGTCTGAATCACGTCTACCCTCCTTCATGCCTAGGATCGATTGGGGAGCTCCGCCTATCACTAGGGCTCGCACTCTAGGTCATATCTTGGGGTTACGACAGCTTAGAACAAATTAAAATTCAAAAAATGGAGAAGGGGAGACTATATACATGCTAACTGGGGAGGCTACCTTCGACTAGGGTTTGCACGTGATTCAAAGGTAGACCATTGGCACACATAGATTCATGTGAAGGCTGAAGCAATCGCGTAGATTTTTCATCAAGGAATCGATCAGAAAGAATGCTTGGATCAGGCTATAAAAGTTGGCAATATGGGTCAAACACCCATGATGGACCGGTCCAAAGCGTGAAGGGGTCAATTGACCTATGTCAATGAACGGTTGCACCTTATTGGTCCACGTGGACTGCTAGAGGACAAAGCAGGAAATACAAGAAAGAAAATGGAAAATAAAAAAAGTAAATGATTTTATTAAATAAATTTCAAAATATGAAAGTTGTTTCTTATTTTATGTACTATTTTTTAGGTGATTTTATTTATTTTAATCGACTTATTTATTATGAGTAAATTTTTACAAGTGTAATTATACACACATACATGTGTTTTATGTATTTTATTATTATTTTGTATTTTAATATTTATTATCCTAGTGTAATTATACACACATACCTGTGTTTTATGTATTTTATTATTATTTTGTATTTTAATATTTATTATCCTATTTACATATTTTATTTATTTATAGTATAATTAAATATGCATTTACATATTTTTATTTTATTTTCAATATTTCATTTATACATACAAATAATTGCTGATTCAATCGTCCAAGAGGATAATACTTGTTAAGGAAAGCTGACCTAAGCTCTTCCCAAGACATCACCACCCTTCCTAAATGATTGATTCAGTAAAGCACCTTATCCATAAGGCTAAAGGGGAAAGTTGTCATCTTAACTACCTCTAACGAGATGTTAGGGTAGTGTATCATACTACATATGTGGTCGAATTACTGGAGGTGTGTGTAAGGTTCCTCATTCGTGTATCCATGGAATATGGGGAGAAGTGGAAATAGATGAGGCTTCAGCTCAAAGTGTCCATGCACCGCATGAATCTGAATCCAACTCGTCGTTTGTCCCGCTCCTAGGTTGTAGGAATCTCTCAGTGTTAGCTTCTTCTCAACTCGGTTCTACTCATGATCTCCTCTATTCTACTTAATATCTCTCCCATTCCCACCTCCTCTTAGTTGATCCTCCTCTCTCATGTTATTTCATCCTCGCAACTCTAAGATCATGTCTATCAATCCTACTTGGATGTTGGCTTGACTTGTAAACTGAGCATGAATGGATGCCGACATAGTGTTATTGATCTCAGTCTGGTCTATCATGGGTCCCTTGCCCTTAGGTGCCATCGAGTCCTATGTCTCCGAATCATACTTTGAAAGTGTGAAAGGAACTTGATCAGTCCTCAGAAATGGAGTTTGAAAAGAAGGCTTTATATGATAGTCCATCACGAACAACATGTTTATTGGTGAAAGGAAAGATATAAAAGATGAGAATTCAGGAAGAGAGTCATCACGATAGGGTAAAGACGAGTGGTATGGAGAGGGAGAGATAAGTTCATGAAGTTCGAACATAAATCACTCCATCTAAGCATCATCTAAATAAGAGGAAAGATACATGAACATGAAAATCAAATCAACTTGAAAAGTGAAAAAATATACTAAGCGTGCAGAAAGATCTTTATTCTAACAAGCAAACACGAATCAAACCCTCAAATTCACCAACTTGACACTGTGAAGACCGTGAAAGTTCAGTCTCTTATCTTTTTGCTTTTAGAGATAAGTGATGATACAGTTATTTAATTTGCAAACTCATAAGGTGTGTTGCCCTTTGATTGGTCCAAAAGTACTCGAGGAACTGTCTTGTGGTCCACACAAGGTGGGACCGCTAAGTCATTGCGATGACAGCTCTCGAAGATCAATGGACTAAGCAACAAGTAGCCACAACATATGAATAATCAATAAATGACAAAAATGTGATGTACAATTTAGTTTACTCTACAAACAAAGGTGTATAATGTGTAAGCATGTAGAGGTCGAACCACTGAGAGCAAATATGGTAGCCTAATGATTATTTCTAATCAAAGTAAATTGTGTACACAAGTGTCCTCTTCGTCTTTTTGTGTGGGTTTTTTATTTGATTTTTAATAATAATAATAATAATTAATTTTTTATTTCTAATTTTCTGAATTTTAATTTATTTTTAATTTTATTATTTTATAATATTATATAGATATATATATAAGAGTAGAGGAGTGATCCTATGAGAGCAAAAAATTGTGAGAGCATGAGAGGAATGATTCTGGACCACATGATTCTGTTTTCTCTCTCATGGTCTTCCCTCTCCTGGGTGAATCATGTGGTCCAGAATCATCCCTCTCATGCTCTCACAACTTTTTACTCTCATAGGATCACTCCTCTATAAGAGTATATGAATATATATATAAGATAATGTATATATATGATATAATGTATATAATAATAAATATAATAAATATACAAAAATCAGAAATATATCATAAGGTGCAACTTTTTTCGAAAGAGTGTTAAGAAATATTTATAAGGTATTTATAATATTTAATAATAATATAAACTATGTATAGGTATATATAGGTATATAACTGTTGGACATGCGAGCCCACGGCGAGCCATTATGCAATAAATGTCATTACAAATATCATTTCCTGATCTGAAAAGAAGAATACCTAATTTGCATAATGAGTCCCTTAGTACAATTAAGGTCATGTACCATGGCCATCTTGATGATCATACAGCTGTTGATTCAATTATTGAATCATAAAGGCTGGTGCTTGGATGAATATCTAGAGAGTTAGATTGAAGACTCATCAAGCACCGTCAAATTATTATTAAGAGATGATCTCTAGCCTGAGAAGGAGATGGCAATACATTCTCTAAAGGCTGATATCTGACCTCTTGATGCAGGTCCTTTGCATAGGAATAGAGATTCAGAGGTGTTAGATAAGTTAGTCAAAGAGTTGACTTAATGAGAATGAGATAACCAAAGTCCTATGTCGTATGCTATCATGATATAGGCATGCATCCTCTGACCGAAGATAGATATGTTACTATATGTCTGAATATGTACATTTGGCAGACCAATATGTTGATGACCTAACCAAGGTCTATACACTGGCGCACTGGTGTGCATGCAAGGGCATATGAGTAATATGATCTCTCAAAGGGATCATACAGGTTCATTTACTGAACCGGAAGACATGAGATCACTCATGAGATATTGAAAAGAATCAAATTCCGTGCACGATCGTCTCTCTTTGGAATCTTGATTGAATTTGTAGGTTTGATATATGCTTTTGGAAAGTATATGATCAACATGTGGGTATGATATATACTTTTGGAAAGTATATGATCGATACCAACTTCCAATAGTCAAATAAGAAACTTAATGATAAAACCCTAAAGGAGACAATCTAAAATAGATTTACAACTCCGGGTTTATTCTGGGTCTTCCAGTATGCAAGAGGTACATGTATTAGGAATACCTGAGGGTGATGTGATCATAAACGATTGTATAACCATGATGTTTCCATTCCGAGGGAGTAATGAAACAGGTCTGGATTTTAGTGACTCCTCTCATAGAGAAGTAATCTGATCTTAGTCCAAATGTTAGACATTGATCTGAATGTGATTCAGATGTAATGAGAAGATTATATTTGTGGTCTTGATTTAGTAAAGCATCTATGAGAGGTCCACAAGATCTGGATTTGAGATGTGATCTCAATATCCAAGTCACTATACGTGGAAGAATACAATCACTCTGTCCTTATCTCCAAGTATCTGCAGAGAAAGTGCATTATTCTTGAAAGAGTTCAAGAATAATTTCATTGTTGGTATATGTATCCGAGCATTGAGAAAAATGGATAAATAAATGTGATTTAATTATCATGAATAATATGAATTTGATTCATATTATAAGAAGAGTTATATGAGATAATTAAATGTGATTTAATTATCAAATATGTGAATAATGTGAATGTGCTTCATGTTATTTGGGCACATGAGAATAGAGATCCAAGATGATTAAATGTTATTTAATTATCATGGATATGAATAATGTGGATAGCACTATTCATATTAATCAAGTATATTATAAATGTGATTTATATTATATTAGAGAGATCATATTGTGATTTATATTTATTTATTAATTATTGATGTGAATTGGATTCACATTGGATAATTAATTGAAAATATACTTTACATTTTATTTTGGGTTGTGAATGTAATTCACAATTTTTTCAGTGGCATGAAATACTCACAAATTAATTTGGAATTGATTTTGTGACTATATTTGCAATAAAAGTTGTTACAAATATTTAAGAGGATTATATGAGATATTATATCTCACATAAAATAGAGAAAAAGGAGCCACCTTAATGGATGGTGGACAACCACCCTTGAATTATTCAAAAGTGGCTGCCCCCATATTTTAGGGGTTGACTCTCTCTCTCTTTGTCCTCTTATCTTAATTGATTTAATTAAATTATATTGATGATAATTCAATTTATATTTAATTTTAAATATTTCTTGTTGTGTTTTCACAACAAGACCGTGGCTTTTAAAAGAAACACAAATCAATCTCATCCATTGATTGTGTGTTGTCCATGGATTGAGATCCATGAACTCCCAAAGCCCTATATAAGAAGAGGCACCCCTTGATTTTCAAGTAACAACTACTGATATGCTCTCTCCCTCTCTCTACGTGTCATGTGTCTCTCTCATTGTGGTCGTCCATCATGGAGCCATTGAGAGAGTCGTCATCGCCGCATCATCGTCGTTATGCTACCGGAGTATTTTCTCGTGGATATCTGTATCCTTCGACGTGCCATCAGATCTCGTATGACGAGATCATGAGATTCACCGCTTGGATCATCAACATGGATTGCGAGGGCACACGTCTCAACAATGCGCTCGCAAGCATCTCCTCTGTCGGATTGGACTTGAGACAGGAGGTCTCTTCGTTTAGAGACTTGATCATAAAACTATCATAGAAGTGTTCTTGGATCATGTGGTTTCATCGATTTAAAATTTTTTTAAATTTCTCTACCTCGAGCGACTAGTGCGACTAGTCGCTCCCGATTGCATAGGATGTGATCCTCACGCTTCTGTAATGCGCTTAAGGATCTTACCATATCCTTCAAGTGGTATCAGATCCAGGTTGGAGGTTTTGGATACAATCCATAAACTTAGGAAGACTTGGGCTCATACAGGTTTGTGAAAATTTTGTCGCATTTCATTTTCACAGCCCTATTTTGCGAGTTTTTTCGACTCTATTTAAAATGTTTAAATACAAAACTATCACTCGGATAATATTCCACATTAATTAAAAAAATTTGGGATTTGAGTTTGCATGATTTGGAATCTGATACCTCAAGATCTGATCATTTTAATGAACATATATCCATTGTTTCAGGGATGGCGAATCATGACGTAATTAAAGTTAATTACTATTTTAAATTTCCTAGAAATGAGTGTTAATCACTTGGATTCTGTTATAAATCAAATTAACAAACTTTGGAAATTACTTTGCTTAATTTAGATTTAAATTGATTGAGATATGCTAATTTTAGTAAGTAGGGGTCACTGCTGGAAATTACATACTTGATCATAAACCTTGTGATTGTTATTCATGTAAAATTAATGGAAATTAATGGTTAATTTTCTGAGATAATTATTGATGAATATTTATGAAATATTTAAAGATTATAATTATTTCCTTCAATGACATTGACCATAACCAACTTGATTAGATATGATCTAGATCACAATTGGTTACATCATCCACTTTCCAACAAACATTGATGCTTGAATAGGATTGGGGATTTGTTTAGTAAATTTCCTTATAATGTTAATCAAAATGATTTTGATTATTATTATATGGTATAACTTAGGTTGAAAAACTGATTATCATCTCAAGTACAAAGTGATCAATTTGGCATTATCCTTCCCGAGATGGATATGGTGTCTAGTCGGGGAGCGTTTGGGCAGTAGGTTACTCTGTGAGCGATCTGTCCCACTCCCGTCGGTACTGGACATGACAGCAGGTAGGGAAGGGATAATGCTTGAGCGATCATGATGTATTTTTCTAATTATTAAATTCAAAATAATATGTGTTTGAGATAATATCATATTTCAAGTAACAATAAAGAATGTTTGTTGGATATCAATTGGATCATTGATTTAATGTGATTGGATTAATTAGAATCCAATTTAAACACTATATTACTAATAGAGTTGTTATTTCCCTTGGAATAATTAATTACGTGAATATGATTCATAATAATGAAATAAAGTTTGAACATGATATGGAGGATCACATAAATGACATCCATGGTCTCACGTCAAGGCGAAGGGTTCCGTCGCTAAGAATTTGTATGGAGGAGACTCCTGTCCGAAGTGACAAATCCTGCATACAAGTACATCTAGATCGGACTCTTTGCTTCTCGAAAGAGTAAGGCCCTATGCATAGCGACCCCAATATAGGGTCCTCATATTATTGGAGCGATAATGGATTGCGCATAGCGAGTTCTAATCCTGTTGATGGTTGGTTCAATTAATGACAGGTCAACATCATCTTAGGGGTGGCAAGCCCAGGTGTTAATAATCGAATTGGGAATGCAAGTTGGACTTGCAGAGTGGAATGTGTTCCCGCTTCTTTTTATCTGAGTTACAGGTTCTCATATTATTGGGATGTGACAAAGATAAGAAAGGAGATCCTAGATCTTGCTTGAGATATAATGGTAAGTATATCTCTTACATTGAAAGTGATTAAGGGACTAAACTTTCATTGTTGACAAGGCAAGGCAACTTTGATATAAAAATTCCTAAATCAAAGTAATATATATATATATATGCAAATGTCTTATTCCAAATAATCCTTCATTAAACCCACTAAATACTATACTCAATGATAACCAGTGAAATATCATAGATTGGATACATGATCAAGATATTGTACTTGCAGTTGGACACATAATGTATGTAGTTGCAATGTAAAAGTTTCCTTATAATAATGAGGAATGGCAATTAAATAGACAATAGGACAACACCCTAGGGTGTGTATGTCTCTATAGTCTTGATCTCTCATTGAATGTACTTTGGAAGTGACATGTCGATGATGATCGTAATTGTCAAATAATCCTTATAAAAATCTAAGAATATGTTATGGCATGCATATGTGCTCTTGACATTTAATCATGAATGACATGGTTCACTACATCATTTACAATGGTAGCTCTATAAGAGATGATGTATTCAACATGTTTGAGTACCTACCTGAATCAAAGTTTTTAAGAGTTAAGATATATGTAGATATGACGAGTGTCATCATTCTACTATCTTTACTTAAGTCATTCATGAAGCTTCATAATATTCATATTCTATGAATTGAATGAAGCATGTATAAATGTTGAAGTACTCTTATATTGAAACCTTTTGAATTCAACATAAGAGATCCTTTATCTTAATCAATGTTTATTTATAGATGGAAGGAGCGCAACTGAAGCATGGGTCAGAACCAAGTTAGAAGGAAAGTTAAAGAGTTGACTGTACTTCTATGGTTTCCACACATATGGCATCCAAAGAGTTGGACGAATACCAATACTGCAATAAGTCGATGTATTGATAGTGTGACTATCTAGTCTATCTAGGATCCTTAGTGAAGGACTTGGATAGTGCATCAGAATAATCTACATCTACATATAATCATTGAAATTGACTTTCTTATTTGATAAGATCAAAGTCTGGTAATTGTATCCCAATCTTCTAATAACACTTGTAATTGGTTGCATATGTTTTAGAAGAAATTTGATCACGAGGTTTAATAATCATCTACATGGATATTGATGCAATTGTTGCAACAATATCTGTTGGATAAATAGAATTCATATTTTCAGTGGGAGAGACCTTAGTCTTAGAGAATGTCTCTATGACCTAGATATTAGAATACACTCATTGTTTATTTCTAAATGTTGGAAATAAACATGAATTCTGGAATAGGCCTATCATAAAGAGTTATGGTGGACATATTTCAAACAATAATCTTACATCTAGAGGACTCTATTAAATTAGAACATTAATGAATGACTCATTAACATTTATAATACTGAAAATTAAACCATAAAGATCAATAAGGGGATGAAGATCATTTGACAATGATCTGGCATCAAACCTTGGACATTAGTCCGTTGATGAGATCAATAGACTAGTAAGAGATGAACCTTTAGAATGTCTGAAATTTCAAAACTTACATATTTTTTTAATGTTGTATTCAAAGTAGAAAATGACCAATGCACCCTTCTCTAGGAATGGTATAAGATATCAAGGTATTCAAGATCTCATACATATTGATGTATGTGGATCATCTGTATCATAATAAACATTGATGATATGTGATATCATTTAATGATTATTTGATTATTTGTAATATGAGTTTTCTTCCCTTCACTTTAGAAACCTTTGAAATGTTCAAAGATTTCACAATTTTGGTTTAGAACCAAAGTTTGAAGGAAGATGAAATGAATTTGATAAAACCTAGGATGCAAGTACCTATTAGATGAATTCAAAGAATACCTTATGGAGAAAGGAATATCATTCCTATCTCAATCCTCCTAATATACCTTAACGCAATCGAGTTGTAGGGAGATACAATTGGATCATGTATGACATGATTTGATCAATGATGAATATTAGCATAATTGCCTCTTGGTTTCCAAGGTATATATGTAGTAGAGACTACAATATATATCCCTAATGAGATTCCATGCAATTAATTTGGAATCTAGCACTAGAGAGTGCTACTTCATTAGGAAAATAAAGGACGGTATTGGATACCTACTTTATGAACTTGAGATTCTTAAAGGATTTCATCTCTAAGAATATCATTCTTAGAGGATGACTCTCTTGACAATCAAGATGAAAATGAAGTGAAGAAACTCATTTAATCTTGAGAAGATAATGAGGCTCCTGAAATCAGAAACTAAAAGGACAATTAAAGATGAAACTCATACCTCTTCAAATAAGTTTGAGGATGGATTCCATGTGTCAGAGAAATATGACAATGATCGAACTTCATGTGATGAAGCTTATGAAGATCATGATATGGAAAGATGGATGTTAGCAATAAAGTCTAAAGTAGACTTCATATACAAAGTGTTGTATATGGACCCTCGAGGATCCACCTATAAGGGTATGACCTATTAGGTGTAAATGGATCTTCAAGAGAAAGAGGGGAACTTGATGAGAAGGTAGAGACCTTCAAAGCACGGCGTAGCAATTAGCTACACATCGAAGAGAAAACATTGCTTGCAATGGGAGTTGCTCTTCAGTGACCTTGCTTAAACCCGTCAAAATATTGCTAACTATAGCTATACAACTTGACTTTGACATCTTCAAGATATGAGTCAAGATTGCATACCTCTATGAATACCTCTCTGAGGTTATTCGTATGAAGTAGCCCTAGGGCTTCATAGTTGAGGAAAGCAAGGTGTGCAAGCTAACGAATTCCATCTATGGACTCGAATAAGCTTCTTGTAGTTGGAACATCAGATTTGATGAAATTATAGATGTTATGATTTTAGATAGAATCTTGATGAACCATGTGAAACTTAGTGGGAGTGCCATTATGTTCATCGTGCTAAATATCGATGATATCCTACTCATTTGGAATGGTATAAGAATAATAATAAGTGTATTATAGAATGGCTACTCCATACCTTGAGATATGATCTCAAGGATACCTCTTAGATCTTAATTATGAAGTTGTTCAGAAGCAAAGAAAAGACGATGTTGGGACCGTCACATTAGTGGTACACCTTGGACATATTCCATTCTTGGAAAACTCCAAGAAAGGCTTCCTTCCCTTAAGATATGGTACTGATCTGTCTGAAGGGATAACATCTCAAAGAGTTGAGGAAGTGAATGCTAGAATTACTTGCCCTTGTGCATCATTTACGAGAAGCCGAGTGTATGCTAAATGTGTACAAAAGCTATATGTCTGCCATGCAGTGGGAGTAGTAAACTGTTACTAATCCTACTATGGAGATAAAACACTTGATTGAATAATAATAATATCTTCAAAGATGACAAGACTATGGAGATAGTGATATCTAAGTCTTATCTTAAAGAGCTTAAGACTTTATATATAGAGATCTAAAAGGTCTTAACTGCAGATACCCTAGGAGATTAAGATCTCCAGGAATAAGGGTATTCTGATAAGGATAATGGAAATTACTTACTGGTTATAATAATTATTGAGTTCTAGTGTCAAGGACACTATAACTAAACAAGATTGAGTATTGGGTGCATAAGATGCAACGTTCGCATTGGATGTGAGCATTGTTACTAGGGGATATGCAAGTATCGTAAAAGGACTTGGCATAGTCTCTTGGGAACAGAGTAACTGATCAGCTTAACTAGCAATTTTTCTGAACAACCTATGATTGTCACACGAGTGAGGGTTTAAATGATTATCCCATTAATGGCTCTTTGGGCTAGTGGGAGATTGTTGGACATGCAAGCCTACGACGAGCCATTATGCAATAAATGTCATTGCAAATATCATTCCTTGATCTGAAATGAAAAATAACTAATTTGCATAATGGGTCCCTTAATACAATTAAGTTCATGTACCATAGACATCTTGATGATCATACAACTGTTGATTCAATTATTGAATCAAAGAGGTTGGTGCTTAGATGCATATCTAAAGAGTTAGATTGATGACTCATCAAGCACCGTCAAATGATTATTAAGAGATGATCTCCATCCTGAGAAGGAGATGCCAATCCATTCTCTAAAGGTTGATTTCTAACTGACCTCTTAATACAGGTCTTCTACATAGGAATAGAGATTCAGAGGTGTTAGATAAGTTAGGTCAAAGAGTTGACTTAACGAGATCGAGATAACCAAAGTCCTATGTCATATGTTGTCATGATATAGGCACGCATCCTATGACTGGAGACAGATGTGTTACTATATGTCTGAGTATGTACATTTGGAAGATCAATAGGTTGATGACCTAACCAAGGTCTATACACTAGCACAATGGTGTACATGAAAGGGCATACGAGTAATACAATCTCTCAAAGGGATCATACAGGTTCATTTACTAAACTGGAAGGCATGAGCTCACTCATGAGATATTGGGAAGAATCAAATTCCCTACATGGTCGTCTTGCTTTGGAAGCTTGACTGAATTTGTAGGTTTGATATATGCTTTTGGAAAGTATATGATCAACACCTCAGTACAATATATGCTTTTGGAAAGTATATGATCAACACCTGGGTACGATATATGCTTTTGGAAAGTATATGATCGATACCAACTCATAATAAATGAGAAACTTAATGATAAAACCCTGAAGGAGACAATCTAAATTAGATCTAAAACTTCGGGTTTATTCTGGGTCTTCCAGTATGCAGGATGTACAAGTATTAAGAATACCTGAGGGTGATGTGATCATAAACAATTGTATAACCATGATGATTCCATTTCGAGTGAGTGATGAAATAGGTCTGGATTTTAGTGACTCCTCTCATAGAGAAGTAACATGATCTTAGTCCAAATGATGGACATCGATCTGAATGTGATTCAGATGTAATGAGAAGATTAGATTTGTGATCTTGATTTAATCAAGCATCTATGAGAGGTCTGCAAGATCTGGATTTGAGATGTGATCTCAATATCCAAGTCACTATACGTGGAATAATACAATCACCATGTCCTTATCTCCAAGTATCCGCAGAGAAAGCGCATTGTTCTTGAAAGAGTTCAAGAATCATTTCATTGTTGATATATGTATCCGGGCATTGAGAAAATAGATAGTTAAATGTGATTTAATTATTATGAATAATATAAATTTGATTCATATTATAAGGAGAGTTATCTAAGATAATTAAATGCGATTTAATTATCAAAGATGTGAATAATGCGAATGTGATTCATGTTATTTGGACACATGAGAATATAGATCCAAGATGATTAAATGTGATTTAATTATCACGGATATGAATAATGTGGATAGAACTATCCATATTAATCAAGTATATTATAAATGTGATTTATAATATATTACAGAGAGCATATTGTGATTTTATATTTGTTGATTAATTATTGATGTGAATGGATTCGCATTGGATAATTAATAAAAAAATATAATTTACATGTTATTTTGGGTTTTGAATGTGATTCAAATTTTTTTAGTGGCATGATTGAAATATTCACAAATTAGTTTGGAATTAATTTTATGAATATATTTGCAATAAAAGTTGTTGCAAATATTTAAGAGGATTATATGAGATATTATATGTCACATAAAATAGGGAAAAAGTAGCCACCATAATGGGTGGTGGACGGCCACCCTTGAATTGTTCAAAAGTGGTTGTCCCCGCTATTTTAGGGGTTGACTCTCTCTCTCTCTATCCTCTTATCTAAATTTATTTAATTAAATTAAATTATGTTGATGATAATTCAATGTATATTTAATTTAATTTAAAGTATTTATTATTGTGTTTTCATAATAAGATCATGGCCATTGAAAGAAACACAAATCAATCTCATCCATTGATTGTGTGTTGTCCATGTATTGAGATCCATGGACTCCCAAAGCCCTATATAAGAAGAGGGACCGCTTTCTCTTCGAGTAACAACTACTGGTATAATCTCTCCCTCTCTCTCTACACATCATGTCTCTCTCTCTCTCATTGTGGACATCCACCATGGAGCCATTGAGAGATTCGCCATCGCTGCAGCATCATTGCTATGTTGTGGAGTATTTGCTCGTGGATCTCCATCTCCTTCGATGCGCCTCGCTCGTGATGAAGACGTCGGATCTTGTATGACGAGATCAAGATGCATCTCATCAATGCGCTCGCAAGCGTCTCCTCTGTCGGACTGGACTTGAGACATGAGGTCTCTTCATTTAAAGACTCGATCGCAACCACGCTTCAATAAGTAACCTTAATACCTAATTGTGGTTTAGATGAAACGATCCAAGATGTGTTCTTGGATCATGTGGTTTCATCAATTTATTTTTTTTAAATTCCGCAGCCTCGAGCTACTAGTGCGACTAGTCGCTCTCGATCGCATAGGATGCAATCCTCACGCTTCCATGATACGCTTAAGGATCTTCCCATAACCTTCAATAACACCATATGGAGTACTATAATTACAAATATATCTAAAAATAATCAAAATTTTCAAAATAAAATATTTTTGTATTTTTCATATTTTTCTAAAATTTTGTGATTTTCCAAGTATTTTTGCCAAATTTTAGGAATTTATAAAGTCCAACAATGACTAGTTTAATAAGCCAAATTATTTTGAGATTTAAAAATACTAAATAAGTGCAAATTTTTTTTAAACTGATATTTTTAAAATTTTGAAGATTTTTTATAAATAAAATTATAAAAAAGAAACTAATATTTTTAAATTTTTGAAGATTTTTTATATTTTTATAGGATTTTAGAGCTTTTAACTTTTTACATTTTCCTTCTCTATTTTAACAGATTTTGGTATGAAGATATACAATACTATACCAAATGAAATATATTTTTTTGAAAAATTTTAAAAAGATTTTATAATTTTTAGTATTTTCTAAACCAAATAGGGACAAAATATTCTCTTTTTGAATTTTAATAAATAGGAAATGTGCATAAAATGTAAAACAAAATATGTAACGTAAAAGAACATGCATCCAGGTACATTATCATAATTTTATATAATTTTTGGAGCATTGACGATAATTATAAAAAATAGACAAACATGCATTAAAATGGACAGGGCATATTTGTAATTAAAATAAAAGGTAGGGATGAATGTGCAAATTTCCCAAAAATTTACAACTGAAATTTAAATTTTATGTATTAAACTATAAATAATAAAATTAGGGGCGTACCCCTGCAAAATGCTCATCTCACATAGGGGACCACGTAAGACGAGCTGGCATGGACCCCTAAGCAAATCTCGTGAAAGAGAGCGGGGTCCATGCAATTTTCATCGATTATTTTAAACTATATTTTTATTTATTGAACCAAACGAAAATATACAGAAATGTGAGGGGTTTGATGAAATTTACCCTCTACACGTTCATCATCCAACAGTATGTAAGCGTTCACTTTTGCGTATCTAACGATCGAGGAGACACATCGCTTCTTTCTGATCCAATAACGAGGAATAGATATGGTATCGTGGCTTCGTCAGACGGCTCGAAGGTCATCAGCACGAACACGGAAGAACTCGGCCATAGAGCTCCTTCCTCCCATCGGAACTCTGTCTCCAAGCATTGGATCGAGCTGCTGAGGTGAGGAAATTGCTCCAGAGGGCGGTCCGTAGCTGTTGAGCTACTCGAAATGGTCTGAGACCCTAACGATCAAGGCTCGTTGCTCTTGTGAAACTTGGAGCACTTGGAGGGGTAGTGCACGGTCGATTTGTCCCTTACAGGGTCCCATCCAGCTCGAGACATGCACAGAGAAAACCATGGGTCGGCGGCAAACTGCCTCGACCCGATTAGGCATGGAATGTAAATGGAACGGGCAGATGCATGGAGGTCCGATGAAGGTGATGGATTTAACCTCGACCTCCAGATCGATGGTCAATCTAGGTGCTTACATGGATCGAATAGATGGAGAAGCGAAGGGGCTAAGTGATGAGGCAATTAGATGGACCAGAACAGAGTATACATGGTGGGACAGAGGTGTCCAGAGCTCTAAAGATCCGCCGAACTTAGTGAATCCAAATCTTAGGCTAAAACAACAATTAAAATCGAAATTAAAGTGGAATCAAAAGACAACAACTAAATCTACCTAGAAATAGAAAGAGCACAGCTCGAACTTGGCTTGCATGCCAAGGAGCAGGACGACGCCAGAGCACCGTCGTGGGTCACCTCCTCTCCTCTATTCTCCGCTCGAGCACTGCAGGGTATAGACTGTTGTCACCAGGTGTCACACTTGGATGAGGGTAGAGGGTTCAAGGATTGAAAAGGGACCAAAGAATCAAAGAACGAAAATGGGGTTTTATTTATAGACACGGGTAGGGCCAACTTTGATCGAGATTATTTCATGGCTCGATGGAGATCAATGGGATCTAATGATGGCATGTGAAGGACGATCGCGATAAGAAGAGGATCGAAGAAGAGCTCGACGTGATTTAGTGATCAGGCAGTTTGGAAAATTCGAGGAAGTGGGACGCTTGAGGTTCTAATAGAATTCTGAGACGCCAAACAACAAGTTGACTGGAGTCAACAGACGAAGCAATCTGGTTGTCCATGTGGATCAACCAAATAAATGCAAGGTAAAAATGTCTTGTAAAATGACTAATAATAATAATTATTAAATGAATTAATTAATTTTAGGTTATAAAATAAAAAAATGTTTATTATTTTTTGTACTATTTTATTCTCATTTTTATTTATTTTGTGGATTAATTTATTATGAGTTATTATTTACAAGTATATTTATAATTATAGTTACCTATATATTGAATATTTTATTTTTTTGTATTTTGAATTTTATTATATTATAAACATATTTTATTATTTATGAATTATTTAAATATACACAAATATATTTTTATTATATTTTTCTAATATTATTTGCGCACTTAAATAAATAGATGTATTTATTATATAGGTATAAGTATAGGTAATTCATATAAGTATTTTAATATATTATTTTATTTTAGTGTATTTTTAATGATTTTATGGTATTCTAAATATGTACATATACTATAAATAATATTTATAAAATTATAAAAATGGAAAATAATAAAATATATAAGGAATAAATAAAATGAGTATTTTATTCCGCTATAATGTACAATATGGGTCCAAAACCTAACTTTGCATCTTAGCTATAAATTAAATGAAACCAACTTCATTAAACATGTAATAAAAAGTTATGTATAATTAAAGGTGATTTTGATGCATTTTGTCCATATGGCGAAGATATGGGTATGGAAGTTTGGATTTTTGTCTTTTTATTTTGAGTGTAGAATGTACAATTTGTATTTTTTGTGTAAAGTAAATTTTATATTTTTCTATGTATTTTTATCTGCAACTTTCATGTACAAAGTTTTTTTATTTGAGGTATAAACAATGAAGAATAAAATAGGTCCCACAAGTAATGTATTGAAGAATAAAAATTAGGGTTTTTATTGATGTTTTTTACCCTTATCTCCCCATACTCCATTCCTTATTGACCCAATCATCATGATGCCTAGGTCATGGGGTTTAAGGTCATAAAATACCTGTAGTATTTTATTTATTTTCTTTTATTCTCTTTTCATTATTATTTATACCTGTAGTTCTCCTCGATCGAAGTTGTAAAAGTTAGTCTTCTCCAACATGATGACCCTAATTCCCCTATCCAGCAACTCTTTTCTCGAGAATATGGGTATTCCCTTCTAAGTTCAAGTACAACCGGCTGAAAAAGAGGAGCTGGAGAGAAGAATGGATGGTAACCAGTTTAGCTACCTATCCGAGGATGCTTGACCAGTGTAGCCAAGTCATCAGGATGCATGCTCACATATATTTGACTTTGAAGCTCAAGCTTGCTTATTGGCTATACATATGTATACATACTCCGGCAAGCATTTGATTTTCATTTAGGCCTGTCCACTTTTTTGGAGTTTTTATTACATTTTGTAATATTGTATATAGTAATATTTACATAAGGACTTTTTCCTCTTGAGACAATATACTATACCTCTTTTAAAATTTTATTGCAACCCACAAAATTCCATCATTGGACCACGTAACCATTGGATCGAGTCGGGGTACAATTGCCACAATGATGTGAGTTCCGATGTTTCCAATGGCTTGTCTCTCTTGTCGGCAAATCCAGCCATCTACTACTTCAACTCAGGTGAGCAAAGTGTAAGGTGTAGGTAACTAAAAATATTTCCAACCTTTGTAAAATTGTTTTGTTTGTAAAAATTTCTTTTATATGTTTGAATAAAAAGGTTTGAAATCTATTTGCAAATGATTTTAAAAATGGTTGCAAAATTACTTCAAAAAATCTATATATAGTATTTAAAAATCTTTGCAATGGTTTTCAAATTTTGTAAATGTATGTGGAAATTATTTGTCAGAATTAGTTTGCAAAATGAAATTTTCAAAATGTTTGTAAAAATCTTTTCAAAATATTTTGAGAACCCTGTACATAATCCAAACAAATAAAAGTCTTTGCAAACTTGTAAACACCTTGTATAAACCCTAAAGTCGTAATTCTTGTAAATAGTAAGATGCACTATTGTAAAAATATCTGTACATATTCCCCATTTCTAAAAACTTTTGCTTTTGAAAAATCCCTAAAAATTGAAAAAAATAATAATCCCAAAAAACATTTGCAAAAATCTTTTCAAAATTTACATAAAAATGTGCAAAAACTTTTACAAAACCCATAAAAAGTTTAAAACCAAGAAAATTGCATCACAAAAATATTTTCCTTGCATTGTACGTAGTATTTGCATTTTTCGGGTTGAAATTGATAATTGAACCAGTCTAGGTAAAATCCGAAGATTGGAGCTTGAAAGATTTTTCAAAGCGATTTCCCAACATTTTTCAAACATTTTGCAAAATATTTTTACCTGATTTATTACTCTATATCTACAAAGAATTTTTAATGAATTTTATACAAGTGTGTTCTTTACAAATATTTAATTGTATTTTATCCATATTAATTGAAAATACAAAAGTACGAGTTATGGCTAAAGTATATACAACATATATACGACCCCCTATACTTAGCTTGAGCTATGTACTCATAGATTGGAGAGAGAAAAAAGACATCTCATATTAAGTACGAAAGAGCATATACTACAACGACTGAAGAATCTAAATAATGAATAAATAAGAATTCGCCAGTCCCTCCTATACTTAGGATCCATTTATCTTAAGTATAACAGATTGTATTCTTCATGCAGGGAGGGTTGATGGTGGGAATGAAAATATCAACAACTCATCCTCCCCCCCCCATATACTTACGGTAAAATATCCCTAAGTAAAGACATGAATATAAACAAGAGAGGAGATATGTGAGGAATCAAAGAATGAAAAGCGGGACCTACTCATCCCCCTATACTTAGGATGAAGCTTATCCTAAGTATAACTGTGATGACTAAGAGGAAAGAAAGAAAGAAACAACAAAAATGAACAGAAGAAAAGAAGAAGACTAAAGAAAGAGTTTTAGAGGAGCAGTATCTGAATCTTTTTATGTTGCCGAGGTTGTGGAGGCTTCTGAGTTGACAACGACCAAGAAAGTGTCATGCTCAATGTACGGCTTCAATAACCAACCATTAACGATGAACGGTTGTGCATCAGGTGACAAATCTGATATCAAGATGCTAGCATTATCACACACTTCTTTCACTCTGAATGACCCTGTCCATTTAATCTTTAATATGCCTGAAAATATCTTCAACTTTGAGTCAAATAACCACACTTTCTATCCAGTCTCAAAGGTCTTTCGTCTAATGTGCCGGTCATGCCAGCGTTTAACCTTCTCCTTGTACATCAAGTTGTTATCATAAACATAGTGTCGGAATTCCAAGAGCCTATTCAGATCCACTTTTCTTTGCTAATCACCTTTCTGTGAGTCTATATTGCAAATGTTCACTGTCCATAATGACTTATAAATTAGCTCGATGGGCAGGTGGTACGATTTTCCATACACAAGATGATACGGTGACATATACAAGGGAGATTTGTAAGTGGTTCTATATGCCCAAAAGACGGAGCCCAAGAGTTGGGACCAATTCTTTCTATCCTACTTCACAAGCTTCTACAAGGTTATCTTGATTTCTCTATTTGATAGCTTCGTCATGCCATTGGTCTGAGGATGATAAGGAGAAGCGACTCAGTGTTCGATATCATACTCCTTCGTTAATTTTCTGGCCTCTTTATTGATGAAGTGGCTGCCCCTATCTGATATGAGAATCTTTGGTATCCCTAATCGTAAGATGATGTTCTCTCTTAGGAATCGGCACATAGTGCATCTATCAATAGCTCAGGAGGAAACAACTTCTACCCAGTGACACACATAATCAACGTCAAGAAGGATATATTAAAATCCTTGACTGATAGGAAAGGGCCCCATGAAATCAATGCCCCAAGCATCGAATACATCTGAAATCTGAATGAATTTTAGGGGCATTGAGCCTTTAACTGTGAGGGTTCCTTCCATTTTCTGACAGTTAGTGCAACCTTTGACATATGTTGTTGCATACTTGAATAGTGCGGGCCACCAGAGGCTACATTGTAGTACTTTCGTTGTTGTTCTTTCTCCAGAGTGGTGTCCACTAGATTCGATCGAAAGACAATGCTTTAGGACTCTATGATGCTTCTTCTGAGGGATAGACCTACACCAGATGCAGTATGCTCCTTCCCTGAATAAGGGTGGATCTTCCCATTGGCAGAAATAGATGGTGGACAAGAACTTGTCCTTTCTGATCTTTGTTCAATCTTGCGGAACTACACCAGATACAAGGTAGCTTACAATATCAGCATACCAAGGGAGGGAATCCGTGGCAAGAATCGAGTCATCAAGAAAGGTGTCTGTGATGGGTGCATTGGTCAGCTGAGTATCTTACTATCCAATTCTGGAGAGGTAATCTGCTACCACGTTTTGAACTCCAGGCTTTTCCTTGATTTCCAAATCAAATTCCTCGAGGAGAAGGATCCATCTGATCAATATAGGCTTCGCAACCTTCTTCTACTGTAGATATCAGATATCATAGTAGTCAGTATAAATTGTGACTTTAAATCCAAGCAGATAAGATCTAAACTTCTCAAGGGTGAAAACCATAGCCAGTAACTCTTTCTCTGTAACAATATAATTTATCGGTGCTCCATCTATTGTCTTGTTGGCATAGTGAATGGCATAGGGCACTTTGTTATTCTTTTATTCTAACATAGCTCCAACTGCAAAATTTGACGCATCTTTTATGATCTTAAAGAATAGAGACCAATCTGGCAGTTGTAGGATGGGAGCTTGAGTGATTATCTCCTTCAATTGATTGAAATATAGGAGAACCCACTGATCAATATTAAACTCGGTCTCCTTGTACAGTAATTCAGTTAGAGGTCAGGCGATGTGGTTGAAATCTTTAATGAATCATCTGTAGAAATCCACATACCCCAGGAATGACCTCACATTTCTAACATTCTGAGGTGGCTCGTGATCATCAATAACATCAACCTTTGCTTGGTCGACTTCCATGCCATGCTTGGAAATGACGTGGCCCAGCAATATTCCTTTAGTGAGCATAAAGTGGTTCTTTTCCTAAGATAGTACAATATTGACTCTCGGTATTCCTGAAGTACTCTATCTAGATGCTCAAGACAAGAATCAAAGTTGTCACCATAGACAGAGAAGTAGTCCATTCACATCTCAAGATAACTGCCAACCATATCAGTGAAAACTGCAAGCATGCACCTATGGAATGTGGCAGGGGCATTGCACATGCCAAAGAGCATTCTCCTGAAAGCATAGGTGCCAAACAGGCAAGTGAAGGTAGTCTTCTCTTGGTCCTCTAGGGTGATTGCCACCGGTTATACTTGGAATACCCATCTAAAAAGCTAAAGAACTCCATGCCAGCCAGTCTTTCCAGAACTTGATCAATAAATGGTAAGGGGAAGTGGTCCTTCTTCGTTGCAGCATTGAGGTGGCGGTAATCAATACACACACGCCAGGATGTTGGTAGCCATGTAGAAATCTCCTCTACTCTTTCATTTGTAACCACTATGAGTCTAGATTTTTTTGGAACTACATGCTAGGGACTCACCCATTTGGAGTTGGAGATGGGACAAATGAAGCATGCATCACACCATTTCGTGATTCCTTCATGACGACGTTTTAGGATGCCTTGGCATCATCTTTCAAATAGATGTGGTGTGCGCATATAGCCGGATTCATCCCTACGAAGGTCTGATACATGCTAACCAAGTGCCTTGAGGTTTTTCTCTAGAATCTCGAGTGATCGAGATTCCTGATCCGAGGTCATCCTGCTGATTATGATGACCGGATACACCTTCTCCACACCCACAAGGAAAGCATACTTGAGACCTATCGAAAGTGTCTTTAACTCTGGTTCTGATCTATCCTGCTTCCTAGTCACTTCAAAGACCAAACTTGTAGGTGGATGATCTGCCATGATTTTGGAGGTGTAGCTCACCTCGGTCAGTTATGGCTCAGCTGACAATGTGCCGAACAAGTCATCAATGAATTCATCGTGTTTGGATTCGCATGAATCTTCTACCTCAAAAAGGTCCACCAGTAAGTAAGAATTTGTCTACCAGTTGACACCGAAGCATGTAAAGACTGTGCTTTCTAAGTCCTCTGGAGAGAAGATTTCCTGAACCCATGTGCCATTCAAAGAAAATTATGTATCCATGATTTCTATAATGAAGTCACACTCTGCTTCAGAATGTTCAGCTTGACATTAACCAGACATGACTTTTGGTTCACTAATCGTATCCATTGTTACTTTGTTGTTGCTCGAGTAGAACATGATCTTCCCAGACCCAGAGTCAACCATGGCCTCTGTAGTGTGCATAAATGATCTCCAAGAATAATCAGGGTGTGGAATAATGGTATAAGAGAGTCGATATCAATGATCAAAAAATCAACATGAAACTACATGTCATGTACTGTTACGACGACGTCCTCCAACAAACATCAAGGTCTCTTGATCGATCGATCAACGAACTGAAGGATCATACGTGTCGGCTTAAGTGGACCCGGTCCAAATTCTGTGAGAAATGAGGCGGGCATGAGGTTTATTGAAGAGTCTCTATCAAGAAGGGTTCGCTCGAAGATATATTCGAAAATCTCGTATTTGATTAAAGGTGCTCCTTTGTCTGGCTTCTTTTCCAGGAGATTAGTGATTGATGCGATTGTAGCCATGGTGAGCACATGCTTTTCGAGTAGCTTGCATTTGTTATTACGATTCGACCGGCACTTGTTGGTACATGCTTTCTTCAATCCCTTCTTTACAGTGGACGCATATTTTATGGATTTCATCAAAAGCAATTTCACAGTCAAATTTTTAATAATCTCCACAACATTTAGATCAGATAATGCATTTTTTTATTTTGCAATTTTTTGGATTTTTCAATTGCACCAGGAAAAAGAATATGTATAGAACTGAAATCAAAAATATTGTTCTTATTTACATCAAAATTTATGTCCACAACATCTTGTACAACCGGACTGCATAAAGGTGTACAATCTTGAGCATGGGGTGGACATCTAAAAGCTACAGTCTCTGCTCTATTGGCTGGCACTAGATCGGCTGTTGAAGCTAGCTTCTCCATGGCTGGTGCGGCTTCACTTCGACTGCGATCATCTTTTTGGTTTTTTTATTTTCTGATTTTTTTCGTTTTGTTGGGTATGCTGGAGACTAGTAAGTAGCGTGGCTCCTCCTTCTTCCTCACCCAAAACTGTAGTTGGCACGACTGATGCAGAATACGACGATTCACTATATGAAGCTTTATTCTTCCCTCTAATAGTGGCAGACAGAGGCAAGGTCCTACCCCTCCTGAGAGTAATAGCATTAGACAAAAAATTAACAATCATCTGACTCTACATACATAGATGAGACTTCGCATTCTACCTGCTCTTTTCGCTTAAAGTTATTGGGGTTGGCTTAGACCTGGGACGGAATTGGATTTTTCGTGGCCGTCAAGTCATCCAGCTTTTGGGTCATCTCTGTTAAGCTCTTGACTAACTTGGCCAAGCAATTGAGGCTCAGGTTTACAGGAACCGCCTCGAAAGTTTCAGCATGTTGACCACGCTGTGGCTGATGGTTAAAGGCTGAGATGGGTGCTGTTGATATTGTTGTTGAGGTAGAGGAAGCTGATACTGATGCCGGTAGTGAGGAGGGTGATATTGTTGTTGAGGTGCATTCGTGTACTGATGATAAAGTTGGTGCTGGTGATACTGCGGTTGCTGGTACTATTGGTTTTGTTGGTTTTGTCTCCAATTGTTATGATACTGCGAATACTGGTGGTACTAAGGCTGTGAGGGATGGACAAATCTCCCTTCTTGATGATGAGGGAATGTACGCAAATTTGTAGGCTAGCATTGCTGAGGTCTGCATGGATGGGCCAGTTGTGTCTCATTGGACCAAACTCCATTCACCTCTTGAATGAGAGGCAGTGGAGGGGAGAATGGATCATAAGAATATTGGAACTTTGGCTAGTATACCACCAACTACTGTTGTTGTTCCTGGTCGAGAGTCTGCACGTAATACATGTGTTGGACCGCTGGTTGATGTGGACTGGGTTGAGGATGATGCTACGTGAGTTGCTCTTCCTTTTTCTTCAGCTGGAGTCTCGAACGATGGAGTCGCCGATGACAAGCATTTATGGTACTCACTAGCAACTCCAGTTTCTTGGTGATTTGATGCAATTTCTTCAGTTCTTAGTTCGATCATTGCCAGTTTCTCCAAATCTTGTGATTGTTTTATATGATATTAACCTTGGAGAGATGGCTCCTGATGATGATGAGATTGGAGCTCTCATCTCTCTATGCCTCATGTGAGGTTGTCATGTGTACATGTTTGTGGAGGATCTAAGGTTGTCTCTGGTAAGTATGGGATGAATAGAGGGCAGTCTCTCCTTTGACCATTTCCTCAAAAATCTGTCAGACCACATCTTCATCCTTATTGAAGTGGGATCCCCCACAAGTAGCATCAACTAATCTTTGACTTTCAATATTAGGCTCTCTAAGAAATGTTGGACCAAGATGGTCCTCGGTATGTCATTGTGGGGGCATTTCTCCTGCAGATCCGTGAATCGCCCCCATGCTTTATGAGAATACTCCTGGGTAGCCAAGGAGAAGTTGCTAATCTGAGCTCGCATCTTGTTGAATTGATCGAGAGGATAAAACTTGTGAAGGAACGCAAACTTAAATTCCTCCCAGGTCATCACGACCTTCCCCAAATGGTTAACCCAGTATAGGGCCTTGTCTTGGAGACGGAAGGAAAATGCGATCATCTTGACTACATCTAACGGGATGTTAGGTCAGTGCATGGTTCTACAGATACGAGAAAACTGTTGCAGGTAAATGTAAGGTTCCTATTGGTGTTCCCGTGGAAGGTGGGCAAAAGAGTAAGGAACTGAGGTTTGAGCTCAAAGTGCGCATGGATCGGTGGGATGCGAATCCACTCAGTCATTTGGTTGTCTCCAGGATTATAAGTCACTTTTAGAGTAGGTTTAGGGTTCTCACTTCTTGATCATCACAACATCTTTCATCCTCTCCTCCTCCTCTTGGTTTGTTCCTCATATCATTCAACATGTCTTGGAATGCAGTATGGACCAATGCTTGCTCTATTAGTTGTTGTATGGGCTTGGATGGATGCTAACAACTAGGCATTAACTTGATTCTGATTTAGTGCCTAGCCTTGCTCTATCTGCGTTGGTTGATGTCTTATCCCTTTCCCTTTGCCTTGAGGAGCCATCTTTGGGTCTGAGTCTAATGAAATAAACTCTGGATTGGGATCCAGGTCTGACTTCTATCTGTAATACAAGAGGTATCCCAATCAGACCACTGTGGAATTGAATACTAGTTGAATGATGATTTCGAGAATAAGGTCAATCCCAGACAGTTGTGAATGGAGTGAAAGATGTAGACTGAAATCAACCTCCATTCGCAATAGGCGGAGATGGGACAAGAATGGTTCTGGTTTATTAAGAATAGAAAAAGAGTGAAAAGAAGACGAGGAGTCTGGAGATCGGTTTGTAAGGTCTGAACCAAGTTCTTGGGAATCATCTCGAATTATTGACAAAGCCGAGTCCATGGAATCGATGTAGGTGTCGATGGAGTCCCGACTAGACCATCCATGGATCAACATCATGGAGGAAAAGAAGGATCGATGCAAGATGAAGGATACGATGGTTAACAAAGAATAAAAGGAATGTAAAACAGTAAAAAGGCTCAAAGCGAGCATAGGGTCAAAGAGGAAACACATAAGAAAAAATTCATGCAAGACGCGGGACTTGATCTTTGAACCTTAATCTAGATCCATAAAATAAACAATAAAAATTTAGGTTCACCAACTCTACACATGTGAAGCCGTAAAGGATCGTCTATTTTTATCTTTTTAGAGCTGTTATTTCAGGTATATATTTTAACAAGTCCTTATATGCTAACCCTATAGGAGCGAGAGTACTGCCGGAAAAGTATCACGTACTTGTCCTCCTCCTTTGTAACATGTAGTCTTCACTTTTTGAGGTCCTTGTAAACCTTCTTGGATCCCTACTCAGCCAAAGAATGAGAGAGAGGAAGCCGATAGGCGAAACCACTACTTCGGACCCTTCTCGCAACAGAATCACCTGTGAGAGTTCAAGGCATTACCTGAACGCGGGATGATGAGACAGACACACCCGTGAGGGTGTGGCCTAAGCTAAGTACTTCAGAAAAGGTTGACATTCTACACAAGGCGAGAACATCATCGTCGGCCAGGTCCTACCCATCCACGTATGATAGAAGCGTCAATATTTCGGAAATTCAACCGATACACAAGGCAATCACAGACTGGGTTTTTGGCTCTAATCCTTAGCAGGTCGTGCCTCGCTCATGGGAGGGGTTTTGAACTCATGCTAAGGTACCTACAAACAGTGAGGGCTTTATGAACCGTAAACAATGCAATCCATTATAGATTTTAATTAAGGTCAAATTTTATTTAGTAGTCTCCTTGTTTAAATTTTTAGGTTTTCACTTTTTTTGGATATTTTGCATACAAATGCCTAATGGGTTTATGAATTTTCATTTAAATCCTAGGTGCTGAAAATCAGAGGGAGATAGGGAAAAAGTTATGCAAGTCGATTCAATGATGGAAATCTCACCATAGAATCTAATTATGTATGCAGAGTTAAATGACTTACAGTGCTTCCTAGCTCCCTCCATATGGTATGCGAAATAGAATGTTTAAATCTATTTACATAGCGGTGTGCAATCGACAAAATCGTCCTAAGCATAAACTGATATTAATCATGAAGAACCACATGTCAATTATTCAGAAATGAACCCGAGAGTCCGATCTTCGAGACACCTCGATGCCTGCCACAACGAGTCCTGCAAGTGTTGTATGGTGCCTCTCTCGATGTGTGGGTTCAAGTCTAAATAGGTGACAATTATTAATTTGACTAGATCCAAACGTAGAAGACTATAGGAACATGATTCTTATTAGGGTTTGAACCAAAGTACCAATACAAGTAGTCTTAAGATCTAGGTGCTTTATGCACACAAAACAAATAAAATCAAAGACGGAAAACTCAAACATCAGAAAACAAATGAAAATAAAGCGATGAAAACTCGAAAAATTGTAATGAGGCCCCCAGGTGAACAAACACCGGCCAATGGACCTCGTTGGTGGAGTATTGTCCAAGTCCAAAAATTATTACAATTAATGAATAATAATTCACTCTCTCACAAAAAATCCCAAGTTAAGATATATGCTAAGTAATCTCATTGCTTTGTTTGTTACCTCTCCTACTCTCCAGGGCAAGAAGGCTAGTCTCCACCAAGCTTGACTGCAACGACCTCCTAAGAAGTCATCCTCATATGGTGGGCCCTCGCATCACACACAACAAAGGGATGTATTAGCACAAATAAATAAATAATGTGTTCAAAGAAATAGAAACTTACATATGTACAAGTCAGAAAAAGATAACAAAATATGACAAGAAAAAAAAAGAAAATGCAACTATGCACAAAATAGGCTACAACATGTTGCTCCCCGGCAACATCATTTGATTGGCCCAAAAATACTCGAGGAATTGTCTTATGGTACACACAAGGTGGGACTGCTAAGTCGCTATGATGACAGGTCTTGAAGATCAATGGACTAAGCAACAAGTACCGACGACATGTGAATAATCAATGAATGACAAAAATGTGAAGTACAACTTATTTTACTCTACAAACAAAGCTATATAATGTGTAAGCATGTAGAGGTCGAACCACTAAGTGCAAACATGGTAGTCTAATGATTATTTTCCAATCAAAGTGAATTATGTACACAAGTGTCCTCTTAGTCTTTTTGTGTGGATTTTTTGTTTTTGATTTTTTATTTCATTTTTAATTAATAATAAATATTTTTTAATTATTTTTTTTTAAAATTTGATTTTCTGATTTTTAATTTCTTTTTAATTTTAGTATTATATAATATTATTTAAATATATTTAAGAGTATATGAATATATATAAGATAACATACATATGATATAAGGTAAATAATAATAAATATAATAAATGTACAAAAAACAAAAATATATCATAGGGTATAATCATTTTTTAAAGAGTGTTAAGAAATATTTATAAGGTATTATAATAGTTAATAATAATTTAAACTATATAGGTATATATATGTATATAAAACCATATGTGGAACTATAATTATAAATATAGATAAAAATATTTAAATTTTGCAAAGATATTTTTTTTATATTTTTAATATTTTTCTACTACATTTGTTATATTATAAGTATAAATGCTAATTTTTAGATATTTTTAAAGTCCAAAATAGTAAAAAACAATGACTAGTTAAATAAATCGAATTGTTTTGAGATTTAAAAATACTAAATAAGTACAAAAAATCTCAATTTTAGTATAGAGTAATATGTATAAATAAAATATCAAATAGAAACTAATATTGCTATAATTTTTGAAAGTTTTATATTTTTATAGGATTTTGGAGGTTTTTAATTTTTTGTCATTTTCTTTTTTATTTTTAGGGATTTTTGGTTTGAAGCTAGAAAATACTATTGGTTTGAAGCTAGAAAATACTATAGTAAACAAAATATTTTTTTTTGGAATTTTTCAAAAAAGATTTTATATTTTTAGGTATTTTCTATGTCAAACAGGGATAAAATATGATCTTTTTGAATTTTAATAAATATGAAATGTGCATAAAATGCAAAAAATGTAATGTGAAAGAAAATGTATCCATGCACATGATCTTATTTTTACATCATATTTGGAGCACGGATGATAATTATTAAAATTAGACAAAAATACACAAAAATTAATAAGCTAGAATGGGTATATTTGCAATTAAAATAAAAGGCATGGAAAATATGCATTTCTCAAAAAATTACGACTGAAATTTGAATTTTACGTATTAAACTGTAAATACAAAAACCAGGGGTGTACCTCTGTAAAATGCCCACCTCACGTGGGGGACCATGTGAGATAAGCTGGCTAGGATCCCTAAGTAAATATTGTCGAAAAGAGGGGTGTCCATGCAATTTGCACCTATTTATTTTTCACTATACTTTTTATTTACAGAACCAAACGAAAATATACAAAAATGCGAGGGTGTTTGATGAAACATATCCTCTACATGTGTGTCATCCAACGACGCATGATTGCTCGCTTATGCACATCTAATGGTCGAGGAGACGCATCGCTTCGTTCTGATCCAATGGCGACGAATAGATTTGGTGTGGTGGCTTCATCAGACTACTCGGAGGGCATCATTACGAACACAGAAGAACTCAGCCCTTGAGCTCCTTCCTCCCATTGAATCTCCGTCTACAAGCATTGGATCAAGCTGTTGAGATGGGGGAATTGCTCCAAAGGGTGGTCCGCAGCTGTGGAGCTACTCGAAATGGTCTAAGACCCTATGATCAAGGCCCGGAGCTCTGCTGAAACCTTTAGCATCTGGAGGGGCATTGCACATTCGATTTGACCCTTACAGGGCCCCATTTAGCTCAAGACCTGCATAGAGAAAACCACGGATCGAGGGCAAACTACATCGATCTGATTAGGCATGGAATGGAAGTAGAATGGGTGAAGGCGTGGAGGTCCGACGAAGGTTATGGATTTGGACCTCGATCTCCAGATCGATGGTCGGTCTAGGTGCTCATATGGATTGAATAGATGTAGAAGCGAAGGGTCTAAGTGATGAGGTGATAAGATGTGTCGGAACAGAGTATACACGACACGACAGAGGTGGCCGGAGCTCTAGATCTTCGATGAACATAGTTAATCCTAATCTTAAGCTAAAACAACAATTAAAATTGAAACTAAAATGTAGAATCAAAATACAATATATAAATCTACCTAGAAATAGAAAGAGTGCAACTCGAACTTGGCTTGCACACTAAGGAGAAAGATGATGCCGGAGCACCGCCATGGGTCTCCTCCACTCATCCGTTCTCCGCTCCAGCACCACAGGGGATCGCATGCTATCACCATGTGTCACACTTGGCCGAGGGTAGAGGGTTCAAGGCTTGAAAAAGGACCAAAAAATCAAAGAATGAAAATGGGGTTTTATTTCTAGATACGAGTTAGGGACAACTTCGATCAAGGTTATTTCATGGCTCGATGGAGATCTATGGGATCTAATGATGGTGTGTGAATGACGATCGTGATAGGAAGATGATCGAAGAAGAGCTCAAGGCGATTTGGTGATCAAGGCGGCCTGGAAAATTTGAGGAAGTGGGATGCTCGAGGTTCTGACATAAGTCTGAGATGCCGAAGGGCAAGTTGAGTAGCGTCAACAAACGAAGCAATCTGATTGGTCCACGTGGGCCACCCCAATAAATGCAAGACAAAATACCTTATAAAATGAATAATAATTATTAAATGAATTAATTAATTTTAGGTTATAAAAGCAATATTTATTATTTTGTGTAGTATTTTATTCTTATTTTAATTTATTTTTATGGACTAATTTATTATGAGTTATTTTTTTACAAGTACATTTATAGGTATATTTATATATTGAATATTTTATTTCTATTTTGTATTTTATATTTTATTATTTTATCTTTATATTTTATGTACTTATGAATTATTTAAATATACACAAATATATTTTAATTTTATTTTTCTGATGTTATTTGTACCCTAGATGTATCTATTTTATAGGTATAAGTATATGTAATTCATCTAGGTATTTTAATATATTATTTTATTTGAGTGCAATTTGAATGGTTTTATGGTATTCCAAATATGAACATATACAATAAATAATATTTATAAAATTATACAAATATAAAATAATGGGAAATATAAAGAATAAATAAATGAATATTTTATTCAGTACAATGTACATTAGGGGTCCAAAACCTAACTTTTGCATCTTAACTTCGAATTAAATGAAACAATCTTGATTAAATATCTAATAAAAAGTTATATAAAATTAAATGTTATTTTGATGCATTTTGAGTTCATATGGAGAAGATATGAGTTTGTGAAGTTTGGGTTTTGGTTTTTATTTTGAGTGTAGAATGTACAATTTATATTATTTTTGTGTAAAGTAAATTTTTTATTTTTCTATGTATTTTTGTCTACAACTTTCATATACAAAGTTTCTTTATTTGAGGTATAAATAATGAAGAATAAAATAGGCCCCAAAAGTATAGTATTGAAGACAAAAAATTAGGGTTTTTATTGATGTTTTTGACCCGTATCTCCCCCTACTTTATTCCTTGTCGACCCAATCATCATGATGCATAGGTCTCGGGGTTTAAGGTCTTAAAATACCTATGGAATTTTACTTCTTTTTATTTTCTTTTCTTTATTCTTTTATTTTGGCTTTTATACAGTCTTTTATACAATATTTATATAAAAAATAAGAGATGTTAATTTGTATAAATTAATATTATATACATGCAATTAGCTAGGGTTTAAAGGCTAAAATGAAAGAATAAAGGTGATGGAATGGAGATTCATCACCCTGTCCCCAGTGTACGTCTTCACACTCCCAAAATAATGGAACCATCTGCCAGGGTTGTCAGTTTATATCAAGTTCAAAGTGCGATGTGAAGCGGAGTACACCAAAATGACTTTCTAAGGTCAGAGGCAAGTTCTTGCAGCTTGACTGAGTACCGAAAGTAGTACACGGGGTGCTTAGGGTACAAATCCAAGGATTTTTGGCTCTAATCCTTAGGGCTATGTCCTCACCTTCTCTTTCTAGAGGTATATGCTTGTGTCCAATGAGGTGGTTACTCTCCCCAATACAAAATGAATCGTTATGTTTCTTTTTAGGTGTCAAGTTCAATTAGTAGTTCCAATTATTTGGTTATCACTTTTATGGATATTTTTCAATAAAAATGCATACCAGTTTTTATAGTTCCTTTATGATCCTAGGTCAAGAAAATGGGGGAGGAAGTCGAAAAAGCTGATGCACGATGAAATCAATGATGCATGTGCAAGATAGAATGTGTACCTTGCTCCAGCAGTCTACATGCAATATGCTTCGTGCATAGAATTTAAATATAACCTTTTATCAATGCAGGCAAGAATCATCCTGGCATGTACTTCTATTAGTGGGGAGCACCGATTTATTTGACTAAGTCTAATTTGTATAACTATAGGTACCTGAATTCTTATTTAAGTTTAGATCTAATGATTGTTGGGCTCATCCAAATAGAAACCTAAGAAATAGGGGCTCAAGCACACAAAATAAATAAAAAGAAGGTGAAAAACTCAAATCACGAGAATCAAATAAAATAAAGAGAAAATATGGAGAAAGAAATGTAGAAGGTGATAAAAATGCGATAAAAATTGAAGAAGCCCCTTGGGATCAATATCGGCAAAATAGGCTTCACAAACAAAAGTGTCTAAGTGTCTCTATAAAATAATAAAAGGTCAAGTGCCAAAAATTAATTATAAATTAGTTACAAGAATTTGAAATAAATAGCTAAAAAGAAACAACTATGATGACTCATGTGACACCTCTGCCCCGTGTGACTCCTCTGTAACTGGCTTGAACCAAAATGTTAGTCTCCACACACTTCGGCTGCTCGACTCCCTAAGAAACCATCCTCCACACGAGGGCCATACAACACAAAGAAAAGGCAAACAAAAAATTTAAGCAAGTAAATGGAATAAAGTGAAATGTGATAGAAATAAGAGAAACAAGTAGAAAACCCTAGTTATTCAACCCACTTAATCGTCCCTCCCCGTCAGTGGAGCCATCCTGATGGATCATGAAAACCATGGTCAACTGCTCTAGAAGAAGAATCAATGTCATGTGACCAAGTGTGAGTCAAATAAAAGAATGTGATGTTTTTTTTTGCTTTTTACTTATACTTCAAAACTAAAGTCCATAGAAATAAGTGTGTGGAGTCTCAAGGGACACAAACTTTCAATTAAGTGGAAGACGTGGTTATTAATTAATAATTTTCTACATTTTTAAGGATTTTCAATGATTATTATGAACTTTTATGAATTTTTTATTGAATTTTATAATTTTTGATTAATTTTAATTTCCTATACTTTTTATATTTTTTGATTTTTTAATTACTTTTAATTTTTAAAATTTGTGTGTATTTTTAATATTTTGAAAACAATTATGAATAAAGAATGCAAAAAGGGGAATAAAACCATTTTAGATATTTAAAATATATAAAGTCAAAATTAGGAAAACAAAGTATTTTTGGGTTTTGGACATTTTTTTACTATTTTTGGTGATTGTTGTGGTATTTTATATTTTTATGGATTTTAAACTGAATTAAAGTTGAAGACGATTTTAAAGTAAATTTAGCTACAGTTTTATGGTTTTTAAAAGAGAAAAAAATCAAACAAATTGGAAACTAATTTTGTATTAAATTAGTTTAGTTAGGCTGTAAAACAAGATCATAAATATGTTTTTTATGATTTTTTATGATTTTATATTTTTATGAGGTTCCTTGAATATTCAAATTTTTTATAGTTTTCGTTTTATATTTCTATTTGATTTTTGTATTTGTGATGAAATATAACAAAAATAATATACAAAAATAATTTTATACTTTTTAAGCTTGCAAATTTTCATGGATTTTAAAAGTCAAAATAGTGAAAAATGTATTATTTTTATATTTTATAAATAGGAAATAAAAGAAATTTTGAAACCAAAATAACAAGAGATGAATGAAGTTATTGGATACTTAACCTACTTTTTGTGAGATTTTTAAACAATATGAACTATCTAATCTAAGAAATATGTGAAACAAAAGGAAATACATCAGAACATGGATATATATATATCTATAAATAAACAAACTTAATGTAGCATTTATTAACAATATAAAGAGTCTAGGATCAAGTATGCAAGTAAGCCACAAAAAGCAAACAGATCTCTACGTGAACAATTAGCAAAGACTAAAGTGAAATTAAAATAACTACAATGGCGTTACTAACAATTATAACAAGTATTAAACATGATACAAGGACTAAATGAAATAAGAACAAATGAAAATACTTTGAAATATCACCATATGGCACGTAATGTTCATGTGTTGGTGCTGAAGGTCGGCATGCAGTCCATATGGCCTTAAATTTGATTTAATAACTAGAATTTGGGCATGAACGTGCGGCTCAGATAGAATATGGAGTACCCCTCTTTGATCTGACATGCTTAGATGCTCCAAACTTGTTCTATCAGAATCAAGTTACCTGGAAGAACAATGAAGAATGCGGGTGGAGCGAGCTTCAGATACTCCAAACTCATTCGATCAAGCTTGGATCTGGGTTGTAAATGCTCATATCAACTCCAGTAAGGCTTTCACTTTATCGAGACTACTAAACAAGTTCAGATCACACTGATCAGAGATCTGGAGGTGTGCTCTGCCTTAGATTGTTGTTCCTCATGTGCTCCAATTCTCGCTCCAGTAGCTACTCCTTGATGAACCTGTGTAGGTTATTCACAAGGCTCAAAGCACATATGCCTTGATCGATGGTTATTCGATGAAGTGTAAAGGAAATGGGAGATGGATGGTTGATCTTCAGTGACTAGAGGAAGAAGATCGTATCATGAGATCTGATCTAGGTTGAATCAGGTGATGGAAAGGGAAAATGGAGAAGCGATTTTGATCAGATGAGGTGCATGTGATTTAGATCAAGTGAAATTGTTGAGTTCTAGTTTTACGACTTTTCTGAGTGTTGTACCTTTTATTATGTACATCATTTATTTTTGTAAATATTTTTATTATTTAAAGAACATTTTTATGTTTAAGATTTGTGAAGAAAATATTTTTATTGAGTTGATTTAATGATAAGTAAAATAGTACAAAATATGTACATAATAAATGGGATGAATATGTACAATGTAGATTTGGTTTTTTGAGATGTTTATAAGTTAATGACCTTATCTCCTCCAACTTTATTCATTATAGATTAGGTCAATACTTGACCAACTTTCAGGGTCAGAATCAGTTTGTATCTATTACATATATATAGCCTTTCATTCATTCTTTTTCTTTTCTTGTTTATTCTTTATTTTGGGTTAAAATAATGATAATAGTATAATATTAAAAAATTATGTTAGTTTGATAAGAGATGAGATTCATGATATTTATATGTTTTTATAAGGAATTTTAAGCCAAAATGAATAAATAAAGATGATGAATTTGACGATTCATCAGAGAGATATACAAAATGTAAATAAAGAAACAAAGAACAAATGAAAGAAAAATGAAATAAAAACAGATGACAAAAGTATGAACCATGATTCTAATGTCCCATTTGTTTGGTTGGAAAGGAACTACAATGTATTCGTATCCGCGAAATATCTTGTAATCATATTTGTATCCGTATCTAAAAATTGAACAATATCTATATCAGTATCCATAAAAAAATATCACATATCCACGTTAGTATCCATATATGCAAATATTTCGAACTTATCCAACCTTTTGCATCTATATATATATGAATCCATGTCAGTGTCCATATATCGAAGTCAATAAAAACCCATATCAATGTCAATGTCCAAAACATATCCAAAAAAGAAAAACACATATCAATGTCGATAACAGTATATTTGTAACAATGATATATTATTAAAAAAATATTGAAGTAGAATACATTCATTAGCATTTGTAAGGAATGTAATCTCAATTCCTAAGGGGTACCTAGGAATGGCAATTCCCATGTATGAGGGAATTCGGTTTCATTTGTAATCGTTATTCCTGCCTTAATATGATCGAACAAACACATGAATGGTATCGATAGAGGAATGGTGATTCTATTAACCCCTTTAATCCATGCTTAACAAATGGGGTCTAAGACTCTTAGCTACCCAAGTGTTGCCTCCACGAAAACGACATCATTTGATGAACACGTCCCTTTGTTATGTTACTCTAGAAGTAGAGCAACGTCGTTGAGGCAATCATAGTGGTTCAACCAGAAAAAATGTAGTTTTTTTATCTAGACTCCTAAATTGAAGTACGGGACTCGAACTCAGTGAGGAAAACTATACAAACTATGATAATATGCAGGATTTTATAGTTTGTTATGATTTTTAAATTATTTTAGGATTTTTATTTGGTCCTAAGTGTTTGTTTTTTAGTTTTTTATATGTACATACATGTAAAGAAATACATATGGGAATTTTTTATTTTTATTTGATTTTATCTTTTAACATTTTATGCCTTCTATTTTGTTCTACATTTTTTTGACATTTTTAAATAATTTTTAGAATTTGGTTTAACTTTCAATTGAGTTTTAAAGTGAAATCAATGCTTTTCAAATGAGTTTTAAAGTGAATTCGATTATTTTCAAATTTAGTTTGATTTTCAAAATAGTAAAATAATTTTTATTTTAAAAATAATAGATAGTAGAGAAACGTTTTGGATTACTGTATCTAGAATTTTATAAGCTTTCAAAGAAGCTATCATACATATTTTTGTATTCTTTATGAACTAGTTATGAATTTTAGGAGTTTTTTAAAAATTCTAGATTTTTGAAATTTATAATTGCTTTTTATTTTGTTTTTGGTTTAGAATTTGGAATATAGTAAAATATTAGAGATATGTAATTTCTATACAATTTTTGGAGTTGTATTGTATTTTTTTATGTATTTTTGTAAATATGAATGTTTTTTGTATTTGCTTTTGATTTATGAAAAATAGAAAATGATATTATTTTTTCAAAATACGAGTTGTAAGAGTATGATATGTGGCATTTATATGTGTTTTTATTTGAACTTCATTTTATATTTTTAAAATTATATGAATTTTATTATGTATGGCATTTAACATATTGTATATACAAAGACTAATTGGGCGCCACTGTTGTAAAAGTCCTCCGACTAGCCCGATTAGTAGGTCCGACTAGTCTAGTAGGTGGGGTTGGCGACTGAGTACCGACTAATTCCGACTAGGTCAACTAGACGATCAATTTTTGCTTGGAGATACCATATTTTTTTTTAAAAGCAAACTTATTCTAATGCGCTTAATGTTTTATTTAAATTCAATTACTTCTTTTCTTTCATTATGGTAATATAAAAACTGTACAAATCTATGTAAATATATAAGAATATATATATATAAATGATTTATATACTTAAAATAATTAAAAAATCCAAATCCGATTAAAGTCCGACTAAATCCGATTAATCGTCCGACTGCAGGTTAATCCGTAGTCAGTGACCCAACCGACCGAATACCGACTACCGATTTTTGCAACCTTGTTGGGCGCATAATGGAATAATAAAAACAAAGGGGTAAAAGCATAAAAAGTCGTAAAGAATCACGTGCCAATGCACATGACTTGAGTTCCACCTTCACCTGTTGTAGAATTGCGAGGATCTGGAGGGTAATCCTGCATAAAGTCATTAGCTTGCTTGGTAATCCACGTGATGCACTTTACTTGGACCTGTTTGAGATTATAATAAGGGAGAGGGTTTAGATGCAATTAAACCCAAAATATTTTGGGAAGTCACGTGCAAGACACGTGAGGTGCCTTAAGTGTTGGAGCTATAAACGGTGTTGATTGCATAGGCATGTGCATGGGACACGATGCATGCCCGATGACGATTGAATTGAAGGGCTGGGAATAGAGCTCAATCAAACGTCTGATCTCGAGTATCTCTCTCTCTCTCTCTCTCTGATCCGACATTAATTGTAGCTTGTGTTCATCACTAAATCATGTCGACTCAAGGAGATAGGGCTCTAAGGTCTAATCGTTCTCGATGTGTTTGCAGTGTGGAGAAATCTCCAATGTCAATGTCGATCGTAGGTGCGAATCATATAAAGGCCATATTCATAATTGTAGGATCATGATTGTTTTGATTCAATGTTGATCTCCAGATGAGGACAATGTATACACTTATGACATGCATCGACTTGAAGGTGTTACACTTCTAGATGAAGCTCCGCAACTTGAATGTTGATCGCAAATTAGATCTCCATGTACAGGTATTTGGCGTGATGCTTCGTCCAGATCCGAAGGATCAATGATCGGATGATTCTCCTTCTACGGTGTGTATTCAATTCGAATCAGGTATAGCAGGTGACGATTAGGTCTATAGTTCTCGTCTCCAATTACGGGGTGATGAATTATCCCTTAGGCACTTGGATCTGATGCTTAGACTAGCAGTACTCCCTTCATGATGACTCTCGCAGTAGCTTCAGTTACTACATGTGATGATAAGGCTCTAAGGTATTGCCCTTGGCCAAAAGTTAAAGTTATACGAATGGGAGGCACATATGGACGTGGCAAAGTCGTGTACAAAATCAAATTATCGACCATGATCAGAGATAGTCAGAAATGTGGGCTAGCACATCAACGGGATGACGTGGGAGGTGATGGTGATTGCTAGAAGTGATTTTTGGTTAAAATTGATGAAAATCAACATAAACTTAAGGGAGATGATAACTAAAGGAGGAAGAACAGAAGAGGAGGATGAGATTAGATAAGATCTAACTAACCTCAAACGGAAATGGATAAAAGCCATGATTGCATGTGGTGGAGATCGACGAGCTCCAGGTTATCACTTGCAGCGTGACGTCTTGCATGGAGGCTTGTGCATATCAGAGTAGAAGCTTCATGTGAGCGAGATCATGCTGCTCCTTCGATTTCTCAACCTCTCGCTCAATGGTGGAACAGAGTCACTGTCACCAACCTATAGCTTTAACCGGAATCCTAGGTAGAAGGGTGGAAATGACATATGGATTCTTAATGGGAGAGAGGGTCCTATATATAAGAGAGGAAGGAGGTTGAAAAAGGTCCATGTGCATTGCACTTGGATGAAAATCTGGACTCCAACAAGGAGAATGTGTTCTTGCTGACGTGGAAGAGTTTGTTAGGGGTCAGTTAGGGCAAGTTGACGGAGGAGAAAGGAGAAGAGGAAGAAGAAAGAAGAAAAAATAAGGGGGAGGGGTCCTAATTCGTGGTCAACTTCTTTTTTTTGTAGTGACTAATCACGGGTCGACACGTGGCTAAGACGCTACATGAGAAAAACAAAAGAAGATAAAAGGAGAAATTAAAAAGATAAATACCTTATAAAAAAATAATAGATTAATATAAATATATTATGTATGTAATTATTTTAGTATGATTTTTTAATAAATTATTTAATTACTTAAATTAAATAAATATATTAATTGATATGAACTAAATATTAATTTATAATATATTAAAACTTTCTAATTAATTTGCATATACTAGTTATTTATTTTATATTTTCTAATTTAATATTCAATTTAGAATTATAATTACATATTTCTTATATTTAGCAATAATATTTACAAGGGTAAATACATAGGACTATGTAATATATAGGTAAACTTAGCCATGGCGGGTCCCAAGCCTGAGTAAATTGAGGAGGGTTGCATTAGGTAGCTGACAACCAGCGTAAGAGAGATAAATTACTAAATAGTATTCTTTTTTAGAACACTAATTAGGAATTTGTCTAAAATAGTTGGGATTTTTTCAACATGGATTTAAGAAAATATTTTGATTTCGTTGGGGCATTCCATATTAGCAATGCATTGCATTGCTTGAATGCAATGAGATGTCAATAAGGGCCGCCAACAAGGGCCGCTACATCGTTGCTCGGATGTAGTTCAAAATTTACAAGGGGTCTTGCATGAGGAACATATGTGAGTAAATAAGCCAGTTCTGTTGCATTGCCGCCTAGATGCAGTCCAAAATTTGCAAGGGTTCTCGCATGATGGATGCTTGCGAGTGAAGAAGTTAGTCCAAAAGAGGTTGCAAAGGATGTTGCGGATAGGTAGTTGGAATATTAGCAGTTTGAGTGGCATATCGATGGAGATTGTAGATACGACGAAAAGAAGGAAGATTTAGATACTATATCTCCAAGAGACAAAATGGGCTAGAGAAAAAGCAAGGGAGATCAAGAGGATGTGGTTTAAACTTTGGTATTCGGGCAAAAATAAGTGCAGAAATGGTGTTGGAGTGGTTGTTCATAAAGATTTGAAGGATTGTGTGGTTGAATTGCAAAGATTCAGGGATCGAATTATTTTGCTAAAATTTATTCTCGAAGAAGAAATTTTGAATATCATCTCAATTTATGCATCGCGAATTGGTTTAGACAAAAGCATTAAACAAGCTTTTTGTGAGGAATGTATAAGATTATTCATGGAATACCACAAAGAGATTTGGTTTGCCTAGGTGGACAACATAATGGACATGTGGGAAAGGATGCTTCAAGGTATGCTAGTGTTCATGGAGGCCACATGGCTATAGGGATAGAAATGAAGAGGGAAAATTCATTTTGTATTTTGAAATGGCTTATGATCTTTTCATAGCAAACAATCTCTTCAAGAAGAGGGAGGAGCATTTAATTACTTGTAGGAGTGGTCCGACTAGAACATAGATAGATTACTTTGCATTGAGGAGAAGAGATCGGTTATGTTGCAAAGACTACAAAGTAATCCCAAGAGAGAGTTTGACAACCCAACATAATTAATTAGTCATGGATGTGCAAATAAAAGGACTAGTAGAGAAAAGAAGGTTTTCCAAGACCACTAGAACTAGATGGTGGAATATGCAATTGAAGTAATTAAGCTCTAGGGAGAAGGTTTTAGAAGACTTATCTTGAGATTTTAACGAAAGTACAAATGAGATGTAGGAGACAACGCATATTCTATCCAAAGGGTATCCAAAGAGGTGCTAGGCGAGCCAAAGTTAGGAGCTCTAGGTCAAAAGGAGGCTTGGTGGTGAAGTGGAGGGGTGCAAGAGAAGCTAAAAACTAAAAGATCATGCTTTAAAGCTTTATCTAAGGATAGAACAGAGGAACCTGCCACAAACTACAAAATATCAAAGAAGGAAGCAAAGAAGGCTGCAAGAGAAGCTAAGTCAAAAGCTTATGAAGTTTTGAACAAAAATGTTGATTCCATGGAGGGCCAGAAGGATATATTCAGGTTGGCCAAAGCAAGAGAAAGAAAGACCGAAGACTTTTCTCAAGTGAGATGCATTGAAGATGATGAAGGTCATGTACTTGTTACTCAGAAGGATATAGAGATTAGATGGAAGTTGTATTTCCATAAGTTTTTCATTGGGGAAGGAAATATAGAGGTAACTTTAGGATATCTAGCTAGTAGTAAAACTTACTTGAATCGTGCAAGCTATAAACAAATAGAAAGGAAGGAAGTCGGTGAGTCTTTGAAGATTATGAAACATGGGAAATGTGCAAGACCTAATAACATTCCTATACAAGTATGGAGAGTTTTAGGTGAGCGTTGTTTGACTTGACTTACAAATTTATTCAATGTTATTTGGCGAAACAAGAAAAAGCTTGAAGATTGGAGGATGAGAATTGTGATGCCTCTTTATAAGAACAAAGGAGACATTCAAAATTGTTTAAAGTACAAAAGTATCAAGCTGATGAATCACACTATGAAATTTTGAAAACATGTGATCGAAAGAATGTCGAGGCAAGTTTTAAGAGTAAAAGAAAACCAATTCGGCTTCATGCGGGATCGCTCAACTATTGAAACCATCGATTTGCTAAGGGGATGGTGGAGAATAGAGCTAAAATGAAGAACCTCCATATGATTTTTATTGATTTCAAAAAGGTTTATGATTCTATCCCACATGATATTGTGGAGAATTTTGGAGAAGAGACAAGTACATGTCATATATATTAACCTCAAAGGATATGTATAATAATGCTTCATCTTTCATAAGGATCCACTCTAGGAAGACTGATTATTTTGACATCAAATTGGTCTGCATCAAGGTTCAGCTTTGAGTCCATTCCATTTTTCTTTGACTATGGACGAGTTGACAAGTCACATGTAGGATGAGATACATTGGTATACGTTATTCGTGATGATACCGCGTTGATTGATGAGACTAGAGATGGAGAAAATGAGAAGCTTGAGGTCTGGAGACATGCATTGGAGACTAAATGATTTGATATAAGTAGGGCTAAGACTGAATATCTAGAGTGTGCATTTGATGGAAGCAAGGGTGAATGAATCAAGGTGAAGATTGGTGACGATGACATTCAGAAGAGAGATTCTTTTAGATGCTTGGGATCTATTTTGCAACATGATGAGGAAGTTGATGGAGATGTTACCAATAGAATAAATGTCAGTTGGTTAAAGTGAGGAGGAGCCTCTACTATTCTTTGTGATAAGAAATTCTTTTGAAAATGAAGGAAAGCTTTACAAAGCAATCGTGAGACATGTTATGCTCTATGGATCTAAATGTTGGCATATGAACAATAGACATGTGCAAAGAATGATAGTAGCAGAAATGAAAATGCTAAGATGAATGTGGATACACACATTTGCAATCAGAAGGAAAGTTGGTGTAGCTCCGACCAAGGATGAGATGCGTGAAAATTGCTTAAGGTAGTTTGACCATTTGTAAAGGAGGTTAGATGATGTACTAGTTAGGAGATATGAGATTTGGGATGTTGACCGACTAAGAGAAGGCAAGGACGAACAAAAAGTGTTGGAATGAGATTATATGAAGGAATCTTAGTTTTTTGGATCCAAGTCCAAGATTAACCCAAGATAGATCTGAATTGAGGCCAAGAATCCATGTAACCATCCCTACTTAATGTAGGAAAAAGTCTCTGTTGTTGTTGATGATGTATATATAGGTAACATTTACCTATATAATAAATAAAATTAGTTAATTTTCATTACTTTAAACTTTTGTAATTTTTATTCAGATTTACACTAAGGAGTATAATAAAATATAATAATGAGAATAATACAATGAATAAAATAATATAAATAACATACAAGTGGATAGATAATATAATACCCCCAAAGGCCGACTTCACATCTTAAGTCTCATTGTAAGAAACCACTTTCATTTGAAAGATAATTTAATTATGAATACAATGGAAGTGAGTTTAATGAATCTTAAGTACATACAAAGTAGATATTTAGCTTTCAATTCTGATTTTACAACCTTTTCGTTTCTTTATACCATGTTATCTATATATTAAATATTTTTTGTGACATTTTTTAAATTAATATACATTATTACAAAGAATTTTGGAGAAGAAATATTTTTTATTTGAATATATCTGAGTGATAAATAAAATAGTTGAATATATGTACAAGGAGAATAATGTGTCATTTAACGATTACTTATTTTCCGATATTCTTATAGATTGAGATTATTATCTCTCCCTACCTATTTATATTAGAATTAGGATCGTTATGTACATATTTACATATTTACATCTTTCTTTTATTTTCCTTTTTCTTTTTTTGGGTTAAATAAGTGATGAATAAATATTAACAATTGGATTTAGTAAAAATACTAATAATTAGTCAATATTTACATGTATTTTATCAAGGATTTTAGACAAAACGAAAGAATAAAAGCGATGAATCATGTATTTATTACTTAATTTTGAGCTCCTACAAAGTAAATAGGAAGCTTTTAATGTCTATTTTACGACTTTCCAGTATGTTGTACAATGATATATATACATATATATACAAAATAATTTTGATTATATTTTTTATAAATTAGTATACATTATAAACAACTTCAGAGAAGAAAATAATTTTATTTAAGATTATCTGCATATTAAATAAAATAGAGAAAGTTCTATACAAAATGAATATGATGATTATGTACAACTTATCATCTACATATTGGCATTTTAATATCATATTTACATATATACATCCGTCTTTCTTTTCATTTTCTTTTCTTGTTTATTCTCTTATCTTGACTTAAATAAGTGCTAAATATGCAATATTAATAAATGAGGTTGGTATCTTAATTAATGAGAATTATTTGTTATTTGCTTGTATTTTTGTAAGGATTTTAGCCAACATGAAAGAATAAAAGCAATGAATCATGGATTAATCATTTTAATCATTTCTATGTTAAATCTCTATGAGTATTTGTGGTTGAGATTTATGGTTTGTTTTGCTTGCTCGGATTGTACTTGTGTTTTCCATCTTTGTTATTCTTCTAGTTTTTTTGCACGCATCTGCAATATTGATGGGATTTGTCCTTCCCCAAACACTTTTCCATCCATCCGAGCACAAAAGCATTACTGTTAATGTCATATTATAGATGAGTACCTAAAAATTTTCCTTTGATATCATCCAACCTTCATCAACTCAAATGACCAAACGATAATTCACTAAATCTTGATATTTCATTACCAGCAAATCGTTGCATACAGCATGCGTATATGCTCACACTTATTAGCATGGCTCATCCACATTTATTATTACAACAGTTGCAAAATAATAAAACTTAGAAGAATCAAGATATCATCCCTCTCTCTTTGAGACCACAAAAAGCGAACAAGGCTTGGGAAAGTATTGTACTCGCGATCATTAGTACCAATAAGAAGGAGAAGCAGATTCCCATCAAGAAGCTGTACCAGTATTATAACCCTTTGCAGCTGAAACACAATCAATTTCTCTTATTAGATCAGGATCGACTTCATGATAAAGATATTTGGAAGTAATCAAATGAAGTATTTTACGGATGAGAATCATTTCCCCTTAATTTTTATCAGAGGCGGATGAACGACTGTGCAAGTTCAGTACTTATGTTAATCGTGTTTGAATATATCAAAGAGTGACCTCATGCTCAAAACCGCCACCGGCCATTTCGGAGGCCGACAGTTGCGCGGCCGTCGTGGAGGTCCGAGTCTCACGGGAGACCATAACCACCGGGCGTGGGGGAGGGGGCGGACGACGCGAGCACGCTCACACCCTATAAATACTTCCTTCGGGTGGGGAATGAATCATCGACGGATCCACACTCGCCAACCGGGAGCCCCCCTCCCTCTTCCACCCCAAAATCCCCTCTCATTCTCGTTCTCCCTCAACAAGAAGAAACATCGGAGTAGGCAACGTACCTTGGTTCTAAGACTGGTATCAGAGCTCCTTCGATCACGGCTGCTAATCCATCCTTGCATCATCGTTGTTGGTTGTGTGCTGCCGGGAACGGAGCTGCCGCGCGTGTGCTGCTGAAACGTTGAGAAAGAGAGCCGCCACCCTCTCCTCTTTTTGGAATCGGCAAACCCTAAAAGGGTTCAAGGTTAGGTTTATTCCAATATTACCCCTGCCTATCACATGCCTTGCTTAAAAAAATAAAAAAACATCACGTGAACCCCCCCCCCCCCGCCCTTTTTAAATCACGTGAACACCCCCTCTCTTTTTTTTGGACTTTCTTTTGTGGAGGGAGTTTCACGTGCTCACGGTTGCCCTTTTCTTTTATAAAAAATCTGAGAAAAGTTTTTTTAATAAAGAGATTCCTAGATTTGTTTAAGTTTTTTTTGAATAATTTTTTTGACGTTTGTTTTGGAAATGATTTGTTTTAATTTAAAAAACTTTTGTATTGCTTGTTTGTTAACAATTGGATGTTTTATTTCATTAACTTGTTTTCCTAAAAAATTACGTTTTTTTGTAAATAAGTTGTTACTGTTCTTTATTGTATGAGTTTTGCAAAAAGTTTGAAGTTTCTTATTGATTACAAAAATCTCTTAAGTTTCTGTTAGAAGTTAATTACCAAGCGCCTTCGTTACAGTTGCGTAATCTCATGCAATCCTACATTCATTGCATTAAAATCAAAATGACAAGCAAGATAATTGCCACTGAGGTGGGGAAAATAGAGTACCTTAACGGTACTAATTATGAATTGTGGACTAGGAAGATCTACTATGGCCTACTACACGACAACATACACTCTATTATAGATAAACCCGGCCCAACCTTATCTGAAAATCCAACCATGGAGGAAATTAGGTCCCACGAATGGGAGAAAAAAGATAATAGGGCTAGGAGCTTCATGCTGACCCACATAAATTTGAACCTGATTCGGATCTTTGAGACCTGTGAATCAGCTTACGAGCTCTGGACCGCGGTTAAGGAGAAATATCACTCTAAATCCGAAGTGAGCATCCAACTCCTTCTACACAAGTACAACTCGTGTAGAATGAAGGAATCTGAAAGCGTCCTCGAGCACGTGAACAAGATGATCGTGATGGCCAAGGATCTTGCGGCTGCTGATTGCGCGATTCCGAAGAGGATGCAGATCGCAGCCATATTAGGAAGTCTCCCTTCGTCATTCGACATGGTTGTCACATCTCTGAGGATGAATGGCAACATTAAGTCCGTGACGGACCTACCTGCACAGCTGGCAATTGAGCAGGACCTCTTTAAACAAAGATCGAAAGCTGATATCTTTGAGGTCGAGGAAGAAGAAGAAGCAAATGCCGTACACGCGAAGAAAAGGCTGGGCCCTTCCAAAGCGAATTTTAAGGGAAAGAGTGGGAAATACCCACGCGGCTCTTGCTATGGTTGTGGCAAATATGGTCATTTTAAGGTCAATTGCCCCAACAAGAAGAAGCCAGGAAATTCTAAAATGCCTAAAAATAAAGGCAAGAAGAAAATGGAATTCGCGGTTGTCGTGGAATGTAACTCCGTCATCACAGACAGTGAAGGATGGTGGATCGACTCTGGAGCAACCAGACATATCGCCAAGATGAAGGAAGGCCTGGTGGACTTCAAGGAACTGAGCAAAGGCGAACAGAGGATCTTCATGGGAAACAACACCTACCTGGACGTGGAAGGTGTTGGGACTTACAGAGTTGACCTAGGGGATAGCATTATGGTACTGAATGATGTACTGTATGCCCCATAGATACGCCAGAACCTGATCTCTGTCCCAGTACTGCTCAAGAAGGATTTTGAAGTTTGTTTTTATAATAAGCATGTGTTTATAGGCAAGAATAAGAAGGTATATGCGATGGGAAAGTTTGTGCCCGAGCATGACCTGTTTTGTCTTCCTGTAATAAATTCTAGTGAATCAATTGATGTCGCTTCTGATTATTCCCTGTGTTGTTTATCTGATTATGACTTGTGGCACATGCGACTGGGTCATCCAGGAAATTCTAAAATGGATCAAATGATGAAGGCAAATCTGTTGCCTGAGATCACAGATGCAAGGACATTGCCCTGCGAACACTGTCTGACCGGTAAAATGACAAGAAGACCCTTCTTAACCGGAACTCGATCAACAGAGTTACTAGGTTGATTCATTAAGACATATGTGGACCACTGAGCGCCAACACAGATAGAAATAAGGAATACTTTATAACATTCATTGATGACTACTCGGAGTTCTCCTATGTCTCTCTTAGGAAGAAAGTCGGAAACACTTGAAACATTTAAGAGATATAAGACGGAAGTGGAGACAAGATTGGGAAAACCAATGAAGACTCTTAGGACAGATAGAGGTGGGGAATATACATCAAAGGAGTTTGAGAATTACTGTATTCAGACAGGCATTCGTAGACAGACTACAATGCCCTATATACCACAACAGAATGGTGTAGCAGAAAGAAAGAACCCAACTTTGATGAATGCAGTAAGGTGTATGCTCTCACACTCAGGACTCCCCAAGAAATTCTGGGGAGAGGCAGTGTTGACTGCGAACTATATACAGAATAGGATTCCCAACAAGTCCGTAGAATCAACGTCATATGAAATATGGAATGGCAGAAAGCTCGAGTTGGGCCATCTCCGGAAATTGGATGTGTTGCACATGTTTTGGTCCAAGTCAGCTTAGAAACAAGCTAGACTTTAGGACATTAAAGTGCAAGTTTATTGGATATAGTGAACATTCTAAAGGATATAGGTTCTTCCATGAAACCAAAGGTCTGATCGAAAGTCGTGATGCTATTTTCCTTGAAATTCATCAAGAAAAGGAGCATGATATAGAGGAATCAGATCCTCTGATTGTCTTACAGGACAATGAAGATGACTTGAGCATTAGACAAGAACTTGAGGATGATATCAACCATCCAAATGTAGAGAATGAACCTATGGAACATGATGATCCTTTAGAGGAAGTGGGTGGACCCACACAACCCACGAGTATTATCGGCAACAAGAGACCCAGAACACGACCCACATGGATGAAAGATTACCATTTTTATGGATGTGAGGCATCATGCTACACCGTGGATGAGGATGTCGTGGATTATACATATCCCATATCCTTTGATGAAGCTATGGCTTCGTCTGAGTTGGATTTATGGTCGGCCGTCATGAGAGATGAGTTGGACTCAATCGAGCAAAACAGTATTTGGGAATTATGTGATTTGCCAGAAGGTAGGCAATCCATAGGATGTAAGTGGGTATTCAAGAAAAAGTACCGAGTTGATGCTACAATTGATAAATACAAAGCAAGATTAGTTGCCAAGGGTTATACTCAGCAACCTGGAATAGATTTCCAGAAAACCTACTCTCCAGTAGCTAAATTTGCATCTATTCGGATGATCTTAGCCATAGTCGCATATATGGATTTGGAATTATTCCAAATGGATGTGAAGACGGTCTTCCTTAATGGAGAATTAAAGAAGGAGATTTATATGTGACAACCTGATGGTTCTCAGGTTGAAGGTCAGGAGAAAAGGATTTACAAGTTAAGAAAGTCATTATATGGCTTGAAGCAATCTTCACGGCAATGGTATCTCAAATTTCATGAGAAAGTTATCCAATTTGGATTTGTAAATTGGATAACTGTGCGTATATCATGAAGAGTGGGAGCAGGTTTGCAATCATGTCATTGTATGTGGATGACATTATGCTTGCAGGTAATGACATACAAATGCTTAATGAAATCAAATAGAAATTGAGCAATGAATTTGAGATGAAGGACATGGACGGAGCATCCTACGTTCTTGGAATTAAAATAACAAGAGACAGGGACTCAAGGACATTGAGCCTTAGTCAGGAAAGATATTTGCATACTGTATTAAGGAGATTTAAAATGCAGAACAACATTCCAGCTCCAACACCACTTGTGATGGGACCCAGTAAGAGTCAGTGTCACGGAAAGGGGCAGAAACCTTTAGATGTACCGTATGCACAAGCGGTGGGAAGTTTAATGTATGCAATGATGTGTACTCGACCTGATTTAGCTTATCCAGTAAGCTTAATCAGTAGATATCAAAGCAATCCTGGTCCAGCACATTGGGAAGCTGTAAAGAGGATTTTTCGATATCTAAAAAGGACAGTACATCTGAAGCTAGTGTATCAAGCAGAATCACTTGAAGTGGTAGGATACTCCGATGCTGATTTCGAAGGGGATGTGGATGATAAAAAATCCACATCGGGTTACCTGTTCATGTTTGGTGGTGCAGCCATTTCTTGGGGTAGCAAGAAACAAGGATGTGTATCTCGACATACATAGGAGGCTGAGTACATTGCATGTAGCATGGCCACCACTCATGTTGTGTGGATCATGCGTTTTCTAAAAAACCTAAGCCTCGATTTGGTCAAAGGGCCAATTGAAATGTATTGTGACAATCAAGCTGCGATAATCTTCATTAATAGTGGGTCTAAACACATTGAGATCCAATATCACTATATACAAAATATAGTGGGAAAACAAGAAATCATGGTAACATACATGCCTACCAGTGACATGTTGGCAGATTCCCTAATCAAGGGAATAGCTGCAGGAACATACATTAAACATGTTGATTTAATGAGACTCAGGAATGCATGAGTCAGGGAAGAGGTATTTCATGAACAATGAGCCTCACTAAAGACATATCCATGTGTACACTACGTGGACAGCAGGAGTGTAGAATATTTGATCGTTTCAGTCAAGTGGGAGATGTTTGAATATATCAAAGAGTGACCTCACGCTCAAAACTGCCACCGGCCGTTTCGGAGGCCGACAGTTGCGTGGCCATCACGGAGGTCCGAGTCTCACGGGAGACCATAACCACCGGACGTGGGGGAGGGGGCGGACGACGCGAGCACGCTCACGCCCCATAAATACCTCCTTCAGGAGGGGAATGGATCATCGACGGATCCACACTCGCCAACTGGGAGCCCCCTCCCTCTTCCACCCCAAAATCCCCTCTCATTCTCGTTCTCCCTCGACAAGAAGAAACATCGGAGTAGGCGGCATACCTTGGTTCTAAGAAATCATAGTTCTCCTTCTCCGCAATTACCATCATGATAGGAGCTCAACAGGATGAAGACTGGTCGTGTCGCACATTACAAAAAAATTATCTCAAAAAATGGTAAATTTAAAGGACGCTATCGTATTTCTCTCGAGCAGCTACAGTAGAAGAGTGCATATGCTCGCTAGGTGGGGATGGTGTGTTTCCAGTAGGAGGGCCTGCTCGTTATACCGGAGAGCTGTTAGATATCTTACAAAGATCCAAATCTTAATTTGGGTTATCGCAAATCTAAAAAACATTAGATTTAATCCGGCAACAAAACAGCTGCAAAATATCCACAAGAAGAAAATCGAGAGCATATACCAGCAGGAGTACGTACTGTTCATGGATGGAGAGTAAGCTGGAGTTGCATGAAGCAAGTAGTTAGTTCTTGTAATATCAGAGATAGGTTCCCATGCAATTAATGTTCCATTAATCACTTTCATAAATACGAATTTGAAGTACTGGAGAAGAGCCACTGGAAGGAGAGCTACTTGGTGGAGCAGTCGGACCTTCATGTTTTTAATAAAGGAAAGCAAAACTTTATTCACAATCATTCATGACGAGGGATTTAGTGAGTTAGCTCCAAACGATATAAACGACATTCATATATAACTTCATTTCAATACAGATATGTACATAAAAAACACGGGATATACGTATATTACCATGCTAAATCAACAAAATTTGTAATTAACATACTGGGGATGCTAGGAGGACTGCTGTATTGGGAAGGGGGACTTGGTGGAGTTGCTCCTACAAACAAAAGGAAGAAAGAAAAACAGTCCGATTAACGAGCAATATATAGTAGCTGTCCTGTTTCACATAAATCGATATAAACTAGTTATACAAGAAAATACAATTGGAATTATTGCAGGATATCAGAATTTTTTTTGTTAGTTTAAGGCGGCTTGCCACTCCTTTAAAAATAGCTAGATCCTGTTAACAAGAAATTAAGGTACCCTGGGTAGAGAGGCTGGGCGCGGAACCTGCACATTAGAATATAAACGTCAAATTATGTATTTATACTTAGATATTTCATTTTACCAAAATAATAAATCTCTTCATTATTTATGTGTTTTGACAAGCAAATAACCAACCAGGGGTAGATGTGCTTGGAGGAGAGCCGTAGTGGAGAGGGAGACTTGGTGGCGTACTTCCTGCATATTAGAACAGGAAGATAATTAAACAAACAATACATTATGCTTCACTTAATACCAAAGCAATTGATATTATTTTACATTATTCACGTGATTTAACATTAAGTTAACGTACTAGGAGCAGAGATGCTAGGAGGAGAGCTGGAGGGGGGAGGAAGACTTGGTGGCACTGCATATAAGAATAGAAAGAGAGACAAACTATATATTATGCTTCTGTTAGTACCTAACTGAAATTCTAGTATTATGTACATGATGAAATTCGTGTATTATAAACATGATTTAACACAAGACGTACCAGGGGTAGAACTGCTCGGAGAATGAGTCGAAGGTTTTTTATATTGGTATTTAATAAGCTTATAATTATAATATCTACCTGGAGGGGAGATGATTGGAGGAGCCTGATTTGAAGGGCTCGGAGCTGTATAATAATACAAACAGAACCAGACGATTAAGTGTAAGCAACAATGATAAAACCAGCTCACGAGCAGACGACTCTCTCATAGAATCAGTTGAGGCTTCTAGTTGGATATCAGGATAACACAAATTTGATTCAGGAAAAATAAACAGGTTGTCTAAAACAGACATGCATAAAAGCTTGAGGAGGCACAGGTGGTTTGCTAGAGAAACAGGGGTGCAAGTATCTATCGCAGATTATACATAAGGAGGCCTGGAGGGGAGAAAATCAACGACTGATTCTGTATCTATATATAAACAATATGGTGATTTTATTCTATAATAATATAAGATAAACAAATCGAAAGGCATAGGTAGAAGATTTGTGCTTACCACCGGCAGTCCATGGTGCATCCGGTGGGAAATAACCACCAAACGCTGTTTAGACAGAAACAAAGAAAAAAACATCAAGTTTTTAAACTATTTGTTGTATTTTGATATATACTTCCTAGTTAACTAAATGCCAGGAGATTTTGAACTCTTTCAAGGATAATGCGCTTTCTCCGCAGATACTTGGAGATGAGGACAGTGCGATTGTATTGTTCCGCATATAGTGACTTGGATATGGAGATCAAAATCTCAAATCCAGATCTTACGGACCTCCCATATAGGTTTGATTAAATCAAAGCCATAGATCCAATAATCTCATTGCATCTGAATCACATTCAGATCACTGTCCAACACTTGGACCAAGATTAGATCACTTCTCTATTGAAAGGAATCACTAAAATCCAGACATGTTTCATCACTCCCTCGGAATGGTAGCGTCATTGGTTATACAATCATTTATGATCACATCACCCTCAGGTATTCCTAATACCTATACATCTTGCATACTGGAAGACCCAGAGTAAACCCGAAGTTTTAGATCTCTTTTAGACTGTCTACTTCAGAGTTTTATCCTAAAGTTTCTCATTCGATCACTGGGAGTTGGTATCGATCATATACTTTCCAAAAGCATATATCATGCATAGGTGTTGATCATATACTTTCCAAAAGCATATATCAAACATACAAATTCAGTCAAGCTTCCAAAACGAGATGACCGTGCATGAAATTTGATTCTTCCCAATATCTCATGAGTGAGCTCATGTCTTCCGATTCAGTAACTGAACCTGTATGATCCCTTTGAGAAATCATATTACTCATATGCCCTTGCATGCATACCAGCACGCCGGTGTATAGACCTTGGTTAGGTCATCAACCTATTGGTCTGCTAAATGTACATACTCAGGGCTATATAAGGAGCCCCACACTCCCTGTACTCATTGAGAAAATTAAATAGACACATATAGCCTTTGAGGTTGTTAGAAAATAGGAATGCGGAAGCGGAATCAGAGAAATAAAGATAAAACATGAAGAACAAGGGATTTTAACATGGAACCCTATTCCCTAAGGAGCAGGATGAAACCACGGGAGAACACCTCAAAGGGTTGATAGTCTATTGCTTTTCTCACTGGATACAATGGGTGTGGGGGTCTATATATAGCCCCCACTGAGTCTCCACATCCCACAGACGGTAGATGTGGGACTAAATTCTGGATGCGGTAAATGGATCCTGGAGTGACTCATTTACCCATCTACAACTCAAGTGACGCATAACTCAAATACTCCAACACTCCCCCTCAAGTTGGAGCATGCAATGATCAACTTGGACAAACAGAAAGAAATCTCAACTCACAATACATGACAATGCAGACAATGTCAACTCAATGCACACAATTATCGGTTGTTATCGAGGACGTTGCTTCCCATGTCGTGCAGGTGAGGAGGAAGAACAGGTTGGAGTGTGAGTAAAATGAAGCTCCTCGTCGGAGACCATGTGCTCTGTATTGCGCATGTCAGAGTCACTGCAATTAAAATGAGTCTCCACCAGGAGAACTCTAGCCCGCCACAACATGTGGACAACTGCTCCATCTCTGAAAAGGACCGAACTAAAAAGTTGTGGAGTGCAATCCTCGTCGGAGTCCACTGTCATTGGAGAATGGAGTCTGAAAAAGATCTCCTCGTTGAAGAATTGGGTTTCTCCCATCTGATGCGTGCCTATATCGTGACAGCATACGACATAGGACTTTGGTTATCTCGATCTCGTTAAGTCAACTCTTTGACCTAACTTATCTAACACCTCCGAATCTCTATTCCTATGCAGAGGACCTGCATCAAGAGGTCGGTTAGATATCAGCCTTTAGAGAAAGGATTGACATTTCCTTCTCAGGCTGGAGATCCTCTCTTAACAATCATTTGATGGTTCTTGATGAGTCCTCAATCTAACACTTAGATATTCATCCAAGCACCAGCCTTTGTGATTCAATTATTGAATTAATAGCTATATGATCATCAAGATAGCCATGGCACATAACCCTAATTGTACTAAGGGACCTATTATGCAAATTAGTTATTCTTCATTTCAGATCAGGGAATGATATTTGCAATAACATTTATTGCATAATGACTCGTCGTGGGCTCGTATGTCCAACATGTGTGTGGGTACCATGTACGTTACATGTGTGTCTTCATTATGTATGTCTCTATGTATATGTGTTTTTGTCTGTGTATTATGTGTATGCATGTGTTCGTGAGTGTCTATGAGTGTGACTGAGTGGTTGTTGGATGGATCCATGAATGTATGCTTGTACATGATTACTATGCATGTGTGTTTGTTTGTTCGAACGTCTATATGTATATATGTTTGCCTGTGTAAGTGTGTATGCACGTGCTTGTGCATTTTTGTGTGTTTGTATACTCCAGGGGGGTGCTGGATAGCAATTTGTATGATGTGTGCTTTGTGTATACTGTGTTTGTGTTTGTGTTCAGGCCTGTGGGTGCAGGTACATGGATTCGATGGTGCATTCGTTATGCAAGTTGTCCTCATGTGTGTGGTCATGTGTTTGTATGCGTATATAATGTGTGTTTATACATGCATATTCTTATATTTGTTTGTAGGTGTGTGTCTTATTTTAATGTGTTTTGTACGTTTGCATGCATGTGTCTATGTCCACATCTGCGTATGTGATGAAACTCTATTTCATCACTTTTATTCTTCTATTTTGGCCTTAAATCCCTAGCTAATGCATGTAAATAACATTATTTTGTAGAAAATAACACTCAATAATTGACTGTTAAATACTATATAAATACATGTATTTAATTCCAAAATAAAAGAAAAAAGGAAAGAAATGAAGTGTCAAAGACACTAAATGATCATAGACCCTCAGACCGAGGCAATATTGGCTTGGTCGACCAATAATAAAGTAGGAGGAGATAGTGTTGACTAATTGTACTAAACACCTCAAAACCCTAATTCAATTCATTAATAAAAAGCCTTTTGGGACCTATTTTATTTTTCTATTTTTATACCTCAAATAATAAAACACTCAACATGAAAGTTGTACATAAAAGTACAAAGAAAATACAAAAATCATTTTCCATAATAAATAATGCACATTGTGCTTGGGACAACAGAACAAAAAGCCACAAACAAAACTTCACAAACATGTATCTCCTCCATATGAGCTCAAACTTGACCAAACTCACCTTTATTGTTCATAATGGTTTCATTAATAATGGAATTAAGATGCAAAAGTTGGCTTTTAGGTCCCTTGTACATGTATATTATATTCAATATATTCATTCTTTGTATTTTTAACTTTCTTACATATTTATATACTTGTAAATATTATTCAAAACACATTCAAATAATAAACACAAAATAAAGGTATTAAAAACATATTAAAATTTATAGTATTAAAATATATAGGTAAAGTATACCTATAATATACATTCATATTTATTTAAGTGAATACATAAATTTAGAAAAATAGAATTAAAATACGTAAATATATATTTAAATTTATTATAAATATATAAAATATGTAAATACAATAATAAAAATAAAAGACCTAAAATATATGTAAATATACTGATGAATATCCATTTCGTCATCTTTATTCTATCATTTTGGCCTTAAAAATCCTAGTAAATGCCTGTAAATATTGATAATTTAGGTATTTTATCATCCATGCATTATTGTGTAAATAGTGTATAAAATACTATTTTTTATGTCAAAATTATAGAATAAAGAAAAGAAAAGAAAAAGAATAAAATATTGCAAATATTTTATGACCCGAAACCCCGAGACCTAGGCATCTCGATGACTAGGTCGACAAGAAATAAAGTAGGGGGGATAAGGGCCAAAATACAATAAAAATCCCTTTTTATTTAATTCATTCTTTATTCATTTTTGGGACCTATTTTTGGTTCTACTTTTGTATACCTCAAATAAAGAAACTTTGTACATGAAAGTTGTAGATAATTAAATATAGAAAAATACAAAATTGATTTCACATAAAAATAATGCACAGATAAAAAGTTATGATCTGAATAAGATTCCAAAATCCCAACTTCCCAGACCTGTACCTCTCAAATAAAAACTCGAAATGTATAGAATCACTTAATTGTATATAATTTTCAATAAGCTATTTAATGAAGGTGGTTTCATATTTTTCTTAGTTACGGTGTGAAAGTTAGGTTTTGGACCCTTATTGTATACTCGTACTGATTAAAATACTTATTTTATTTATTATTCATTATTTTTATAATTTTATATTTTTATAATTTTGTAAATATTATTTATAATATATATGCATATTATAACAAGAATAAAAACATAATAAATTATAAAAATAAAATACTTGCATGAAATACATAAGTATAATACCTATAAGTATACCTATAAATAACACACCTCTATTTATTTAATTGTATAAAATACATCAGAAAAATAAAATAAAAATATATTTAAGTGTATAAAACTAAGTTATAAATTTATAAAATAATAAACAAAATTAATAAAATTAATATACAAAATAAAAATAAAATATTAAAATATATAGATAAATATACCTCTATAGCCCTTAAAAGGGAATTTGTAATTTCGAACCTCGAAAAAATAAATAAAAATCATAATAAAATAATTCAGAAAATAATAAACATTTTTTTTATTTTATAATCTAAATTTAATAAAATCATTTATTATTTTTAATCGATTTTCTCATTATTTTTTCCAACGATTTTTCTGGTTGGTCCACGTGGACCAACCAGATTTAACCGTTAGTTGACCTTGGTCAACTCTCTGACCGAGGTTTGCCATGTCGTCAGACCTTGTTTTTGTCTATTTTTACGGATTTTTCGAGGTCAAATATTTCGCCATCTCGTGTCGACTTCTTCACGACTTTTTCTCCTCGTCCAATGCTCTTACACGCCGGCATCATTCCTTGGCTATTGGGCCACTGCATCGCTGTCATTTCCTCGTTTTTTGGAGCCGGTCGTCAACCTATTCAAAAAGCCTCTGATCTTCCCTTGGATCTTTGATCTCTCTTCCACCCGTGAAACTCAAGCCTTGGAGCTTGAGCACCCTCCCGGTGACAGCACGAGTGGATAGCACTCTCCAGGAAGTCGCACGAGCATCGAATTGAGTAGATCCAAACTCGTCGGAGCTAGCCGCTGACGCTTCCCCTCGGTGAGTTTTCTTCTTTGTTTTTGTGCTCTTTTACATCGTTAGGATATCAGTAGTTCACTCTTACAGATCTTTTCCGTCGATTTGATCCCAAAAAAAACGCAAAAAGCTCTAGATCTCTGCCTGGTCGTGCGTCGCGTTTGCCGGCCGATGTGAATCACTCCATCCGTCGCATCTCCGCCCTTTCCGCCCACAGGAGGGTCGCGACAGTTTGCCCACGATCCTCATTGCTTGCGCTTTGGGCTCATTCTGGAGGAGGCGGAGGCACCTGGAGCTGCCTTGCTCCGGCGGCCTTACGCGAGCCCTCCGGCCGTCGTCGGGGATTTCTGGAGCCGCCATCACGTAGTGGACCCCCACAGGAGCAACGAGCGCCTTTTTGGAGCATCTAGGAGCGCCGGAGAAGTTTGACCGACGTAAGATCGCGTCGCCAGCGATTCTTCCTAGTTCGTTCAGGCTTCCTCGCCGCCGTTGGATTCGCGCCCGTTCTTCTTGCCCTTTCAGTCGACGTCCGATTGATCTTGTCCAGTAACAGTTGATCATCTTCGGGTAATCTATTCCAGACCATCGGATCGTGAACCATTATCGCGCGCCCGCAAGTCGCCACGTGGCAAGTGGGAAAAGGAGGATCGTTGGATCAGCACCCGGGCGTGGGTATTTTGCATATAAGCCCTCGCTATTTTTGTATTTGAATATTACTACTCAAACTTTCCTCTTTCGTTCTTTAAGTTTTATAATATTTGCGTAACAGCCCCCGTACTTTTCATAATTACGTTCTAGTCCAGGCCACGTCATCTCACGTGGGGGACCACGTGAGGGACATTTTACAGCCTGGGCCCTTCGACTTTTGGCTATTTAGATTTAGTACAGAAACTTTTTTAAACAATTATAAATTTCTGGTGATTTTGCATTGTAGCCCCCCAGGTTTTCATAATTACGTACATATCCTTGCCAGATCACGTGCCTCGTGCACGTGGGTGTGGTGTTTTTGCAAAAATACCCCTGCTAGTGTGAATTTTCTTTTTGTTTTCTCTATTTATTTCATGCATCTAGAAAATCCTAAAAAATCCCAAAAAATTGCCCTAGCTTCTTGTTGTATTGCATTTCCACGCCATATTTTTATTTTACATTTTAGCTGCATTTTAATATTTATAAAAATTAAAAAAATATGAATTTTCATCTCTATTTGCATTAGAAAATACATAAAAATTATAAAAACTTTTTGAAAATTTCCTTAAAAAATATTTTGTGTATTTTTGTGTGTTTTATATTCAGGCCAAAAATCGCTAAAAAATACAAAAGAAAACTCATAAAAATTACAAAACCCATAAAATATCCATAAAAATATTGAAAATTTCTAAAAATCCTAAAAATATTCCTTCTTATTTCTAAATTTTCTATATTTTATTATCTTTAATTTAAAATTAACGTGGAGAATTTTGATTACTGTTTGAAATTTTTTATCTCCAATTTAATCCTTGATTATTTTATTCCCTGTTTTAAGTATTTGTGATTTTAAAAATACCAAAAAATTAGAAAAAATATATAAAAATCATAAAAACATTAGAAAATTATAAAAATCATAAAAATATTTTATTTCCTGAATTTTGCTTATTTTTATCTATTTTTATAAATACATTATCTCTCTTTTCTTTATTATATATATATATATTGTTTTATAATAAAAAATAATATAAAATATAAAAAGAAAATATAAAATCAGAAAATTAAAAATCAAAATACAAAAATAAAAAATTAAAAAGAAAATATAAAATATAAAATTAAAAACCCACAAAAAGCTTTTATTTGGCTAAGTATTTGATAGGATATTGAGTGCTTGATTTTTATCTCGCCTGCTTGACACCTTTGCTTCCCGTGTTTGACCCCTACTTGCTGGCCACTTTACAATTTTAGTTTGGTATAATAAATTTTAACTCTTGCTTTTAATTGCTTAATTATTTGTATGGGTTAATTGTTGATCAACGTGAGGATTGGAGTAGTCGCCTCAGCAACAGTGAGCCTGATTTGTCAGGCCATTACTTAGCGACTCCTATCTCCCTGTTTTTCAAATAGCGTCGTTGCCGGGGAACATCGGCTTGTAGAGCAGACCTTTATCTTTTTACTTGCTTAGGCATTATTATTATTATCTCTCTTCATTTGATCATTAATTGTGAACTGTCTGACATCTTTTTCTTGTCTTCTGGCGAGGGACCACGGACCGAGGAGGATCACCTAGGTGATTCTACGCTAGCTTGGGAAGCGGAGCCGACAATTCTACCCTAGCCGGCAGGAGAGAGCAATAGACTCTTGAGAGAGAGAGGATAGTTTAGGTTTTTTATTTTTGTGAGAGATATTTATTTGTCTATTAATTTGTAATAATACAGATACACAGGACTTTGGACACGCGGGCCCAATTTCTAAGTGTTTGTTCACTTGGGGGCTCACCGCTGTTTTTGACGGATTTTGTCGCCTTTTTTATTTTGTTTCCCAATTTTGGTCTTTATTTTGTGGAATGAGCCCTTAGTCTTTAGGCTTGCTTGATCGTGTAATCTAAGGCCAAACACCTAATAACCATTGCATGTACCTATAGTCTTTACGTTTGGACTTAGATAATAATTAGTTGCTATAATACTCAGTCTCGAAGTCACGTGCCGCTAGAGGTCGTATACAGCGCGTGCAGGACCCGTTGTGGAGGACACCAATCGGCATCAGAGACCGGACTTAGGCTTCGTTCTGAGTACTTAGCATTTGGTTTTTCACGTGTAACAATTGCCTTCTTAGGACGATTTCCGTCTGCATATCGGCATTTAGTTTAAGTTTACAAATTCCTGTTTTGCATCCTGCATGGAGAGAGCTGGGAGGCACTGTAAGTCTTCAAACTGAGCATTCATCATTTAGGCACTAAGGTGAGTTTTCCATCTTAGTGTCGCCTTGCATTACTTTTCCGATCTTCTCCCTCTGTTTTTAGATCAAATAGGAATCAAAGAAAATACCAAAACTTTAGGCGCTTGTACTGAATCTACTCAAAATAAGTAACAACAACAAACAACAACAAAGCCTTTTCCCACAATTAAGTAGGGTCGGCTACATGGATTTTTCGCCTCCATTCAGATCTATCTTGGGTCAATCTCGGACTTATATCCAAAAAACTAAGATCCCTTCGTATAGTCTCTTTCCTACACTTCTTGGGCCGTCCTCGCCCTCTCTTAGCCGCCTCAACATCCCAACACTCGCATCTCCTAACCGGTGCATCAGTTGACCTTCTTTGCAAATGACCAAACCATCTTAAGCGGTTTTCTTGCATCTTATCCTCGATCGGAGCTACACCAACTTTCCTTCTGATTGCATCATTCTGAATCCGATCTTTACGTGTATGTCCACACATCCATCTTAGCATTTTCATTTCTGCTACAACCATTCTCTGCACATGTCTATGGTTCACAGGCCAACACTCAGAACCATAAAGCATAGCAGGTCTCACGGCTGCTTTGTAAAACTTTCCTTTAATTTTTAAAGGAATTTCTTATCACAGAGAACAGCAGAGGCTCCTCTCCACTTTAGCCAGCCTGCATTTATTCTATTAGTAATATCTCCATCAATTTCCCCATCATGTTGCAAAATAGATCCCAGATATCTAAAAGAATCTCTCTTCTGAATGTTATCATCACCAATCTTCACCTCGATTCCTTCACCATTGCTTCCATCAAAGGTGCATTCCATATATTCCGTCTTAGCCCTACTTATACGAAAATCTTTAGTCTCCAATGCATGTCTCCAAACCTCAAGCTTCTCATTTACTCCATCTCTAGTCTCGTCAATCAGCACAATATCATCAGCAAATAACATACACTAATGTAACTCATCCTGAATGTGACTTGTCAACTCGTCCATAATCAAAGTAAAAAGAAATGGACTCAAAGCTGAACCTTGATGTAAACCAATGTTGATATCAAAATAGTCAGTCTTCCCCGTCGGGGTCCTTACACAAGATAAAGCCCTATCATACATATCCTTTATGAGATTAATGTATAGGACAGGTACTTGTCTCTTCTCCAAAACTCTCCACAATATCTCTCGTGGGACGGAATCATAAGCCTTCTCCAAATCAATAAAGATCATATGGAGATTCTTCCTTTTAGCTCTATAAATCTCCATTGTTCTCCTCAGCAAATGGATGGCTTCAATAGTTGAGCGACCTGGCATGAATCCAAATTGTTTTTCTTTTACTTAGGAAACTTGCCTCAACCTTCTTTCAATCACACGTTCCCAAATTTTCATAGTGTGACTCATCAGCTTGATACCTCTATAATTTGAACAATTTTGAATGTCTCCTTTGTTCTTATAAAGAGGCACCACAATACTCCTCCTCCAATCTTCAGGCATTTTCTTGCTTCGCCAAATAACATTGAATAGATTCATAAGCCAAGTCAAACCACGCTCACCTAAAACTTTCCATACTTTTACAGGGATGTCATCCGGTCCAACACCTTTTCTCGATCTCATAACCTTCAAAGCCTCCTCTACTTCTTTTCTTTGTATTCGTCTATAGCATGCACGATTCAAGTAACTTTCACTACTAGCTAGATCACCCAAAGTGATCTCTCTATTTCCTTCTCCAATGAAAAGTTTATGGAAGTACTGCTCCCATCTAGTCTCTATATCCTTCTGAGTAACAAGCACGTGACCTTCCTCGTCCTTAATGCATCTCACTTGAGAAAGGTCTTTGGTCTTTCTTTCTCTTGCTTTGGCCAACCTGAATATATCCTTCTGGCCCTCCTTAGAGTTGAGATTTTTATACAAAACCTCATAAGCTTTTGACTTAGCTTCGCTTACAACCTTCTTTGCTTCCTTCTTCGCTATTTTATAGTCTGTGACAGTTTCCTCTGTTCTATCCTTAGACATAGCTTTAAAGCAAGCTCTTTTAATTTTTAGCTTCTCTTGCACCCCTTCACTCCACCACCAAGCCTCCTTTTGACCCGGAGCTCCTCCTTTTGACTCGCCTAGCATTTCTTTGGCTACTTTTCGGATACAAGATGCCACTACCTCCCACATCTCGTTTGCACTACCGCTACAATCCCAAGATAAGTCTTCTAAAACAAAAGATTCTACTTTTTTACGCTGGCTGTCAACTACCTAACGCAACCCCTGCAAGAGTGGGATTTGAACCCTGGTCATTATTGTGGTAGACACACTGTCAACTACCTAACGCAACCCCTGCAAGAGTGGGATTTGAATCTACTCAAAATAAGTGATAACACAAAAAAATTTAAAAAGGGACTGCTAAAAATACTTGACCTAAATAAAATTGATTAATTGGACTCATTGCTTGGGGTAAGCAAAGCCCTTATTTGTTTTCAGGTTGCATTGGAAGGTCTCCTTCCCAGTGAGGAGAGCGACTTTGTAAGGATTAGAGCCCAAAACCCAGTCTGTGGCTGCCTTGTGTATTGCTTGGATTTCCGAAGTATTAGCGCTTCTATCGTACGTAGACGAGTAGGGCTTGGTCGGCAATGATGCTCTCTATTGTGTAGAGCATTGACCTTGTCCGAAGTATTGAGCATAAGCCACGCCTTCACGGGGGTGTTTGTCTCATCGTCTTGCGTCCGAGTAGGTTCTTGCACGCTCACGGGTGATTCCGTTGTGAGCGAGTTCCGAAGTATTAGTTTCGCCTATCGGCTTCCTCCCTCTATTTCTTTGGCTGAGTAGGGATCCAAGAACGGTTACATGGACCTCAAAAAGTGCAGACTACAGGTTACAAAGGAGGACAAGTATGGGATACTTTTCCAGCAGTACTCTCTCTCCTATAGTCGTAGCGCTCTAAGGACTCGTTACAAGATAAATTGCCTGAATTCAAATCTAAAAACAACAAAGATAATTGCCGAACCTTCACGACTTCACAGGTCGAGTTGGTGAATCATTTTCTTTGAGGTTTGATTGATTAGTCTTATTAAGGTCAAGATCAAAAACATCGCACCCTTGTGCAATTTTGCTCTCCTTCCGTTTGACCCTTGCTCATTGTGAGCCTTCTATTATTTTACGCTCCTTTTGTTTCTCATTGACCTCCATATCTTTCATCCACATCGATCTCCCTCTTGACCTTCAAGATGGCGATGAATGGGCAGTTCAGTCGAGACTCTATCGACATCCACATCGGTTCCATTCGCTCGCCTTCTCCAATAATTCGGGGAGATTCCCGAGAACCCGATTCGAACTCCGTGAACCGATCTCCAGACTCCTTGCCTTCTTCAATAAATCGGGATCACTCTTGTCATGAACTATGTCCGTTTTGAATGGCCATTGATTTCACTCCTTATACATCGCCATCCTTAGCAAAGTTCTTTGTTGTCCTTAACACAGAATACTTTTCTCCATCTGGTGCTGCAATTCAGACTGATCGAGGCATTCTTCCATGTGCAGATTGAGAACCCGATTCTAAGCCAGAAAGTCAAGCAGAATCTGAGATGGTCGGTGGAAGGGGAAAGGGACTGCAACCCCAACCTGAAGCTGAAGTCAACTTTGGGGAAGGGCAGTATGCCACACAGAATGATGTCAACAGTCAGCTGCTTGCATCGATACAAGCAATTCATCAGCAACTAACCAACCAAGCCCAGGCTCATACCGCCTTCCAAGACATGCTGAATGATCTAAGGAGGAGGGCCAATGTAAGAGATGATCGAAGAGAGGATGAGGCAAATCCTGACCAAGAGTTCAATTTTGGAGGAGTTGGAGATAAACTTTCAGTGGGAAGACCCGAATTTGATAGAATGGACGCAGACCCCTAGCAGCCGAAGCCGACGTTGAAGGAGACATACAATCCTGGAGCAGGCCGCATCACTGAGTGGATCCAAATTCCACAAATCCATGCCTACTTCGAGCTGAAGCTGCAGTTTCTGTCTCTGCTTCCCACATTCCATTGGAACACCACTGAGGAACCATATATCCATCTCAAGAAGTTCGGTCACATCTGTGCTACTGCTCACTACCCTGGAATTCCTTTAGAGGTAGTCAAGATGGACCGCCTTTCCCTTCAGCCTCCAAGATAAGACCTTATACTGGGTCGACCACTTGGGGAAGGTAGTCACGACCTGGGAGGAGCTCAAGTCTGCATTTCTCCACAAATTCTACCCTCTCGGTCGTTTGAACCAGATGCGTGCTCGTATCTCCAGTTTCTGTCAGCATCCCTACGTAACTATCCATGAAGCGTGGGAACGAATAAAGATCTCCAGGAAAAGTGTCCCCACCACGATATTCCAAAGACCAGTCTTGTACAACACTTCTTTGGCGGGCTGACATTTGAAAGCCAAAAGCTCGTTGATGCCGCTTGCGGTGGGTCGCATTTTGACAAGGACGAGGATGTGGTGTGGAACATCTTCGAGGAAATGGCTGAAGGAGAAGTTGCCCAATCCTCGTCATACGCATACATGAAGATGCCAGCTGCCATTAGCAAGCCCGTGAACATAGCTACTCATACCGAAGACAGGGATGAGAGCTCCAACCTAAGCATCATCGGGAGCCACTTGTCAAGGTAGATATCATCGAGAAGAGGTCGCAGGACCTCGAAAAACTGACAGTGATTGAAAAGAGGACCCATGGTTTGGAAAAGCTCTATCTGATCTCCCAACAACTATAGCAACTCATTCGTACCTTGAATACCAACATGTGCAACTCTATGTCTGCCACTGCCGAGCCGTCCGCAGAGAAGAATGAGCCTTCACTGAATCAAACACCTCAGCCGACTCCACCGCAGCCCCAACCTATTCAGCACGTGTATTACGTGCAGGTTCCGAAGCAACCCCCACAGCCCCAAACACAGATGGTTGTATATCAGCCAGAGTCCCAGCCAGCTTATTCCGAGAAGTTCTCTCCACCCCCGCCACTGATCCAGGAAATCAATGGTGTATGGAATAATGAAGCGCAACTGACCCGTCCTCAGGGGCATTCTCTGGGTCAGAACATGGGCAACATGCTCTATCACCGGCAGCAGGGTGGGAGACCCTTCCAGCCCTTGTATCAGCATCAACCTCCGTCTCAGGGTAACACCTGGAGGTAGAATTATCAGAACGGTCCTCAGCAGTCCGAATATCGCGGTCAAGGATATCATCAACAACCGGCTGCCCAATTTCATCAGCAGAACTCACAGTATTCCTCCAACCCTCCTCCTCACCAGTTCTCACCAGGATACCAGTCACAGTCTCACCCTTCATATCTGCACCCTAGGCCCCATCAGGGGGACTCTTCTGAGATTGTGCCGGTTAACCCGACCCTTGCTTGCCTTGAGCAATTGATGACAAACATGGCTGAGATGAACTAGAAGATCGACGACTTGACGGCTGCGAAAATAGCCATCCCTGCTCAAGTCGAAGCCAACCCGAACAATTTCCGACGCAAGGAGCAGGTGGCCGGTAGTGTCCAACTCGATTCAAGTGAATTAAATTACTTTTTATCTAATGTTGTTACTCTCAGAAGCGGTAGGACACTCCAGCTATCGACGACGGCGAAGGGAAAGCATATTACATCTGATGGGGAATCGTCAGTCCAGCCAACGCAAGGGCCAAGAAGTATTTTGGAGCAACATTACCAACCAGAAAATCACAAAAAAATGAAGAAAACAACAAAATACAAAAAGATAGCAGCAACTTCGGTGGAGATAGGCCAGCATTGGAGACGCCTGCACCTGCACTAGAACCAGCTCCTGACATGAGGAGTCTTGCACCTACAGCGAGTCCAACGCCAGCACCAGAAACTGAGCCTGCAGTTTTTGGTCCACACATTGTAGATGATTCCATTCCTTTTTGCCAACTACCAGTAGATAACAATATGGACACTATTTTGAATGACATTGTTGGAGATTCTGTAAATATTCCTTTCCCAGAAGCAATGAAAAAATACAAAAAAATGAAAAATTTGAAAAATGCTTTGTCTGACCCTGTCATCATTAAGATTATTCAGAATCTAGTATTGAAATGCCATTGATGAAAACTCTTAAGTACATGCCCGCCGTGAAGAAAGGATTGAAAGAGGCATGCACAACCAGGCGCAGGCCGCACCCTCATAATTCCAGAAATAAGGGTGGCAAGTCTGAAAAGCACATCCTCCCAATGGCCACAATTAATGCCATCAACAACTTCCCGGATAAAAAACCAGATACGAGAGCACCTCTTGTGCGTTGTCAGATGTTTAATCAGAGTTTGAACACACATTGCTCGACATCGGGTCTTCTGTCAACTTGATGCCAGCCTCACTGCTCACAAAATTCAGGCTAGGACCGTTCAAACCCACAAAGATGATTCTGCAGTTCGCAGACAAATCAGTTAAACAATCTAGGGGCCTGTTGGAGGACGTAATAGTCACGGTTCAGGGGAAGCAGTTCCCGACCGATTTTGTTGTACTAGATATGGACGTCTCCACTCCATTGCTCCTGACCCCAATCATACTTGGATGATCATTCCTGCGAACGTCGAACGCAATGGTGAATTATGGATTGGAGAAATTACTTTTGGCGCTGGCAGTGAAACGATCAAAGTAGAGACCCTATCAGACGCAGCACCACCAGAAGGAATATCTGCATCATGCGCAAGGGTGATTGAGTATTCTGAAGACTGCGACTTTCTGGCAGAAATTAAAGACATCAACCTATTCTTGGATGACAATGAGATCCATGAACTCCTCTGCCCCGAGGAGGGATTGGAGACCGCAGTCGAATTTCCCCTTATCAATCAGGATGAGGTACTTGCTGACACACTGAATGAGACTTCCGTAGGGTGATATGCCTTTAATATCAAGAGCATATTATTGAAGAATTCTGTGATGAAGAGGAAATTATTGAAACATTCTGTAAAAACTTGAATGAGGAGGCAGAACAGAGCATGGTGGACGCCAAACAGATGAAAGAGTCACCACCAGAATTAATAGGTGAAGTCACTTCTGAAGCAGCTCTTAGCCCGCCTGAGTTGAAACATTTGCCCTCCAATATGAAGTATGTCTTTCTTGCGGAAGAACCTAACATGTATCCGGTCATTATTAATGCGCATTTGACCGCAGACCAAGAATCTCGCCTGATGGAGGTTCTTGAATGTAACTGCAAGGCACCAGGCTGGAAAACTTTAGATCTCAATGGGATCAATCCATCTTTGTGCTCGCATCGCATTTTCCTGAAAGAAGATTGCAAACCCTCTCGAGAACTTCAGAGAAGACTCAATCCTAATCAGTTGGAGATTCTTATGAAAGAGATCCAAAAATGATGCGATGCGGGATTTATTTATCCCATCTCCAACAGCAAATGGATGAGCCCTCTGCATGTGGTGTCAACGAAATCAGAGATCCCCATTGTGAAGAACGACAAAGGAGACAAGATCGCGACCAGAGTACCCACTTCTTGACGAGTGTGTGTAGATTATACAAGACTTAATCTCACCACCAAGAAGGACCGCTTTCCTTTACCCTTCATCGACCAGATTCTGGAGAGATTGACCACGAAGGAATACTTTTGCTTCTTGGATGGATACTTTGGATATAATCAAGTTGCTATCGCTCCTGAAGACCAAGAGAAGACCGCGTTCACCTGTCCTTCTGGTATGTACGCCTTCAGATGGATGCCATTCGGGCTCTGCAATGCCCCAACCACATTTCAAAGGTGTATGCTGGCAGTCTTTGCTGATATGGTGGGCAACTTTCTTGAGGTCTTTATGGACGATTTTTCGATCTATGGGGATTCATTCGATCAATGTATGGATTATTTAGACCAAGTCTTACGGAGGTGCTGCGAAGTAAATTTGGTGCTCTCGTGGGAAAAGAGCAATTTCATGGTGACCGAAGGAATTGTGCTGGGTCACGTTGTTTCTAAACGTGGCATGGAGGTTGACCCAGCCAAGGTGGATGTGATTTATAAACTTGAGCCAACTACAACAATCAAGCAAGTCAGGTCATTCTTGGGCCATGTTGGTTTTTACCGACGATTCATCAAAGATTTCAGTAAATTGACCAGACCTTTGACTGAGTTGCTCGGCAAGGAGAATGAATTCATTGTGGATGACCGTGTCCTCCTTGCCTTTAATCAACTGAAAGAACTTATCACTCAGACCCCTGTCTTGCAGCCACCGATCTGGACTCAGCCTTTTGAGATAATGACCGATGCGTCAGATTATGCCATTGGTGCTGTACTCGGACAGAGGAAAGATAATGTGCTATTTGCAATTCACTACACTAGTCGAACGCTCGATGAAGCTCAACAAAACTACACGGTCACCGAAAAGGAGCTGCTAGCGGTAGTCTTCGTCTTGGAAAAGTTCAGATCCTATCTCCTCGGATCCAAAGTAACTGTCTACACAGATCATTCGACCATCCAGTACTTACAGCAGAAGAAGGACGCTAAACCACGTCTTATCCGGTGGATCCTTCTCCTCCAAGAATTTGACCTTGAAATCAGAGATAAACCTGGGGTAAAGAATGTGGTGGCCGACCATTTATCTAGGCTTCCTGAACCAGAATCTCCTGAGCTGAGCTTGCAACCAGTTACAGAGACCTTCCCAGACGAGGCAATTCTGTCAGTCACCTCGCTTCCTTGGTATCAGATATTGTGAATTATCTTGTGACCAAAAGAATCCCACAAGATTGGTCGAAGTTGAAAATAGACAATTTTTTGTCTAAAATCCATTTCTACGAGTGGGAGGATCCATATTTATTTCGTGAGGGGGCAGACTGTATCTGGAGGAGGTGCATTCCTCAGGAGGAAGTTCCAAGTGCCCTCGCCTTGTGCCATGATCAAGACTCCGGAGGACATCATTCAACCAGACGAACGACATCAAAAGTTCTTCAGAGTGGTCTTTGGTGGCCTACATTATTTAAAGATGCAGACGATTATGTTAAGTGTTGCACTGACTGTCAGAAAATGGGCGGAACCATAGGAATGAGAGACACGATGCCTCTGAAATTCATTCAGATATCAGACGTCTTCGACGCATGGGGCATCGACTTTATGGGCCCATTTCCCAACAGCCAGGGTTATGAATATATTTTGCTTGCTGTCGACTATGTGAGTCGCTGGGTGGAGGCTATCCCCACCCGAACCGCTGACAGTAGGACTGTTTGTTGATTTTTGAGAGATCACATCATAGCATGGTTCGGGATCCCAAGATTTTAGTATCTGACGGGGGTAGTCATTTCATAAACAGAGAGGTAAAGAAGCTAGCTCAAGAATTCTGCATCGAACATCGTGTTGCTTCACCTTACCACCCACAATCCAATGACCTAGCTGAATGTTCAAACATGGAGATCAAAATAATTCTACAGAAACTTGTGCGTCCGGATCGCAAGAACTGGTCTCAGCTGCTTGATTCAATTCTTTGGGATTACAGAACCGCGTACAAGTCACCCTTGGGAATGTCTCCCTACCGCCTTGTGTATGGCAAGCCATGCCATCTACCTGTTGAATTGATTCACAAATCTTTATGGGCCATCAACATTTGTAATTTGGATTCCGAGAAAGACGGAAAGAACCGAAAATTGGATCTGAACAGATTATTGGAATTCAGAGACTATGCATCGCTTAAGCATTTCTTTTTGTTTTATTTTTAGTCTTTTATTTCTATTTTTATTTTTGCTTAGATTTTTAATAATTCTTGGCACTTGTTGTTTTCTGTTTTTTAGGTCATTATATACCCTTGTGTGTACGGTGTTTGTTTCACCATGTACCGGTGCACTTGAGGGACCTCACCAGTTTTTATTTTTCTTGACTTTATTTTTATTTGTTTTTTCATGGTTTTTGGTGCTTTAGCGCTTATAAGTAGGTTCCATTACTTGGCTGAGCCAGGTAACCGATTTGGTCCACATCCATTAAATAAGAATATTTGTCCTATAGCTTAGTTCGTAGGATTGGACTAGTCAAATAAACATGTTCTTGCTCGTTGGTAGAACTACTGCTTAGGATGTTTCTCTTGCATCATTTAGGTTAGTTTATTTTCTTGTCTTTTATTTTATGCGATGATCATTTTACATGTAGACTGCTGGAGCAAGGTACACATCTCTTTACTCGTGCATGCATCAATGATTTCCATCGTACGGCTTTTCCGACTTCCCCCCTTGATTTTTCACTTGCAAAATAAAGGAATTGGAAAAATCATTAAATCATTTGTTTGAAAAAAATGTAGAGAAAGAGATAACCAATTAAAAAGGGATTGCTAAAATTACTTGACCTAAAATGAAATGCAACGACATATCATTCATTGTTTTGGGGAGAGTAAACCCCTCACTATTTGCATGCACTTACCTCCAGACAAAATGGATGAGGACGTAGCCTTAAGGATAGAGCCCAAATCCTTGGACTTGTGCCCTATGCTCCTGTACACATCTCTGTGGTGTATGGTTGAGATGCAAGCACTTGCCTAAGACGTTAGAAAATCGTTTTGGTGTACTCATTCTCCTTTCTCCCTATAGGCTTGATATTGAACCGGCAATCCCGGAAGATGGTACCATTGATTAGGGAGGATTGAGAACGTATGCTGGGCAATAAAGGTGACTCGTCATGTGTGTTTGGTAGTAAGTAACTTCTTGTAGATTCACCAAAATAAAATTGAAAAGATAATTGACCGAACTCTTACGGTATTAACTTGTGTTCAATTAGTGAATCGAGGGTTTGTTTTGTATTTGTTTGCTAGTGATAGAGATCCCTCCGCGCACTTCACACCTTACTTTCATTTTCTTCTTCTTGTCTGACCTCGTGTTCTCACATCTTACCTCTTGTCTTCGAAGATGTTGGATTGGAGTATTTTATGCTCGGACTTTGCGAGATTATCTTTATACACTCCATTCCATTCATTTTCACTGATTCGGATGACTCTCCTCCTGAATTCACTTCTTTTTCTACTTCTCCACTCCTTTCGCCAATAAATCCCTTATTCGAGATTGACTCTAATTTCGAAATATCATTTGAGACTCCATCTATTTTGAGGACTGATCGAGTGCCTTGTACATTTTCAGAGATTGATTTGGATTCAGAGGACTCGATAGCACCATCGAAGGAAAAGGGTCCAATGACTGAGTAGCATGAGATCAACATCACGATGTTGGCTTCCATTTAGGCCATCCAAACCCAGCTTACCGAGCAGGCCAACATCTAGGTCAGATTGAAAGACATAATCTTAGAGTTGAGACATGACCGAGCAGAGAGGAGAGAGGAGGATGGTCATAGAGGTGGGAATGGGGGAGCCGATCATGATCAGTCTAGAGTCGAAGCCCACATTGAGAGATGCATATAGCCTAAGAGAATGACACACGATGACTTAGATACAGATTCCTACTGTTCATGGACATTTCGAGCTGAAGCCCACTGTACTCCGTTTGCTCCCGATATTCCAGGGGAACATTCACGAGGAGCTGATATTCGCCTCCAGCAGTTTGATCGCATTTGCAGTACGATCCACTACACTTACATCCCGTTAAAGGTAGTCAAGATGGTCGCCTTTCCGTTCAGTCTTATGGACAGAGCATTACATTGGATAAATCATTTGGAAAATACCGTCACATCTTGGGAAGAGTTGAGGTATGCTTTTCTTAACAAGTATTATCCATTGGGACGCCTAAACCAGATGCAATCATTGATAGCTAACTTCTCGCAGTTGTCCCATGAGCCTATTCACAGGCATGAGAAAGATTCAAAGATTTGATAGAGAAGTACCCCCACCACGATATTCCAAAGATGAGCCTCGTGCAAAACTTCTTTGGGGGGTTAAGCTTAGAGAATCAGAGATTGGTGGATGCCACTTGTGGGGGTTCACATTTCAACAAGAATGAGGATGTGCTATATAGGAATTTTGAGATGGCAGATAGCTCCATAGCTCTTTCTTCTTCACATGCTCTCTAAAAGCTCCCTCTTCCTTCTACTTCAGCAGTAACCCACAAGGTCGTCAACATGACGACATCTCATGACTTGGATAGGGTGGACAATGTCGATATGACCATTATTGGTAATCAGCTATCTAAAGTCGATATAAATGAGAAGCGATCATAAGAGCTTGACAAATTACAAGTAATCGAATGGAGAATGAAGCAATTGAACAAGCTTGATGATATCACACACCATCTGGAGCTACTTGTTAGCACTATCAGCTTGTATCAGAGTCAGAGTGTCGCATCCGATACATATGTAGTGGAGCATCCTAGTTCTTCTTCTACTTCAGCCCGACAGATTATCGGAGGTCCATATTCTACCGTTTAGCTCGTGTACTACGAGCAGATGCCGAACAGGTCCAACAACAGACTACTCAGACATGTGTTGTCCCGTACTACCTCGAGCACTAGTATATTCCCAAGCAGTTCTCTCCACCTCCACCTCACATCCTGGAGGTGAACGGTATTTGATTTGATCGTGAGCGCAGACAACCCCGTCCATCAGGACAGAGTCAATTGGGTTCGCAACAGAGTCAGAGACTCGTCCACCAGTTTCAGGGAGAGAGACCACCGCTCTAGCACTGGCTTTTACAGCCTCACCAGTATCTGTCTCCTCCATACTTTAAGACTAGGAGACACGGATACCAGCAGTCGATGCAACTTGCCTATTCGTATCAACCACATTCACAGTAGCCTGCATATTCTGGGTAGTATTACTCATATCCTCCTCTTCCTTATACATATCAGCAACATTAGTATTCTGGGTACCAGCTTCCGCACTACCATACTCAACAGCCTGTTGTTGAGCACCCTAAGGCACCTTCAGTGAACCTAGTCTTGGATCAGCTTGTCCTGCTTATGAAGAACATGACATATCTGGCTCAAAGCTTAACGACCTGACCACAACGAAGACACTCATAACAACACAGGTCGAGGCCAATCCCAACATTAGATGCAAGGAGCAGGTAGCCCATGATCCATCCACCCCGAGACAGGTATGTCCCTTGATTTTACATGTTTATCTGATGCCATTTCTCTCAGGAGCGGTAGGAGATGGTAGTCCCCTGCACATCTAGAGTTGAGATTGAGAGATCGAGCAGCTGAGAGAGCTTCACTGACACCATCTTTTTCACCAGCTGAGCAAAGATCCAGAGTTGTAGTTCAACAGTTTGGCGGATCTTCTTCTTCACCTTCTACTTCTTTACCATCACCACCACCACCTTCAGAGAATAAAGAGAGATGCAATGCCAAGTCAACTTCGAGGAAGAACACACCCGTCGCGGAGTCTTCTTCAACACTATAAGCAGAATATTAATTCTTCAACAAAACATGTACAAAATATCCATAACAAGATAATCGAGAGCATATACCAACAGGAGGAGTACGTACTGTTCATGGATGGAGAGTAAGCTGGAGTTGCATGAAGCAAGTAGTTAGTTCTGGTAATATCAAAGATAGGTTATCATGCAATTAATGTTCCATTAATCACTTTCATAATACGAGTTTGAGGTGCCTGGAGAAGAGCCACTGGGAGGAGAGCTACTTGGTGGAACAGTCGGACCTTCATGTTGTCAATAAAGGAAAGCAAAACTTTATTCACAATCATTCATGACGAGGGATTTAGTGAGTTAGCTCAAAACGATATAAACAAAATTCATATATAACTTCATTTAAATACAGATATGTACATAAAAAATACGGGATATACGCATATTACCAAGCTAAATCAACAAAATTTGTAATTAACATACTGGGGATGCTAGGAGGACTGCTGTATTGGGAAGAGGGGCTTGGTGGAGGAGTTGTTCCTACAAACAAAAAGAAGAAAGAAAAACAGTCCGATTAACGATGATCAGTATATGGTAGCTGTCCTGTTTCACATAAATCGATATAAACTAGTTATCCAACAAAATATAATTGGAATTATAGCAGGATATCAGTATTTTTTTTGTTTGTTTAAGGCGGCTTGCCGCTCCTTTAAAAATAACTAGATCCTGTTAACACGAAATTAAGGTACCCGGGGTAGAGAGGCTGGGAGGAGATGAGGGAGAAGGAAAATTTGGTGGCACAGAACCTGCACATTAGAATATAAACGTCAAATTATGTATTTATACTCAGATTTTTCATTTTACCAAAATAATGAATCTCTTCGTTATTTATGTGTTTTGCAAGAAAATAACCAACCAGGGGTAGATGTGCTTGGAGGAGAGCTGTAGTGGAGAGGGAGACTTGGCGGCGTGCTTCCGGCATATTAGAACATGAAGATAATTAGACAAACAATATATTATGCTTCACTTAATACCAAATCAGTTGATATTATTCTACATTATTCACGTAATTTAACATTAAGTTAACGTACTATGAGCAGAGATGCTAGGAGGAGAGTTGGATTGGGGGGGGGGGGAGACTCGGTGGCACTACATTTAAGAACAGAAAGATAGACAATGGATAAGTCCGGGGTTGAACTCAGGGACACAGCAGATTAGTGTGATTAATCGGGATCTAAAGTAGGTGATAAGATACTCTAGGAGGCTACCTAGGTCAAGTGATGTAAGGTACAACATGAAATGTATGCACAAAATTTTTGTGGAGTTTTAGATGCAAATTAATGCAACAGAATGGTGACATACATTCAAAAAAACCGTAGGACCTAAGTCATCAATCTTTTCAATCCAAGTAAGCTCCTGAAATGTTCTTGTAACAATGTTATTATCTAGCAATCCTAAGTCCAATTTTCACTACAATGATCAAATTAATAATTGGCCTGAGTCAACAATGCATATGTAGTGTCATTCACATGTTATTCCAATTTAACACCTTAATGCCCCATTAATCAGGAGACAAATAATATAATGATTGAGAATAAAGCTCCTGAATAAAACAATAAGATTAAATTAAATCAGGGTGTCAAATGATGCAATGGACCAATTAACCAAGCTAGATGTGAAGTAATTAATTAATTTCAATACTCCTAGATTTCTCTAAATTTTAATTCACACTCAACAGGTCAAATAAGAAATCTAATTACATCACATCATAGAGCAAGATATCAGCTTTAAAACAAGACCAATTTCATTCAATTTGGATTAAGGATGCAAAAGTTATTAGCTTTCAAAGTCGGGGACCTATTTGCAAAGAAAGTTCAACAAAATACAACAATTAGGTTCAAACAAGGACTAAATAGCAAATACAAAAGCTGCTAGGGGCTAACATGCAAAATGAACAACACATGGGGATATAAAACAATATTCAAAAGTCAGCGGGCTTAGCTTGCAAATAACCCACTAGGCACAGTTCTGCACGTACGTGGAAGGACCGATCTGCAAATATGGAAAGCTGGCGTCTAGGTCCTGCAAAATTCCCCGGTCATGTGAGCCAAGTTACATGGGCGTCGAGGCTTGGATGGATGGCGGCTCGGGACACGTGGCTTGCTGTTGTGCTTTGGGCTTGGCTCGGGCCGTCGAAGCCTCTAGTACGAATCATCGCTTTGGGTCTAGGCTCGGGGAAGATCTGATACGCTGGATCAGATCAAGATGATCAAATCCAATGGTAGCTGCTACACGAGTTCCTCCCTCTCCCTTGCATGCGGCGGTGGAGCAGCAGAGCTCCGACGAGGCTCTGTGAGCTCCTCCATGTCTCTCTTCCTCCATGGATGAGTGGAGAAGTTCCCTGAAGGTCGGACGAAGGAGCTGGAGGCTTCGTGGTCCTTCAAAACGGTCTGGAGTAGCGTGGCGGAGAAGGATCGTCAGAGGCAGAGAAGAAAAACGGAGGACCTTGGAAATTCCGTTCAATGACCCCAATCAAGCTCCTGTAAGAGTTAGTTCCATACACAAACTAACAGACAAATCTTTTAAGATGAGAATGGGGCGAAATGAGGGCTCCATGGAGATTGATGCGACGTAAAGAGCAACGAGATGCAACGAAGCTCAAGCGATGATCGAAGTGTTGTGATAGTGCATGATCAAGCAAAGAAAAAAAATAGAAGAAACAAAGAAGAAAGTGATATGAAATATACCTGGAGAAGAAGAGAACAGAGGAAGAATTGGAGAAGGATACTTGCCACTGAGAGTAAGCAGAAGCTCCTCATCCTTTGCTCGAAACTTTGGCTAGAAGTTGAGCTTGAGCAACACCAAGATGGGTTGCGACTAGGGATGCAAATGGACGGATACATATACAGATATAGGTATTACCATATCCTTATCCGTTTTTTAATACAAATACGGATGTGGAACTGCGACGTGGATCACGCCGGAGTGAAACTTCATCTTCGCACAAGTACTCGCTCAATCTCTGTCACAGACGAGTGATTCATGGCTCTAAGCTCACTGGCCTAAAGGCGGATGGGCTGAAATCGTGCCGGAGGAGGAGTATTTGAAGGAATAGGGAGCGTTTCTAGGTGAGTAGAGGTGAAAGTTCAACTCCTCCCCAACGAACGATGGTGGAGAGGAGGCATGGGACATGCGGCGCGCATGGATGAAGGAAGTTGGGTCAATAACTGGAAGGTGGAACGAGGGGGAATAGTAGACGGAAGTGACTATAATAAATGGGAGAAGACCAGTGGTTAGTGGAGTGATCGTGCGAGAGAGGGAGCGGGCGGAGGTAGATGATGTTGGCTGGCCATTGGATTAAATGATCCAACGGAGGAGAATGTGGCGCGGACGAATGGGTCTGATTTGATCTGGTGATCAGATCAAACGCCGGGGTGGGGTGGAGGGTAGGGCGCTGAGGAGCGGCTCAGATGAAATCCATCTGATCGCATTAAACGATCGAAATGGGATGCGGTGGCTGAAGAAGGGTCAGGTCGCATGGCAGCTCTACAGAGCGCCACGTGGCCCAATGAGAAAATTAGAAAAGAAGAAAATAAATGAAAAATCAAAATAAAATAATTACAAGTCGAATTAAGAAAAAGTCAAAACATGAAAGTTGTAGATCTCGATGAGATCTACAAATTTCATGTGGACAAAAAAGTCAAAATAAGTCATATGTACACGAAATATTTTTGGAAGTATTTTTAAGGATTAAAATTACTTGATTTTAATTCTTTTGTCATTTTTTGTATTTTTGATTTCGTTTTAATGCCAAAATAAATATATACAATAATTATCTATTTTTTGGAATTTTTAATAAGTAAGAAAATAAGAACAAGGTTAGTGTTAAATAAATATAATAATTAGGGCCACTTATATACAATAAGTTAGTTGTTAATATTAGATAATTAAAGTTAGATTTATTGGATAGTCTAAGAAAGGGGATAATAAATAAGAAATAATATGATAAATCACAGATTCATCAAGGGGAGAAAACCAACGACTGATTTTGTATCTATATGTAAACAATATGGTAATTTTATTCTATATTAATATACGATAAACAAATCGAAAGGCATAAGTAGAAAAATTGTGCTTACCAGGCAGTCCACGGTGCAGCCGACGGGAAATAACCACCAAACGTTGTTTAGACAGAAACAAAGAGTTTAAACTATTGGTTGTATTTTGATATATAGTTCCTAGTTAACTAAATGCCGGAAAATTTATCAATCAAAGAGTAATATCTACACCGCCGAGCGGAGGAAGGAAAGAAGGTACACCATAGGGTGGAGGAAGGAAAGAAGGTACAGATCCAGGAGAAGCTGCAGAATCATCGACAAAATAGATCATTTAGAAATAAAATCTTAAAATTAATTATGTGCATTACCAATACATAAATATAGATAAGTAATGGTAATATCACACATAAGATGAGAGTGTGATACCATTGGCAGAGCCAGAACAACTTATGTTCCAACCACACTTGCCTGGGAGCTCTCCAGCCTTTGTGACGTTGACCCCGTTCATATCCAAGGTAGCATCGTCCTTGAGTGCAGTGCATATGCAGAGACCATCATTCTTGAGCGCGCCATTTAACACTTCACAACACTGTTGGGTTGGTTGCGATAGGTTCAACCCTGCCAACATGAAATCCCTGTAAGAAACCAGATTGTCTACGCATGGTGGTAGTGATGGTGGCACGTTCTGCTCACGAGCGAACCTCATGGAGGATGGCATCATGACAAGTGCTACTATGGACACCTTCATCATCTCCGTACTTGATGACCACTTCCTCTTCTCCTTTATCGGGGGTTGGCTATTGGAATGGTTAGGAGATAGTTGTGTCAGATTATATGTTTTTGTTGAGATATTAATTATTTTTTATATTGTTTATGTAATTTCTTTTCTTCTTGTCTTCTTATAATTTGCCCAATCGGTTTCTCTCCTATAAGGGAACCCTAAAGAGACGGTCCTAGACCGGAGCCCTGGCTTAATTCCCTCACCCAACCACCAATCCTACCTCGCAGCATCGGCCTCCACACGGGCGCCACTACCCATCAGGCGACTGCCTACAGCAACAACAGCCATCGCGGCACCGCCCCACCGCATTGCTGCTATCCAACATGACACCAGACCACCGCAAAGGCCCCATGAGCCCATCGTAGGCAGCCGCCAAGGCCCTAGGCCACCACAAAGGGCCCAACGAGCACATCGCAGGTCACCGCTGGGCTCTGCCCAGACGCCCCTGGGGTTGTTACACCTTCCGGATCCTCCCTCGTGCCCCCTGCATCTCCGTGCTCCTCTGAATACCTGATCTGCAGTCTGAAACAATTTGTTTTTGACCAGAAAACCTGATTTCAGACCTAAGTCGCATTTTTTGACCTAAGCACAACTCGAGGAATGACAGGATGGTTGCATGACTCTACACGTACAATCAATCCTCCATATAATCGTGTAGACTTGCTATAATTAGTCTACATCCCAACCGAGTTCCATTTTTCATCCATCAGTCATCATGTTAGAGAACAAGGGGGATCTTTTTTCTTCGACCGATACCTTTAAAGGCCCGGTTCCCATCGTGAAGATGGATGGGACCAACTATGAGTGGTGGTCCATGCAGTTTCTGACCCTCATGCAATGCAATAACAAGGAGCACATCCTGACATAGCCAGAGCCGACTGATAAAATTGGGACCAATGCTTCGTGGAAGCAAGATGACGTGTAGCTCTCTAGGACCCTTACCACAGAGATAACCAATGGTATTATGAATCAACCCACTGCCAAGTCTATGTGGGACATTTTGGCATCCTCCTATGTATTCCCAAGCAAAGAATGATGCAAAGATTCTTCAGTTTCCGTTTGACATTTACAATGCCAAGCAGAATGATCATCCTTTGCACACATTTTACTCCTCGCTCAAGAAACTCTAACAAAGCAAGGAAGACAGGAAGAAAGAAAGGCTATGGAACTACCTCTTCTCGTTGCATAAAACAAAGGGTACGCACACCTATTTATAGATACAATCAAACACACGTTACAAATGCCAAACGTCAAAAATCATGTAACGTTCATGAACGTTACACCCGTTACATCCCACGTCCACATTCACTCCATATTCATTGCATGGGACATGCAGATTTCTTGCCCACGTCCTTGACGTGGAGAGGTAACGTTAGCCTGGATTAATTCCAACAAACTCCCCCTTAATCCTGGCTTGGCTGAAGATCACGGACTCCCATCAGGTAGCTCATCGCTGCCAACTTGACTCCTGCTAAAGCCTTTGTCAGAATATCTGCTCTCTGCTCTTCTGAGCTAATATGCTCTACAGTGATCTGCCCATTTTCAACACAGTCTCTTATAAAATGAAACCTCGTGTCGATATGCTTGCTTCGGCCATGAAACACGAGATTCTTCATCATAGCAATGGCAGACTTGTTGTCAACAAATAGCTTCACCGGCTGTAGCTCTTGCTTTGTTAGCTCCCCCAACAAGCATCTCAGCCATAGCGCCTGGCATGCCGCCGCTGTTGCTGCCATAAACTCAGCTTCACATGAAGATAGTGCCACCGTCTTCTGCTTTTGTGAACTCCATGTCACAAGGCTGTCATTAATGTAGAATGCCATTCCTCCGGTGCTCTTTCTATCATCCATGTCACCAGCTAAGTCACTGTCTGTGTAGCCAGTGATTACTGCTTTACTTCCTCCTTTAACATATATGAGACCATAATGGATTGTACCCTTCAAGTACCTTATGATTTGCTTCACGGCCTTGAGATGCATCATCGTCGGTCTCTCCATGAACCTGCTAGCCACTCCGACAGCATAAGAGAGATCAGGTCTCGTGTGGAGCAAATACCTCAAGCAGCCGATCATCCGGCGGTATTCTGTTGCATCCACGCATTCTCCTTCAGAGTCCTTGTGCAAGTGTGCCTTCTGTTCCATGGGGAACTTTGTTGGATTGCACTCAGCCATGCCAAACTGAGCTAATACCTTCTTGGCATATGCAGCTTGCTTGATTTTGATACATGCTTCTTCTTGTGCTACTTCAATGCCAAGATAGCATGTGAGCAATCCTAGATCACTCATTTCAAACTCATTCATCATTTGCTTCTTGAATAAAGCAATTTCTTCCAAGCTTTTTCCTGTCACAATGAGATCATCAACATATACACCAATAATGATACCTACTTGGCTTTCTCCTCTTGTGTACACAGCTTGCTCTTGTGCACACTTTGTGAACCCGATGCGCTTCAGGCTCCTATCAAGTTGAGTGTTCCATGCTCGAGGTGCTTGTCGAAGGCCATACAGTGCTTTTCTCAACTTGTATACGAGGTGCTCTTTGTTCTTCACAACAAACCCCTCTGGCTGAGCAACGTATACTTCCTCCTTGAGCTCTCCATTCAAGAATGCGGATTTCACATCAAGATGATGTACCTGCCATCCATGATTAGCAGCTAAGGCAAGGATGACACGTACCGTGTCAAGTCTCGTCACTGGTGCAAATACCTCCTCAAAGTCAACACCTTGCTTCTGGACGTATCCCTTTGCAACTAGCCTTGCCTTGTGCTTGATCACATCTCCATTTGAGTTCCTTTTCAGCTTGTAGACCCACTTGAGCCCAATTGGCTTGTGTCCAGCCGGTAGCACTGTGAGAGTCCATGTTCCATTCCTTTCGATGGACTCAATCTCCTTGGCCATAGCATCCTCCCAGGCTTGTTGCCCGACAGCATCTTGGTAAGAAGATGGCTCCTCCATCTCTGCGAGCATGGCTGCTTCTTCTATGTCCTCCTCTTCAAGATCTATCCTCCGAGCATCTCTCATGATGTCGTCGATATGCCTGTAACGAACAGGTGCATCTTCGGTGTTGGTGTTGCTGCTTGATGATGGAGAGGACATGGTTGTTGAAGGTGTTGCAAGATGATTCGGAGTCCCCTCGACAACAAATGGAGTTGATGAAGAGGCATGATGAAATTGTGTCGTAGGAGATGAATCGCCGATTGAGCCATCCTTCTCTAGCTCCGTGATGTAGTCATTTGCAATGACAACATCTGATGAGTCACTTCCACCTTCACCTGCACACCAATTCCACCTCATATTTTCTTCAAATTTGACGTCACGACTTACATGAATTCTGCCACGTCGTGGATCAAATAGACGGTGAGCCTTGCAGCCTTCCTCGATGCCAAGGTACACCATTGGTTGGCTTCGATCTTCGAGTTTCTTCAAGTGTGGCGTCGTCACCTTTGCATGTGCTGTGCAGCCGAACACTCGAAGGTGTGCAAGATGTGGCTTCCTTCCATGCCATGCCTCGAAAGGGGTGCGCTCACCTAGCACTTTTGTCGGCAAGCGATTCAGCAAGTAGACTGCATGCCGCACGGCCTCCCCCCAAAATCTTCCTGGCACATTCATGCTCTTCAGAAGGGACCTTGTCATTGCCATTACGGTTCTGTTTTTCCGTTCCACCACGCCATTTTGTTGTGGTGTGTATGGTGCAGTGAGATGTCACCTGATTCCTGCTTGCTCGCACATTCTGGTGAATTCGGCTGAGAGGAATTCTCCACCTCGGTCAGTCCTGAGCGTCTTCACTCGATAGCCGCTCGTGTTTTCTGCCTCTGCCTTGAACTTCATGAACATGGAGCATGCTTGATCCTTTGTCTTGATCACATATATCCACATCCATCTGGAATAGTCATCAATAATTAGCATAAAGTAGTTGTTACCAGCAGGGGTTGATGGCGTAATCGGGCCACACAAGTCAACGTGTAGCAATTCAAGCGGCTCCTCCGCTCGGTAACTCGCCGTTGCTGGAAACGACTCCCTTGTCTGTTTAGCCACCAAACACCCCTGGCACAGCTGGTTAGGATGCGTGATTGGCGGCACGCCCACCGCCATCTTCTTGTTCACGAGCATCGTCAATGCTTGGAAGTTGACATGGCCTAGCCTGGCATGCCACAACCATGCTGGGTCCTCGAGACTCACCAGGAGGCATGCCGCCTCTGCCTGATGTAGTTCAATCTGGTAAAGCCGATTTACAGTGCGCTTCACCTTCATGAGGAGTCTCGCTGGACTTTTGTCGTAAACATGTAGGATATCTTCGTCTATGATCACCTTGTGGCCGTTCTCAGTGAGTTGTCCGAGGCTGACAATGTTGTTGTGAAGCCTCGGGATGTAGTATACTTCCTGGAGTAACCACTGGTCACCGTTCTTGCAGGCAAACAAGATTGACCCCTTACCCATAATCTGGACAGTAGAACCGTCACCAAACTTCACCTTGCCCGTGACAGTCTCATCTAACTTACAGAATTTTGTCTTGTCTCCAGTCATGTGGTTGCTTGCTCCGTTGTCCAAGTACCAGACATTACATGGAGCTGCCTCCTCTTTTGTGTTGCACAACTCCGGCCTCGTTCGTTCTTCGTTCAGCAAGATAGTATCTTGCCGCTCTAGCGATGCAGCGAGCAATAAGGCCGGCTCGGTGTCGTTTGTGTGCACGAGGTGCGCCTCCTCCTCCTTCTTTGGGGACCTGCATTCGGATGCATAATGACCCATCTTGTCACAGTTGAAGCAGCGGATGTGGCTCTTGTCTCGGCCGCCGCTAGTGGAGCCACTCCCGCCTTCCTTGTGTAGCGAACCACCCCGACCGCCTCTGCCACGTCTTCCACCACGTCCGCGCCCACCCCGACCGCGGTTGCCACTATCTGTAGAAGCACGTGATTTACCTTTGTTGCTTGGCGATGAGTCACCACCATCCTTCTTCTGCCTTGCTTGCCACTCGGCCTGAGTGAGTAGAAGCTGGCTGTCGCCGGTGCCGCTAGGAGCGCGTAGTCGTAGTCGCTCCTCGAATGCCTTTAGACGGCCCACAGCTTCCTTAAAAACCATGTTGTCAATGTCACAGAATTGCTCGATGCCAGCGACGACAGGATAGAAGCGATCCGGCACGGAGTTGAGGAGTTTCTTCACCAATTCCGAATCTTCTAGTGTTGCTCCCAGATTGGCATACCTCACCGACATGCCACTGAGCTTTCCAGCATATTCATCCAACGTCTCTCCATCTTTCAAACGAAGAGTGTCGAACTCCCCCTTCAAGGTTGCCAGTCGTGCCGTCTTGACACGCTCTGCCCCGACAAACCTCGTCTTGAGGCTTTCCCAGAGTTCTTTCGCCGTTTTCTTTGCTGCAACCTGCAACAAAATATCTTCGGGCAGAGCTTGGAGGAGTTGAGCCCTTGCCATCTTGTCCTTACGCACATCCACGGCCTCGTCCTCTCCTGGAGCCACGGCCTCCCAGAGACCTTGTGCATCAAGGAGCGCCTCCACCTTGATGGCCCAAGTGGTGTAGTTCGTCGGTGTCAACCGGGGGTATTGGAGCGACACGCCGCCGCTCGCCGTTGCAGTTTGAGAGATCATTGCCATGGTTTCGTACCGAAGATGCTTGGGAATACGAACCAAGCTCTTGATACCACGTCAAGAAACTCTAACAAAGCAAGGAAGACAGGAAGAAAGAAAGGCTATGGAACTACCTCTTCTCGTTGCATAAAACAAAGGGTACGCACACCTATTTATAGATACAATCAAACACACGTTACAAATGCCAAACGTCAAAAATCATGTAACGTTCATGAACGTTACACCCGTTACATCCCACGTCCACATTCACTCCATATTCATTGCATGGGACATGCAGATTTCTTGCCCACGTCCTTGACGTGGAGAGGTAACGTTAGCCTGGATTAATTCCAACACTCGCTCCATGGCATGTTCGGGAAGCTTCACAACTTCATGCCTATTACATCTACAGAGCAGCAGATGGTATACAAGAACTCCACAATGGTTGGACTTTTCTTGGCTGCGCTCGACCCGGAGTACAATGCTGCACATACACAACTCCTCACCGGGGTGACCATACCACCCAATCACCCATGGAGGAGGCCTATAGCTGTCTCAGCATGCTGCTTATTTCGTCTGCTGCCAGTCCACAACCCTCCTCAACGATGGTCACTTCTCGCGGTAGAGGAGGGTCCCCTCAGTTCAGAGGGCTGACGAGTCCGGAATTGCGCTTGTTCAAGATGTGTTTTATTTGTGTAGTTATTCGTGCGTAAAAATAATTCGTCATTTCGTTGTAGGAGGCAATCAGAATCGGTTAAGAAAATAACCACACAAAATATTTGTCAATTTTAATGAATGTGGTTTTATGTTTATTTTACTTGGGCAAGTCCCAAGGTCGAACACAAGGAGGCAAAGGAACAACCTAGAAGTATGTCTATCAAAAGGCGGTCTTTTTTTGTAATTTTAATGCAATAAAGGATGCAAAATGCAATTTCGGCCTATTTTAGGGACTAAAATGCAAATTACGCTCAAACGATGTCCGAAAAATATGAAACTTGGCCGAGATAATAATTATGACAAAATGAATGCACTGTAATTTTTTTGGGAATTTTTGGATGCAATATGAATTTTTTATGAATTTTTAAATGCAAACAGAATGAATTTCAATATTTAATTATAATAAATATTAAATCAAATTATTTCCAAGGAATAAAATTATCTAAGGTCTATCACTAGGTAATGGACCTCAGAAAAATACAAAACCTCGAAAATACAAGATTCAATACCTATTAAAAATCAAACATTAAAATATGCAAAATGATTTTTACAGGGCAAACTATGCATGCAAATGCAATTTTTTTGGGCACAATGTCAAGCTCAATTAATTCTACAATATCTAATTTTTCGAGAAATTTTAGAACAACGGTTAATAAAAAATAAATTTCAGAGCAAGAAATAGGCAAATTAGGCAATTTTCCACAAAACAATTAATTATTAATTAACCATCGATCACAAAAATGTCCACAATATGTCAAAATGTAGAGAATTAATTGACAAACAAAATGCTAATTTTTGATAAATAAAATGATGCAGAGAAGAGGTTCAAAACAGAGGGGGAATACAGGGGTATTTTTGCAATATTTAAATAATTAAAAATAAATATAGAAATTGCAGGGGGGACCTAGATGTAATTACCAATATCCTGGGGGCGCCTTGCAAAATTACCACCAGGTCACGTGCCAAGCACGTGACCTGGTCGGTGGGGACCTGCGTGCAAATACGGGGATCTCCGGGGGGTCCAATGTAATTTACCCAGGCACGTGCAACACACGTGACCCGGGGATGACGGAAGCACTGCCGTCCCCCCACCCCCACATGCGCGGCACGTGGCGGGGGTCTCGGGCCTGGTGCCCGGTGGCGATAGCGGCGGAGGAGGTGGAGGCTTTGGCGGCGCGGCGGAGAACCGGCGAGCGCCTGGAAGCTTTGCGGTGCAGACCTGAAGGCTGGTGTGGGCGAACACCGTGGCGGAGCGGCACCGCCCCCACTGCGGCAATCATTATCGATGGAAGAGAAGCTCCTGGCGGGGGGTGCTCCCGGAGGTCTGTAGCTGTAGTCGGAGAAGACGATGTTACGGTAGTTGAATCCCGCGGAGGCTCGACGGTGGCTGGAGCATTGTCGGAGAAGATGATTGTTGAAGTCAGTGGTCGGAGTCATAGGCTCTACAGTGGTGCACCGGAGCAGAGGCAGTACGGCGATCGGAGTCGCGCTGCAAGGAGTTGGCTGGACTCGGATCTCGCCGGGGAAGATGGGGGCATCATGCTGTCACCACCGGTGTCCCCCGCTCACTCGTGCAAACGGCGGATGATCGACCAAGGCAGAGGAGGTGGTTCTTAAATAAGGGCGTCGACGGGGGGTGTGCCGGAGAAGGAAGATCCTGGGGATTGATGGGAGAACGACAATGGGATCTGATCGAGATGTGCAAGGCGAGATTCGATTGAAGGTCGTTCGTCAGAGATTGATGCGTGGGGAGAAGATTGCGGGAAGGCGGCGGTGCGGTGAGCGCGAGATAAGCGGCGAAATCGCGGGGGTGGCGGCGGCCGTATCTGGAAGGAGGGGGCTAGCTGAGGACGATGACCATGGGCCGTCCGATCGACCGAGATCGGATGGCCCCAGTGAAGACGCGTGGCAGGCGTTTGGGAGGAAGGGCATGAAAGGTGCGACACGTGCGTGGCGCGTGCCTAGGAGGCACGTGCTCCGCACGTGCGTTGATTTTTTTTTTTATAAAAATGAATTAATAAAAACTCTAAAAACGACCGACACGTGGCGGCTCCAAGAGCGGCCACGTGTCAGCACCACAAAAATCGAAGATAAATACTTTGTAAAATAAAAAATAAATAGCAAATGGCCTTGGATCGAAAACATTTCTTCACAAAAATTGCTCGTCTCGATGAGATCTACAACTTTCATGAAGACATCAACACCAAAATCGATCAAATGCATAAAGTGATATTTTTGGGGTATCCCATGTACAGAATACCTTGATTTTTGGGTTTCATAATTATTTTGTCATTTTAAACCAGATAAAAATCCGGAAAAAATATGGTAAAATCAGAAATAAATATTTGCACATTAATCTAATTTTTTTTGGATTTTTATTAATTAAAAAAAGAGGAAATAAAATAAAATATGAAAAAAACTAAATTTGTACAGGTAGTTAGTGAAGACTCGGATCCAATTTGTTTCTCTGATTTCAATCTCAATTTGGATTTGGATTTTTGTGCATTTTAATAAAACTTTTATCAAATAAGACAAATGAAAAAGAAATAATCTAAAATAGGTTAAATATATACATGAAATATCAGGTCAAAATCACTAAAATACAAAATGTACAAAAAGAGGTCCAAAACCCAACTTTCACATATGAGCTCCGATTTACTTGAACTTGGTCTTGTTTTGAAGGGAATTGAATGTACATTAGTTCAAAAGTGAGTAGGATCAAAACGGATACTGGATGGGGAAGATATGAGGGTTTTAGTCCGGAAATCCTAAAACTAGGGTTTGGGTTTTTGGTCTACTTATTTGGGTTAGTGATTATTTTGTATTTTTCATTTATTTTTGTTAGTGATATGTACACAGTGGAGGTGGTTTTGTGTTATTCGGAGTTAGCATGAATTACTTAAAAATCAGGGAAGTTAGGGTATTTACAGGTCAATTTTGGCTGGGATTTTTGGCTTCTAATTTTGTGCAAAAATAAGGGACAAAATGTAATTCTTATCAAAACATGCATGAATGCTAATTATGCAAAATAAATGAAGAAATGCTGATGATTTTGAGGGATTTGAGCTTAACTAATGAGATTTAGAGTGATGAATCTGAGATTCATCATCCCCTATACTTAGACCATGCTCGTCCCTGAGCATTAAAAAGAAATGCCATGAGGTGAAATGAGATTGGGTTCCATATGAAGACCATGAGCTGAAGGTGAAAATGAAACTAGCCTCGACCTTTGGATTATTAATGTGGCAGAACTTCTGTGAGACTTAGAATTTTAAAATCAACACCCTTCAAGTTCTACACATCATTGTCACAGTTTCGGCTCAGAAATCATCTTAGATCAATCCTCTTCCCAAAGCATACCCTATGAACATTGAACAATCGACTCATGTGTGTGAAAAGTTTTAGCTCTTCCCATCCAGAATGCCGGACTAACATGCTCCTCTCCTCTCCAGTAACTCGTCCTCGGGGAGTCAGGTATTTCCTTCTAAGGTCTGTCGCGCTGTGTTCACAATCGAATTGGGGGAAGAAGTTAGAAGAAGGAGAAAATAACTGGAGGGTGGCCAGTAGAGTCACCTCTCTTTGTGAAGCTGGCCAGTGTAGCCGAGTTTCCACCAAGATCTGCAGGTTTTCTTTGAAGCTTGGACCTTTTTGGTCAGATATTATTTGGTAGAATGCTTCTTTGTATTTAGAATTTTTGGTAATTCTGCTTGGATCTTGTTGTGCCCCTACGGATATAGAATCTTTTTGTTTCCGTACATTTTTTTAGGGTCTTAGAAAAAATTGCGCCCAGCCGTCTATCCCTTTTCCGAAGCTTTATTTCAACCTTTACTCCAGTCTTTAGATTTCCACGCTACCAGAAAAGAAACTCACACAGTCTTCCAATATCCCGTCTGAGTTGAGCTAAGTGCATAGTGCGAGAGTACAAATTAATTCCCTATACCAGAGTTGTACCTAGAGTAAAGAGACCAGGTTAGACACTAAGAATCAAACATTGTACATTGTCTTGTGGAGCTCAAAGAATTAAGTCAAAGACCTGAAGCTTCTAAAATCCTATTTTCGGTGAAGTTCCTCTGAAAATTAGGTGGATTAAGGTCAAGTCTAGACCACTCTCGGTTTTTGCTTATAACTCGGTTCAGAATCCAAATACTTTCACAGATACTAATGAATGCTGGATGAAGTGCAGGTGTGTGAAATGTAGTTTTTTTATGATTTTTTTTATTTTTTTATGCAAGGGGTTTTTGGTTTTTTTTCAAAGATTTTTTTATGCAAAAATGAATAAGAAGCTATTTTTTTTCAAAAATTTTGGGCATAATCAGTGTTAGTAGCAAAACTCTTTTTCTCTTTTTCTTTTTTTTGATTTTTTTAAATTAAATACCCGCCCCGTAAATACATATAGACTTACGCGAAAGTACGAGATATGGGTAAAATATATACAAAGTATATATACAGACCCCCCCATACTTAGCGAGTGTTGTGTCCTCAAAGCACAAGAAGCGTAAAGAAGACATAGCTCAGACTAAGCGTGAGAGAGTGAAAAAGGAACAGAGAAAGAAAAAGAAAGAGATACATCGGTCCGCCCCCATACTTAGGCTGTGAACAGTCTGGGTATAGAAGGAAGGCGGAAAACAAATGAAGCGGTCGGGATATGTGAATGAGGAGAGTATATACAGGTGGACGTCGGTTCCCCCTATACTTAAGCTCTGGTCAGTCTAAGTATAGAAGAAGAGTGGAAGTGAGGTGATCGGGAAATAGGAGAAGGATGGTATACACAGATGGCATCGATCTCCCCCTATGCTTAGGCCTTGGTCTAAGTAGAGGAAAAAGTTGTACATGGAACCGATGTGGTCGAGAGGGAGAGTGGGTAGCCGATGATTAAGGCGATTTCCGGCTGATCTTTTTGTGAGCCTGCGATAAGAGATCGGAATAATGAGACAGAGATGAAGCATATGATTCCCAACTATTATCAGTGTCATCCTCAGAAAAATCATGATGGATAGTGGATGAAGTGTTTGACTCAGATGAAAGATATCCATCATCGGAATTATCCTCAGAGGAATAGTATTTGAAAGTGGATATACTCCAGATATTCATGTCTTTTTGTTTCTTCAATTGTTTCCTCAGAATTCGTTCCTTCTTGAGATCAAGCGATTTATCCTCAGATGAATACTCAGAAGCACCGGTCTCAGTCAGCTCGTAAGAAATAATTCCAGTGTACTTGATGAGGGCAGGAGCATCAGCTTTGGAGGAATAATAGTTAGGAACGGGAGTTGTCCAACAAGAATCAAATTTTGGATCCTTGCGAAGATATGGTTTTAGAGCTGCCGAACATACTTCACTCATGTAGATTATCTTTTCCGGACCTGATGAGGGATCATCAGCTGATTCCTCTTCCGAAAGGTCAAAGGTGACTTTCTTGTTTCGTGAAGGTGTCGGTTCACTTGAGTATCCAGATGAATAGCTATTGGAATTCTTCTCCTTGGTCGGTGTTCGGCCTGCATGTTTGTTCTTAGTCTTCTGAATGTTGGTGCACTCTCGATTTGGGATGATTTGGTCAAGGTATTCAGAGAAGGTTGCTCTAGGATGCGATCATGCATGTCTCAGGATCATAGAACAAGGATTTGTCTATTTTGAGATCCGCGGGAATTGAAATACTAGGAAGAGTCTCATTCTCAATTGATTTGACATTGGAGCATACCTGTGTCAAGTTGATGTGATCCATGTAGTCAGAATAGGTTGACCCAGGGTGTGCCCATGCATAAGTCTCCGGATTATATGATTCATATACTCGATTCTCCATGGTGAGTGCAGCTGGAAATGGAGTAGGGGGGAGATTCTCTAAACCAATAGTCTCATCAACAACTGCTATCTCAGGTGTAGCAGTGGGGTAGGGCTCTTCTACCGCTTCATGGTTACGGTTGTCGGGGACTTCATGGGTCGCCTCAGAAAATCATGGTTCCTCAAAGACTGTATCAGATCGAAGTGCTTCCAATGCTGTAAAATTGATTTCTCGAGTCTCACAATCAATAATTATCTTAGCCAATGCCAAGAATGGCTTTCCGAGAATAATTGGAGACTGGATGAATTCTCGTTGATGCTCAATATCAATGATCGTGAATTCTACTTTGAGCGGAGCACCTTGGAATGTCATGATGACAGAAATGATTCCCCTCGACCGCTTTATCGATCGGTCCGCCAATTGAACAATCTCTCGTATCTTCCTGATCGGTCCGAGTTTGAGTTCGTGAAATACAGAGGACGGGAGGATATTGATCGGTGAATCGTCATCAACTCGAGCATGGGTGAAAATTGTATCTTTGATTATACAGTCAAATCTGGGTAACCACTTCACTATACGGCTCTTGGTTTTTTCCTCAACACCAAGGAGGAGGCCATTGACAAGATATGTCTTTCAGTCTTTATTCTTATCCTGCCCGACTTTTTCATCATTAATTTGTCCATTACAAATCCTTTAAGGTCGGGGAAGTGTTCAATGGTCTGTATAAAGGGAAGTTCAAACATCAATCTTTTTTCATTGCTTCCCGTAAAGCAGGATCCAAATTTTTCAGATCTTCTTCAGTATCAATTTTTATGTATTTTTCGGGATTTTCGATTTTTTGGGTGTTTTTGAATATTCTAATTTGTTTGGTATATTCTGTGTGGTGTGGTGATGTGGTGTGTTCCTCAGATGAGCATGGGCTTTGATATTCAGAGTAAATGTCAGAGCATGGCCATTCCAAAGGGAGAGTAATATGCAGAGGTGTCGATGTCGGAATCGTCCCTAGGTTTCTGAATATCCTCAAAATTTTCAGCATGAGATACAATCTTTTCCTCATCCATGTTTATGTCCGAGCTCTCATAAAATAAACTGAGTCGGTCAGTAAAATGTCAGTAAAATTTCTGAATTTTTCCTCCATTAATTCAAATTTCTTATTTATCCTCGAAATATCATCTTCAAAAATCTGTTCGTGATCAATCATGGGAGCAGTCGGTGTGTGCTTTTGCATTTGAGATTCCATAATTTCTTCTTCCATTTTCCTGTATGTGCTAAGAGAAGAGTTTCTTGAAATATCCATTATATGATCATTATTTTCTGAAAATTTCTCCTCAAAAATTAAGGAGGCTGCTCATATGGTCCAGGCATGTGGAGTTGGTCTGAGTAGAGTTCAATCCTTTGATCATGATTGGTCAGGCCTTGATATTGTGGAGTAAGCATACATGGTTTATGTGTTTCTATGTGGTTAGTCCAGTCCTCTATATGAGTATCTTGTCTGAAGAGGGGTTTGTCATGGTCAATCCAACGCTGATGATCATTAAGTACAGCTCTTTCCATCTGGGTTTGGTTTCTCGGCCAGTCATGAGACTCAAAGGTATTTTGATATTGAAATGATTTATTAGCGAGAAACTGAGAATAAGACGGTTTAGTCCAAGATGTTAGGTGGTCATGTGTGGTCGGATGATTCGAGTAGGAATTCAATGAGGGGGTTGAATTCATCCGCGAGTGAAAGTCTCCCGTAAATGTTAGAGGATTATTGAAAGAAGAGGATTTAGTTGATCTGGGCCTAACCGAGACAAATTCATTTTCATAGTATAGCTCTGATGGATTTTCAGATAAATGTTCAGCCATTTTTGAAAGAGTTGAAAGGAATAATGGTTTGGGTTTGCAATGATTTTCATGATCTGGATGCGGAGAGTTTTTGGACAAAAGTTCTATGATGAGGTTTAAATCAAGAAAGGAGAGAGATGATTGCACGGTATAGTCAAAAGAAATTTTATCAAATGTGCGGATTTTGATCTTCGATATCGGTTCACGTACACCAATACAAACACAAATCAAACCCCGGGTTCACCAACTCACACAATGAAGCCGCAAGAATTCGGTTTCAATTTTAGTTGGTGATAAGACAATCTTGGGAAGAAATTAGCGAGCTGTTAGGTACCGGAAATTTCTTAATGACTGGTCCGAATTCTTACGACTAGTTGCACCTACTTTCAGCCAGTATGGGAGTAAGTACGGACCGTAGAACGGCTACCCGTTACTTGAGGATGGAGCCTTACGCAGTGTCCTCTAAACTACCCACTCTGCTAAGGAAATTCAGACCGTTTACCGGCTACCCGTAGATCCTCACTGAGAAGTAGCTAATCGTTTTTGATAGAATCAATAGTCAATATGAAAATCCGGGTTTGGGCTCTAGCCTTAAGTGTCGTCTCTTGCTCACTCAGAAAAATAAAAGCATACAATGTCGGGGTTGCTCTCCCGCAGAAATTCTTGATTTTATGGGTTATTAAGATCGGCTATATTTAGCAGTTTCAATTTTAATTAGGTGATCAATGAAGATTTAAATGAGCACAATTGCACGTCTACCGTCCAGTCCTAATTTCCATTTAAATTTATGTGATAAAACAAGAGGGAGAAATTTGGGAAAAGCCAATGCACGCGAAAACAATGATGTATGCTCAGTTAGAAGACTTACAGTGAATCCTCGCAATCTCCATGTGGGATGCAATACAGAAATTGAAATTTAATCTATATGAATGCAAGCCGATGAAAACCGCACCTAGTAGAAAGTTATATTAGTGGGGAAGAATTGAGTTGAATTTTGGCTAAATTGAACGATCTAATGTGCATCTCAATTAATAGTGCAGTGCGGTCCTAGGTCCTACGAGAACAATCAAGAAATAAAAATGCTCTGAGAGCCGTATGTGCAGGTCTATCCTAATCGCCATTCAAGTCGGGTTCCACCCTCACCGGAGAGTAAAACAAGCCACGGCATACCATAGAAAGAGTTCAAAGTCTTCTACACATGCGAGAGTCCAAACGGACACCGCTATAAATGAGCAATTAATTACATAAATTTAAAATTTGCAGAAATTAAAATCATAGACTCTACGCTCTCTCACGACTAGACTCGACCTTAATTTATTTGCAGCTTTTTCGGAAGTCGGTAAAGATGCTTCGGTTCTTTAAAAACCGCTCCACGTACGTCGGGTACCTCGCAAGAAAAATAAGAGAGATTTGTGTAAGAGAGTGACTCAAAAATAAATCAAAAATAAAAAAATAAATGCTGAAAATAAAATGAACTAAATTACAAGAAGAAATGGAATTTACAATGAGAAATTCAAGGGTCAGACTACCCGAATGCGAAAAACCGAACGAAAATTTTCAAAACACAAAACTAAGCAGTTTACCTCCCTCGCAACGACGCCATCTGACGAGTCCGGAATTGTGCTTGTTAAAGATGTGTTTTATTTGTGTATTTGTTCGTGCGTAAAAATAATTCGTCGTTTCGTTGTAGGCGGCAATCGGAATCGGTCAAGAAAACAACCACACAAAATATTTGTTGATTTTAATGAATGCGGTTTTATGTTTATTTTACTTGGGCAAGTCACAAGGTCGAACACAAGGAGGCAAAGGAACAACCTAGAAGTATGTCTATCAAAATTCGTGCGCGGTTTTCGAGGCGGTCTTTTTTTGTTTTTAATGCAATAAAGGATGCAAAATGCAATTTCGGCCTATTTTAGGGACTAAAATGCTAATTACGCTCAAACAATGTCCGAAAAATATGAAACTTGACCGAGATGATAAGTATGACGAAATGAATGCATTGTAATTTTTTTGGAATTTTTGGATGCAATATGAATTTTTTTATGAATTTTTAAATGCAAACAGAATGAATTTTAGTATTTAATTATAATAAATAGTAAATCAAGCGAATTCCAAGGAATAAAATTATCTAAGATCTATCACTAGGTATTGGACCTCAGAAAAATCCTAAACCTCGAAAATATAAGATTTAATACCTATTAAAAATCAAACATTGAAATATGCAAAATTATTTTTATAGGATAAACTATGTATGCAAATGCAATTCTTTTTGGGCACAATATCAAGCTCAATTAATTCTACAATATGTAACTTATTGGGAATTTTTAGAGCAACAGTTAATCAAAAATAAATTTCAAAGCAAGAAATAGGCAATTTTCCACAAACAAATAATTTTTAATTAACCAACGATCACAAAAATGCCCACAATATGTCAAAATGTAGAGAATTAATTGACAAAGAAAATCCTAATTTTTGATAATAAAATGATGCAGAGAAGAGGTTCAAAACAGAGGGGGAATACAGGGGTATTTTTGCAATATTTAAATAATTAAAAATAAATATAGAAATTGCAGGGGGGACCTAGATGTAATTACCAATATCTTGGGGGGTGCCTTGCAGAATTGCCACCAGGTCACGTGCCAAGCACGTGACCTGGTCGGTGGGGACCTGCGTGCAAATACGAGGATCTCCGGGGGGTCCAATGTAATTTACCCCAGGCACGTGCAACGCACGTGACCCCGGGATGACGGAAGCGCTGACGTCCCCCCGCCCCCACGTGCACGGCACGTAGCGGGGGTCTCGGGCCTGGCGCCCGGTGGAGATAGCGACGGAGGAGGTGGAGGGTTTGGCGGCACTGCGGAGAACCGGCGAGCGCCTGGAAGCTTTGTGGTGCAGACCAAAAGGCTGGTGTAGGCGAATACCGTGGAAGAGCGGCACCGCCCCCACTGCGGTGGTCGTTGTCGATGGAAGAGACCTTGTGGGGGGTGCTCCTGGAGGTCTGTGGCTGTAGTCGGAGAAGACGATGTTCCGGTGGTTGAATCTTTCGGAGGCTCGACGGTGGCTGGAACATTGTTGGAGAAGATGGTTGATGAAGTCGGTGGTCGGAGTCGTAGGCTCTACAGTGGTGCACCGGAGCTTAGGCAGTACGACGATCGGAGTCGCGTTGCAACGAGTTGGTTGGACTCGGATCTTGCCGGGGAAGATGGGGGCACCGAGCTGTCACCATCGGTTTCCCCCGCTCACTCGTGCAAATGGCGGATGATCGGCCAAGGCGGAGGAGGCGGTTCTTAAATAGGGGTGTCGACCGAGGGTGCGCCGGAGAAGGAAGGTCCTAGGGATTGATGGGAAAACGACGATGGGATCTGATCGAGATGCGCGGGGCGAGATTCGATTGAAGGTCGGTCGTCGGAGATTGATGCATGGGGAGAAGATTGCGGGAAGGCGGCGGTGCGGTGAGCGCGAGATACGCGGCGAAATCGTGGGGGCGATGGCGGCCGTATCTGGAAGGAGGGGGCTGGCTGAGGACGATGACCATTAATTCGTTTTTATGTTTTTTTATTTTATAAAAACGAATTAATAAAAACTTTAAAAACGGCTGACACATGGCAGCTCTAGAAGCTGCCACGTGTCAGCACCACAAAAATCGAAGATAAATACTTTGTAAAATCAAAATTAAATAGCAAATGGCCTCGGATCGAAAAAATTTCTTCACGAAAATTGCTCGTCTCAATGAGATCTACAACTTTCATGAAGACATCAACACCAAAATTGATCAAATACACAAAGTGATATTTTTGGGGTATCCCATGTATATAGAATACCTTGATTTTTGGGTTTATAAATTTTTTAGTCATTTTTAAACCAGATAAAAATCTAGAAAAAATATGGTAAAATCAGAAATAAATATTTACACATTAATCTATTTTTTTTGAATTTTTATTAATTAAGAAAAAGAGGAAATAAAATAAAATATGAAAAAGACTAAATTTGTACAGGTAGTTAGTGAAGACTCGGACCGAATTTGTTTCTTTGATTTCAAGCTCAATTTGGATTTGGATTTTTGCGCATTTTAATAAAACTTTTATCAAAGAAGACAAATGAAAAAGAAATAATCTAAAATAGGTTAAATATATACATAAAATATCAGGTCAAAATCGCTAAAATACAAAATGTACAAGAAGATGCCCAAAACCCAACTTTCACATATGAGCTCCGATTCACTTGAACTTGGTCTTGCTTTGAAGGGAATTGAATGTACATTAATTCAAAAGTGAGTAGGATCAAAACAGACACTGGATGGGGAAGATATGAGGGTTTTAGTCTGGAAATCCTAGAACTAGGGTTTGGGTTTTTGGTCCACTTATTTGGGTTAGTGATTTTTTTGTATTTTTCTTTTATTCTTATTAGTGATATGTACACAATGGAGGTGGTTTTGTGCCATTCGGAGTTAGCATGAATTATTTAAAAATCAGGGAAGTTAGGGTATTTACAGGTCAATTTTGGCTGGGATTTTTGGCTTCTTATTTTTGCAAAAATAAGGGATAAAATGCAATTCTTATCAAAACATGTATGAATGCTAATTATGCAGAATAAATGAAGAAACGCTGATGATTTTGAGGGATTTGAGCTTAATTAATGAGATTTAGAGTGATATATCTGAGATTCATCAAGGGCATATCCCTCGTAACCGAGGCAGTGGACGTTAGCGTGGTCCTTGCACCTACTGTCGTCAGCCAGGACACAAAGAGGATACATGCTACCAGAAGCATGGATACCGTGGATCTGCTCGTGTGGTAGAACAGATCGAGCCTTCAGAGACTCCAGCTTCCTAGGTTGATCCACGCATGGATTATATTGTCTCTCGTATACGAGAGATCATGACTCCAATGACAAGAACCACCAATACATGATCTATAGATACTGCATTCAGAGCCTCCTCGAGCTCCTCAGGTATTGCTTACGCTTTTACAGACATGATATAGTGGATCCTGGACTCTGGTGCATCCCACCCTCTGTGTGGAGACAGAGCTCAACTGAGGTCCTATAGGAGTATACCTCCTGGTAGATGGGTTGTTATTGCTAGTGGGGTCCACCTACCTATCATAGGATAAGGAGAGGTGCATACGATGCCATCCATGCGCCTACAGAATATATACCCTTGATTTTTAGATGAACTTACTTTCCATTAGTCAGATTACTACGGATCTGCATTATCGTGCCATTTTTTACCCCTTATCTCTTGTGTTTCAAGACATACTCATGGGCAGGGTGATTGGATGTAGCTGTGAGCAGCGAGGGCTATATAGTAGTCGATTCTCCTTATACCGGTGTCTCTACTCCTACTGGACCAGTCTTATTATACATGTGGTGCCTTCGTTTTGGCAACCTTCCTCTGCAGAAGTTATGTCATGTCCTCTCGCAGATTTCCACATGGCACCTACTCAGCTTGGGAAGCACAACCGTTCCTCCTTTCCATCTCATCAGAGTCGGAGCAGTTCTCAGTTGTTTGAGCTCCTTTATTTAGATATCGAGGGTCCGAGTCGTGTCCTTGATCACCAGGGACAACATTTTTATCTGGTTGTTATTGATGATTTTTGTATATTTTCTTGGGTTTTCGAGTAAGTCTGAGGCTGGGTCTATTATCAAACATGCCATTAATGAAATAAAGAATATCTTTTCAGCCAATGCCAAATATCCACATTCTGATAATGCCTTAGAATTTCACATCTTACAATTTTCTGAGTTTCTTAGATCTCTTGGCATTGTTCACCAGACCTCACGTGCTTAGACATCTCAGTAGAACGATATTACTGAGCATGAACGCATTCACTTACTATGTGTGACCATAACATTGTTGATCCAAAGTCGTGCTCCTCACGCTTATTGGGGTGATGCGGTACTCACTGGGATAAGCATATGTTGAAGAGATAAGGAAATGGGAGATGACTGTTAGCAGAGCAAGGTGAGGATGAGAGGATAAGGAGGTGGCTGGAGTGAAGGGTGTGCTTGCGGCCGTTGGAGGCGATTGGAGGATGGAGGTTGTTGCGAGGGATGGGGGGATAACGACGGGGTCAACGACTGGAGAAGGTAGTATCAGTCGTTTGGGTTTACGACGGAGTGGATAAGGATAAGAAGAAGGTGGTTATGGTGTTGGAGAGGATAAGAGAAGGGGACGATCGGAGATAAGGAGAGGAGGGGGCGAGGTTAAGTGGTTGGAAGCAATAAGGGCGGAGGATGATCGGTAGGATGTTGCGCATAGGCGACAGATGCACGCGCATAGTGCGTGAGGAAAAAGAAAACCTTCACGTGCATAGTACGTGAGGTGAAGGGCTGGAGACCAGTACGTGGAAAGACTGGGAGGTATGCTCGCATGCTAGGCACATGAGGAGAGAGAAGCAGCTGACCAGGACCAGGTGGACTAGTGGCGTGATGCCACATGGATCAGTGTTGACCGAAATGGTTAATCGGTGCATGAAAATGAAGAAATAAATAGATTAGAATAAGCAAATGGACTTGGATGCAAAAGTGCTCAACATGAAAAGTGTCCGTTTAAATGCAACCTACAATGTTCATGAAGGACTCGAATGTAATTGAAATGATCCTGGCAAGATATGATTTCTTTGATGATATTTTAAAAATACAAATTTTTAGTTTTGCAATTTTTATTTGATTTTCTGATGATAAGTAAATGCATGCGAAAATACCATATGATGTGAAATAATGCAAGGAAATTAAATATGATTTTTTTGGAATTTTTATGGGTTAATTATGTACAAGTGGATTATGTGAATAAGCTTAAGTCAGAACATGTCATTTTTATTGCTTTTCTGATTTTTTGGATTTTGATTTCTATGTGATTTAAAATGATGAATAAATTAAAGTAATGAAAAACAAAATAATTAGAATGAATGAAATATGCACATGAAATGATGGATCAAAATTAGTGAATATGCATAATGCACAGTTAGGTCCCAAACCCAATTTTCGGACTCCGATTCTTTTAAATATGGTCTAGATTTGTAGATATCCGAATGTATATTAATTCAAAAGTGAGAAGAGTTCATTTGGACACTGTATGCGAGAGATATCAGCGTTTTCGTATGTCTTTTCTGAAATTAAGGTTTGAGATTATTTTACATATAAACAAGTTAGCATTTTTTTAGGAATTTCACCCTTAGTGAAAATGTATACAATAGAGGTGGTTTGAGGCCAATTGGAGTTAGCATGATTTAATTAAAAATGTATGAAGTTAGATGAAAATATATGATTATGAATGCAATATGAAGTGTTAATTTATGCAAATTATTTACAGGTGCCTGAAAGTTAATTTTACGAAGTTAACATGCAAATGAACCTAAATTCTCATGACAAAGAACTATTTTCAACTAATTAGAGTGATGAATCACAGATTCATCATCATATCCCAATGATAAAAGGAGAAACTTATTGATAAAATCCTGAAGGAGATGGTCTAAATAAGATCTAAAACTTCAGGTTTATTCGAGGTCTTCCAGTGTGTATGATTGTGCATGTATTAGGAATACCTGGGGGTGATGTGATCAATAAACAATTGTATAACCATGACGCTTCCATTCCGAGGGAGTGATGAAACAGGTTTGGAATTTAGTGACTCCTCTCATATATAAGTAATCTGTTCTTAGTACAAATGTTGGACATTGATCTGAATATGATTCAGATGCAATGAGAAGATTACATTTACGGTTTTGATTTAATCAAACATCTATGGGACGTCCCCGAGATCTGGATTTGAGATATGATCTCATCCAAGTCACTATACGTAGAACGTACAATCAATCTGTCCTTATCTCCAAGTATCTGCGGAGAAAGCGAATTATCCTTGAAAGATTTCAAGGATAATTCCATTGTTGATAATGTGCTTGAGCATTGAGGGAAAATTGATAGTTAAATGTGATTTAATTGTCATGAATAATATGAATTTGATTCATATTATTTGACCATGTAAGGAGAATTATGTAAGATAATTAAATGTGATTTAATTATTGAAGAAGTTTATTTATGTTCTTGTATCTTTTATCTATTTCTCTTTTGCTTGTCTACCGTATGTAATTTGCCCATAGGCCTCTCCCTATATAAGAGAGTCTAGGGCTCAAGGAATAAACACAACTCTTATTTTTCCTAACACGGTATCAGAGCGGTGGTCCTAGACCGGAGCTCTCCTACTGAACCCTAAACCTAGCCCTCCACCTTTAAGCCTCGCACGCGCGCCGCCCCTCAGCCCTGCACCGCCCTTCGGCTGTGCCTCCTCCACGCGCCGCCCCTCAGTTGCGCCCCCTCTCCACGTACCTCCCCTTGGCCCTATGCCCTTCGGTTGCGCCCCCTCCACGTGCCGCCCCATGGTTGCGCCCTTTGGCCCTAGGGTTTAGCCACCCCACGTGCCACCCTAGGTCTCCATGCTGTTGCCGCTATCCCTAGGGTTCCACCGTCTCTAGGGTTCGGCCGTTGTCTACCTAAGGGGCCCCTCGCCCGCGCTTCCAGGTTGATGGGTTTGATTGTGTAAAGTCTACACATGAAACCAAACCTCGTCATGTCAGTGTAGACCAAGGTTTATCTTCTCTACAACCCTGGTTGTCTCCTGTCACAATGTCAGAAAGCAAGGTAGAGATCCCCACTACATGCGCCTTCAGAGGTCCTGCACCTATTGTGAAGATGGATGGATCTAACTACGAGTTATGGGCCATGCAGTTCATGAGCCTAATGAAGTCGATGAGTAAGAAACATATTCTTACCGGGGACGAGCCAATGGTGAAGACATAGTTGTATGCCTCATGGGAGGTTGATGACGCTTATGCTCAGGTCTGGTTGTCTAGTACTTTGATTCCAGACATTGCTAACGATGTCTTGCACTGCCAAAGTCATGTGGGATATCCTGGTTGCCACGTATTCTCAAGCCAAGAATGAGACAAAAATCCTACAGCTCCAGCATGACATCTTTACGATAAAGCAAAATGTTCGACCCATGCATGCTCACTACACTACATTGCGGGGAATGTTTGAGAGGCCTCATAGCTTCATGCCTCTCACAGCTACTCCAGAGCAGTTGAGGACATATTGGAATGCCACGATGGTAGGAGTTTTTCTAGCCTCTCTTGACTCACAGTATAAGGCTGCTTCATCTTAGATTCTGACGGATGCTACCATTCCTCCCATGGAGGAGGGTTTTCGGGGATTGAGCCGAATCAATGTCTCGAGCCCTGCTACTATGCCAAATTCATCTGCTATAGCGACCTCTCGCGGAAGAGGCAATCCATCTCAGTTTCGTGGATGAGGCTTCATAGCTTCATGCCTCTCACAGCTACTCCAAGGCAGTTGAAGACATATTGGAATGCCATGATTTCAGTCGTTTGTCTTGGGTCTTCTTGTTAAAGAATAAATCTGAAGTAGGCAACACTATTATGAATTTTATTAAAGAAGTGCAGAATGTTTTTTCGGTGTCTGTCAAAATTGTGCGAACGGATAATGCCCTTGAATTCTATACTCATACATTATCTCGATTTTCTTTCGTCCAATGGCATTCTTCATCAAACGTCTTGTGCCTACACGTCCCAACAGAATGGTGTCGCAGAGAGAAAACACTGCCACCTTCTTGATGTCGCACACTTCTTATCAGAGTTGTGCTCCGCACTCGTTCTGGGGCGATGCGGTTCTCACTGCATGTTACCTCATCAACCGCATGCCCTCTCTGTGTTGGGGGAGAAGATACCTTTCTCCCTTCTCTTTCCTGACAAGGAGTTATTTTCCCTTACTCCTCGTGTTTTGGGTCCGTTACATTCGTTCACCAATTGGTCTCCAGGGATTGACAAGCTCTCTCCTAGAGCTATCAAATGTGTTTTTTGTCGGGTATTCCAAGACTCAAAAGGGGTATCGTTGCTATGATCTATTACGTCGAAGATATTATGTCAGTGCAGATGTCATGTTTTTTTGAGTCAGTCATGTTTTTCTCTCCTACAGGTGACAGGTTGGTGCCATCAATCACAACTGATGAGATCTATATTCCTCCTCCACCATCACCACCACCACCACCTCAACCACCACCACCAACTTCACCACCGCCACCACCTCCACCACCTTCCATTTCTTTGGTTCCTCCTCTACCATATCACTACAGTCGACGGCCAGCCCCTGCTCATGATCATGGCCAATCATCAAGCATGCCACGGGTTTGTTCTAATAACATTAGCTCTAATGATGGGACTGATGGTATTTCTCAGCAGGAGCAGGTAGGGGATGACACGGATGGAGGTACAACTGGTGCAGAACTTGATTTGCCTATTGCGCTACGAAAGCAGAACAGGTCATGTGCTTCATATCCAATTGCCTCTCATGTTACCTTTAAGTGTCTGACATGACTTCAGGAGGTTTGTAGTTGCTCTATCCGCGCTGCTACCATTCCACGGACTCATGAGGAAGCGTTAGCTGATAGTCGATGGCGTCTGGCTATGGAGGAAGGGATGGTTGCCCTTCAGTCGAGAGGTACTTGGAGCCTTGTTCCAGCTCCTACTGGGGTATCTATTGTGAGTTGCAACTGGGTTTTTACATTGAAGCAAAATGCAGATGGCAGTATTGATAGGTACACGGCTCGACTGGTTGCCCATGTTTTTACTCATATGTATGGGGTAGATTTTCTTGACACGTTTTCCCATGTTGCTCGTCATTCCACGTTACGGATTCTTTTATCTATTGTCGTGATTCAAGATTGGCCCTTGTTTCAATTGGACGTCAAAAATGCCTTTTTATATGGTGATCTTCAGGAGGAAGTTTATATGCAGCAACCACCTGGGTTTACTGTTGAGGGGGAGCGTGTACATGTATGTAGACTTCATAAGGCAATCTATGGCCTAAAGCAGAGCCCGAGAGCTTGGTTCCAGAAGCTCTCAGATTTGTTTGAGAAGCAAGGGTTCAAAAGGGAATGCAGATCATTCTCTCTTTATACAGAGGACATCCAGAGGTATGACTGTCATTATGGTGTATGTTAACAACATACTTATTACAAGAGATGATATGCAGGGAATAAAAAGAGCAAAAGAATTCTTGGGCCAAGAATTTGTTACCAAGGATGTATGAGTATTGAGATATTTCCTGGGATTGGAGTTTGCTAGAAACGAACAAGGGCTTGTGATGACTCAGAGAAAATATGTCACTGACTTGCTAAGTGCCACATGTATGCTTGGATGTCAATCTGCGTCTACACCCATGGATCCAAGCATGAAGATGCATGATGATGATACTGAGGAGGCTGACAGGAGGAGATACAGGGAACTGGTAGGGAGGCTTCTTTATGTTACTATTACCAGACCAGATATCTCATTTGTAGAAAATAAAGTGAGTTAGTTCATGGAGCAACCTCGTCAGGTATATATCTCAGCAAGTGCATATGCAGATTATGCAGGGTGCCCACAGGATAGGAAGTCTACATCAGGCTTTGCTATATTTGTTGGGGAGTCACTTGCCTCATGGATGAGTAAAAAGCAAACAGTAGTTGCAAGATCCAGTGCTGAATCGGAGTATAGAGCTATGGCCCAAGCATGTGCAGAAGTGATGTGGGTTTGCGCAGTTCTGACGAATCTACATATAGATGTTCCTCTTCCCATGTTGTTGAAATGCGACAATCAGGCTGCATTATTCATTGCAAATAACCCTGCATTTCACGAGAGGACAAAGCACAACGAGGTTGACTGCCATTATATTCGTGATATTATCTAAAAAGGTTTCATTTCTACAACCCACGTCAGCTCAGGAGACCAAACGACATACATTCTTACCAAAGCTTTGCTTCGGAGTCCCTTCCAGAAGTGCTTATCCAAGATAAGCATGATAGATATCTATACTCCATCTTGAGGGGGAGTGTAGAAGTTTATTTTATGTTCTTGTATATTTTATCTATTTCTTATTTGCTTGTCCACCGTATGTAATTTGCCCATAGGCCTCTCCCTATATAAGAGAGTCTATGGCTCAAGGAATAAGAGAGTCTAGGGCTCAAGGAATAAACACAACTCTTATTTTTCCCAATAATTATCAAATGTGTGAATAATGTGAATGAGATTCATATTATTCGGGCACATGAGAATAGAGATCTAAAATAATTAAATATGATTTAATTATCACGGATATGAATAATGTGGATAGCACTGTCCGTATTAATCATACAACAACAAAGCCTTTTCCCACAATTAAGTAGGGTCGGCTACATGGATTCCGCCTTCATTCAGATCTATCTTGGGTCAATCCCGGGCTTATATCCAAAAAACTAAGATCCCTTCGTTTAGTCTCTTTCGAATACTTCTTGGGCCGTCCTCGTCCTCTCTTAGCCGGCTCAACATCCCAGCGCTCGCATCTCCTAACCGGTGCATCTGTTGATCTTCTTTGCAAATGACCAAACCATCTTAAGCGGTTTTCTCGCATCTTATCCTCGATCAGAGCTACACCAACTTTCTTTTTGATTGCATCATTCCGAATCCGATCTTTACGTGTGTGTGTGTCCACAAATCCACCTTAGCATTTTCATTTCTGCCACGGCCATTCTCTACACATGTCTATGGTTTACAGGCCAACAATCAGATCCATAGAGTATAGCAGGTCTCACGGCTGCTTTGTAAAACTTTCCTTTAATTTTTAAAGGAATTTTCTTATCACAGAGAACAACAGAGGCTCCTCTCCACTTTAGCCAGCCTGCATTTTATCTATTAGTAACATCTCCATCAATTTCCCCATCCTGTTGCAAAATAGATCCCAGATATCTAAAAGATTCTCTCTTCCGAATGTTATTGTCACCAATCTTCACCTCAGATCCTTCACCATTGCTTCCATCAAAGGTGCACTCCATATATTCCGTCTTAGCCCTACTTATACGAAATCCTTTAGTCTCCAATGCATGTCTCCAGAGCTCAAGCTTCTCATTTACTCCATCTCTAGTCTCGTCAATCAACACAATATCATCAGCAAATAACATACACCAAGGTAACTCATACTGAATGTGACTTGTCAACTCGTCCATAATCAAAGTAAAAAAAATTCGACTCAAAGTTGAACCTTGATGTAAACCAATGTTTATGTCAAAATAATCAGTCTTCCCAGACGGGATCCTTAGACAAGATAAAGCCCTATCATACATGTCCTTTATGAGGTTAATGTCGAGGATAGGTACTTGTGTCTTCTCCAAAACTCTTACAAATCTCTCATAGGACAGAATCATAAGCCTTCTCCAAATCAATAAAGATCATATTGAGGTTCTTCCTTGTAGCTCTATAAATCTCCATTGTTCTCCTCAGCAAATGGATGGCTTCAATAGTTGAGCGACCGGCATGAATCTGAATTGATTTTCTTTTACGTTGGAAACTTTCCTCAGCCTTCTTTCGATCACGCGTTCCCAAATTTTCATAGTGTGTCTCATCAGCTTGATACCTCTGTAATTTGAACAATTTTGAATGTCTCCTTTATTCTTATAAAGAGGCACCACGATACTCCTCCAATCTTCAGGCATTTTCTTGCTTCGCCAAATGACATTGAATAGATTCGTAAGCCAAGTCAAACCGTGCTCACCTAAAACTCTCCATACTTCTACAGGGATGTCATCCGGTCCTACACCCTTCCCAGGTCTCATAACCTTCAAAGCCTCCTATACTTTATTTGTATTCGTCTATAGCTTGCACGATTCAAGTAACTTTCACTACTAGCTAGAGCACCCAAAGTGATCTCTCTATTTCCTTCTCCAATGAAAAGTTTATGGAAGTACTGCTCCCATCTAGTCTCTATGTCCTTCTGAGTAAAAAGCATGTGACTTCCTTGTCCTTAATGCATCTCACTTGAGAAAGGTCTTTGGTTTTTATTTCTCTTGCTTTGGCCAACCTGAATATATCCTTCTAGTCCTCCTTAGAGTCGAGATTTTTTTATAAAAAAAACTTCATAAGCTTTTGAATTAGCTTCGCTTACAGCCTTCTTTGCTTCCTTCTTCGCTATTTTGTAGTTTGTGATAGTTTCCGTTGTTCTATCCTTAGACATAGATTTAAAGCAAGTTCTTTTAATTTTTAGTTTCTCTTGCACCCCTTCACTCCACTACCAAGCCTCCTTTTGACCTGGAGCTCCTCCCTTCGACTCGCCTAATATCTCTTTGGCTACCTTTCGGATACAAGATGCTACTGCCTCCTACATCTCGTTTGCACCTCCGCTACAATCTCAAGATAAGTCTTCTAAAACCTTCTCCTTGAAGCCTGATTGCTTCAGTGGAAGATTCCACCATATAGTTCTAGTGATCTTAGGAACCCTCCTTTTCTTTACCAGGCCTATTATTTGCACATCCAAGACTAACAAGCGATGTTGAGTTCTCAAACTCTCTCTTGGGATTACTTTGCAGTCTTTAAAAAACAACCGATCTCTTCTCCTCAATGCAAAGTAATCTATCTTTGCTCTAGTTGGCCCACTCTTATAAGTAACTAAATGCTCCTCCCTCTTCTTGAAGAGAGTGTTTGCTCCATATTAATCATATATATTTTGAATGTGATCTATAATATATACGAAGAAAGAGAGAGCTATTTGTAAATAACATCAATTTAAATGTTAATGTGAATTAGATTCACATTGGACAATTAATTAAAATGTAATTTACATTTTATTTTGGGTTGTGAATGTGATTCACAAATTTCCAATGGCATGATTAAATTCACAAAATAATTTGAAATTATTTTTCTGAGATAATTTGCAATAAAAGTTGTTGCAAATGTTGAAAGGGATTTTTTTCCGGCAGACCCTAGAAACTTTTTAAATTACCTCTACGACCTTTTGCACAACGTAATTACCCCATCGACCTTATAAATTACCCCAAGAACCTCTATGGGCTTCAAACAGATTACCCGGAGGGTTCATGGGGTAAGAGTTGGCCAATTTACGGGGTCGAGGGGGGAATTATGTTGTTTCAAAGGTCGTGGAGGCAATTGGCATAGTTTCTAGGGTCTGGCGGGTAAAAATCCCATGTTGAAATTCTCATGAGATATGCAATCTCATGAAATAGGAAAAGGAGGTTCCCCTTCCTATTAGGGAGAGGGGACGACCACCAAGTCCTATTAGGATATGTGGTCGTCCATCCCCCTTATGGAAGGTGGATAGCCTCCTTCCTATTTCTCCAAGGTAAACTGATTTAGTGAAAACTAATTTATATTGATTATTACTCAATATAAATAATTTACTTAAATTAATTGTTGTTGGGTCTTGAACAACAAAATCACGGCCATTGAAAGAAACACAAATCAATCTCCACCATTGGATTTGTGTTGTCCACGAATTGAGATCCATGGACTCCTAAAATATTATATAAGAATAGGCAACCCTAGCTCTTCATCAGAACACAACATTATATGCTCTCTCCCTCTCTCTCTACACGCTAAGCCTCTCTCTCCTCCTTAGAGTGTCTGTCCACCCTAAACCCTAAAGAGGTTTGTCGTCGTCGCCACACCATTGTGTCGCCGCTTCAACTGTTCGTGGATCTTCGTCTCCTTCGGTGCATCTTGCTTTTGAAGAAGACGTAGGATCTCGTGAGACGAGATCAGGAGATTCGCCGCTTGGATCATCAACATGGATTGCGAGGAACATGCGTTTCATCAACGCGCTCGCAAGCCTCTCCTTCTTTGGATTGGATTACTTTAGAGACTCGATCGCAACCACGCTTCAAGAGATAACCTTAACACCTGCACGTGGTTTAGATGAAACGATCCAATAAGTGTTCTTGAATCATGTGGTTTCATCGCTTTTAAATTTTAAATTCCACTGCCTCGAGCTACTAGTACTGAGGAGATGCAATACTCACTATCGTTCACCTTATAAACAGGGTTCCCCTCTACTCCCTTTGCTCCTGATCGTATATGATGTGATCTCCACGCTTCCGTGATGCGCTTAAGGTTTTTTTTTTCCATAACCTTCAGATGACTACAATCGATCTTCTTAAGTCTTTATGTTGAAGGACAACTTCTTTCACTATGTCAAAAATATCTTCTCCACTACTATTCAAATATTTCGTTCTGATAATGCATTGGAATTCACCTAAAAAGATTTAACATTCTTTTTTGCTTCCAAGGGCACCATCCAACAAATCTTATATCCATATACCTCCAGAAGAATGGGGTAGCAGAAGAAAATCTCGGACATCTCTCGCTCTCTTCTCACTCAGATGAAGGTTCCTAAGGCCTACTGAGGAGATGCAATACTCACTATCGTTCACCTTATAAACAGGGTTCCCCTCTGCTCCCTTTTCCTTACTACACCCAATTGAGTCACCCTTCCCTCTACATCTGTGGATTTTTGGATATACTGCATTTGTTCATAATTTTCATATTGATAACAAATTGTCTCCTCGTGCGATTAAATGTGTTTTTCTTGGTTATTCTCAAACACAAAAATACTACAGATGCTATGATCCTTCTTGACATCGCTAATACACATATATCGATATCATTTTTTTTAACAAACTAGCTTCTTTACTCAGGACATTTCAGATATTCCACTAGATTCCTCCTCCACCTATTGTGTATAAGAAAAGGAAACATGTTTCTACACCAGTGCTTACTCCTCTACCTATTTCTTTGTTGCAGGAAAATATGTCATCTTCAAGTGCTCCCACCAATATTACCCGGATGATCCTCAGGAGCTTCCAATCGCTCTTGCAGAACTAAGAGGCAATGCACTGACAGAAGATATGCATATGATCTTATGACAATTTTTATTCCCAGAGACCATCATAGTCCCCTACAGGATTATGGCTGTCCAAAGGCAATGAATGAGGAAATAGGGGTGTTCAATTCTAGAGGGACATAGGATCTTGTACAATGTCCCTAGGGAACTAAACTTGTGTCCTGCCAATGGGTCTTCACTACAAAGTAGTCACCAGATGGCTCCATTGATAGGTTGAAAGCAAGGCTTGTGGCTGAAGGCTTTACTCAGATGTATAGAGTTGACTACTTCGAGACATTTTCTCTTGTTGCAGATGGGCTCCATGCGAACCATTCTTTCAGTAGCTGCAAACAGGACCGGAGGGCATTGTTTCGACCAACTAACTACAGAGATCAACACTCTGGGCTTCCAAAGAACTACATCTGACTACTCTGTTTTTGTCAGAAAATGGCCAACTGGTACAATTATATACTTGATGTGTATATGGATGATATGATTGTTACATGTGGGGTGTTAGAGACCAAGGCCTTTCTTCATAAGGTCTTCGTCACCAAGGATATGGGACAACTTTGCTATTTTCTGGGCATAGAATTATTACGAACTACGAATGGACTCCATCTATCAAAGAGAAAGTACTGCTTAGATAAAATGACTGATCCAAGAAAGCACTCCACTTCCATTGATCCTGCCATTGAAGACAATACACGATACAGAAGCCTGGTTGGCAAACTCTTGTATCTTACTGTTACTAGGAGAGATATATCTCATGTGATAAGACAAACCAGCTGATACATGGAGAAACCATGCTATAATCACTGGCAGGATGTACTTCAGATCCTTCGCTACCTGAAGGAATCACATGGATGTGGTCTCTTCTATGGGGCAAACGACTACACCAATGTTATTGCATATGCCGACGATGATTATGCAAGCTCACATAAGGATCATCACACTATTACGGGATATGCTATGATGGTTGGATGAAATTTCATTAGTTGGAGGAGTAAGAAGCAGACTGTAGTCTCCCAATCTAGTGCAGAGGCATATTGCAGGGCGATATAGCTCATGCCACCTGTAAAATTACTTGGCTGCTGATTTTTCTACAAGAACTCAGTGTTGTTGTCACCACTCCCATTCCTCTATACTGTGACAACAAAGCTGCTATTTATATTTCTATAAATCCTATGTTCCACGAGAGAACTAAACATATCGAGATTGATTATTATTTTCCTCATGATGCGGTGTGCCTTTCTTGGATAGCTTATAAGTTAGCCATGATCGATAGATATGCTACAACTTGAGGGGGAGTGTTAGAGATATCTTATGAAAGATTATAATTTATATTCTATTGTAACCCCATGGAGGCACTTATATGTTTTGTCTTGTTGAGCTCACCCTAGGGTTTAGTCCTCCTATATAAGGACTCTTAGACCTCGCGAATAAATTATCTCTTGCATTGTTTCTAGCTCTTTCCACAACTCAGTCATTACTTTCTAACCTTACTCAATTAACCTGATTCTTTCTGTTCTCATGTGTGTTCCCTCTTCTTTAGGCGAGGCACTGTTTGTCCTTAGGCGAGGCACTGTTTGTCCTTAGGCGAGGCACTGTTTGTATATTCTTCATGCTCTTCTATTTTTTTAGTGCTCTATTCTTATGTATCATCTTCCTACACTTAGGTTATTTAAAGTCTATAGGGGGTAGTGCCTATTTTGATTCTCGTATAATTTTCTTCTTTATATTTAGTAGGAGTTATATTATTCATTTCACTTTGCACACATGCTAAATATATGGCATGTATATTCCATATATACTTTCCATAGTTCATACTATAAAATGATTTGATACTACATAATGGGCTAGGGGTATGGAAATTTGAAATTGGTTTGTAAAATGAATTGTAAGTATTTTGAAAATTCTTATATATACGTGACATGATTTTGTAAAATGGGAATAGGGAGCCTCCTCTCAAGAGGAGGCAACTTCCCTCCTCCCTACTTTTACACCATTGGATTTAATCTCCTGGCACCGTCGGATTTGATCCGACTGCTGAATACTGAAAAACAAAACCTCTCTCCCCTGTATGATAATTGTATGACACCCATAGGGTCCCAACGCCTCTTCTCTCTTGTGAATGCCAATGCTGAAGAACCTCCTTCTACCGATGAGCCCCATTGTGCCTAATGATGCCTCCAAAGAGCTTCCTACGACAGGTCGCCGTGCTATATTCCTTGAGCACTTGCGTCGTGTCTGATGATGCCTCCTAAGAACTTCCTATGGCAGGCCGATGCGCCACATCCCTTGAGCACTTTCACTTTTGAAGACCCGTCGGCCTAAACCCTCCTCCTCCCTCTTTACATTCCGTTGCCCCCTCACCTCATGCGAAGCCCCATACAACTCTACTGAAGCCATCGAAAAGGCTCTACAGTAATCATCGAGTAGATGACCTCTGTAATGAAAAAGGCCAAGTTGATAATGAAATTCTCATCAAAATTAATTTGCTTATGAAATCTTTCAAAATTAGTCAATCCAGTAAAATCACTGAAATTTATTATAAGATCTAGACATCTTCACATTTAAATTAGTTTTTTTAGATTAATATTTTAGAGTAGAATTGAACTGACTTATGGTACTGCAAACTCCAAAATTTGGCATTTTGTTTGCTAAAGAGGACCTTGGTACTGCAAACTCCAAAATTTGGCATTTTGTTTGCTAAAGAGGACCTTGTCGTCTGGCAAAATGGTAACTTTTTTTTAGCTTCGAGGACAATTTAAAAGAAAACATCCTTCCAATATTCAGATTAAATACTAATTTCAAGATAAAATAAATAGTAATTACTTTATAGTTTCAACACAGTACTCATGTCTTATTAAAAATATCCCAATAGCTACATTTCTTCTCAGTGTCTCAAACTTACAAGTTGAAAGATATACATTGGAAACATTTCATTCAGGGCTTTGGGGTAAGTCATCGTTGTAAAAACCAAAAATATTATAAATCTTCATCTATATTGAATTGTTGTGTTCCTTCAATCGATTGCTTTTGGGATAGTTTGCAGTTTGTGTATTTTACTTTAGAATGTATGAAGTGTTGTGTATGCCATCCATAAATGTTGGAGGAAATGAGCAACTTATTCAAGGGAACCCTAGCCTCTCTTATATAGAGAGAGGCGTCACGGGTAAAATACATAGTAGTCCAGAGAACAATAAGAAAATATCAAAAGGTACACAAAACATAATAATACTCTCTACACTCCCCCTCAAGGTGGAGCATAGATGTCGATCATGCTCAGCTTGGAAGAACATTTCTGGAAGGGTCCTCTGAGCAACGGCTTGGTGAGTATGTCAGCAGTCTGATCCCCTGAGTTCACATGAGATGTAGATATCAAGCCTCTCTGGATCAAGTCTCTAGTGTAGTGGCAGTCAACTTATATATGCTTTGTTCTCTCATGGAATGCTGGATTGTTGGCAATAAACAATGCTGCCTGATTGTCACACTGAAGTTGCATAGGTAAGGGTACGGCTACATGTAGATCCTCTAGTACAGATCGAACCCACAGCATCTCCGTGCTTGCTTGCGCCATGGCCCTATGTTCAGATTCTGCACTGGACCTTTCCACAACGGTTTGCTTCTTGCTTTTCCAAGAGACCAAAGAGCTCCCAACAAAAACGACAAATCCTGAGGTTGACTTTCTATCCTTAGGGCATCCTGCATAATCGGCATCTGCACATGCTGAAATAGATAGATCTGTGCCCTTTCGGAATAGCAACCCTGAACCTGGAGAAGACTTTAGATACCTCAGTATCATGTATATGGCATCCGTATGAACTTGTCTTGGCTGCTCCATAAATTGACTCACCCGGCTTACTGCAAAGGCAATATCAGGTCGAGTTATGGTAATATAAAGGAGCTTATCCACCATTTCTCTATATCTCCTCTTGTCTACTTCAACAGTGTCATCATCATACAGCTTCATGCTTGGATCCATGGGAATACTTGATGGTCTGCATCCAGCCATGCCTGTTTCAGTTAAGAAATCTGTAATGTACTTCCTTTGGGTCATCACTAGACCCTGTGCATTCCTGGCAAATTCCAACTCCAGAAAGTATCTCAGGGTTCCAAGATCCTTCGTGACGAACTGACGGCCTAGGAACGCTTTTGCCCTCTCTATTCCCTGAACATCATCTCCTATAACAAGAATATCATCAACATAGATCATATGACAACCGTATCCGTAGAAGACTTTTGAATAAACAATGAGTGGTCTGCATTCGATCTCTTGAACCCCTGTCGTTCAATCAGATGAGAAAGTTTCTGGAACCACGCCCATGGGCTTTGTTTAAGGCCATAAATTGCCTTGTGAAGTTTACACACCATATGCTTCTCCCCCTCAGCAGTAAACCCTGGTGGCTGCTGCATGTAGACTTCCTCCTGCAGATCTCCATACAAGAATGCATTCTTGACATCATGCTGAGATATAGTCCAGTCACGTACCACTGCAACTGAAAGGAGTATGCGAAGGGTAGAATGACGAGCCACCGGAGAAAATGTATCCATATAATCCACACCATAGGTTTGTGTGAAACCTCGAGCGACCAACCGAGCCTTGTATCGATCTAGACTGCCATCTGCATGGTATTTAACTGTGAATACCTATTTACAGCTAACGATAGATGCATCAGGAGGAGCAGTAACCAAGCTCCATGTGCCACGAGACTGTAAGGCCTGCATCTCGTCTTCCATAGCCATTCGCCAGACATCAATCTTCATAGCTTCCTGATAGGTCCGTGGTATCTCCACGGACGACAAAGTTGTAGCAAATCTCTGAAAGTCACCTGTGAGGTGATGAAAAGACACCTGAGAAGCAAAGGGATAAGAAGCACACGTCCTCTTTTGCTTCCGAATAGCAATAGGAATATCCAGGTCATCGTCCACTGTAGTGACTGTACTGGATGGTGTAGTCTCCTCCTGCAATGAAGAATCCTGCACATGTGCCATATCTGACCCGTCAGTAGTAATGTCATCGGACCATACCTGAGGCGTGTTGGATGTTGGACGTGTAGCATGAGCAGGACCTGACCGACGCGTATAGAATTTCGGTAAAGGTGGAATAGGAGGTTGTGGAGGTGGTAGTGGCGGAGGTGGTGGTGTTGAAGTGGGCGTAGTAACTGGTGCAGGAGTAGACTCAGGTGAACCCCAACTAGGAGGTGGAGGGACATAGACATCATCATTGGTAGTGGATGGTACCAGCCTGTCACCTGCATGAGAGAAATACATAACAGACTCATAGAATGTGACGTCAGCACTGACAAAGTATTTATTGTTTATGGGGTCATAACAGCGATAGCCCTTCTGAGCCCGAGAGTAACCGACAAAGACACACTTGACCGCTCTAGGAGAGAGTTTGCCAAGTCCTGGAGTGAGAAGATGAACAAAGGCAACAGTACAGAAGACACGAGGAGTAAGTGATAATAATTCCTTATCAGGAAAAAGGATAGACATAGGAATTTTCTCACCTAGGACAGATGACGACATACGATTGACCAGGTAACAAGCTGTAAGAACAGCATCCCCCCAGAAAGAGATAGGACCACAACTCTGAACAAGAAGAGTTCGAGTAATGTCAAGAAGGTGACGATGCTTTCTTTCTGCCACGCCATTTTGCTGAGATGTGTAAGCACAAGTAGTTTAATGAATAATGCATTTTGACGAGAGAAACTAATAGAGAGACCGTGTGCAGAATTCCAGAGCATTATCAGTACGAACATATTTGACAGTAGAGGAAAAAACATTCTGCACTTCATTAATCAAATTTTTAATCACATCTCCTGCTTCAGATTTATTCTTTAAAAGAAAGACCCAAGAAACACGAGAGAAATCATCCACGACAACTAGATAGAACATGTATCCCTGATGATCGGGAACACGACTAGGACCCCAAATATCAATATGAAACAACTCGAACAGGGAGCAACTGCTCCGACTCTGACGACCAGGAAAGCTGGACCTATGATGCTTTCCCAACTGACACGCTTCACAGCGAAAGGAAGAACTGGGAGAGATCTGAGGCAGAAGGTGTCGCATTTTCTGGAGCGGGAGATGACCAAAGCGAGATGCCAGATGTACGGAGATATTGGTCCGGCTGAATAAGAAGAGACGCCAGCATAAGAATTCCGGACCAGCCGATACAGACCATTCTACTCAGAGCCATAGGCAATCACCCTGCCCGTTAGTATGTCCTGAAAAATAAGAGAAGAGGGGTCAAATATAGCACGACAGTGCAAATCCTTTGTAATCTGACTAATAGACAACAGATTCATGGAGAACTCAGGAGCATGCATAACATTCTGTAGATGCATGGAAGAAGATATAATGACCTCCCCCTATCCAATAAGGGGGGAATGGGTACCATCCGCGATCTGCACTGTACGGCCATGGGGAATGTCCCTGTAGGACTCAAGTCTCTCTCGATCTCGGCAGATGTGATGTGTGGCACCATAATCTATAATCCAATCAGATATATCATGACGAGACGTAAATGCAGTAGCACTACCTGAGGTACTAGCGACAGCTGAGGAACTGGCAGAGGCAGAGGCAGCAACATTAGATTGTCCATCTGAAGAACCAACAGAAGATTGTGGTATAATATCACGTAGATGTGCCACAAGCTCCTCAAAACGGTTGTCTGCATTGGATGCTGACTGGGGCAGAACATGCTCAGCTACACGCGCTGATGCTGGGAACCCACGCTTAGAGTAGCATGTATCCTCCGAGTGGCCTGTGCGGTGACAATACGAACAAGGGTGACGAAAGCGACCACCCCTACCACCTCCACGGCTACGTCCACGACCAGAAGATAGACTACCTCTCCCACGCGATACTGCCATCGTCGATGGGGGTGGAGTAGATGAGCTGGAAGACACTGATATGCGACTGAGCCTCTGGTAAACATCCTCCATTGGAGGAATAACTGCATCGGCCAAAATCTGAGAGCGGACAGCCTCGTACTCAGGGTCTAGGGCTGCAAGTAGAACGCCCACCATGGTGGCATTCCGAAACGTCTTATGCTGCTCAGGGGTTGCTGTGAGTGGAATGGTATACTGTATAGCTTCTCAAACATCCCTCTCAGGGACGTGTACAACGAGTGAAGTGGTCTGTCGTTCTGCTTCATTGTGAATATATCATGCTGAAGCTGTAACATCTTGGTCTCATTCCGCACTTGTGAATATGTTGCATCCAAAATATCCCACATCGCCTTGGCGGTGGGCTGATGGAGGACATCATTGGCAATCTCCATCGACAGTGTGCCTGACAGCCAAACCTTGGCATACGAATCATCAGCCTCCCACGAGGCATAAATCCCTGTCTTCTCTGCTGGCTCATCCTCGGTAAGAATGTACTTCTTACCATTTGACTTCATGAGACTCATGAACTGCATCGCCCAGAGCTCGTAGTTCGAACCATCCATCTTCATTATTGGCGCAGGACCTTTGAACGCGCCTATGGAGGGCATATCCACCTTGGATTCTGACATATCACCGCTGGAGAAGAACTAGAGTTTGTAGACAAAGTGACAAATGTCTACAGAGACTGCATAAGATTTGAGCACATATGTAGACGTTACGCACCCAAACCCATAGATCTGGAGAACGTGCGGGCTATGATCAAGCCGACAGGAGGCGCGACGGTAACGGCTAGAGCAGGGGTCGGTAGCCTACTAGGACACGGTCGAAGTGAAGGCGAAGGCGAGATCCCGGAGCGGGACTGGGGGCCGGTCTAGGGCACGGCGTTGAGGGGATCCCGGCGGTGGGGGCCGAGCTAGGGCACGACGACGGTGGAGGGCCGTGCTAGGGCACGACGGCGGTGGGGGCCGGCGAGAGGAGGGGGCCAGCGAGAGGAGGGAGGCGGCGGCGGCAGGAGGCCGGCGAGAGAGGGGGGGGCGGCGGGTGGCGGGTGGGATGAGCCTAGGGTTTAGGCTCTGATACCATGTTGGAGGAAATGAGCCACTTATTATTCAAGGTAACCCTAGCCTCTCTTATATAGAGAGAGGCCTCACGGGTAAAATACATAGTAGTCCAGAGAATAATAAGAAAATATCAAAAGGTACACAAAACATAATAATACTCTCTACAATAAATAATCATTGATGATGAGATCATTGAAAAAATCCTTTGAAAATGCGTTGAATAAAATATTATATAGAGAACTACTAGATATGAAAACAAGCAATATTTATGAATTGGATGTTGCTGAATATTCAGGAAGCTACATTTAAAGATGCAACAAATTTTTGCAATTTCTATCTCGTCACTTTAGACATTAGCAACATTTTTATCACAAGTTCTTAATAGCAGAGCTACTGCTATAAAATTTAGATAGTTACCATACCAATTAGCCTTTTTGCCTGCTTTATTTTTCTGAATTAAGAATATCATAAAGATATTCAGATTAAATCCCGATCACTCATGGTCTTTAATTCATCACGCATGCCCCATACGGAGGGAAGACTCGTAGTTTCGAATTAAAATCATGATTTAGACATCGTCGTAGATTTTAATTCATCGTGCATGCTCCACTATGCCAATCACTATCAAGATAACGCATGCACATTAACAATAATGGGTCTTTGCAAGCGCAAGCATGCAAGAGATGTGGTAGGAAGGAGGTTTCGAGAAGCTCCATTATGCGATAATGCCCCAGGAGAGGGGAGAAAACTATTGGAAATAAGGGAGAGATAGTATTGATCCAACGTGTGCGTGAGATTAGGAGCAGATGATTGGGCGGACGGCAGAGATCACGCGGTGGAAGAACATTGCCATTCACAAGGGAAAAGAGGAGCTGCGGCCTTGCGGCCGTCATACAATTTTCCGAAGAAGGAAGAGAGGTTTTGTTTTTGCAGTATTCATTCGACGGCAGGATGAAATCCAACGGTGCTAGGAGATAAAATCCAATGGTGTAAAAGTAGGGAGGAGGGAAGTTGCCTCCTCTTGAGAGGATGCTCCCTATTCCCTTGTAAAAATGTTTTACATATGGCTTGAAAAAGGGTATAAATATTTTTGACATAATTTTTTGTATATACTTACAAAATATTTGAAAATTTTTAAAAATTATACGTGATTTTATCCTTGACACCTTCATATCACATAGGACTTGTGAGGTTTATGATACTTGGTTTAGAGTGACACTTAATTCAAGGGTTGACCATTCTTGTTCATGCACTACGCACATGCACAATTGCATAATCATGTGAGGAGTCGATGTTTCGCATGAGGAACTAGGATGAAAGGTTTGAGTTGAGGCCTGATTTTATGATGCTTGAGGATGTGATAAGATTAAGGATTACTTCATGAAACCTGAGTGCTAACACAGTAAACCAGTATGGGAACAAGGTTCCTAAATTATCTTGACAAAAACCCAAGTGTCAGAGTGTAAAAAAGCTTAAAAAAATATTGATCAGTATGCGCGAAATTGGTAAAAGCAGTGAAACTAGCCAAAAAGAAAATAAAGAATATGTATAAAAAAGAGAAAAGCTCAAACATTTCAAATACAAAAAGCTTATATTACTGGCAAGCACTCCCAACCTTTTCAAAGTGTCCACTTGTACCAAAGCTACTAGACATACGAATCAGGTGAGCACAACAAAAGGGTCTTACATCGTAAACAATACAAGTCTAGGTGTAAGTATACTAGATACTTAAAAGAGATACAACCTGGTGTATCTCAGAAAAACAAGTGCAGATGATTCCGACTCCAAAATCTTGAAGGAATAATGATTGGTACTCGAGTGACCCTAGTTCCTATGAGAGGAGAAAAGAAATGAGACAAAATTAAATCCTCCATACTTGGTTATTCCATCTAACACTTTTCAGTATGACAACTAAAGAGATGGTGAAATGAAGTGAAACTTTATTTATTCCTAAGAGTCGAGGGTTGGGTCCTATGGATGATCTTTTAGACTGGAACCTCGGGCGAAACTTAGATTCTACACTTGTATATGTTATTAAATGTCATACTCCTTAAATGTATATGTATACAGGAAGTCTGATAACTAGGAAAGTTGAGTTCCTTTCGCATAATTGGTTAAATTTAGAATATACGAGTCATATGAAACTTGTACCTGCACAGTCAGGGTTTTAACTTACTTACCCATTGTTTATTTGCTCAAGGACGAGCAAAGTTTAAGTACAATGATGAATCTCATATTTATCAACATTGTTTTTCCATTAATTAACCTGTTATCTTAAAGTATTCATTTAAATTAAGGTTACTGATGAGATATTATTTATCTTCCTTATTATTTCATATTATCTATTTCTTTTATCGTCTTCTTGTAATTTGCTCATCAGGTTCCTATCCTATATAAGAGAACCCTAGGGCCTCTCATTAATGCAATTCACTCATTCCTTCTATATGGTATCAGAGCGACGGTCCTAGATCGGAGTTCTTGTATCCCACCAAACCCTAACCCTACTCACCCCCCCCCCCGCCACACGACCAACATCCATAGGTTTCCCCCTCTGGCAGCCGCCCAGGCCGCTGCCCTGGCCCTCCCAGGGCGCCACCAGCCCTGCAGTTGCAGTTCGATCTGCAGTCTGAATCAGTCTGATTTCCTTCGGAAAATGTGATTTCAAACTTATAAATCGTGTTTTCCGGCCCTAGCGAACAACCAAGATTGACGAGGATGGTTGTATGAGTTTACACGCACAACCAATCCTCTGTATGATCGTGTAGGTTCGTTCATATGTCCTACTCCCCAGTTAAGTTCTGAGTTCAACTTTTTTACCATCATATCAGAGAACATGGGTGACACTTTTTCGTTTGATGGGCCCGACTCCCATCACTAAGATGGATGGGACCAAACTATGTGTTGTGGTCCAAGCAGTTTCTTACCCTTATATAGTGCAACAACAAGGAGCTCATCCTGATAGATCCAGAGCCAATGGATAAGACTAGGGCAAATGCTTTTTGAAAGCAAGATGACTTGTATGGGCATGTTTATCTATGTGTAACCCGCACCGCGAAGATAACCAATGATATTCTGAATCAGCCCACCGCTAAGGTGTGTGACACTTTGGCTTCCAATGCTCAAGTGAAGAATGAGGCCAATATTCTTCAGCTATAGTTTGATATCTACAAGGCCAAGCAGAATGGTCGTCCTCTGCACATGTACTACTCTTCACTCCATGACATGTTTGAGAAGCTTCATAGCTTTATGCCTATTATGACATCTCTAGAGCAACAGGAGGCATATAGGAACTCCAGCATGTACACAGCTTCTCACTAGAGTTACCATACGTCCTTTGGAGGAGACCTATAGCGACACAGTACGATTATCATGCCTTCTACAGCTACTCCTCCACCCTCTTCAGCTATGGCCGCTTCTCGTGGTCGAGGAGGGACGACTCAATCCAGAGGACGTACCGCCTTTTACTGAGGTGATGGACGTCAACATGGCCCTTGCACCTTCTGCCGTCGGTCAGGACATATAGAGGATAAATGCTACCAGAAGAATGGATATCCCGCTTACGGTCGTGTGGCAGAACAGATTGAGCCTTCAGATACACTTTCTTCCAAGGTCGATCCTCGCCTGGATGATCTCTCGTATTCGCTTAGGCTTGCAGGAACCACCACTACAGATATTGTAGCCACAACCAGAGCCTCTACAAGCTCCTCAGGTATCGCTTATGCTTTCACTCGTAGTATTGGTGTAGATTTGATAGAGTGGATTACGGTCTCTGGTGTTTCCCACCATCTGTGTGGAGACAGAGCGCAGCGGAGGTCCTACAGGACTATACCACCTGGTATATGGGTTGCCATTGCCAATGGCGACCACTTACATATTACAAGACAGGGGGATGTGCATCCAATACCGTTTATGCACCTTCATAATGTATTATATGATCCTGAATTTCAAATGAATTTACTTTCCATTAGTCAGAGTACTAAGGATCTGCATTGTTGTGTCATCATTGACCCATCGTCTCTTGTGTTTTATATGACATACTCACGGGTATGGTGATTGGATGTGGCCATGAGCAGCGGAGGCTCTACGGACTGGTCCGACCTCGTCATGTTGGTGTTTCTACTATACCTACTAGACCAAACTCACCATATTCGTGGCACCTTTGTTTTGGCCACCTACCTGTGCAAAAGTTGTGTCATGTTCTCCCTCAGATTTCCACGAGATCCTCCTTCCAGTGTGAGGCATACTAGTTTGGGAAGCATCACATTTCCTCCTTTCCATCCAACAAAGTCGGAGTAGTTCTCAATTATTTGAGCTCCTTCATTTAGATATCTGGGGTCCGAGTGGTGTTTCTAATCATCAGGGACTGTTTTTTAGGAGAACGAGGGTGCATTGCCAAGATTGGAACCTATCGCAGATTTATTAAGCTAGAAACCTGAGTACATATATTACAATCAGAAATTACCAGAAATAATAAATTATATGTTATGTCACAACGACACCAGTGCCTTGTAGTGCCCCAAAATCGTATCATAGAGAAACGGATGCCCCCAAAAGATTTTCTCATTTCTGGCACACCAAGTGGCCCAAAGAAGGGCAAAAGGACCAATCGCATCTTCCTGAGAAGTCCCACAAGCCGTTCTAACTGAGCTCCAATACGACATGCTGTCCACTGAGTGAAGCCATGGCACTGCTGCCCGCTCCCAAACAATAACCTAGGTACAACCGCCAAAAAAGAGATGCTCGGAATCCTCCTACTCAAGGCCACATCTATCGCATAGGATCTCCCCGGTACCTAGCAACCTTGCCCTACGTGCCTTTGAAAGCAATCGTCCGTGTGTCGCAAACCACATGGAGAACTTAATCCGCATAGGAACCCTGCTAGCCTAAATAATTCTGTAGACCCAAGCAACCTCCTCTGAATAGCCCCACGCATCCTGGCGAAAGACATATATGCCTTCTTCACCGAAAAACACACCTCATTCCAAACAAAATGGTCCCTGCTCTCGTCGAGGCCATCAACATCCATCAGATCCCTCAAGAGGGCCATGATAGCATTGCATCTCTAGTCAACAAAGCAGAAGCGAAGGTTGGGCACCAAGATCCTGCCACCCAAACCTGATGCACCAATGCATTCATGTCCCCCGCAATGTTAAAAAGACACGGGTAATTCTCACTGAGAGGACCCAACCCCAACCAATCATCCATCCATAAGTCAAAGCCATGCCAATCGCCTAGCACCGGTCTCACCAGAACACCCATCTCCGTCAAGAGACTAGACATCCCCCTCCAAAGCGACGAATGTCTCCTGCATGCCTCAGCTCTAAATGAACTAACCCCATTGATGCTCTGCATACCCTACAAATCAGGTCATCGAACTTCCCCATATTCTTTGGGCCCACTTCGCCAGCAGAGCTTTATTCATGAGCTCCAAACTGCGGACCTCCAAGCATCCTTCCCTCTTCGTCATCGTCACCGTGTCCCAGCCAACCATGTGCATTCCCCCACCCTCCGTCGCCCATCTGACCAAATGAAGCTCATCATTATCCCCTCCAGCCTCTGCCGTACCCTCACAGGCATCAATCTCGTTGAGAAAAAGAACGTCGGGATAGCGGATACAGCATGCTTGAGGAGGACCAACTTAGTTGTTGTGTAGGGCTTCTTTCAAAAAGGTACCCCCTTAGAGAGTGTTATGGTCTTCCATCCCGCCACCTTACTCTCCACTGTTTCAAGTACCACCTTCCAATCTGCCACGCGTCGCTGCCCTGCAACCAAAGGGAGCCCTAAGTATGTGGTCGGAAGGGATCCCTCCGAACAACGCAAGACGCGACAAAGATCATGTGCCTCCTCCTGCGTCACCCCAAATGGGATGACCTTAGACTTGTCTCTGTTCAAATTTAGGCCCGAGACCTCCCCAAAGATATACACAATGTAAGAGGCATGTCTCGCATGCTCAGGGTCCCCATCAATGAGCAAAATTGTGTCGTCAGCGTACTGCAGAATGGGGATGGAAGTGTTGCATGTCATGTACCCAGCACAAAATCCGTCAACCGTTGCCAACCTCATCATCATCGCCAGTGCATCCACCACAATAACAAAAAGGAACGGTGCTAGTGGGTACCCATGTCGCACCAAAGCATTCTTGTCCCCCGCAATGTTAAAAAGACACAGGTACTTCTCACTGAGAGGACCCAACCACAACCAATAATCCATCCAGAAGTCAAAGCCGTGCCCATCGCCTAGCACCGGTCTCACCAGAACTTCAGCTCCGGCAAGACATCCCCCTCCAAAGTGACGACTATCGCCTTCATGCCTCAGCTCTCCATGAACTAACCCCATTGATGCTCCGCATCACCCTACAAATCAGGTCATCGAACTTCCCCCAGATTCTTTGGGCCCACTTCGCCAGTAGAGACTTATTCATGAGCTCCAAACCGCGGACCCCCAAGCATCCTTCCCTCTTCATCATCGTCACCGTGTCCCAACCAACCATGTGCATTCCCCCACCCTCCTTCGCCCATCTGACCAAAAGAAGCGCTTCATTATCCCCTCCAGCCTCTGTCGTGCCCCCACAGGCATCAAACTCGTTTAGAAAAAGAATGTCGGGACCGGCTTTCCCCCCTTAGAGAGCGTTCTGGTCTTCCATCCCGCCACCTTACTCTCTACTCTTTCAATTACTACCTTCCAATCTACCACCCGCAGCTGCCCTGCAACCAAAGGGAGCCCCCAAGTATGTGGTCGGAAGGGATCCCTCGGGACAGCGCAAGGCACGACAAAGATCATGTGCCTCCTCGTGCGTCACCCTAAATGGGATGACCTTAGACTTGTCTCTATTCAACTTTAGTCCCGAGACCTCCCCAAAGATATCCATAATGTAAGAGGCATGCCTCGCATGCTCAGGGTCCCCATCAATGAACAAAATCGTGTCGTCAGCGTACTGCAGAATGGGGATGGAAGTGTTGCCTCTCATGTACCATGCACAAAATCCGTCAACCGTTGCCAGCCTCATCATCATCGCCAGTCCATCCACCACAATAACAAAAAGGAGCGGTGCTAGTGGGCACCCATGTCGCACCACCTCTGGGGTTGGAAAAAAAACCCCCCTCTCTGGTTTGCCGTTCACCAACACCGAATATGACAACGTAGTGATGCACCTCTTCACCCAACCAATCCATTTGTCAGGGGAACAACTCTTTTGCAGGGATCGTCAAAGGAAGGGCCAATCAACGCAGTAGTAGTCCTTAGAGAAATCCACCTTCCAAAGGCCCGCCTTCTGTTTCTCCCTCTTCCAATCAAACACCAACTCCAAAGCCAGCACCCAAGAGTCCATCATAAGCCTACCGGGAAAAAAATAGTCTGCTCAGGGGAGATGAATCCCCCCAGGACACTCCGCAAGCGGTTTGCCAGGACCTTGGCAACAAGCAGGTAGATCGCATTGGATAACATAATAGGCCTAAAATCCTCCCCACGAACGGCCCCCTCCCGCTTGAGCAGCATAAACAGGAGCGCCTTGTTTAGGCGCTCAAAGCCCTAGTTTCCCTCCTCGAACTCCTGTAGGACCGCAACCACCTCCACCTTCACATATCCCAGAACTCCGAAAATAAACACACTGAGAAATCATCAGGGCCCTAGGCACCATCCAACTTCAGCTGCCAAAGAGCCCGCCTAGTCTCCTACTTTGAGATAGGTACTACTAGGCCCTCCGCCTCCTAGGTGGAGATACAACCCACCCCCCAACCACACCACCCCCAACCCGACCCTCTTGTTCTCTTGGAGAATGCGATTAAATGCGACCTGAGCTGCGGACCAATCTCTGAGTCACTCGTCGCTTGCACCCCTCCCACCTCAATGCTCCTAATGAAATTCCGATGCCTTCTGCCACTGGCCATGGAATGGAAAAAGAGCGTATTATTATCCCCCTCCTTCAGTTATTTTTGCCTCGACCTCTGCCTCTATGCGACCTTCTTTGAATCCTCCGAACGCACCTGGTTCAAACAAGCATAACTCTCCTCAACCTCATGAGCCAACAGCTTCCTCGAGTCCTCCACCGCATCGAGGCGAGAGATGACCTCCTGCGTCATCGCCCTCACACTTTTCCTCTGCTCACGAGTGCACCTCTTGAACTCAATTAACCTTTTTCTCAACAACCCGAGCTTCTGAGCCAGAACAACCGAAGCCGACCCCTCCAGTTGCGTGTCGAGCCAGGACTTCGTTTTTATCTTGTTGTTGTTGATGATTTTTCTAGACTTTCCTGGGTCTTTTTATTGAAGAATAAGTGGATTTGTGATCAAATCTTTTATTAATGAGATAAAGAATATTTTTCTACCAATGTCAAATATATTCATTCTGATAGTACTTTAGAGTTTTGCACCTTACAACTTTCTGACCTTCTTAGATCTCTTGGAATCGTTCACCAGACCTCATGAGCTTATACATCCCAACAAAACGATGTTGCTGAGCGCAAACACCATCACTTACTTGAAGTGATCCGAACCTTGTTCATACAGAGTCGTGCTCCTCATGCTTATTGGGGCGATGTTGTCCTCACTGCATTTTATATCTGGTGAACTGCATGCCTTCGTTTGTGATGGGAGAGAAGATTCCTTTCTCGATTGCACTTCTCGAAAAGGATCTTTTTCTCCCTTACACCTCGCTTGTTCAGTTCAGTTGCATTTATTCATGATGTCTCTCCAGGTCATGACAAGCTCTCGCACAAAGATGTCAAGTGTTTTTTTGTCGGCTACTCTCGAACCAGAAGGAGTATCGTTGCTTTGATCCGCTCAAGCGAAAATACTTTGTCAGTGTTGACATTGCTTTCTTTGAGTATGTCATGTATTTTTCCCTACAGGTGACAGACTAGCCCCATCTGACTATGACGATGAGATCTACATGCCTCCACCTCCTACTGTCATACCACCACCTCCCTCTACTCCTGCTCTACCACCACCTCCTCAGCCGCCACCACCACTTAAACCTACTCCTGCCTTTATACCTGCTCCTGTGGCTCCACCTCCTACTGTGACTCAGTTTTTTCCACGTGTATTTACTCGCAAGTCTCGCTCAATTCCCCCTACTCACAAGCCTTGCCCATCATCCATCACGCCTCAGTTATGTAATGGCACATTGTCTCTACTGATGGCACTACTAAGTTGCTTGTGCAGCATGATTCCATACAAGATGAGAAAGTGCCCTCTCAAGAGGGGAACTTACAGGCTCAGGACTTAGCAGATGATTTTGATGTGCTGATTGCTCTGTGTAAGCAGAAATGTAGGTGTGCTACTTATCCTCTTGAAGCCCAGGTTTTCTTGAGCAAATTATTAGGGGATTTCATGAGGTATCGCACTATCAACCGTGGAGATATCACGGACATATCAGGAGGCTCTTTAGGACAGTCAATGGAGTTTTTTTTAAATTATAAACCCGATTTTAGTGACTCGGGTAGTCACTTCATTTAACTAGAATAGAGAAGTACAAAAAGTGCTCTTCAAGGGGAATAAAAAAGTGCTACTAAAGATCGAAACAGATCACCCATCATTGGGTAAAAGCACTATAAACAACCAGAAGAACCAAAGTTGGAAGACATAAGTTTAAAAATTGAAGTGTTCAGAAACTGTTGGGAAAAATAAGAGTTATGTTTATTCCTTGAGCCCTAGGCTCTCTTATATAGGGAGAGATCTATGGGCAAATTACATACGGTAGACAAAAGGAAAGGGAAATAGATAAAAGATACAAGAACATAAAATAAACTTCTACATTCCCCCTCAAGAGGGAGCATAGATATCTATCATGCTCATCTTGGATAAGCACTTCTGGAAGGGGCTCCGAAGCAAAGCTTTGGCAACAATGTCTGTCGTTTGGCCTCCTGAGCTGACATGGGTTGTAGAAATGAAGCCTTTCTGGATCGTATCACGGATATAATGGCAATCAACCTCGATGTGCTTTGTCCTCTCGTGAAATGCAGGGTTGTTGGCAATGAATAATGTAGCCTGATTGTCGCATTTTAGCGACATGGGAAGAGGAACATCTATATGTGGGTCCGTCAGGACTGCACGAACTCACATCACTTTTTACATGCTTGGGCCATAGCTCTATACTTCGATTCAGCACTGGATCACAGTTCGCTTCTTACTCTTCCATGAGACAAGTGATTCCCCAACAAATATAGCGAAGCCTGCTGTAGACTTACTGTCCTATGGGCATCCTGCATAGTCTGCATCTGCCATCTGCACATGTTGAGATAGTAATGGTACCCTCCTTTCTAAACAACAATCCTGCACCTGGAGATGACTTAAGATATATCAGTATCATATGTATAGCATCCATGTGTACATGACGAGGTAGTTCCATGAACTGGCTGACTTTATTTACTACAAATGAGATATCTGGTCTGGTAGTAGTAACATAAAGAAGCCTTCCTACCAATTCCCTGTATCTCCTCCTATCAACCTCCTCAGTATCATCATCATGCATCTTCATGCTTGGATCTATGGGTGTAGAAGCAGGTCGACATCCAAGAATACATGTGTCACTTAGCAAGTCAGTGACATATTTTCTCTGAGTCATCACAAGTCCTTGTTCATTTCTAGCAAACTCCAATCCCAGAAAATATCTGAGTACTCCTAGATCCTTAACGAATTCACAGCCCAAGAATTCTTTTGCTCTTTTTATTCCCTGCATATCATCTCCTGTAAAAAGTATATCGTCAACATACACCATAATGACAGTCGTATCTCTGAAAGTCCTCTGTACAAAGAGAGAATGATCTGCATTCGACCTTTTGAACCCTTGCTTCTCAAACAAATCTGAGAGCTTCTGGAACCAAGCTCTCGGGCTCTGCTTTAGGCCATAGATTGCCTTATGAAGTATGCACACCTGTAAACACTCCCTCTCAGCAGTAAACCTAGATGGTTGCTGCATGTAAACTTCTTCTTGAAGATCAGCATAAAAAATGCATTCTTGACATCCAATTGAAACATGGGCCAATCTTGAATCACAGCAACAGATAAAAGAATCTGTAAGGTAGAATAACGAGCAACCAGAGAAAAGGTATCAAGATAATCTACCCTGTATGTCTGAGTAAAGCCCCGAGCAACCAGTCGAGCCTTGTACCTATCAATACTTCCATCTACATTATGCTTCACTGTAAAAACCCACTTGCAACTTACAATAGTTGCCCAGCAGGAGCTGGAAAAAGGCTCCAAGTACCTCTCGACTGAAGGGCGGCCATCTCTTCCTCCATAGCCAGACGCTACTATCGACTAATGCTTCCTAGTGAGTCCATGGAATGTTCACAGCGGATAAAGCAACGGCAAACCTCCTAAAGTCTCTTGTCAGACGCTCAAAGATAATATGAGAAGCAATCAGATATAATGTACATGACCGCATCTGCTATCCTAGAGCAATAGGCAAATCAAGTTCTACATCTGTTGTACAACCATCCGTGTCATCCCCTACCTGCTCCTACTGAGAAATGCCATCAGTCCCATCATTAGAATTAATGTTATCAAAACAAACTTGGGGCATGCTTGTGATTGACCATATGATCATGAGCAGGGGTTGGCGGTCGACTGTAGTGGTGAGGTAGAGGAGGAACCAAAGAAATGGAAGGTGGAGGTGGAGGAGATAAAATTGGTTGTGGTGGAGATATTTTTGCTTGTGGTGGAGCATACATGGGCGGAGGAGGAATATAAACCTCATCAGCTGTGTTTGATGGTACCAACCTGTCGCCTGTAGGAGAGAAAAACACGACTGACTCAAAAAATGTGACATCTGCACTGACATAATACCTCCGACGTAGTGGGTCATAGCAACGATACCCCTTTTGAGTCCTGGAATATACGACAAAAACACATTTAACAGCCCTAGGAGAGAGCTTGTCAATCCCTGGAGACAATTGGTGAATGAATGCAACAGATCCAAAGACACGAGGAGTAAGGGAGAACAACTCCTTGTCAGGAAAGACAAGGGAGAAAGATATCTTCTCCCTCAACACTGACGGGGGCATGCAGTTAATGAAATAACATGCAGTGAGAACCGTATCGTCACAGAACAAGTGCGGAGCACAACTCTGGATAAGAAGCGTACGAGTGACATCAAGAAGGTGGTGGTGCTATCTCTCTAAGACACCATTCTATTGGGATGTGTAAGCACAAGACGTTTGATGAAAAATGCCATGGGATGAAAGAAATTGAGATAGTGTATGAGTACATAATTCAAGGGCATTATCAGCTCGCACAATTTTGACAGTAACGGAAAAAACATTATGTACTTCTTTAATAAAATTCGTAATAGTGTTGCCCGCTTCAGATTTATTTTTTAACAGAAAAACCCAAGACAAACGACTAAAGTAATCCACAACAACTAAATAGAACATGTGTCCCTGATAATCGGGAATACGACTTGGACCCCAAATATAAATATGGAAAAACTCAAATGGAGAGCTACTGCTCCGACTCTGACGACTAGGGAAGATGAATCGATGATGCTTCCCCAAACTGGCAAGCTTCACAATTGAACGACGGGCGGGGTGAAATTTGAGGAAGGACTTGATGCAGTTTCTGAAACAGAAGATGGTCGAAGCGCAAATGCCATAGATAAGGAGAGACAGGTCCAGTGGAATGAGATGATGCTCCAGCATAAGGTGTTTGGACCAGTCGATATAGCTCGCTTTGCTCACGGCCATGCCCAATCACGTTGCTCATGAGAATGTCCTGAAACACAGGAGATGATGGGTCAAATATCGCTCGATAATGTAAATCCTTAGTAATCTGACTAATTGACAGTAAATTCATTGTGAAATTAGGAGCATGAAACACATTCTGCAGCTGCATAGAAGGTGTTAAGGAAATCTGTCCCTGTCCTGTGATGGGAGAATGAGTCCCATCTGCTATGACCATTGTCCTTCCTGGGGAAACTTGCTTGTAGGATATGAGTTGGTGTCTATCTCCATACAAATGATGTGTGGCACCGAAATCAATCCATTCTGAGGTACCTGAGCCCTGGTAGAAAGTAAAAGTATGAGCGCTACCTGAGGTATTGGCTTCTGCAGTAGCAGCAACGTCCAAGCTGCTCTCTGAAACAGGTGAATGAGTACTGGCTGGAGGCATGATATCTTGCAGCCAAGACACAAGTTCATCATATCGTGGATATAATGCAGGTGTAGTGCCATGATGCTGAATTTGTTCTGCTGCACGGGCAGATGCTGGGAAACCAAGCTTGGAGTAGCATGTATCTTCTGTATGACCAGTCCGATGACAATAATTACACCGTGATCCACGACCACGACCACCCCTACCACGTGATCCTCGTCCACGAAACTGAGATGGGTTGCTTCTTCCGCAAGAGGCCTCCATAACAGACGAATTTGGCACAGTAGTAGGGCTTGAGATGTTGATTTGGATCAATCTCTGAAAAGCCTCCTCCATGGGAGGAATGGTAGCATCCGCTAGAATCTGAGAAGAAGCAGCCTCATACTGTGAGTCAAGAGAGGCTAGAAAGACTCCCACCATCGTGGCATTCCGATATGTCTTCAACTGCTCTGGAGTAGTTATGAGAGGCATGAAACTATGAACTCTCAAACATTCCCTACAATGCAGTGTAGTGAGCATGCATGGGTCGACCATTTTGCTTTATCGTGAAGATGTCATGTTGAGTTGTAGGATTTTTGTCTCATTCTTGGCTTGTGAATATGTGGCAGCAAGAATATCCCACATGGCTTTGGCAGTAGGTTGGTGCAGGACATCATTAGCAATGTATGAAATCAAAGTACCAGACAACCAGACCTGAACATATGCATCATCAGCCTCCCATAAGGTATACAACCCTGTCTTCTCCGTCGGCTCGTCCTCGGCAAGAATATATTTCTTACCCATCGATTTCATTAGGCTCATGAACTACATGACCCATAACTCATAGTTGGACCCATCCATCTTCACAATAGGCGCAGGACCTCTGAAGGCACGTGTGGTGGGGATCTCTACCTTGCTTTCTGACATGGTGACCAGAGACAACTAGGGTTGTAGACAAGATAAACTTTGGTCTACACTGACATGATAGGGTTTGGTTGCATGTGTAGATTTACACAACCAAACCCATCAACATGGAGGACGAGTGAATGGCTCCTTAGAGAGGGAACACAAGGGCCCTAGGGGCGGCGAGCCCTAGGTACTGCTGCAGCAAGGGCCCTAGGGCACGATGAGGCCCTAGGTCATGGGAGCGGCACCTTAAGTCACGAGAGGGCCGAGCAGCAAGGGCCCTAGCTGGCGGGAGGGGCCCGAACACGGCTAGAGGGGGGGCCAAGCACGGCGGGAGGGGGTCGAGCACGGCAGGGGGGGTGTACGGAAGGATCGAGCGGTGCACGGAGTGGCGCACGACATGGGGGGAGCGGAGCACGACAGCTTGAAGGTGGAGGTATTAGGTTTAGGGTTCGGTATGAGAGCTCCGATGTAGGACCGCCGCTCTGATACCATGTTGGGAAAAATAAGAGTTATGTTTATTCCCTGAGCCTAGGCTCTCTTATATAGGGAGAGACCTATGGGCAAATTATATACGGTATTCAAAAGGAAAGGGAAATAGATAAAAGATACAAGAACATAAAATAAACTTCTACCTTTCCTTTCAAGCTTCTTTGACTTAGCAATACTTGTACCAATAGTAAGAATCATTCTTCTCGCCGAAGATGAAGAGCAATCAGAGGAATAGCATGATGATAGATAGTCTGAATTATCAGAAGAGGAAGAAGAGGAAGAAATGACAATCACCTCTGATTCTTCCATCTCCTCTCTATTCCTCTTAAGATCTTGTACAATACATACGTACATTATACAAAAACAAACACATTCATATTGTATACACATGTTACTCACATGCAAACGTATAAAGCTCACATAAATGTATATATACACACATACAAGCCTATGATGCACATATATAGACACACATACACACAAAGACTACAATCAAATACACACTGTGGAAATGTAAAAGGATCAAAGTTATATTCATCGTAGCCCTAGAGCTCTCTTATATAGGAAAAAAGCTTTAGGGAAAATTACATAGATAGCCGGAAGAGGCCCCTCCATAATTAGGTCAGTCAGAACGGACTTGACCCACATCATTTCTGTGCTCCCTTGGGCCATTGCCCTATCGAAGGAGGATATGGGATAATCCTCAAGCGCATCACGGAAGTGTGAACATCGTATCGAATACGACGAAGAACGACTAGTACTAGTTGTTCTATGCAGCGGAAATTAAAAAAAATTCATGCGACAAAACCACATGATCCAAGAACACTTCTCGGATCGTTTCGTCTAAACCACAAACAAGTAATAGGATTACCTCTTGAAACGTGGTTGCGATCGAGTCTCTAAACGAAGAGACCTCCTGTCTCAAGTCTGATCCGACGGAGGAGACGCTTGCGAGCGCGGGGATGAATCGCGTGCTTCTCGGCATCCATGTTGATGATCCAAGCGGCGGATCTCCTGATCTCGACACACGAGATCCGACGTCCTCTTCACGAGCGAGACACACCGAAGGAGACGGAAATCCACGAGCAAACGGTCGGGTAGCATAACGACGACGCTGCGGCGATGGAGACTCTCTCTAGGGCATCCATGGTGGACGACCATGAGAGAGGAGAGAGAGGGCTGACGTGTAGAGAGAAAGAGAGAGAGAGAGACTTATGTTCTCTTGTGTGTAGAGAAGAGCAAAGGGGTGCCTCTCCTTTAATAATATTTTGGGATCCATGGATCTCAATCCATGGGTAACACAAATCCAATGGCTCTCATTGATTTGTGTTTCTTTTAATGGCTAAGATTTGTGTTGGTAAAAACCAACAACAATTAATTTAATTTAGATTAAATCTATATTGATAAATCAATATAAATCAATCCCAAATTAAATCAAGCAATCATGGAGATTATAGGAATGAAGATTGCCTCCTTCCATAATATGGGATTTGGTGGCAATCTCATGTAATCTCATGATATCTCATGAGATTACTGTTAGGAAAAACGAATGACTTGTTTATTCCATAAGCCCTAGGCTCTCTTATATAGGAGAGTAGCCTATGGGTAAATTACATAAAGCATACAACTAAAAATAAAAATAACGAAGAGGTACAGACACTACTCTATATGCGTCAACACTCCCCCTCAAGATGGAGCATAGATATCAATCATGCTCAGCTTGGACGCGCACTTCTGGAATGGGCCTCGAAGTAATGCCTTGGTGAATATATCAGCAGTATGATTCTCTGAGGTGACATGAGATGTAGCAATGAACCCCTTCTGAATCATGTCACGTATGTAGTGACAGTCAACCTCGATATGCTTGGTCCTCTCATGGAATGCTGGGTTGTTTGCAATGAACAAAGCTGCATGATTATCACATTCCAACTTCATAGGAAGTGGTATATCAAGACATAGATCTGTAAATAGAGCTTTCACCCACATCATTTCTGTGCTAGCCTGGGCCATAGCCCTGTATTCAGATTCAGCACTAGATCTAGCTACCACTGTCTGTTTCTTGCTCCTCCACGAGACTAGAGCATCTCCAACATAGACTGCAAATCCTGAGGTGGACTTCCTGTCCTTGGGGCATCCTGCATAGTCTGCATCAGCACACGCTGTGATAGAGATCTCCTTTCCCTTCTTAAATAGCAAGCCTGCACCTGGAGATGATTTTAGATATCTCAGAATCATGTGTATTGCATCCATATGGACCTGACGTGGTTGCTCCATGAACTGGCTCACGCGACTTACTGCAAATGATATATCAGGTCTAGTGATCGTGACATACAGTAGTTTGTCTACCAGTTCTCTGTACCTTCTCCTGTCCACCTCCTCTGTGTCATCATCATAGAGCTTCATGCTGGGATCCATCGGTGTCATAGTAGGCCGACACCCAAGCATACATGTTTCATTCAATAGATCTGTAATATATTTCCTCTGTGACATTACTAATCCATATGGATTCCTAGCAAACTCCAGCCCCAGAAAAAATCTAAGGACCCCCAAGTCCTTGGTGACAAATTCGGTTCTCAGTTTTTCTTTCGCCTGCTTTATGCCCTGCTCATCATCTCCTGTAATCAAGATGTCATCAACATAAACCATGATTACAATGATACCTCTAGCAGTCTTCTGTACAAACAAGGAATGATCAGCATTGGAGCGTTTGTATCCTTGTTTCTCGAAGAGATCTGAGAGCTTCTGAAACCATGCTCTGGGGCTCTGCTTAAGGCCATAGAGAGCCTTATGTAACCTGCATACCTTGGAACACTCCCCCTCAACAGCAAAACCAGGTGGTTGTTGCGTATAAACTTCTTCCTGCAAATCTCCATATAGGAATGCATTCTTCACGTCCAACTGATGAAGCGGCCAGTCTCGAGCAACTGACAACAAGATCCGTAGAGTGGAATGACGTGCCACAGGCGAGAATGTGTCAAGGTAATCCACCCCATATGTCTGTGTGAAGCCACGTGCAACCAGACGCGCCTTGTACCTGTCAATAGAGCCATCTGCATTGTGCTTCACTGTAAACACCCACTTGCAGCTTACTGGGTTCACATCTGGAGGTATAGGAACCAAACTCCAAGTTCCTCTGGACTGAAGTGCCGCCATTTCTTCCTCCATTGCTAGCCGCCATCTACTATCCTGCAGAGCATCATGATGATTCCGTGGAATATCTATAGCTGAAAGTACCACAACAAATGACCTGAAATCTCCAAATAGCCTCTCAAAAGACACGGATGCTGATAATGGATATTTAGCACAGCTCCTCTTCGACTTACGTAGAGAAATGGGAACATCCAAATCAGCTGTAGTCTCATCTGGCCCCTGCAACATATCCTACTCAGAAATATTGTCAGATCCATCAACAGTAATATTTTCATTACATACCATAGGCGAGCTAGGGGACGAGTCATGACCATGAGCGGGAGGAGGCCTGCGGGTATAATGGAACGGTAGCGGTGAGATAGGTGGTGGTGGTGGTGGTGGTGGTGACGTGTAACATCCTTAAATCCTAATGACTAATTATGCCAAGATGGTGAATCATTAGTGAGCTTGATGGAAATTAGAGATGCCATTAGTGGCTAATTGTGATAGATGTAGCTAGAGGTGATTAAGTGGCCAAGTATGATTAGTAATGTGATTACTATTCATGGGTGGGTCTTGGTTGCAATTAGGAGGAGTTGGTGGGGTTTATGTTGCAATTTTCCCAAGGATATAACCTCCCATAGGCGTCACCCCTTCCTCCCACTTCATCTTCTTCCTCTTGAAATCTTGGAGCTCTTTTCTCCATGGCTGAAAAATCCATGGATCTCCATCTTCTTTTTTAGTTTTCTCCCTCATTTCTCCACCAAAATTCGAGTTCTTGGGCTCAAATCAAAGCTGGGAAGGAGAGGATATTGGATCTTACATTGCATGTAAGATCAAGGGCCAAAGAAGAGGAGGAATCCAAGCTTGAAGCTCAAGGTGTGGACAACACAACATTTTCTTGGAGAGTTTTTCTTCAAGCTTTTGAAAGCTTGATTTGAAGTACAAATTAAACCCTTCTCTTGCTGCCATTTGTAGAGTTTTTACCACCTATATTCCAGATCTAAGACCAAGTGTTTGTTTTGGGGATTTTGGTTGTAAAAATTTGAGAAAATGGGGCTTAGAGTGGACGGTTTTACTTGGTGTCCAGATCTGGTTGCTTTCTTTTTAATCCAAGTTAGACATGTATTTCTTGATCTTTCTTGGGTTTTCTTGGGTAGATTCATATATTGATTAATACTCCTTTAAGTTAGGCTTAAATCCATGGGCTTAGATACGAAATTGCATGTGATTATAACATCTTAAAGAGACTATATCTATGGACGGGTATACTGAAATTTCAGATTTTGTTGTTGTTGATTGTTGGCCAATAGCTTACATGATTTGGGTATCTTCTTTAAGTTTCCTTGAGTATATTTGCTTACTGATATGACCTCACTAAATTGGCTTATGATTCTTGGTTTTTAATTTGAAAATTTAGGTGATTAGAAAATGTTATGGATGTTGTCATATGCATGTAACTGAATGTGTCCAGATCTGTCCATGAACTTTAGGTTAGTGTTTTAAGATGCATTTGAGGAGTTTCTTCATGTTTCCTTGAGTGCAATTACTTTTAGATATATACTCTTTCATATTAACCTTTAGTCCATGGAGTTGTTTTAGAAAAATAAGGAGTTTTCAAGAGTTGTTGATTACCTATATCATAGATGTCATTGAATGTCCAGATCTGTCCATGCATTTTAAATTAGAGTTTTAGGATGCATTTGGGGAGTTTCTAAATATTTCCTTGAGTGTGATTACTGGTTAATATATACTCTTCCATAGCAACCTTTAGTCCATGGGTTTGTTTTAGAAAAAAGAGGAGTTTTTGAGGAATTATTGACTACCTATATTATATCTCCACTGAATGTTCAGATTGGAGATGGTTGCCTTAGGACTAAGAACATACATGATTTTGATAATATCCTTAGACATCCTTTGGTGGATTTGACTATAGATATTTAGGGAGTGTAATACATATGAAATCCATGTATTTGGATTGGTTTTGATGAGGATTTGGAGACAAATTCGGTTGCTGTCCATGAACAAAACAGTGGCCAAATTCCATTGTTGAATGTATGTCTAAAAAATTTTTAGGCATTCATTAATAAGTTTTAAAAACACCAAGTTCCCTTGTTTCCCTATATTGAAATGGGAAATCAATTAGTGATTTAATCCCAGTCAGGAGAGGGATTAAGATAGGATAATTTTCCTTATGTTTGCAGCCATATGCTTATTATACACATAGGTCTATGAGTGGAATAGATACATGATTGGAGCATGGGATGCTCTCTAACAGACCCCCTTTAAATGTTAGACCTTAAAGTAAATTAAACACCTAAATAGCATCTTTAAAATCATGAAGTTGGGTGTGAACTTAAAAGGACTAGATGCCTTGGATTATTATTAAGTATACACACACAATGACAATGTTTTGGGGTGATCAAAAAGTGAATAGGGTAAATCTCTATTTGTAATCATTTTAGAGCATGCCTTAGGATAATTGCTACTTATAAAGGTGGGCTTGAAATACCTATTATGAAATTTAGAAATTGGGGATGATCTTAAGGATACATATATATATGTAGTTACTATACAAGAAAACAAAACTATATGCACTTGCCATGAAGCAAGTCTTCCTATAAGGAGTAGCCCGATCCTTGTAGGTTTTTCTGAATCTTTTGGGACGTAGGAAAGAACGAAGTTTCCGGTAAGATAGCCAAGATCATAAGATTGATGTTCTTGAGTAGGAAATTAGAGAGAGACTATCGTATCAGGTCCGTATCGCCGACCTTGGATCAATAGAGGTTCTTATAGAACAAGTTCGGGTCTAGGACCGATAACTTGTAGATTGGAAACAAATCAAAGAAACCATAGACGCTTAGGGCGTAACATGAAAAAGAAATGGTGATGTCACATATGATCAGTCATGGAGAATGGTGCTCCGACTGTGCGAGGGCGCGGTGACCCTCACCTGAGCAGGAGATGAGGTCGCTCAGGCTTGGGTAGCGGACATTGAGAGCATGGGTCTAGGATCCCAGTCTTTTTACGTGTTTTCTTCGAGCCGACTCGGTTTTTACGCTTCGTTGGGATCCACGAGTTGTCTAGACCATTCCGCTGACCCGTTGGTTTTTCTTTGAGAGCCTAGGTTGGGGGTTCTCTGCAGTTGGTTACGAGCTCGTCTGGTTTTTACTTAGCTCTTCTCCTCCGGGAGTTGAGCAACGAGAGAGGAAGTCGGGTCCGGCAGGCTTACCTCTTCTCTTTCCTGCCTCCAGTGGCGTAGTAGTCGTACTACCACTGCCTTTCCCTTGGACCACACTTCCACTGGGATTGGCGAGAGCAGACGAATCCCTTCGGGGGTTTCCTCACCGCTATAATTATTACTCTTCCAGCAGGTTGTGCTCTGGTGATGGGATTGTGATTAAAAGACTTGTGACATTTCACCAATTGCCCAGTTAAGATGAAGTTTCATCAGTAGACATTGATGTCCCATAAATCCCTTTCCATTATGTCGTGCACTAGTGATGGGGTAGTGGTTAGTAGACATCAATGTCACCATTTGTACCTTTTCGCCATGTCGTGCACCGGTGATGGGGTAGTGTGTAGCAGACACTGATGACTTCATTATTACCTTTCCACCATGTCGTGCACTGGTGATGGGAAGTGATATGTGATCTTTAGACTCTTCCGCTATGAGACTAATGACGACAGTACCGTTAGTCGAGACTAACGAGGAGTGAATGTTGAGAGAGAGTTGTGAGTACACGTACACCTTCGGGAGCGAGCTATCACATGTGTCGACCGAGGATCAATGTGAGTTGAGAGAACAAGCTAAAAGGAGTGTTGGGAACTTAGTTAGGATGCAAGACACCATCGCATGCCTACGGAGGCACCCCAACCCTGAGGCGTACACCATACCTCAGAGTCATAGTGTGAGGTTCAACCTGGACTTTGAAGTCCTACTCGGATATCGAGGTCCTAACCGGACCAAGACCACAGACTTACTTCTAGGCTTGAGTTGTTGTTGGTTAGTTCCATTGATCGAGGGAGACACAGTGTGGTAGTGAGCGAGTGTGTTCTGTTAGACTTCTGAAAGCAAGTAAATAATTTAAAAGAATCTATTAACCCACTTTTACTTGCTAGCTTTTTTTGTCCACTACAGTTACCTTACTGTTTTTCTAGCTGTGCTAGTCTTTGCTTACTACTTTCTCTAGTAGAACTGTGTAGAATTTGTACTCGACAACTTTGTGACAGATACTTGCTTGTCCTTTTTCTACTATGGCAGGCAAAGGGCCTGCGATCGAGTAGCCGACGTACTTGGGGCTGCTATTATTCTTTTGGTGCAGACACTTACAGAGCAGGTATATTCTTTTGTAGCTCATTAGACAATTGTTTGGTATCAGAGCAAGGTTACCCCGATACACGCTTTTGCATAATTTAATAACTTGAGTTTCGAATAGCGAGAGTCTTCTGATTTCTCATGAAGCCGAATGGGAAAATTTTTTTTTTTGACATTCAAAAGATTTATGTAACCACAAGTCACCAGAACATTTAATTCATATAAGTATCCCAAGAGGAGAAATAGTACAACTGATTATTTCATAAAGTGTGCTTAACTATGCTATGATCCAATACAGGAAGGATCAGCATGGCACCCCGAGTAGCTCGCGATCAGCCAGGAGAGATGACAGAGGTACTAGCTGCACTCGCTGATCTGCGACAGAGACAGGATCAGATACTTGCCCAGCAGACTGAGTTGGCTGAGCGCCAGACTGGGATGGAGCTGAGGATGGAGGAGCTGTCTGACTCCTCATACCACCCATCCAGGGATGAGTCCGCTAGAGCCGAGCATCTATTCTCTAAGGAGATTCCCCAGTATTCCGAGGCAGATATTCTGAGGGAGTCAGGAGCCGACAGAGCTGAGGCAGGCCAAGGGCCTGTAGCAGGAGTAGAGGTCACTAGGTTTGTTCTCCCTACATCCTTAAATCCTAATGACTAATTAAGCTAAGATGGTGAATCATAAGTGAGCTTGATGGAAATTAGAGATGCCATTAGTGGCTAAAAGTGATAATTGTAGCTAGAGGTGATTAAGTGGCTAAGTATGATTAGTAATGTGGTTACTATTCATGGGTGGGTCTTGGTTGCAATTAGGAGGAGTTGGTGGGGTTTATGTTGCAATTTTCCCAAGGATATAACCTCCCATAGGTGTCACCCCTTCCTCCCACTTCATCTTCTTCCTCTTGAAATCTTAGAGCTCTTTTCTCCATGGCTGAAAAATCCATGGATCTCCATCTTCTTTTTTAGTTTTCTCCCTCATTTCTCCACTAAAATTCGAGTTCTTGGGCTCAAATCAAAGCTGGGAAGGAGAGGATCTTGGATCTTACATTGCATGTAAGATCAAGGGCCAAAGAAGAGGAGGAATCCAAGCTTGAAGCTCAAGGTGTGGACATCCCAACATTTTCTTGGAGAGTTCTTCTTCAAGCTTTTGAAAGCTTGATTTGAGGTACAAATTAAACCCTTCTCTTGCTGCCATTTGTAGAGTTTTTACCACCTATATTCCAGATCTAAGACCAAGTGTTTGTTTTGGGGATTTTGGTTGTAAAAATTTGAGAAAACGGGGCTTAGAGTGGACGGTTTTACTTGGTGTCCAGATCTGGTTGCTTTCTTTTTAATCTAAGTTAGACATGTATTTCTTGATCTTTCTTGGGTAGATTCATATATTGATTAATACTCCATTAAGTTAGGCTTAAATCCATGGGCTTAGATACGAAATTGCATGTGATTATAACATCTTAAAGAGACTATATCTATGGACGGGTATACTGAAATTTCAGATTTTGTTGTTGTTGATTGTTGGCCAATAGCTTACATGATTTGGGTATCTTCTTTAAGTTTCCTTGAGTATATTTTCTTACTGATATGACCTCACTAAATTGGCTTATGATTCTTGGTTTTTAATTTGAAAATTTAGGTGATTAGAAATGTTATGGATGTTGTCATATGCATGTAACTGAATGTGTCCAGATCTGTCCATGAACTTTAGGTTAGTGTTTTAAGATGCATTTGAGGAGTTTCTTCATGTTTCCTTGAGTGCAATTACTTTTAGATATATACTCTTTCATATTAACCTTTAGTCCATGGAGTTGTTTTAGAAAAATAAGGAGTTTTCAAGAGTTGTTGACTACCTATATCATAGATGTCATTGAATGTCCAGATCTGTCCATGCATTTTAAATTAGAGTTTTAGGATGCATTTGGGGAGTTTTAAATGTTTCCTTGAGTGTAATTACTGGTTAATATATACTCTTTCATAGAAACCTTTAGTCCATGGGTTTGTTTTAGAAAAATGAGGAGTTTTTGAGGAATTATTGACTACCTATATTATATCTCCACTGAATGTTCAGATTGGAGATGGTTGCTTTAGGACTAAGAACATACATGATTTTGATAATATCCTTAGACATCCTTTGGTGGATTTGACTATAGATATTTAGGGAGTGTAATACACATGAAATCCATGTATTTGGATTGGTTTTGATGAGGATTTTGGAGACAAATTCGGTTGCTGTCCATGAACAAAACAGTGGCCAAATTCCATTGTTAAATGTATGTCTAACAAATTTTTAGGCATTCATTAATAAGTTTTAAAAACACCAAGTTCCCTTGTTTCCCTATATTGAAATGGGAAATCAATTAGTGATTTAATCCCAGTCAGGAGAGGGATTAAGATAGGATAATTTTCCTTATGTTTGCAGCCATATGCTTATTATACACATAAGTTTGGAGCATGTGATGCTCTCTAACAGACCCCTTTAAATGTTAGACCTTAAAGTAAATTAAACACCTAAATAGCATCTTTAAAGTCATGAAGTTGGGTGTGAACTTAAAAGGACTAGATGCCTTGGATTATTATGAAGTATACACACAAAATGACAATGTTTTGGGGTGATCAAAAAGTGAATAGGGTAAACCTCTATTAGTAATCATTTTAGAGCATGCCTTAGGATAATTGCTACTTATTAAAGATGGGCTTGAAACACCTATTATGAAATTTAGAGATTTTGGGGATGATCTTAAGGATACATATAATATATGTAGTTACTATACAGGAAAACAAGACTATATGCACATGTCATGAAGCAAGTCTTCCTCTAAGGAGTAGCCCGATCCTTGTAGGTTTTTCTGAATATTTTGGGACGTAGGAAAGAACGAAGTTTCCGGTAAGATAGCCAAGATCATAAGATTGATGTTCTTGAGTAGGAAATTAGAGAGAGACTATCGTATCAGGTCTGTATCGTCGACCATGGATTAATAGAGGTTCTTATAGAATAAGTTCGGGTCTAGGACCGATAACTTATAAATGTGAAACAAATCAAAGACATAGACGCTTAGGGTGTAATATGAAAATAAAGAAATGGTGATGTCACATATGATCAGTCATGGAGCTCCGACTGTGCGAGGGCGCGGTGACCCTCACCTGAGCAGGAGATGAGGTCGCTCAGGCTTGGGTAGCGAACATTGAGAGCATGGGTCTAGGATCCCAGTCTTTTTTACGTGTTTTCTTCGAGCCGGCTCGGTTTTTTACGCTTCGTTGGGATCCACGAGTTGTCTAGACCATTCCGCTAACCCGTTGGTTTTTCTTTGAGAACCTAGTTGGGGGTTCTCTGCGGTTAGTTACGAGCTCGTCTGGTTTTTACTTAGCTTTTCTCCTTAGGGAGTTGAGCAGCGAGAGAGGAAGTCGGGTTCGGCAGGCTTACCTCTTCTCTTTCCTGCCTCCAGTGGCGTAGTAGTCGTACTACCATTGCCTTTCCCTTGGACCACACTTCCACTGGGATTAGCGAGAGCAGACGAATCCCTTTGGGGGTTTCCTCACCGCTATAATTATTACTCTTCCACCAGGTTGTGCTCTGGTGATGGGATTGTGATTAACAGACTTGTGACATTTCACCAATTGCCCAGTTAAGATGAAGTTTCATCAGTAGACATTGATGTCCCATAAATACCTTTCCACTATGTCGTGCACTGGTGATGGGGTAGTGGTCAGTAGACATCAATGTCACCATTTATACCTTTTCGCCATGTCGTGTACTGGTGATGGGGTAGTGTGTAGCAGACACTGATGACTTCATTATTACCTTTCCACCATGTCGTGCACTGGTGATGGGTAGTGATATGTGATCTTTAGACTCTTCCGCTATGAGACTAATGACGACAGTACCGTTAGTCGAGACTAACGAGGAGTGAATGTTGAGAGAGAGTTGTGAGTACACGTACACCTTCGGGAGCGAGCTATCACATGTGTCGACCGAGGATCAATGTGAGTTGAGAGAACAAGCTAGAAGGAGTGTTGGGAACTTAGTTAGGATGCAAGACACCATCGCATGCCTACGGAGGGCACCCCAACCCTGAGGCGTACACCATACCTCAGAGTCATAGTGTGAGGTTCAACCTGAACTTTGAAGTCCTACTCGGATATCGAGGTCCTAACCGGACCAAGACCACAGACTTACTTCTAGGCTTGAGTTGTTGTTAGTTAGTTCCATTGATTGAGGGAGACACGGTGTGGTAGTGAGCGAGTGTGTTCTGTTAGACTTCTGAAAGCAAGTAAATAATTTAAAAGAATCTATTAACCCACTTTTACTTGCTAGCTTTTTTTGTCCACTACAGTTACCTTACTGTTTTTCTAGCTGTGCTAGTCTTTGCTTACTACTTTCCTTAGTAGAACTGTGTAGAATTTGTACTCGACAACTTGTGACAGATACTTGCTTGTCCTTTTTCAACTATGGCAGACAAAGGGCCTGCGATCGAGTAGCCGACGTACTTGGGGCTGCTGTTGTTCTTTTGGTGCTGACACTTACAGAGCAGGTATATTCTTTTGGAGTTCATTAGACAGTTGTTTGGTATCAGAGCAAGGTTACCCCGATACACGCTTTTGCATAATTTAATAACTTGAGTTTCGAACAGCGAGAGTCTTCTGATTTCTCATGAAGCGAATGGGAATTTTTTTTTTTTTGAAATTCAAAAGATTTATTTAACCACAAGTCACCAGAACATTTCATTCATATATGTATCCCAAGAGGAGAAATAGTTCAACTGATTATTTCATAAAGTATGCTTAACTATGCTATGATCCAATACAGGAAGGATCAACATGGCACCCTGAGTAGCTCGCGATCAGCCAGGAGAGATGGCACAGGTACTAGTTGCACTCGCTGATCTGCGACAGAGACAGGATCAGATACTTAACCCAGCAGACTGAGTTGGCTGAGCGCCAGACTGGGATGGAGCTGAGGATGGAGGAGCTGTCTGACTCCTCATACCACCATACAGGGATGAGTCCGCTAGAGACGAGCATCTATTCTCCAAGGAGATTCCCCAGCATTCCGAGGCAGATATTCTGAGGGAGTCAGGAGCCGACAGAGCTGAGGCAGGCAAGGGCCTGTAGCAGGAGTAGAGGTCACTGGGTTTGTTCTTCCTACATCTTTAAATCATAATGACTAATTAAGCAAGATGGTGAATCATTAGTGAGCTTGATGGAAATTAGAGATGCCATTAGTGGCTAATTGTGATAATTGTAGCTAGAGGTGATTAAGTGGCCAAGTATGATTAGTAATGTGGTTACTATTCATGGGTGGTCTTGGTTGCAATTAGGAGGAGTTGGTGGGGTTTTATGTTGCAATTTTCCCAAGGATATAACCTCCCATAGGTGTCACCCCTTCCTCCCACTTCATCTTCTTCCTCTTGAAATCTTAGAGCTCTTTTCTCCATGGCTGAAAAATCCATGGATCTCCATCTTCTTTTTTAGTTTTCTCCCTCATTTCTCCACTAAAATTCGAGTTCTTGGGCTCAAATCAAAGCTGGGAAGGAGAGGATCTTGGATCTTACATTGCATGTAAGATCAAGGGCCAAAGAAGAGGAGGAATCCAAGCTTGAAGCTCAAGGTGTGGACAGCCCAACATTTTCTTGAAGAGTTCTCTTCAAGCTTTTGAAAGCTTGATTTAAGGTACAAATTAAACCCTTCTCTTGCTGCCATTTGTAGAGTTTTTACCACCTATATTCCAGATCTAAGACCAAGTGTTGTTTTGGGGATTTTGGTTGTAAAAATTTGAAAAAATGGGGCTTAGAGTAGACGGTTTTACTTGGTGTCCAGATCTGGTTGCTTTCTTTTTAATCCAAGTTAGACATGTATTTCTTGATCTTTCTTGGGTTTTCTTGGGTAGATTCATATATTGATTAATACTCCTTTAAGTTAGGCTTAAATCCATGGGCTTAGATACGAAATTGCATGTGATTATAACATCTTAAAGAGACTATATCTATGGACAGGTATACTGAAATTTTAGATTTTGTTGTTGTTGATTGTTGGCCAATAGCTTACATGATTTGGGTATCTTCTTTAAGTTTCCTTGAGTATATTTTCTTACTGATATGACCTCACTAAATTGGCTTATGATTCTTGGTTTTTAATTTGAAAATTTAGGTGATTAGAAATGTTATGGATGTTGTCATATGCATGTAACTGAATGTGTCCAGATCTGTCCATGAACTTTAGGTTAGTGTTTTAAGATGCATTTGAGGAGTTTCTTCATGTTTCCTTGAGTGAAATTACTTTTAGATATATACTCTTTCATATTAACCTTTAGTCCATGGAGTTGTTTTAGAAAATAAGGAGTTTTTCAAGAGTTGTTGACTACCTATATCATAGATGTCATTGAAGGTCCAGATCTGTCCATGCATTTTAAATTAGAGTTTTAGGATGCATTTGGGGAGTTTCTAAATATTTCCTTGAGTGTAATTTACTGGTTAATATATACTCTTTCATAGCAACCTTTAGTCCATGGGTTTGTTTTAGAAAAATGAGGAGTTTTTGAGGAATTATTGACTACCTATATTATATCTCCACTGAATGTTCAGATTGGAGATGGTTGCATTAGGACTAAGAACATACATGATTTTGATAATATCCTTAGACATCCTTTGGTGGATTTGACTATAGATATTTAGGGAGTGTAATACACATGAAATCCATGTATTTGGATTGGTTTTGATGAGGATTTTGGAGACAAATTCGGTTGCTGTCCATGAACAAAACAGTGGCCAAATTCCATTGTTGAATGTATGTCTAACAAATTTTTAGGCATTCATTAATAAGTTTTAAAAACACCAAGTTCCCTTGTTTACCTATATTGAAATGGGAAATCAATTAGTGATTTAATCCCAGTCAGGAGAGGGATTAAGATAGGATAATTTTCCTTATGTTTGCAGCCATATGCTTATTATACACATAAGTTTGGAGCATGTGATGCTCTCTAACAGACCCCTTTAAATGTTAGACCTTAGAGTAACTTAAACACCTAAATAGCATATATAAAGTCATGAAGTTGGGTGTGAACTTAAAAGGACTAGATGCCTTGGATTATTATGAAGTATACACACAAAATGATAATGTTTTGGGGTGATCAAAAAGTAAATAGGGTAAACCTCTATTAGTAATCATTTTAGAGCATGCCTTAGGATAATTGCTACTTATAAAGGTGGGCTTGAAACACGTATTATGAAATTTAGAGATGATCTTAAGGATGCATATATATATGTAGTTACTATACAGGAAAACAAGACTATATGCACTTGTCATGAAGCAAGTCTTCCTCTAAGGAGTAGCCCGATCCTTGTAGGTTTTTCTGAATCTTTTGGGACGTAGGAAAGAACGAAGTTTCCGGTAAGATAGCCAAGATCATAAGATTGATGTTCTTTAGTACGAAATTAGAGAGAGACTATCGTATCAGGTCTGTATCGTTGACCTTGGATCAATAGAGGTTCTTATAGAATAAGTTCGGGTCTAGGACCGATAACTTATAAATGTGAAACAAATCAAAGACATAGACGCTTAGGGTGTAATATGAAAATAAAGAAATGGTGATGTCACATATAATCAGTCATGGAGAATGGTGCTCCGACTGTGCGAGGGCGCGGTGACCCTCACCTGAGCAAGAGATGAGGTCGCTCAGGCTTGGGTAGCGGGCACTGAGAGCATGGGTCTAGGATCCCCAGTCTTTTTACGTGTTTTCTTCGAGCCGGCTCGGTTTTTTACGCTTCGTGGGGATCCACGAGTTGTCTAGACCATTCCGCTGACCCGTTGGTTTTCTTTGAGAACCTAGGTTGGGGGGTTCTCTGCGGTTAGTTACAAGCTCGTCTGGTTTTTACTTAGCTTTTCTCCTTAGGGAGTTGAGCAGCGAGAGAGGAAGTCGGGTCCGACAGGCTTACCTCTTCTCTTTCCTGCCTCCAGTAGCGTAGTAGTCGTACTACCACTGCCTTTCCCTTGGACCACACTTCCACCGGGATTGGAAAGAGCAGACGAATCCCTTCGGGGTTTCCTCACCGCTATAATTATTACTCTTCCACCAGGTTGTGCTCTGGTGATGGGATTGTGATTAACAGGACTTGTGACATTTCACCATTGCCCAGTTAAGATGAAGTTTCATCAGTAGACATTGATGTCCCATAAATACCATTCCACTATGTCGTGCACTGGTGATGGGGTAGTGGTCAGTAGACATCAATGTCACCATTTGTACCTTTCCGCTATGTCGTGCACTGGTGATGGGGTAGTGGTTAGCAGATACTGATGACTTCATTATTACCTTTCCACCATGTCGTGCACTGGTGATGGGGTAGTGGGTAACAAACACTAAAAACTTCATCAATACCTTTTTGTCAGGTTTATGACCTCGTGATGGGGTAAGAGATATGTGATCTTTAGACTCTTCCGCTACGAGACTAATGACGATAGTACCGTTAGTCAAGACTAACGAGGAGTGAATGCTGAGAGAGAGTTGTGAGTACACGTACACCTTTGGGAGCGAGCTATCACATGTGTCGACCGAGGATCAATGTGAGTTGAGAGAACAAGCTAGAAGGAGTGTTGGGAACTTAGTTAGGATGCAAGACACCATCGCATGCCTACGGAGGCACCCCAACCCTGAGGCGTACACCATACCTCAGAGTCAAAGTGTGAGGTTCAACCTGGACTTGAAGTCCTACCCGGATATCGAGGTCCTAACCGGACCAAGACCACAGACTTACTTCTAGGCTTGAGTTGTTGTTGGTTAGTTCCATTGACCAAGGGAGACACAGTGTGCTAGTGAGCGAGTGTGTTCTGTTAGATTTCTAAAAGCAAATAAATAATTTAAAAGAATCTATTAACCCACTTTTACTTGCTAGCTTCTTTTGTCCACTACAGTTACCTTACTGTTTTTCTAGCTGTGCTAGTCTTTGCTTACTACTTTCCTTAGTAGAACTGTGTAGAAATTTGTACTCGACAACTTTGTGACAGATACTTGCTTGTCCTTTTTCTACTATGGCAGGCAAAGGGCCTGCGATCGAGTAGCCGACGTACTTGGGGCTGCTGTTGTTCTTTTGGTGCTGACACTTACAGAGCAGGTATATTCTTTTGGAGCTCATTAGACAGTTGTTTGTTGTGTTCTCCTCTGTAGTGTTATTTTTGGGATACATACATGTATATTGAATGTTGCGAAACTTCAGCATGTAAATGAATGAAATGAAAATGAATGGATATGTTGTCGTTCAGTTCTGGTGTATTACACTACTTTCTCTTTTAGTTTTTTTTGTGGTTGCTTGCTTAGCCAAATTTAAATCTTGTGAATGTCATGTTTTAAAAAAAAATCCCCAGGTTTTCATAAGCATGAGATTAACTTAAGATTGTTAAGTGTGCAAATGACGTGTTTGACGGGTAACCTAAGGTCTTTGGGAGGAACGGGTCGTGACAACCAAACCATTACCTGATGCGTCTGTGTAAACCGCGTAGTCCTGTGTACCTGACGGTAAAGCAAGAATCGGAGCTGTAGTAAGTCTCTCCTTCAGTGCCCTGAAGGCCTGCTCGCACGAACTATCCCAAACAAAAGGTACCCCCTTCTGCGTCAAACGCGTCAAAGGTAGTACGATCCGCGAAAAGTTGCTGACAAAGCGTCTGTAATAGCCTGTCAATCCAAGAAAACTACGGATCTCTGTCACTGTCTTGGGCTGCTCCCAAGACATCATAGCATCTATCTTCGCAGGGTCCACTACGACTCCTGCTCCTGAGATGACGTGTCCCAAGAATGAGACATGAGGTAGCCAAAACTCCACACTTACTCAACTTGGCATACAGTCTATGCTCTCTCAAGGTACCAGCACTACTCTCAAGTCGTTCTCATGGTCCCATTCATTCTTCGAGTAAACCAACACATCATCTATGAACACTACAACAAACTTGTCCAAGTAAGGACGGAATACTCTGTTCATCATGTCCATGAATGCCGTGGGGGCATTCATCAGTCCGAATGGCATCACTACAAACTCGTAGTGGCCATACCGTGTCCGAAAGGCTGTCTTCGGGACGTCTGTCTTCCGAATCCTCAACTGATGGTAACCCGAGCGGAGGTCGATCTTCGAGAACACCGAAGATCCCTGTAGCTGATCAAATAGATCATCAATGCGTGGCAGAGGATAACGATTCTTCACCGTCCTCTTATTCAGCTGTCTATAATCAATGCATAACCGTATGGTTCCATCCTTTTTCCGAACAAAGAGTACAGGAGCGCCCCAAGGTGAAGTGCTCGGTCTCACAAAGCCTAAGTCAAGCAACTCCTGTAGCTGCACCTTCAGCTCTCTCAGCTCTGCGGGTGACATGCGATACAGAGCCATGGAGATCGACTGCGTATCGGGAAGTAGCGAGATCTCAAACTTGATCTCTCTAACTGGAGGTAGTCCTGATAACTCCTCAGGAAACACATCGGGATACTTTGACACAACTCTAATGTCTTGAGCCATCGGCTCTCTACCTGCATCCTCCTGAACAAAGGCCAGAAAAGTGTCACATCCCTGATCAACCAGTCGTTGTGCTCTCAGCACTGAAATATACTCCATCCTATAGTCCTGCAATGTCCCCTCAAAAGTGAACTCTGTCAATCCGGGGATCCTGAAGACAACAGTCTTCCTGTAACAATCGACTAAGATAACTCCTCAGGAAACACATCGGGATACTCTGACACAACTCTAATGTCTTCAGCCATCGGCTCTCTATCTGCAACCTCCTGAACAAAGGCCAGAAAAGTGTCACATCCCTGATCAACCAGTCGTTGTGCTCTCAGCACTGAAATATACTCCATCCTAGAGTCCTACAATGTCCCCTCAAAAGTGAACTCTGTCAAGCCGGGGATCCTGAAGACAACAGTCTTCCTGTAACAATCGACTAAGGCGTGATGTGTAGACAACCAATCCATGCCCAAAATCATGTCGAACTCAACAAGCTGTAGTAGAAGGCAGTCCGCAGTCATCTCGTGACCGCCTATGGACACTGGTAACCCTCTAACTATCTCTGAAATCACGAACAACTGTCCGCCAGGCCCTCGAATGTGAAATGGAGGATCTACGTCCTCCGTGACTCTACCCAATGTGGCTAGAAGCCTCACAGCAAGAAACGAATGGGTAGCACCAGAATCAAACAACACGTGAAAAGGATGTCTCGAAACTGAAACCATACCTTTCACGACCGTGGCCGCGGACCGTGTCTGCTCAGCTGTAACTGCGTGAATCTGTCCCTGACGTATAGATCCGGCACTGGATCCTGCTGCGCTCTGAGCTGGTCTCTGCTGACCTCTGTACTGGGAGCTCCTCCCGGTAGCTCTCGAACGCGGTGGAGGTGGAGGTGGTGGAGTCTGTAGCTGTGGACACTGGGACCTGATATGTCCCACCTGCTGGCACTGGTAGCACCTGATCGCCCTGCTCGGCGTAGAAGATCGACCGGCACTCTCTGCGGGTCTCGCGCTCTGTGCTCCAAACCTCTGCGACCCAGATGGTCGCGCTGCCTCAAAACCTCTACTGGCCAGTGCTCCTCCCAAAGTAGTCGTGGGGGTCGAGCGAACGCTGCCAGAAGAAACCGTCCCTGTCGGACGAAAGCGTCGTGCTGACCGTTGTGGCTGGAACTGCCGCCGAATAGGCCCAGATGACCTCTGTGGTACCGGTGGCGGTCTAAAAGTACTCCCAAAACGTCTCTTACGGACGTCCTCAATCCGCTCTGCTGCGTCAGTCACCTCAGCAATGGTAGTCAGTCTCAGCCCTACCAACTTCTCCTGAACGTCCTCCCTTATGCCACGAACAAACTTCTCCAGATTCTCCTCTGGAAAAGCAGCTGCAGAAGATGTGTGGCGTGACAACTCGGTGTAGCGCACAAAGTACTCTCGCGCTATCATCCTGCCCTATCTCAGCTCTGCAAACAACCTGCGTTGTGTCTCTCTCCACTTCCCTGAGAAGAAGTGGGCTCTGAAGTGGGTCTCAAAGTCTGTCCAAGTCGGCACACGCCCCATCTCAGACACATTAGCCTCCCACCAGCGCTCTGCAAACCCAATAAGGGAGAACTCAGCAAAAGGTAACCATGACTCTAGTGGTGCCTGAATCATCCTGAACACCTTCGTCACCGTCCTGAGCCACTGCTCAGCCTCGTCAGATGTACCCGTGCCCTGGAACCTGGGTACTCCAGCTCTCTGGTAGGATGTGAAGACATCATGGTGTCTCGGTGCAGTAGGAAGAACAAACCTCGTTGCTCAACTCCCGGAGGAGAAGAGCTAAGTAAAAACCAGACGAGCTCGTAACTAACTGCAGAGAACCCCCAACCTAGGCTCTCAAAGAAAAACCAACGGGTCAGCGGAATGGTCTAGACAACTCGTGGATCCCAACGAAGCGTAAAAACCGAGCCGGCTCGAAGAAAACACGTAAAAAGACTGGGATCCTAGACCCATTCTTTCAGTGTCCGCTACCCAAGCCTGAGCGACCTCATCTCCTGCTCAGGTGAGGGTCACCGCGCCCTCGCACAGTCGGAGCATCAATCTCCATGACTGATCATATGTGACATCACCATTTCTTTATTTTCATATTACACCCTAAGCGTCTATGTCTTTGATTTGTTTCACATCTACAAGTTATCGGTCCTAGACCCGAACTTGTTCTATAAGAACCTCTATTGATCCAAGGTCGGCGATACAGACCTGATACAATAGTCTCTCTCTAATTTCCTACTCAAAAACGCCAATCTTATGATCTTGGCTATCTTACCGGAAACTTCATTCTTTCCTACGTCCCAAAAGACTCAGAAAAACCTACAAGGATCGGGCTACTCCTTAGAGGAAGACTTGCTTCATGGCAAGTTCATATAGTCTTGTTTTCCTGTATAGTAACTACATATATATCTGTATAGTAACTAACTGCAGAGAACCCCCAACCTAGGCAGGAAAGAGAAGACTTTCAGAGCAGAGTTACCTCGATACACGCATTCACATAACTTAATAGCGAGAGTCTTCTGATTTCTCATGAAGCCGAATGGGAAAAAAATTTTTTTTTGACATTCAAAAGATTTATGTAACCACAAGTCACCAGAACATTTCATTCATATAAGTATCCCAAGAGGAGAAATAGTACAACTGATTATTTCATAAAATGTGCTTAACTATGCTATGATCCAATACAGGAAGGATCAGCATGGCACCCCGAGTAGCTCGCGATCAGCCAGGAGAGATGGCCCAGGTACTAGCTGCACTCGCTGATCTGCGACAGAGACAGGATCAGATACTTGCCCAGCAGACTGAGTTGGCTGAGCGCCAGACTGGGATGGAGCTGAGGATGGAGGAGCTGTCTGACTCCTCATACCACCCATCCAGGGATGAGTCCGCTAGAGCCGAGCATCTATTCTTTGAGGAGATTCCCCAGCATTCCGAGGCAGATATTCTGAGGGAGTCAGGAGCCGACAAAGCTGAGGCAGGCTAAGGGCCTGTAGCAGGAGTAGAGGTCACTGGGTTTGTTCTTCCTACAGCACCGAGACACCATGATGTCTTCACATCCTACCAGAGAGCTGGAGTACCCAGGTTCCAGGGCACGGGTACATCTGACGAGGCTGAGCAGTGGCTCAGGACGGTGACGAAGGTATTCAGGATGATTCAGGCACCACTAGAGTCGTGGTTACCTTTTGCTGAGTTCTCCTTTACTGGGTTTGCAGAGCGCTGGTGGGAGGCTACTGTGTCTGAGATGGGGCGTGTGCCGACTTGGACAGACTTTGAGACCCACTTCAGAGCCCACTTCTTCTCAGGGAAGTGGAGAGAGACACAGCGCAGGTTGTTTGCAGAGCTGAGACAGGGCAGGATGACAGCGCGAGAGTACTTTGTGCACTACACCGAGTTGTCACGCCACACATCTTCTGCAGCTGCTTTTCCAGAGGAGAATCTGGAAAAGTTTGTTCGTGGCATAAGGGAGGACGTTTAGGAGAAGTTGGTAGGGCTGAGACTGACTACCATTGCTGAGGTGACTGACGCAGCAGAGCGGATTGAGGACGTCCGTGAGAGACGTTTTGGGAGTACTTTTAGACCGCCACCGGTACCACAGAGGTCATCTGGGCCTATTCGGCGGCAGTTCCAGCCACAACGGTCATCACGACGCTTTCGTCCGACAGGGACGGTTTCTTCTGGCAGCGTTCGCTCGACCCCCACGACTACCTTGGGAGGAGCACTGGCCAGTAGAGGTTTTGAGGCAGTGCGACCATCTGGGTCGCAAAGGTTTGGAGCACAGAGTGCGAGACCCGCAGAGAGTGTCGGTCCATCTTCTACACCGAGCAGGGCGATCAGGTGCTACCAGTGCCAGCAGGTGGGACATATCAGGTCCCAGTGTCCACAGTTACAGACTCCACCACCTCCACCTCCACCTTGGGAGGAGCACTGGCCAGTAGAGGTTTAGGAGAAGTTGGTAGGGCTGAGACTGACTACCATTGCTGAGGTGACTGACGCAGCAGAGCGGATTGAGGACGTCCGTGAGAGCCGTTTTGGGAGTACTTTTAGACCGCCACCGGTACCACAGAGGTCATCTGGGCCTATTCGGCGGCAGTTCCAGCCACAACGGTCAGCACGACGCTTTCGTCCGACAGGGACGGTTTCTTCTAGCAGCGTTCGCTCGACCCCCACGACTACCTTGGGAGGAGCACTGGCCAGTAGAGGTTTTGAGGCAGTGCGACCATCTGGGTCGCAGAGGTTTGGAGCACAGAGTGCGAGACCCGCAGAGAGTGCCGGTCCGTCTCTGTCCTCAGGCGTGTTAAGAGAGGACCGGAGCCCTTCGAACTCCAACACAAAGGTTAGTTCTGCCTCTCTAGTTTGCCCCAGTCCACTATTTTCTTCCTCAGGTGAACCTCCTTCATTTCTTCATTTCCTTGTTTTTGTCTTGTTTCTAGCATTTTCTCTCGTGCACACGATCACCCCCTTCCTCTTACAATCACCGCACAAGCTTCGCATCACTCTCGACACCTTCACGCTTCCATCTTCTCCTTATCTCCGCTTCCCCGTGAGCTCGTATGCCTCGCTCCACCTCCGGCCTCGTATAGGCTGGAGCTCACTTCGAGCTCACCTCATCCACCGTCGTCGAGCCCTCGAAACGCCCTCACTACCTCTTGTTCGAACCTCCTTTGCTTCGGCTACGCGCTAACAACTGCAGGTACCCCAATTCTCTTGATTGGCTGGAATTCGCCGATCTTCTCCAACCCCGAGCTTCACAACGATGAAGCTTTCATCGACATGGCGATTCAGAGAGCCTCCGAGCCCCTACAACATCGTAGCACCTTCGCGGGAGCTTCGGCTACCTTTTGATCTCCAACGACTCCAGACACGTAGGGAGGAGCTACAGCTCCATCGTCAAAGCTCCGCCCACGCATCGCCCCTCGCGGAGAGGGAATAACTCGACGTACAACAACTATCAGATATGATCATCTCGATCATATCCAATGTCTACGATTAGCCCCAAGCCTCCAGCCGAGGCACCGATTCAACCTTGAGCCTTGGGCATCTGACCTGACCCGAGCCAACGTGGAGATGCCATGTAGCGTCGAGCCTCGCCCCGAGTCGCCACTGACTCATGTAACGCAGGCCACGCGACCGAGGAAATTTAGCACTGAGACCCCTGCAGCTTCTCATATTTACATTTTGGTCCTATGTGCATGTGTACAGTGCGTACCGAGTGTGAAAATAGCAAGATAAACCCCATGTTTCCTTTTATTGCATTTTAGTCCTTCCATGTATTGTAAAAATTGCATGTAGCCCCTTGCGGCTTTTTATATTTCATTTTAGCCCTTGTTTGGACCTTTTTGAAGTAAAAAATTCATGTTTTATTGTAAATAGGCCCCCGGATTGATATGTGAATAACTTTAGCATCCTTTATCCAAATTTCATGAAATTGTTCTCATTTTGATGTTCTTTTAATGCTATTTAATGTGGACTAGTTAGATCATGTTTGTAACCTATTAATCGTGAATGAAAATTCAGATAACTTAGGTTCTTAGTTGTGCCTAATTGATCTTATGAATTAATTCGTTAAATTGATCTAATGGATCATCTCGCTCAATGATTTGATTGCTCATCAATTAAATAACCAGGAGATTAAATTTGGGGATTTGTTCATAATTAATTCTTGATTTGTGTATCTTATGGAGCTTGATTGATCATTCATTAAAGATGCTTTGAAATGTGATGCATAGTTGAACTAGGCCAATCTTTGATCTTGATTCGTGGTAAAATTTGGATTAGTGTAGAGGTTTATGTTATGTTATGATGTACCGTTTCTCATTTTCTATTTTTCTCTTGGACCTCTATATAATTTACCCTTGGGTTCTCTCTCTATACGAGAGCCTAGGGTTCCATGGAATAACAATTAACTCATTTGCTAATACATGGTTCCAGAGCCACGTTCCTAATCCTAACCCTAACCCTAATCCCGATGCCCCCTCCCCTTCCTCTCTCTCTCGGCGGCACCGCCACCCTCCCGCCGTAACCCAACCCTCCAGCGGCCCTCCAGCGGCCCTCCAGCGGAGGCCCCCGTCGACCCACCGCTACCAGCCCGACAACCGCAACCCCCAGCGGCGGCACCTCTAGCACCCGGCGGCAACTCTGATCCCCGCCGCCAGCCCCTAGGGCACCTCCCTGCGGGCCCGCAGTTCCCCCGCCGGCCTCACAGGGCCCGCAAGTTGCATCCCAGATCCGCTAGCTCTTTCAAGTCATGGATTGAGTAGTACGAGGGATTTCCTTTCACTCATCAAAATTGATCATGGCGAACCCCAAGTCCGTATAAACGTCTACATATGCGCTCAAATCCTATGAAGTCTTTGTAGACGCCAAGTTCTTGTCTACAATCTCCAATCCTTCGTCTCCGGCAGGATGTCATACAGTAAGGTTGAGATGCCCTCCATAGGCGCGTTCAAGGGTCCAACGCCGATAGTCAAGATGGACGGTAAGAAGCATATACTTACCGAGGATGAGCCAGCAGAGAAGACTGGGATCTATGCCTCCTGGGAGGTTGATGATTCGTATGCCAAGGTTTGGCTATCAGGAACACTGTCGATGGAGATTGCCAATGATGTCCTCCATCAACCCACCGCCAAGGCGATGTGGGATATTCTGGCTACCACATATTCACAGGTGCGAAACGAGACCAAGATGCTACAGCTGCAGCATGATATCTTCACAATGAAGCAGAATGGGCGGTCGCTTCACTCTTTGTACACGTCCCTGCGAGGGATGTTTGAGAAATTGTATAGCACCATTCCGCTCACCGCCACTCCAGAGCAACAGAAGACCTTCCGTAATGCTACCATGGTGGGAGTATTACTAGCGGCACTTGATCCTCAGTACGAGGTAGCCCGCTTTCAGATACTTGCCGATGGTACTATTCCTCCTATGGAGGAAGTGTACCGGAGGCTCAGTCGTATCTCTAGGGAGAGGTGGTTCGTCTTCCTTTCGTGGACGTGGACCTCATGGCCGAGGAGGTCGTTTTCGTCAGACGTGCTCGTTTTGTCATCGCACAGGTCACTCAGAGGACTCATGCTATTCTAAGCATGGGTTTCCAACCTCGGTACGTGTAGCCGAGCATGTTACATCACTGTGGGCATCCACTTCAGATCACAGGTTCGAGGAGCTTGTTGCGCGTCTTCGGAATATTATGCCTCAATCATCCGCGGAGTCTCCAAGCGGATCCTCAAACATTGCAGCTTCAGCATCAGCCAGTACTTCTGCCGTTGCCAGTACCTCAGGTAGTGCTTCTGCCTTTACAACTTGCCATGATCTCTTAGATTCTGTCGTGACAGAGATAGACTTGAGTCCTACAGGGACATTCCTCCTGGACGCTCAGTACTTATAGCTGATGGCACTCATTCCCCTATTGTTGGACAGGGGGAGGTCTCCTTATCACCCTCCATGCATTTACATAATGTTCTACATGCTCCTGAGTTTTCTATGAATTTATTATCAATTAGTCAGATTACGAAAGATTTGCACTATCGCGCTATACCCATCATCTCTCATTTTTCAGGACATACTAACTGCAGAGATAGATATTATTATGATATGTACCTGTTTGTTATTTCTTTGTTTTCTCTGGACTACTTTTACCCTTAAGGTCTCTCCCTATATAAGAGAGCCTAGGGTTTCTCTGAATAATCTATCTCGGTTTTCTCCCAACATGGTATCAGAGCCGCCCTAGGGCTCTCTCCCTCTCCCACTCGCCGCCCTCTCTCCCCATGCTCGTCCCACCGGCGTCGCCGGCTCGGATCCCCGCCAAGCGCCCTCCGACAGTTCCCAGTCCAACCCCTCCCCGCCGCAAACCCCCCCAACTGCCCCCACCAGTCCTGTCGCCACCCCCCAGCGGCACCCTTGTCCCGCCGCCAACCCCCAGGCGGCACTCCAGTCCCGTCGCCAGCCCTCTAGGCGGCCCCCAGTCCCGCCGCCAGCCCTCTAGGCGGCCCTCAAGTCCCGCCGCCATCATCCCCGACGTGCCCTAGCCGCTCCTCGGCGATCTCCGACGTGCACGTACTCGTCTCTTCCTCCGGATAGATGGATTTGAGTGCGTAACGTCTACATACGCACTCGAATCCAATGTAGTTTGTGTAGACATCTATCACTTTGTCTACAAACCCTGGTTCTTCTCCAGCGGCAATATGTCAGAATCGAAGGTTGATATGCCATCCATAGGCGCATTTAAAGGTCCAACGCCAATAGTCAAGATGGACGGGTCGAATTATGAGCTCTGGGCGATGCAGTTCATGAGCCTCATGAAGTCGAATGGTAAGAAGCACATTCTTACCGAGGATGAGCCAGTAGAGAAGACAGGGATATATGCCTCGTGGGAGGCTGATGACTCCTATGCAAAGGTCTGGTTGTCAGGTACATTGACGATGGAGATTGCCAACGATGTCCTCCATCAGCCCACTGCCAAGGCGATGTAGGATATCCTAGCTGCTACCTATTCGCAGGTGCGAAATGAGACCAAGATGTTACAGCTTCAGTATGACATATTCACGATGAAGCAAAGCGACATACCTCTTCACTCCTTGTACACATCCCTGAGGGGGATGTTTGAGAAGTTATACAGTACTATCCCACTCGCAGCGACTCCTGAACAGCAGAAGACATTTAGGAATGCCACCATGGTGGGCGTCCTACTTGCGGCCCTTGATCCTGAATAAGACGCCGCCCGTTCTCAGATCTTAGCCGATGCAGTTATTCCTCCAGTGGAGGATGTTTACAGGAGAATCAGTCGCATTACAGTTTCTTCCAGTTCTTCTACTCCACCCCCATCGGCGATGGCAGTTTCGCGTGGGAGAGGTGGCCAGTCTTTAGGTCGTGGACGTGGACGTGGACGTGGACCCCAGGGAAGGGGAGGTCGCTTTAGTCAGCCATGTTCCTATTGTCACCGCACAGGACACTCGGAGGAGACATGCTATTCTAAGCATGGGTTCCCAGCATCGGCACGTGTTGCAGAGCACTCTCAGTCCCAGTTGGCATCTACTGCAGACAACCGTTTTGAGGAACTTGTGGCACGTCTCCGCGATATTATGCCATGGTCATCTGGTGACTCGTCTGGTGGACCTTCAGATGTTGCTTCTACAGCCTCCGCCAGTTCATCTGTTGCTGCTAGTACCTCAGGTATATCTACTGCATTTTCACCGTCTCATGATATCTTTGATTGGATTATAGATTCGGGTGCCACACATCATCTTTGCCGAGATCGAGATAGACTCTCGATGAACCTGTTATCTATTAGTCAGATTACAAAGGATTTGCATTGTCGTGCTATATTTGACCCATCTTCTCTCATTTTTCAGGACATACTAACGGGCAGGGTGATTGGTTGTGGCTCTTAGCAGAATGGTCTATATCGGCTGGTTCAGAATTCCTATGCTGGTGCCTCTTCTCATACTGCCGGACCAGTTTCCCCGTACATCTGGCATCTACGTTTTGGCCACCTCCTGCTCCAGAAAATGCGCCATCTTCTACCTCAAATCTCTCCTAGTTCGTCCTTTCGTTGTGCGCATGTCAGTTGGGAAAGCATCATCGGTCGAGCTTTCCTAGCCCATTCGAGTTGTTTCATATAGATATATGGGGTCCAAGTCGTGTACCCGATCATCAGGGGCACAGATTTTATCTAGTGGTAGTGGATGATTCTCTCGTGTATCTTGGGTCTTTCTTTTAAAGAATAAATCTGAAGCAGGAGATGTGATCAAGAATTTAATTAATGAAGTACAAAATGTTTTCTCTTCAACTGTCAAATATGTTCGTACAGATAATGCCTTAGAATTTCTCTCAGCAGAATGGTGTGGCGGAAAGAAAGCATCGTCATCTCCTAAGCGGTCAAGTGTGTCTTTTGGTTATTCTCGGACTCAAAAGGGCTATCGGTGTTATGATCCTATAAATAAGAAATACTCCGTTAGTGCTGATGTCACATTCTTTGAGTCTGTTATGTATTTTTCTCCTGCAGGTGACAGAATGGTACCATCCACTACCAATGGTGTCATCACCTGAGTCTCCTCCTGTTCTTGCCCCTACATCACCTTCACCACCACCACCTCCACCTCTTCCACGACCTCCCATTTCACCTCTACCAAAATTCTATACGCGTCGGTCAGGTCCTGCTCAGGCTACGCCTCAGGTATGTTCAGATGGCATTACTACTGACGGGTCAGATATGGTACATGTGCAGGATTCTTCATTGCAGGAGGAAACTAGACCATCCAGTACAGCAGGCGATGATCTTGATATTCCTATTGCTATCCGGAAGCAAAAGCGGATGTGTGCCTCTTATCCATTTGCTTCACAAGTGTCGTTTCACCACCTCACTGGTGACTTTCAGAGATTTGCTGCAACCTTGTCTTCCGTGGATATACCACGGACCTACCAGGAGGCTATGGAGATTGATTGTTGGAGATTAGCTATGGAAGATGAGATGCATGCACTGCAGTCTCGTGGCACATGGTCTTTGGTTCATGCTCCTCCTGATGCATCTATTGTGAGCTGTAAGTGGGTCTTCACAGTTAAATATCATGCAGATGGCAGCTTGGATCGGTACAAAGCACGTTTGGTCGCGCGTGGTTTTACACAAACCTATGGCGTGGACTATATGGATACTTTCTCTCCAGTGGCTCGACATTCTACCCTTCGCATTCTCTTATCTGTGGCCGTGGTCCGTGATTGGAGTATAGCTCAACTGGATGTCAAGAATGCATTCTTGTATGGGGACCTACATGAGGAAGTCTACATGCAGCAGCCACCTGGGTTTACTGCTGAGGGGGAGAAGCATATGGTGTGTAGACTTCACAAGGCAATTTATGGCCTCAAACAGAGTCCAAGAGCGTGGTTCCAGAAGCTTTCCAATCTTGTTGAGCAACAGGGATTCAAGAGGTCAAATGCAGACCACTCATTGCTTGTTCAGAAGTAATCGGCAGGTACGGTTGTTATCATGGTCTATGTTGATGATATTCTGGTTACAGGAGATGATATTCAGGGCATAGAAAGGGTGAAGGCGTTCCTAGGCCGTCAGTTCGTTACGAAGGATCTTGGAACCCTAAGATATTTTCTAGGGTTGGAATTTGCCAGGAATGCACAGGGTTTGGTGATGACTGATGACCGGACGGAAGTACATTACAGACTTCTTGATTGAAACAGGCATGGCTGGATGCAAACCATCAAGTATTCCCATGGATCCAAGCAGGAAGTTGTATGATGGTGATACTGCTGAAGTGGATAAAAGAAGATATAGAGAAATGGTGAGTAAGCTCCTTTACATTACCATAACTCGACCTGATATTGCCTTTGCAGTAAGCAGGGTAAGTCAATTTCTTGTAGACGCCAAATCCTATGAAGTCTTTGTAGACGCCAAGTTCTTGTCTACAATCTCCAATCCTTCGTCTCCGGCAGGATGTCAGACAGTAAGGTTGAGATGCCCTCCATAGGCGCGTTCAAGGGTCCAACGCCGATAGTCAAGATGGACGGTAAGAAGCATATACTTACCGAGGATGAGCCAGCAGAGAAGACTGGGATCTATGCCTCCTGGGAGGTTGATGATTCGTATGCCAAGGTTTGGCTATCAGGAACACTGTCGATGGAGATTGCCAATGATGTCCTCCATCAACCCACCGCCAAGGCGATGTGGGATATTCTGGCTACCACATATTCACAGGTGCGAAACGAGACCAAGATGCTACAGCTGCAGCATGATATCTTCACAATGAAGCAGAATGGGCGGCCGCTTCACTCTTTGTACACGTCCCTGCGAGGGATGTTTGAGAAATTGTATAGCACCATTCCGCTCACCGTCACTCCAGAGCAATAGAAGACCTTCCGTAATGCTACCATGGTGGGAGTATTACTAGCGGCACTTGATCCTCAGTACGAGGTAGCCCGCTCTCAGATACTTGCCGATGGTACTATTCCTCCTATGGAGGAAGTGTACCGGAGGCTCAGTCGTATCTCTAGGGAGAGGTGGTTCGTCTTCCTTTCGTGGACGTGGATCTCGTGGCCGAGGAGGTCGTTTTCGTCAGACGTGCTCGTTTTGTCATCGCACATGTCACTCAGAGGACTCATGCTATTCTAAGCATGGGTTTCCAACCTCGGTACGTGTAGCCGAGCATGTTACATCACTGTGGGCATCCACTTCAGATCACAGGTTCGAGGAGCTTGTTGCGCGTCTTCGGAATATTATGCCTCAATCATCCGCGGAGTCTCCAAGCGGATCCTCAGACATTGCAGCTTCAGCATCAGCCAGTACTTCTGCCGTTGCCAGTACCTCAGGTAGTGCTACTGCCTTTACAACTTGCCACGATCTCTCAGATTCTGTCGTGACAGAGATAGACTTGAGTCCTACAGGGACATTCCTCCTGGACGCTCAGTACTTATAGCTGATGGCACTCATTCCCCTATTGTTGGACAGGGGGAGGTCTCCTTATCACCCTCCATGCATTTACATAATGTTCTACATGCTCCTGAGTTTTCTATGAATTTATTATCAATTAGTCAGATTACGAAAGATTTGCACTATCGCGCTATACCCATCATCTCTCATTTTTCAGGACATACTAACTGCAGAGATAGATATTATTATGATATGTACCTGTTTGTTATTTCTTTGTTTTCTCTGGACTACTTTTACCCTTAAGGTCTCTCCCTATATAAGAGAGCCTAGGGTTTCTCTGAATAATCTATCTAGGTTTTCTCCCAACATGGTATCAGAGCCGCCCTAGGGCTCTCTCCCTCTCCCACTCGCCGCCCTCTCTCCCCATGCACGTCCCACCGGCGTCGCCGGCTCGGATCCCCTCCAAGCGCCCTCCGACGGTTCCCAGTCCAACCCCTCCCCACCGCAAACCCCCCCAACTGCCCCCACCAGTCCCGCCGCCACCCCCCAGCGGCACCCTTGTCCCGCCGCCAACCCCAGGCGGCACTCCAGTCCCGTCGCCAGCCCTCTAGGCGGCCCCCAGTCCCGCCGCCAGCCCTCTAGGCGGCCCTCAAGTCCCGCCGCCATCATCCCCGACGTGCCCTAGCCGCTCCTCGGCGATCTCCGACGTGCACGTACTCGTCTCTTCCTCCGGATAGATGGATTTGAGTGCGTAACGTCTACATACGCACTCGAATCCAATGCAGTTTGTGTAGACATCTATCACTTTGTCTACAAACCCTGGTTCTTCTCCAGCGGCAATATGTCAGAATCGAAGGTTGATATGCCCTCCATAGGCGCATTTAAAGGTCCAACGCCAATAGTCAAGATGGACGGGTCGAATTATGAGCTCTGGACGATGCAGTTCATGAGCCTCATGAAGTCGAATGGTAAGAAGCACATTCTTACCGAGGATGAGCCAGTAGAGAAGACAGGGATATATGCCTCGTGGGAGGCTGACGACTCCTATGCAAAGGTCTGGTTGTCAGGTACATTGACGATGGAGATTGCCAACGATGTCCTCCATCAGCCCACTGCCAAGGCGATGTAGGATATCCTAGCTGCTACCTATTCGCAGGTGCGAAATGAGACCAAGATGTTACAGCTTCAGTATGACATATTCACGATGAAGCAAAGCGACATACCTCTTCACTCCTTGTACACATCCCTGAGGGGGATGTTTGAGAAGTTATACAGTACTATCCCACTCACAGCGACTCCTGAACAACAGAAGACATTTAGGAATGCCACCATGGTGGGCGTCCTACTTGCGGCCCTTGATCCTGAATATGACGCCGCCCGTTCTCAGATCTTAGCCGATGCAGTTATTCCTCCAGTAGAGGATGTTTACAGGAGAATCAGTCGCATTACAGTTTCTTCCAGTTCTTCTACTCCACCCCCATCGGCGATGGCAGTTTCGCGTGGGAGAGGTGGCCAGTCTTTAGGTCGTGGACGTGGACGTGGACGTGGACCCCAGGGAAGGGGAGGTCGCTTTAGTCAGCCATGTTCCTATTGTCACCGCACAGGACACTCGGAGGAGACATGCTATTCTAAGCATGGGTTCCCAGATTCGGCACGTGTTGCAGAGCACTCTCAGTCCCAGTTGGCATCTACTGCAGACAACCGTTTTGAGGAACTTGTGGCACGTCTCCGCGATATTATGCCATGGACATCTGGTGACTCGTCTGGTGGACATTCAGATGTTGCTTCTACAGCCTCCGCCAGTTCATCTGTTGTTGCTAGTACCTCAGGTATATCTACTGCATTTTCACCGTCTCATGATATCTTTGATTGGATTATAGATTCGGGTGCCACACATCATCTTTGCCGAGATCGAAATAGACTCTCGATGAACCTGTTATCTATTAGTCAGATTACAAAGGATTTGCATTGTCGTGCTATATTTGACCCATCTTCTCTCATTTTTCAGGACATACTAACGGGCAGGGTGATTGGTTGTGGCTCTTAGCAGAATGGTCTATATCGGCTGGTTCAGAATTCCTATGCTGGTGCCTCCTCTCATACTGCCGGACCAGTTTCCCCGTACATCTGGCATCTACGTTTTGGCCACCTCCTGCTCCAGAAAATGCGCCATCTTCTACCTCAAATCTCTCCTAGTTCGTCCTTTCGTTGTGCGCATGTCAGTTGGGAAAGCATCATCGGTCGAGCTTTCCTAGCCCATTCGAGTTGTTTCATATAGATATATGGGGTCCAAGTCGTGTACCCGATCATCAGGGGCACAGATTTTATCTAGTGGTAGTGGATGATTCTCTCGTGTATCTTGGGTCTTTCTTTTAAAGAATAAATCTGAAGCAGGAGATGTGATCAAGAATTTAATTAATGAAGTACAAAATGTTTTCTCTTCAACTGTCAAATATGTTCGTACAGATAATGCCTTAGAATTTCTCTCAGCAGAATGGTGTGGCGGAAAGAAAGCATCGTCATCTCCTAGAGCGGTCAAGTGTGTCTTTGTTGGTTATTCTCGGACTCAAAAGGGCTATCGGTGTTATGATCCTATAAATAAGAAATACTCCGTTAGTGCTGATGTCACATTCTTTGAGTCTGTTATGTATTTTTCTCCTGCAGGTGACAGAATGGTACCATCCACTACCAATGGTGTCATCACCTGAGTCTCCTCCTGTTCCTGCCCCTACATCACCTTCACCACCACCACCTCCACCTCTTCCACGACCTCCCATTTCACCTCTACCAAAATTCTATACGCGTCGGTCAGGTCCTGCTCAGGCTACGCCTCAGGTATGTTCAGATGGCATTACTACTGACGGGTCAGATATGGTACATGTGCAGGATTCTTCATTGCAGGAGGAAACTAGACCATCCAGTACAGCAGGCGATGATCTTGATATTCCTATTGCTATCCGGAAGCAAAAGCGGATGTGTGCCTCTTATCCATTTGCTTCACAAGTGTCGTTTCACCACCTCACTGGTGACTTTCAGAGATTTGCTGCAACCTTGTCTTCCGTGGATATACCACGGACCTACCAGGAGGCTATGGAGATTAGCTATGGAAGATGAGATGCATGCACTGCAGTCTCGTGGCATATGGTCTTTGGTTCATGCTCCACCTGATGCATCTATTGTGAGCTGTAAGTGGGTCTTCACAGTTAAATATCATGCAGATGGCAGCTTGGATCGGTACAAAGCACGTTTGGTCGCGCGTGGTTTTACACAAACCTATGGCGTGGACTATATGGATACTTTCTCTCCAGTGGCTCGACATTCTACCCTTCGCATTCTCTTATCTGTGGCCGTGGTCCGTGACTGGAGTATAGCTCAACTGGATGTCAAGAATGCATTCTTGTATGGGGACCTACATGAGGAAGTCTACATGCAGCAGCCACCTGGGTTTACTGCTGAGGGGGAGGAGCATATGGTGTGTAGACTTCACAAGGCAATTTATGGCCTCAAACAGAGTCCAAGAGCGTGGTTCCAGAAGCTTTCCAATCTTGTTGAGCAACAGGGATTCAAGAGGTCAAATGCAGACCACTCATTGCTTGTTCAGAAGTAATCGGCAGGTACGGTTGTTATCATGGTCTATGTTGATGATATTCTGGTTACAGGAGATGATATTCAGGGCATAGAAAGGGTGAAGGCGTTCCTAGGCCGTCAGTTCGTTACGAAGGATCTTGGAACCCTAAGATATTTTCTAGGGTTGGAATTTGCCAGGAATGCACAGGGTTTGGTGATGACTGATGACCGGACGGAAGTACATTACAGACTTCTTGATTGAAACAGGCATGGCTGGATGCAAACCATCAAGTATTCCCATGGATCCAAGCATGAAGTTGTATGATGGTGATACTGCTGAAGTGGATAAAAGAAGATATAGAGAAATGGTGAGTAAGCTCCTTTACATTACCATAACTCGACCTGATATTGCCTTTGCAGTAAGCAGGGTAAGTCAATTTATGGAGCAGCCAAGACAAGTTCATATGGATGCTATACACATGATACTGAGGTATCTGAAGTCTTCTCCAGGTTCAGGATTGCTATTTCGGAATGGCATAGATTTGTCTATCTCAGCATGTGCAGACGCCGATTATGCAGTATGCCCTAAGGATCGAAAATCAACCTCAGGATTCACAGTGTTTGTTGGAAGCTCTCTGGTTTCTTGGAAAAGCAAGAAACAAACTGTTGTGGCAAGATCAAGTGCTGAATCCGAATATAGGGCCATGGCGCAAGCAAACACGGAGATGATGTGGGTTCGATCTGTACTAGAGGATCTACATGTAGCCGTACCTCTACCCATGCAGCTTCAGTGTGACAATCAGGCAGCCTTGTTCATTGCCAATAATCCAGCTTTTCATGAAAGAACCAAGCATATAGATGTTGACTGTCATTACACTAGAGACTTAATCCAGAGAGGATTGATATCTACAACTCATGTGAGCTCAGGGGATCAGACTGCAGATGTAATCACCAAGCCGTTGCTCAGAGGACCTTTTCAGAGATGTTCATCCAAGCTGAGCATGATAGACATCTATGCTCCACCTCGAGGGGGAGTGTAGAGATAGATACTATTATGACATGTACTTGTTTCTTATTTCTTTGTTTTCTCTGGACTACTTTGTACTTCACCCTTAAGGTCTCTCCCTATATAAGAGAGCCTAGGGTTTCTCTGAATAATCTATCTCGGTTTTCTCCCAACACTAACAGGCAGGGTGATTGGTTGTGGCTCTGAGCAGAATGGTCTTTATCGTCTGGTCCAGAATTCATATGCTGGCGTCTCCTTCCATTCAACCGGATCAGTTTCTCCGTACACATGGCATGTTCGCTTTGGTCATCTTCCGCTCCAGAAAATGCGTCATCTGTTGCCCCAGATTTCCCTGAATTCATCGTTTCGTTGTGAAGCTTGTCAGCTGGGGAAGCATCATCGTTCTAGCTTCCCTAGTCGTCAGAGTCGGAGCAATAGCAGTAGCTCCCCGTTTGAGTTATTTCATATTGATATTTGGGGTCCGAGTCATGTACCTGATCATCAGGGACACAGGTTCTACCTAGTTGTAGATGATGATTTTTCTCGTGTATCTTAGGTTTTCCTTCTAAAGAATAAATCTGAAGCAGGAGATGTTATCAAAAATCTTATCAATGAAGTGCAGAATGCTTTTCTTCTATTGTTAAATACGTGCGAATGAATAATGCATTGGAATTCTGCACTCGTTCTCTCTCCCATTTTCTTTCCTCCAAAGGCATTGTTCACCAAACCACCTGTGCTTACACATCTCAACAGAATGGCATGGCAGAAAGAAAACATCGTCATCTCCTTGATATCGCTCGAACCTTGCTTATCCAGAGTTGTGCGCCCATAACCTTTAGGGGGGATGTTGTCCTTACAGCCTGCTATCTAGTTAATCGCATGCCTTCTTCAGTCGTTGGGGAGAAAATTCCTATCTCTGTTATCTTTCCTGATAAGGAATTATTCTCCCTCACTCCTCGCGTCTTTGGTACGGTTGCATTTGTTCACCGCTTGTCACTGAGAGTTGACAAACTCTCTCCTAGAACTGTCAAGTATGTCTTCGTCGGTTACTCTCGGACTCAGAAGGGCTATCGCTGTTATGACCCCATTGACAATAAATATTATGTCAGTACTGACTTTACATTTTTTGAGCCCGTTATGTACTTCTCCCTGTAGGTGACAGGTTGGCTTCTTCCACATCTCATGATGATGATGTCTATGTTCCTCCACCTCCTAGTCTGAGTCCATCTGTGCCCAACCCAGTTCCTGTGGTCTCACCACCGCCCCACCACCACCACCACCACTACCGCAACAACCTATTCCGCAATTACCCAAGTTCTATACACGTCGTCCAGGCCCTGCTCAGACTACACGTCAAGCATCCATCACGCCTCAGGTATGTTCAGATGCTATTACTAATGATGGGTTAGATAATGTGCCTATGCAGGAATCTTCGTTACAATTGGACCACAGACCTATCAAGAGGCTATGAAGATTGATTGCTGGAGATTGGCTATGGAAGAAGAAATGTGTGCTTTACAGTCCCGTGGCACATAGAGCCTGGTTCCTACTCCATCTGGCGCTTCTGTTGTCAGTTGCAAATGGGTGTTCACAGTTAAATACCATGCAAATGGCAGTCTTGATCGGTACAAGGCAAGACATGTTGTGAGGGGTTTCACACAAACCTATGGCGTGGACTATTTGGATACATTTTCATCAGTGGCTCGGCACTCTACACTTCGCATACTTCTATCAGTTGTTGTGGTACGTGACTGGCCCATTTTTCAACTTGATGTCAAGAATGCATTTTTGTATGGCGATCTAGAGGAGGAAGTCCACATGCAGCAGTCACCGAGGTTTACTGTTGATGGGGGAGACTCACATGGTGTGTAGACTTCACAAGGCGATATATGTCCTTAAACAGAGTCCAAGGGCGTGGTTCCAGAAGCTTTCTCACCTAATTGAACGAAGGGATTCAAAAGATCAAATGCGGATCACTCGTTCATTCAGAAGACCTCCAGAGGTACAGTTGTTGTCATGGTATATGTTGATGATATTCTGGTTACAGGAGATGACGTTTAGGAATAGAGATGACAAAAGCATTCTTGGGCCCTCATTTTGTCACGAAGGATCTTGGTACCCTAAGATATTTTCTGGGGTTGGAATTTACAAGAAATGCACATGGTCTGGTGATGACCCAAAGGAAATACATTACGGACTTCCTGGTTGAAATAGGAATGGTTGGTTGTAGACATCGAGCACTCCTATGGACCCAAGTATGAAACTATATGACAATGATACTGAAGAGGTGGACAAAAGAAGATACAGAGAAATAGTGGGCAAGCTTCTTTATATCACTATAACTCGACCCGATATTACTTCTGCAGTAAGCCGGGTAAGTCAATTCATGGAGCAGCCTAGACAAGTTCATATGAAAGCCCTATACATGATACTAAGATACCTAAAGTCTTCTTCAGGCTCAGGGTTGCTAAATAGAAAGAACACAGATTTATCCATTTCAGCTTGTGCAAACGCAGATTATGCAGGGTGCCCGAAGGATCGTAAGTCTACTTCAGGCTTTGCTGTTTTTATAGGAAGCTCTCTAGTTTCTTGGAAAAGCAAGAAACAAACTGTTGTGGCAAGATCTAGCACCGAATCCGAATATAGGGTTATGGCACAAGCAAGCACGGAAATGATGTGGGTTTGAGCCGTATTAGAAGACTTACATGTAAATGTTCCTTTACCCATGCGACTTCAGTGTGACAATCAAGCAGCGTTGTTCATTGCCAACAATCCAGCATTTCACGAAAGAACCAAGCATATCAAAGTAGACTGCCACTACACTAGAGATATGATCCAGAAGGGCTTGATTTCTACTTCACATGTTAGTTCAGAGGATCAGACTGTCGATATATTTACCAAAGCCATTGCTCAGAGGACCTTTTCAGAGATGCTCTTCCAAGCTGAGCATGATTGACAGCTATGCTCCATCTTGAGGGGGAGTGTAGAGGTTTATGTTATGTTATGATGTACCGTTTCTCATTTTCTATTTTTCTCTTAGACCTCTATGTAATTTACCGTTGGGTTCTCTCCATATATGAGAGCCTAGGGTTCCATGGAATAGCAATTAACTCATTTGCTACAACATTTAGGGACTATTTAGATCATTGTTGATTGATAATTTTAGGAGATTAATTGAATCAAAACCCATAGTCACTAGGTCCACTTGGTGTGCTTGCTTTCATTTGCATTTTGTAGCATCTTTTAAATTGCATAAAAAATCACCAAAAATATCATTCATACATTTTGTTGTGCATTGTTCCTGGCTTAGCCTAGATAGCCCCTCTTAGTAGCTTGATCACCAAAATTGAAACTTAATAAAAATTCTTAACTCGTAGTGTCCCTGTGTTCAACCCCTTACTTGCCCGGGAAATAAATTGAAGCCGAGACACTCATTCTGGAGATCCTTCTCTCAGTTCTACATGATTCGTTGAGTGATGTGCAACGAGTACGAATTTACATACACGTTAAGCCATCCTCTTCAATCATTGTTGTAGTATAGGGTTGGAAAGCATGAATTATATGTCTGAAATCACGATCCCTGGTCAAAATCAGATCGTATAGGCATGTAGAAATGGCCAAATTGCAGCCCATGCAAGTTGGGACAGCCCTCCGAAGTAGGGACGATGGCCCGCAAGGCACCGGCAAGCGGTATGGTCGCGCGGCTGGGGCGACCAATTGGGAGTGTCGCAGGTGGCTGCAAGCAGGGGGCGCAGGCCGGTGGGAGGATGGGGCATTGTAGGCGGCGACTACCGACGATGTGGAGGAAGGGAGTAGATAGGGTTAAGTTTTTGGTGGGATATGGGAACCCCGATCTAGAATTGTTGCACCGATACCATGTTGGAGAAAACTAAATTGCTCATTGTTGGAGTATTTGGTTGTGCGCCCATGAGTTGTAGATGGGTAAATGGATACCTCCACGATCCATTTACCCCATCCATATGTTTAGTCCCACATATACCAGTGGTGGGACTTAGAGGATCTGTGGAGGCTAAATAAGGAGCGCCAGACCTCCTGTATCAGATGAGAAAAAGCAATGAAGCATATGCCCCTTTGAGGGCTTCTCCCGTGGTTTCATCCCGCTCCTTAGGGAGTAGAGTTCCACGTAAATCCTGTTGTTCTTATTGTTCTTTATATTTCTCCATATTTCGCTTCCGCATTCTCTATTTTCTAACATGGTATCAGAACAGGTCGATTCTCGAGGATTTTCATGTTCTTTATTTGTTCGAGTCTCAATGTATTGTTCTTGGAGATTCGTAAAGTTCTGAAAGTTTTATTCTTGAAGTTTAATTCTGAAGATTGGTTCTGCATATTGGAGGAGTTCTGCATTTCAGATATCGTCTTTGGAAAGTTAGGGATCTGCATAATAGTGCACGCACGCATCTCCTCAGGCGTGCTGGCGTCGCCCCTGCCAGTTTTCAGGCAGCCTCTCCTCCTCTCGCGAGCGGGGGCCTCCAACCATACAGGCAGGTGTCGCCCTTCCCCATCTCCAGCCAAGTGGCGCGACTCCATGCGGTGGAGCTCCACCGCACGACCCCAGGCAGAAACCCATCATGAGTCCAAGTCTCAAGTAACATCGTGCGCGCGCGAGGCAATGCATCCACATCCCAGGCTTCAAGGCGACAATATGGCGAGGCCTCCATGCGGCGAAGAGATGCAGCGCTCTTGGCACTATCTCTAGGTCCATGCGGCGAAGCCGCCTCTTCCCCTCGACAAAACCTCCTCGCACGCCAGGGAACCCCGGTTCCAGGCCTCCTCCGCAACTCGCGTGCCCTCCACTAGGATCACGTCCGGATGGTACTTAAGGGTGAGGCGCTTGTAGGTGCTCTTGACGTCGGCGTAGGATCCTCCGCAACTCGCACCTCCTCCACCTTCAGCTCGCAAGTTACCGCTCCCAAATCCCAGGCGGAGACACCTCCCCGTGCAGCACTGGCGGCGACGCTCAACACTCGTTGTGCACCTCCAGGCTGCTCCAGCGCTGGCGGCGCGAGGCAAGTCCCAAACATGGGGCAACGGCCTTTCGTTAGATGGGCTCCCTTACGGAACCCTAAGGCGTGGCCCCAACGTCTTTAAAAAATTTGAAGGGCTATTTGAACCCAAGAAAAAAAAGGAGTTTACATATTTTTTTTAAAAAAAAGAGGGGCTCCTTCGAAGAAAAAAAAAGGAGAGGTGTATGATATAAAAAAATAAGAGGTTTGTTTAAAAAAAGAGGGGGAGAGAGAGAGAGAAAAGGGAAGTTAGTTAAAAAAAGGAAAAAAAAAGAGAGAAAGAGAGAGAAAGATTGAATGGCTATTAAAAAAATGGTTTAGCCAAAAAAATGCAAGGAAAGTCGAAAGAAAAAATGTGAAACGACTTATAAAATTTTTTTTGAAGAAAAGCCGTAAGGAATTTTTTTGAGAATATTCATGTCATTTTCCCCATTTGTCTTGTCTTCTCCCAACATAGTCAATGTCATGTATTCCGACTAAGTATGGGAGAAAGGGGGGGTATTATGTAGAGTTACAGGTCCGAGTTAGATCCAGATTTTTCCAGATTACATATGAATCAGATTTCCAGACTCCACAATTATCAGATTTTCAGACTCGACATCAGATTTATTTCGAGTCTCCAGTCTCAGACACGCACATGTATGCGGTCTTTTCCGATGTGCAGATATTTGTCATCTTTTGTTCGTGGTCCCCATCATCTTTTGTTGTTTCGGTCAGAGTTTTCATGTGAGCCATAGGGACTCCAGAGTAGAGAATCATTCCCTATGCCAAGTTGGCAATGGTTTTCATGTGGTATCATAGGTACTCCAGAGTAGTGTACCATTCTCTGTACCAGATGGGAGAGACCCAGTTCTCCGACGAGGAGACTTTTTAGACTCCATTCTCCAGCGACCGTGGACTCCGATAAGGATTGCACTTCCACGGCCATTTCAGTTCGGCCCTTTTCAGAGATGGAGCAATTGTCCACATTATTGTGGCGGGCCAGAGTACTCTAACGAGGAGACATGGAGCAGTTGTCCACATTATTGTGGCGGGCCAGAGTACTCTGACGAGGAGACTCATTTCAGTTGCAGTAACTCTGATAGACGCAGTTCAGAACACATGCTCTCCGACGAGGAGATTCAACAGACTCACACTCCAGCCCGTTTGTCCTCCTCACCTACACGGCATGAGAAGCAACGTCCTCGACAGCAGCCGACAATCGTCCGCGTTGAGTTGTAGTGTTCTATAGCGTGGGTTGAGTTCCTTTCTATTTATTTGTCCAAGTCGAGCATTGCATGCTCCAGCTTGAGGGGGAGTGTTGGAGTATTTGGTTGTGCTCCCATGAGTTGTAGATGGGTAAATGGATACCTCTAGGATCCATTTACCCCATCCATATGCTTAGTCCCAGATCTACCAGTGGTGGGACTTGGAGGATCTATAGAGGCTATATAAGGAGCCCCAGACCTCCTGTACCATATGAGAAAAAGCAATGAAGCATATGCCCCTTTGAGGGCTTCTCTCGTGGTTTCATCCCGCTCCTTAGGGAGTAGGGTTCCACATAAATCCCGTTGTTCTTATTGTTCTTTATCTTTTTCCATGTTTCGCTTTCGCATTCTCTATTTTCTAACACTTATGAATGAAGAGACCCTAGAGCTCTCTTATATAGGAGAATAGTCCTGGGTTAATTACATAAGAGGTACATGAAAAAAATAGAAATAAGAAATAAATATAAAAAAGATACAAATATCTCAACAAATAAAAAAACAAATATACACAAAAATACACATACACTTACATAAACATGCATACACACAGTACACAATGACAGAGAAATGCATACACAAACAAAGAATGCATGTACACAAAGAAAAATATACACAATACGACTCACACACAATATAAATACGCATTACATACATAGATAAATACATACTACATGAAAACAGACATATTGTAGATACACATTCAAGCGCAATCACTCATACGCAACATACACAACATATGTATGCACCAAAAATGCACATACATGCATAGGCATGCATATACACGCAAATAAATTCATTCATACATATACATATATACATACACATACAAATGTGCATGTGTGTGTGCATGCACATACATACACACAGTACATACTGTTAGAAAATCGGAAGCGGAAACATAAACATGAAATAAAGATAAAGAACGAAAAGAACACGCGGGATTTTACGTGGAACCCTACTCCAGAAGGAGCGGGATGAAACCACGGGAGAAGCCCTCAACGAGGCATGCTATGCATTACTTTTTCTCAATGAGTACAGGAGGTCTGGGGCTCCTTATATAGCTTCTCCAGAGCCTCCAAGTCCCACCACTAGGCGGTATGGGACTAAACACTGGATGGGGTAAATGGATCTCCTCCAGGATCCATTTACCCTGCTACAACTCAATGGGCGCATACAACTTATGCTCCAACACTCCCCCTCAAGCTGGAGCATGCAATGCTTAGCTTGGACAAACAGACAGAAACTCAACTCAACGCTACAAGACACTACGGACAATATCAACCCAACGCGCACATTGCTGCAGTCGAGGACGTTGCTTCTCATGCCGTGCAGGTGAGGAGGACGAACGGGCTGGAGTGTGAGTCAACTGAAGACTCGTAACCTGACCATCGAGTCTGAACTTGCGCCTGAAGTCTCCTCGTCGGAGAACTGGGTCTCTCCCATCTGGCTCAGAGAATGCTCAGAATGGTGCACTGCTCTGATGTACCTATGATACCACATGAAAACCCTTGCCAACATATGGCATAGGTAATGGTCCTCTACTCTGGAGTCCCTATGGCTCACATGAAATCTCTGGCCTGACAACAAGAAAAATGATGGGGACCTCTGACAATGATGGCAACTTATGCTCATCTGACAATGACCGCACACTCGTGCGTGTCTGAAACTGGACTCGGAATTAATCGTCGAGTCTGAAACACCTGTAGAGTCTGATCAACTGGCTGGTCTGGAGATCTGCATCTGAATCTGGAAGAAGATCTGTGACTCTACACATACTCCCCCTTTCTCCCATACTTGTCGGAAAATGGACAAATCGACAAAGTTGGGAGAAGACAACATAAATAATGCATAAAATGGGGAGACAAGAAATTTGCGGCTTTTCATTTCATTTTTTTAAGCCGTCTTCTTCTCTTTTTTTTTCGTAAGCCGTTCTCTTTTTTTTACGGCTTTTGCATCATCATGTATTTTTTTACAAAAAAAAATTACGTGCGGTTTTTTTTAATGCACGCGCCTCTTTTTCTTTTCTTTCTTTTTTTCCTTTTTTTTTAACAAAACATCTATGCCGGCCCACTCAGCTCATGATGAGCCTTAACAAAATAACTCCCTTTTTTTAACGTGTACGGCCCACTTGGGCCTAACAAACAACATCCCTTAATAATTTTTTTTAATAGATCGTGCCCTATTTAGGGTTCCCATCGTGGGACCCTTGATAAAAACGCCGCCACGTTCCCTGGATTGCGCCGCCTGCGCGTTGGGGGCCTCCTGGCGCTCGATGGAGGCGTTGCCTTGCGCCTGGAAGGAGGAGGCAATGGAGTGGTACCGCCAGAGAACTGGAGGGTACGCGCTTGTGCGCGCCTGAAGGTGCGCAGCGGATTGCAAGGGAGATCGCGCACTGGGGGAATCACATGGTGCGCCGCCGCTGTCGCTGAAGATCTGGAAAGGAGAGGCGCGCGCCGTCGCCGGTTGGAGGGCATCACCTGTAGCATGGGACGACCTGGAATACTCTTTGGGTTGAGAAGGGAGGCGCCGCCGCCCTCTTGGAGAGTCGCGCCAGATGCGGGGCGCGGAGGGCTGGCTCCGCCTCGCGCCTTGGCTGAAGATGCGCCTATTGCTGGAAGGGGCGATCGACTGGAGAAGGCCGCGTGCCTTGGCTCCGCCGCCTTGGATGGACTTGGACTGCATGGAGATGGGGCACGCGCACGCTGCGCGACTCTGATCCTGTTGTGGCGCCTGGAGCAGCAGTTAAAGGATGCGCCTGCTGAATTCGCGCGCGATGATAGATCGTTGGAATCTCGATGTGTCGCGCCTGGAATCGCTGAACACTGAAGGAGATGTGTGCGCCGCCGCGAGCACAAAGAGGAGACTGCTGGACTCTAGCGGCATGAAGATGTGATCACGGGAAGAAAGGCGCTTCGTGTTATGGAGCCGCTAGGGTTCCCTGGAATATCTTGCTCCAGAATGAACCACTCGAATCATACGAATAGACCAAAATGGCTGGAGGCGTAAATCACAAATCTGGACAACGGAGAATTAGGGTTTCATGAAAGAAACCGTAGATTTTTCAAACCTTCAAACAAGGTTGATTGATCTCCAGAACTTGAACATAGATAATCGAGAGAGAATTCAAACCGATTCTCGACAAAATAAATAATATTAAATCGTTCCTCGAGAATCAAACCCGCTCTGATACCATGTTAGAAAATCGGAAGCGGAAACATAAACATGGAATAAAGATAAAGAACGAAAAGAACACGCGGGATTTTACGTGGAACCCTACTCCAGAAGGAGCGGGATGAAACCACGGGAGAAGCCCTCAACGAGGCATGCTATGCATTACTTTTTCTCAATGAGTATAGGAGGTCTGGGGCTCCTTATATAGCCTCTCCAGAGCCTCCAAGTCCCACCACTAGGCGGTATGGGACTAAACACTGGATGGGGTAAATGGATCTCCTCTAGGATCCATTTACCCTGCTACAACTCAATGGGCGCATACAACTTATGCTCCAACACATACACATAAGCAAACACCCAAACCCATATAGTAGACATGCACAGACACATGCACACATTAACACCTACAACCCCACATGCTCATACATAGTACACAATGCACATACATATACAAAAATGTAGAGATATTGCATAAGCACACAGATACATAAACAAGCATACATGCACACATACACACATAATGCATACAAAAGTCATACATACAACCAGACATATACGCATGTATGCAAACATGTATATAACCGCACACACATATATACACAGTACACAAAGTACATAAAACACATATATACATACATAAAAAAATTATACACAAACATAAACATACATACACACAGGCCTACAGAATCACACAAGAAACAAATATGCATACACACATGCATAAACACATATACACATACAAACAGAGCACGCGCGTGCACACACATAAAAGCATGAATACTCACACATAGCACACAGAAACACACACACACCCTTACCTACTACCCACACACAAACAATCAGATATGCAGAAACGTATGTACAAAATACATAAAAAATAAAGCACACACATGCACATAGAAACACATATATGAATATGCATGTACAGACACATGCACAGACACATATAGTAGACATGCACAGACACATGCACACACAAACACCTACAACCCCACATCCTCGTACATAGTACACAATGCACATACATATACAAAAATGTAGAGATATTGCATAAATACACACATACATAAACAAGCATACATGCACATATACGCACATAATGCATACAAAAGTCATACATACAACCAGACATATACGCATGTATGCAAACATGTATATAACCGCACACACATATATACACACTACACAAAGTACATAAAACACATATATACATACATAAAAAATTATACACAAACGTAAACATACATACACACAGGCCTACAGAATCACACAAGAAACAAATATGCATACACACACATAAACACATATACACATACAAACAGAGCACGTACGTGCACACACATAAAAGCATGAATACTCACACATAGCACACAGAAACACACACACACCCTTACCTACTACCCACACACAAACAATCAGATATGCAGAAACGTATGTACAAAATACATAAAAAAATAAAGCACACACATGCACATAGAAATACTGTTGGGAAACGTGAATGAGATGCTCTATTCCATAGCCCTAGGCTCTCTTATATAGGAGAGTAGCCTATGGGTAAATTACATAAAGAGAATAACAAGAAAACGAAATAACGAAAAGATACAATTGTCTTATATGCGTCAACACTCCCCCTCAAGATGGAGCATAGATATCAATCATGCTCAGCTTGGACGCACACTTCTGAAATGGGCCTCTAAGTAATGCCTTGGTGAAAATATCAGCGGTCTGATTCTCTGATGTGACATGAGATGTAGCAATGAACCCCTTCTGAATCATGTCACGTATGTAGTGACAATCGACCTCAATGTGCTTGGTCCTCTCATGAAAGGCTGGATTATTTGCAATGAACAAGGCAGCATGATTGTCACATTCTAACATCATAGGAAGAGGTATATCAAGACATAGATCTGCAAGTAGGGATTTCACCCACATCATTTCTGTGCTAGCCTGGGCCATAGCTCTGTATTCGGATTCAGCACTGGATCTAGCTACTACTGTCTGCTTCTTGCTCTTCCATGAAACTATAGCATCTCCAACATAGACTGCAAATCCTGATGTTGACTTCCTGTCCTTGGGGCATCCTGCATAGTCTGCATCCGCACATGCTGTGATAGAGATCTCCTTTCCTTTCTTAAATAGCAAGCCTGCACCTGGAGATGATTTTAAATATCTCAGAATCATGTGTATTGCATCCATGTGTGCCTGACGAGGTTGCTCCATGAACTGGCTCACACGACTCACTGCAAATGATATATCAGGTCTAGTGATCGTGACATACAGTAGTTTACCTACCAGTTCTCTGTACCTTCTCTTATCCACCTCTTCTGTGTCATCATCATACAGCTTCATGCTAGGATCCATTGGTGTCGTAGCAGGTCGACACCCTAGCATACATGTCTCACTCAGTAGATCTGTGACATACTTCCTCTGTGACATGACTAATCCATATGAGTTTCTAGCAAACTCCAGCCCCAGAAAATATCTAAGGACTCCCAAGTCCTTGGTGACGAACTCGGTCCCTAGCCTTTCTTTTGCCTGCTTAATGCCCTGGTCATCATCACCTGTAATCAAGAAATCATCAACATAAACCATGATTACAATGATACCTCTTGCCGTCTTCTGAACAAACAAGGAATGATCAGCATTGGATCGTTTATATCCTTGTTTCTCAAAGAGGTCTGAAAGTTTCTGAAACCATGCTCTGGGGCTCTGCTTAAGACCATAGATGGCCTTGTGTAATCTGCAAACCATGGAACACTCCCCCTCAACAGCAAAACCAGGTGGTTGTTGCATATAGACTTCCTCCTGCAAGTCTCCATACAGAAATGCATTCTTCACATCCAGTTGATAGAGTGGCCAGTCTCTAGCAACTGCAACTGATAGCAGGATCTGTAGAGTGGAATGACGCGCCACAGGGGAGAACGTGTCAAGGTAATCTACCCCATATGTCTGTGTGAAGCCCCGAGCAACTAGGCGTGCCTTGTACCTGTCAATGGAACCATCTGCATTGTGCTTAACTGTAAACACCCATTTGCAACTCACCGGGCTAACATCTGGAGGTATAGGAACCAAACTCCAGGTTCCTCTAGACTGAAGTGCCGCCATCTCTTCTTCCATTGCTAGCCGCCATCTAGCATCCTGCATAGCATCCTGATGGTTCCGTGGAATGTCTGTAGCTGAAAGTGGCAAAGCAAACGTCCTGAAGTCTCCAGATAGCCTCTCAAAAGACACAGCTGCTGACAATGGATATTTGGCACAGCTTCGTTTCGGCTTGCGTAGAGCGATTGGAACATCCAGATCATCTGTGTTATCACCATGCTCCTGTAATGCATCCTGCTGAGAAATGTCGTCAGATCCATCAGCATTAATATTTTCATTACATACCATAGGCGAGCTAGTTGACGGGTCATGACCATGAGCTGGAGGAAGCCTGCGGGTGTAATGGAATGGTAGCGGGGATACTAGTGATGATGGTGGTGGTGGTGGTGGTGGTGGTTCCATGAATACGGCATCTGAAGGTATGGGTGGTGTCTGCATGTTTCCGGAGTCTGAAAAATACATAACAGATTCAAAGAATGTAACATCTGCACTGATCATATACCGCCGACGCACAGGATCAAAACACTTGTACCCCTTTTGAGTTCTGGGGTACCCCACAAAGATACACTTGACAGCCCTAGGAGAGAGCTTGTCAGTACCAGGCGACAACTGGTGGACAAATGCGACTGACCCAAACACACGAGGGGTAAGAATGAACAGATCCTTGTCAGGATAAATGAGTGAAAAAGGAATTTGTTCATTCAAGACAGACGAAGGCATACGATTGATAAGGTAACATGCAGTAAGGATTGCATCACCCCAGTAGGAGTACGGAACATGACTCTGAATAAGAAGTGACCTTGTGACATCAAGGAGGTGACGGTGTTTTCTTTCAGCAACCCCATTCTGTTGTGAGCGCAAGATGTTTGGTGAATAATTCCTTTTGAAGAATAGTAATTGGCTAGAATGTTGGTGCACAACTCTAAGGCATTATCACTTCTCACAATTTTGACTGATGTGGAAAAAACATTTTGAATTTCATTTAGAAAGTGGATAACAATATTTCCTGCTTCAGACTTATTTTTCATTAGAAATACCCATGATGCTCTAGAAAAATCATCCACAAATACAATATAAAACCTGTGCCCCTGATGATCGGGAACACGACTCGGACCCCAGACATCGACATGAAATAACTCAAACTTGGAGTTACTACTCCGACCTTGACTACTGGGAAAAGACGACCTGTGATGCTTTCCCAACTGACACGCCTCACACTGGATAGGTGTGTGAGAGAGACCAGTTGCGCACTAGGCGCTGGATGCGCGCTAGGCGCTGGATGTGCGCTTAGGCGCAGAGTTGCTATGCGCGCAGTCGCGCACAGTTGCGCAGAGAGACTATGCGCACAGCCGCGCACAGTCGCGCTACGCGCGAGATGCGCTATGCGCAGAAGCACCGCAGGCGATCGGAGAAGGTCGGCGATCGGAGAAGGTCGGCGATCGACTGGGGCGGCGCCGAGTAGAGAGAGAGAGAGAAGGGAGGCCGGCGGGTGGGGCGGGTTAGGGTTAGGGTTTCGAGAACTCCGATCTAGGACCGTCGCTCTGATACCATGTTGGGAAACGTGAATGAGATGCTCTATTCCATAGCCCTAGGCTCTCTTATATAGGAGAGTAGCCTATGGGTAAATTACATAAAGAGAATAACAAGAAAACAAAATAACGAAAAGATACAATTGTCTTATATGCGTCAACAAATACATATATGAATATGCATGTATAAACACACATTATACATACACATACACAAGCATACAAACACATGGACATGCACGTAAGGAAACCCCATATACGAATGCTCCATCGGGCTCATGTACCCACCCCCACAGGCATAAACAGAAACACACCCACATGCACACACCATACATACTTTTCCAACCCCCCCCCCATTTCCAGTCATGCTCAGACACAGAAAATGCACATGCATGTGCATGCACACTAACATTGACATAAACATATATACATACAGACATACACACAAACAAACACGTACGCAAGTATGTCCATGCCATCATAGATAGGCGTACCTACGAATGCATGGATCCATGCGACACCCACCCATACTTACATACACACATAGATGTACTTATAGAGACTTGTACACCCAATACACGCAAAAACATAAATATACATTGAGACACACATGCATGCATACAAACATCATATGTACACAGTACACCCACACACATAAGCACACGCATGCATACAAGCACGTCTTACATACAAGCACATACATTAGATATGGAAACACACACGCATACAATGTATGCATACATTTAACACATACACGAACAAACACATGCATGTATTACCAATGCACAGATAAACGCAAATACACACAGTCATGCACACGAGTGCAGTACTCACAAACACAAACACGCATGCATATAAACATATAGTATACAAACATACATTATACACAAATAAACACGTATACATATTCTATAGACAAGTTACACACATACAAACTTACAAAGCTCGCATAAAGGCATATATATACGCATATACAAGCCTACAATGCACACGTATAGCCACAAATACACACAGAAACTACAATCACAAACACACAGTGAGACATACACAGACACACGTACATATACCCCCCCCACACACACAAGAATATCTACACACCTACAAACATAAAACACATACATGAACACATATACATAGACAAACTACATGCATTGTATAGGAAAACATACATTTAGACAAAGACATACATGATGCATATTGTACAAACAAGAATGCATGCACAGTATGCACATACATAATACAAATGCACATATAAAGACATGCATACAACACAGTAGATGCACAGGCAGGCATACACACACGTGCACACATGTTTGTACACTTGTGAATGCATGTACATTCCACTTGCACACGCATATACGTGCATACATAATACACAGATACAATATAGAAACATACTTACAGAACTACATATGAACACAACACAAATAGTTATATGTGATGCATACATATACATGTGTACACGTGCAAGCATGCATAGCACACAATAGTTTTTAAGAAAGTGGTCATTTGGATCATATATGAGTCAATAAACTTGAACCAATTCTTCATGCAAACCCATATACACCTATGCACCAATCCAGGTAGCATATGCCACATATGTGCTCTACTTGAACATGTTTATGCATCCAGTCAAAGATAGGATTTGGATCTTAAAGAGAGCCGATTAATCTGAATAATGTCATAATTCTCTAGAGAACCCTTCTCCATTATTATATAGCCTAAACCTAAACAACAATATGCTTTGTCGTTCATTGCTTTCTCTGTTTCTATTCTCGTTATTGATGCTCTTGTTGCCGTTATCTTGACTGCTCAAACACTCGATTGATCAACGCCTCCTCCTTCATTGTTAGTTTGGAGTTTTGTCATCACAATTCATTCCTCATCACTTCTAACCCTTTGTTGATCTCATGTTGATGAGAATACGAGTATATAATTTTAACTTTTTTTATCGTATGTTATGCTAGCAAGAATTACTTCTTCTCTAGAATTATAACTCTGTAAAACTGTACACATTAAATAATGGCTAACGCTAAATTTTCCAGATTTAACAGTATAAAATGAGGCCCTAGGGTTCTCTTATATAAGAGGAGAAACCTTGTTGGGCAAATTACAATAGACAAAAAGAAAAGAAAATACATAAATAGGAAAATATAAAATAACTCTCAACACTCCCCCTCAAGAAGAAGCATAGATGTCAATCATGCTCAGCTTTAAACAACACCTCTAAAATGACCCTTTGTGAAAGAAAACATATGTTATCCGTTCCTCTGAGCTGGCATGGGAAGAAGAGATAAAGACATGAATCATGTCATGTGTAGAGTGACAATTTACCTCTCAATGTGAAGTTTCTCGTACATCACTCGAAGCAAAAACTAGAAGTTGTGCAAAGGATGACCAATTTATCTGCCACTAAAGATATCAAAGTGTAACAATAGAATATTTGTCTCGTTCTTTTCCTGACCACATACGGAAGCCAGGATATCCCACATTGCCATAGCAGTGAGCTGATGTAAACTATCCATGGCTATCTTTGTGGTGAGAGCCCTAGGCACGACCGGAAGCAGATGTGTTACTATATGTCTAAGTATATACAATAGGCAGACCATTATATTGATGACCTAATCAAGCCGAGGAGCTGGTGTCCATACGATGGCATATGAAGGGATCATACAGGTTCACTACTGAATCAGAGGGCATGAACTCGATCATGAGAAATTACAACAAAGCAAATTCCAACGTTGGTCGTCTTGTTTTGGAAACAAGACGGGATTTAACAGTATGTTTTTGAAAAGCATATGATCGACACCAACTCCCAATGATCGAATGAGAAACTTAATGATAAAATCATGAAGGAGACAGTTCAAATAAGATCATAACTTCAAGTTTATTCTAGGTCTTCTAGTATACAGGATGTACAAGTATTGGAAATACTCGAGGGTGATGTGCTCTTAAACGATTGTATAACCATAACTATAGAGAGTAGAATAAGTTGCTTTCATAGAGGCCCTAGGGCTGTCTTATATAGGAGAAAAGCCCTGGGTAAATTACATAAGAGGTACATAGAAGAATAGAAATAAGAAAAGAACCATCAGGAGATGCAAATATCTCAACACTTCCACCCAAGCTAGAGCATATATATTTATCATGCTTAGCTTGGAAGGAACATCTCTGAAATGGACCTCGAGTAAGAGCTTTGGTGAATATATCTGTAGTCTGATCTCTGGTAGTGGCATGGGAGGTGGATATGAGTCCCTTCTGGATCATGTCTCTGGTATAGTGGCAGTCCACCTTTATATGCTTGATTGTCGCATAGAAGTTGCATTGGAAGATATACCTTAATGGCCAGATCAGTCAAAATTGATCTTACCCACATCATCTCTGTGCTCCCCTAAGCCATAGATCTGTACTCAAACTCTGCGCTACATCTGAAAACTACTATTTGTTTCATGCTCTTCCATGACATGAATGAACTCCCAATAAAAATAGCAAAATCAAATGTAGACTCTAGAGCATCCTACGTAATCTGCATCTACGCAAACTATCACATCAAGAGATACATCTCTACTAAATATAAGTCCAGTGCCTAGTGAAGTCTTCAAATATCTTAGAATCATATGTATTGAATTCATATGTAACTTCCCGGGCTGCCTCATGAGCTGCTCACTTTGCTTACAGCAAAGGATATGTCTGGCCTGGTGATAGTAACATAAAGGAGCTTCCCAGCAAGCTCTATGTATCATCGCTTGTCCACCTCCTCAGTGTGATCGTCATATAATCTCATGCTCAGATCCATAGGAGCAGTAGCAGGCTTGCAGTCATGCATGTCTCTAGTAGAAGATCGGTCATAAACTTCCTATGGGTCATCACAAGACCACGTTGGCTCCTGGCGAACTCTAATCTGAGAAAGTACCGTAGACTGCCAAGATCCTTAGTCACAAACTGCTAACCTAGGAACTCCTTAGTAGTCTGAATACCCTTCTCATCATCACCCGTGGCAATTATGTCATCAACATAAACTAGAATGGCAACAATACCTCCTTGTGTCTTCCGAACAAAAAGTGAATGATCAGCAGTTGAGCTCACAAACTCTTGTTGCTCCATCAAATCTGAGAGCTTATGGAACCAAGTTCTCGGATTATGCTTCAGGCCATAAATGGCCACGTGGAGCATGCACACCTTCTAAGACTCCCCTCAGCAGCAAAACTGGGTGGTTGTTGCATGTAGACCTCCTCCTATAGATCACCATACAAAAAAGTATTCTTCACATCAAGCTGCTAAAGCGGCCAGTCCCGAGTCACAGTCATAGCAAGAAGAATGTGCAAAGTCGGATGTCTGACCACCGGTGAGAAGGTATCTTGGTAGTCCATCCCATCCACGCGCTACCAGCCTAGCCTTATAGAGGTCCACACTACCATCTGCATGTTGCTTTACCGTAAAGATCCACTATCACCCGACCACAGAGGCACCTAGAGGAGCAAAAACAATGCTCCAGGTACCACAAGACTGTAAAGCGGCCATCTCCTCTTCCATAGCAAGTCGCTATCTACTATCTTGTACTGCCTCCTGATATATTCGTGAGATAGTAACAACAAAGAGTCACACTATAAACTTCCTTTACTCCTCTGAAAGATGATCCAAGGAGACATGAGCAGCTAGAGGATAAGTAGCACATGTGCGACGCGGGTTCCGCAAGGCAATAGGCACATCAAGATCAGTGGAATCTCTGTTTTCTGAAGTAGATAGTTGTTCCTCCTAAACGATATCCTGCAGTACAAATATGTCACCATTGCCATCAATAGAAACAATGTGTCAGTACATATACGAGGCATGATGGATCACGGGAAAGGTGCATTAGCAGAGGGACGATTAGAGGGCATGTGAATGTAAAAACATGGTAGAAACTGTGTTAGGGTAGAGATGGTGTCGGTGGTCGAGAAGTAGGTGATTGTGGTTCATCCTGAGCAGGTGGTGGTGGAAGCACAGGAGGTGGTGGAACAAAAATATCTTCGCCAGAGTAAGAGTTAGACAACATGTCACCTGTAGGAGAAAAATCCATGATGAACTCAAAAAATGTGACATCAGCACTCACATAATAAATTCCTCGTACAAAATCAAAACATATATACCCATTTTTTGGTATGTAAGTATCCTACAAACAAGCATTTGACATCTCTTGGAGAGAGCTTGTCACAACCAGGAGTAAAATTGTGGACAAAGGCACATACACAAAAATCCTAGGGGTAAGCAAGAATAAGTCCTTGGAAAACACAATCGAAAAGGGGACCTTTTCTCCAAGAATCGTAGAAGGCATGCGGTTCACTAAGTAGCATGCATTAAGGATCGCATCACCCCCATTTCAAATGAGGAGCCCGACTTAGAATCAAAAGAGTCCTCGTGACATCAAGAAGACGATGTTTGCGGTTAGCAACACCGTTCTGCTGCGATGTGTATGCACATGCAGTTTGGTGAACGATACCAAGAGACCTGAGGAAATCAGACAGCTGGAAGGTAGAGAACTCCAAGGCATTGTCAGAATGAATAAATTTCACATGAGCAGAAAAAATTATTCTAATAAGAATGATTTAATGACAGGCTAACTTCGGACTTATTCTTTAACGAGAAAATCCAATAACCTAGAAAAATCATCCACAACGACCAAATAGACTCGATATCATGATGATCAGGAACTCGACTAGGGTCCCAAATATCAAAATGTAACAACTCAAATGATTGACTACTGTATTGACTCGGGTGACTCGAAAAAGAAGAACGATGGTGCTTCCCAAGATGGCATGCCTTACACTCTAAGATGGTACGAGGAGAGATCTAAGGGAGGACATGACATAGCTTCTGCAAAGGAAGGTGTCCAAAGCGAAGATGCCACATGAACGGAGAAACAAATCCAGAAGGAATGGTTGCAGCACCAGCACAAGGGGTTGGACCAGTCTGTAAAGCCCTCGCTACTCACGACCACATCTAATCACCCTGCCTGTGAGTATGCCCTGAAAAACAAGAGATAAGGGGGTCAAATATGGCATGACAATGTAAATCTTTTGTAATCTAACTGATAGACAAAAGATTCATCTGAAAAGCAGGTGCATGCATAATATTCTGCAAATGTATTGGGGGTGCTATAATAACCCCCAAGCCAACAATTGGGTAAGTGAACCTCATTTCAAATCACAACCGATCTCCCAGGAGGGAGAGACCTGTAGGAGTTTTTTTTATGAGAAAGCGTTGGGTAGCCTCCCAAGTTGGGAGATACCGCCTCAGTAAGAGTTATTATATTTACATTTATATTTGTAACCCTTCGGGTTCCGTAACACCCCGTGACCCTTAGGGTTCTGTAACCCTTTGTGAGCCTTCGAGTTCTGTAACCCCCCGTGACCCTTCGGGTTCCGTAACTCTTGTACTCTCTAGGGTTTTCTCTCTATATAAGAGACCTGAGCTCTATGGAATAAACATCTCATTTGTTCATCTTCTCAACATGGTATCAGAGCGACGATCCTAGACCGGAACCTAATACCCTAAATCCGCCGCCACTACCAGCCCTCTCTCCGTTGACAAGGAGAGAGGGCTGGACCTCCTACGTCGCTTGTGGATTCGATGGTCCCGCGCAAGGCATTCCGAGTCCCCAGCTGCTACCTCCAGCGACACCTAAAGCGCCGCCCGAAGCTACACCAGCTCCAGCCGCACCTCCTGTGTTGTCGGCACCGCCTGGAGCCCTCCCTCCAACAACCCCTGCTTCACAACGACTTGTTTCTCCCAACTTTTTGTTTCTCCCAACTTGTTGTTTCTCCCAACTTGATGTTCCATACTCTTTATTCTATCAATTATGGGAGAAAGGGGGAGTCAGAGATGACTCTTCAGAACACCTACTGCCTTACCATGACTGGCAGACCATCACTCAAGCTTTCTACAGATTATCCGTCTTCATCGAGCATCAACTTCTTCGTCGAGGCGTATACTTCTTCTTTTACGACCCGATCAGTTCCCCACGTTGGATTTCTTCTGCAGTAATTCTTCTCCAAGCACGATAGAGATATGTTTCGTTGACCTGATATTGCAGCAGTTCTACAGGCATGACAGAGATTCATTCTGATGACCTGAAAACCGCAGACCCGTCCTCGTGCGTGGCCCTCTACCAGCAGCGGACATGTGTTCTTGTGATGTATCGTGTGAAGATGTGGTGTATACTTTTTCTTTTTGTTACAAGCTGCAGCTTTATCAGCTCCAGCTTGAGGGGAAGTGTTAGAGTTATTATATTTACATTTATATTTGTAACCCTTCGGGTTCCGTAACAACCCGTGACCCTTCGGGTTCCGTAACCCTTTGTGAGCCTTCGAGTTCTGTAACCCCCCGTGACCCTTCGGGTTCCGTAACTCTTGTACTCTCTAGGGTTTTCTCTCTATATAAGAGACCCGAGCTCTATGGAATAAACATCTCATTTGTTCATCTTCTCAACAGCCTCAATATATTCAATAAAAAGAAGAAAGGTACATTAGCGAGATGCCCAGAAATTGTAAAGGGATTTACAATGGGATAGAGTATTCTCCGAGTAGAACCTCTGGTTCTTGAAAATAAGGTCATTTCGTCCAAGCCCCACCCTCCGGATCGACCCCAAAACGTCGTCGCGTCATCACTCCTGAGCCACATCAAGCCCAGCTCTCTCCAAACCACAGCCGAGAGTGGACACTTGAAGAAGATATGATCTGCATCTTCCTGTTGACCTTGACACCTGTCGCACAATGTATCCTGCGCCTCAAAAAGATGAGCCCGCTTAACCTTCTCACATAGGCGGTCTCTCCTCAAGCACCAGAGGAAAATCTTGACCCTAGAAGGAATCTTTGCTGCCCAAATCACCCTAGTCCTGTATAAACTCCAAGTCCTGCTCCTCTGCTAGTTGCCGCAACTGTTCGTACACCTTTTTGTAGAAAACTTCCCACCCACGCGAAGTGATCATCGTGCTCGGCAGGGAGCGTCGAAAAATTATCAGCCGTCGCTGGCAACTCCGACTGCATCTTAAGAAACTCCTCCAGCCTCTGTTCAGATAATTCATTGACAAATTCCGAGGCCCATGTGCCGGAATCCATGACCTGACAGAGCAAGACATCCCGCGAGGCTGCAAGAGCATACAACCTCGGGAACCTAGCGCCCAACTTCCCCTTCCCAGTCCAGTCGCCACCCCAGAAACGGAACAAATGTCCATCCCCAACCTGCGGACGCAGATTGTGCGTGATTGCTAGTAGAACCTCCCGGACACCGGACCAAAGTGGTGACTCCCACCGCACTCTCCCAGCCACCAACTCGCCCCCGACGCCATAGACCTTGCGGATTAGCCTGAGCACGAGGGAGGAAGAAGGACCCCATATTTGGGCCACCCACTTTGCTAGCAATGCCCTGTTCATGCATTGAACATCACAGATGCCAAGTCCTCCATCCCTTTTTCCTTTTGTCACCTCCTTCCACCCCACAAGATGTAGCCCCGACTTCTGCTGCTTGCCATCCGACCAGAAAAAGGACTTCATAAGTGCCTCAATCTTCCTACGAACCCCAACAGGGAGAATACGCGTAGAGTAGAAAAACAGCGGTATCGCTGATAACACGTGTTTCAACAAAGTGAGCTTACACCCCCTGGATAGGGTGATTGCCTTCCATCCCGCTAGTCTTTGTTCCATCTTATAAAGCACAACATCCTAGTTCACTTTCTTCAGCCTTCCATCTACCAAAGGTAAATCCAAATAAGTCAGAGTTAGTGACCCCAGAGGGCATCCGATAAGACCCGTGACCACATCACGCTCGCCATCGAGCATCCCAAAAGTGATTACAGAGGATTTGCCATTGTTAGACACCAGATTCGATAACTCGTCAAATATACCAACCAGCATAGCCGCATTCGCCGTGTGTTCTTCCGACCCGCCCAGCAGTAGCAACGTATCATCCGCATATTGTAAGATAGGAATGAAAGATCCTCCAGGCGAAAGCATGCGTACATGCTTGCTTCCATTGCTAGATTAAACAAGGCCGCAAAGGCATCAGCCACTATCACGAAGAGCATCGGGGCCAGTGGGCGACCTTGGCGCACTCCCCTTTGCGGTTGAAAAAAACCGCCCTCCGGACTACCATTGACAAGGACCGAGAAAGAAGAGGTCGTAACACATCTTTTCATCCACCCAATCCACAGCTACGGGAAGCCCCTCCGTCTCAACGACATCCACAAAAAGTTCCAATCGACGCAGCCATAAGCCTTGGAGAAGTCAAGCTTCCATAGCACTCCTTTCGTATTCGACCTCTTCCAATGGAGGTAGATTTCCGACGCCATCACCAATGCATCCGCCATTTGCCATCCAGGAATAAATGCGGACTGCCCCTGCATGATCACCGAAAAAAGGACCTGTTTAAGACGATTCGCCAGTGTCTTTGCGACAACAAGATATATCGCATTAGATAGCGCGATCAGACGATAATCATCAATTCTCTCTGGATTGTTCTTTTCTGGAAGCAAAAATAGTAATGCCATGTTAACTCTATCAAAACCCCTGTTACCCTCCAAATTCGGTCATGACCTCTACAACCTATCCTTTCAACATCTCCCAGAACTCTTTGTAAAAGAAGACCGAGAAGTCGTCCGGGCCCGGAGCCCCCTCCGCATTCAATCCCCATACCGCCCCTTTTATCTCAGCCTCTGAGAACGACGCATGCAGCGCCACCACCTGCGAATCGTTCAACCGCCTGACCCCTCTTCCCAACCACCCCCAGCCGTTGCGCCTCTGCCTCCTCGAGGTATCCACAAAACGATCACGGATCGTGGAGCCTAGGCACGCCTCCCCCGTAGCATGCTGTCCCCCACAAGGAGCTCGTGGATATAGTTTCTCCGCCGCCTCCCCGACGCCATGTTATGGAAGAAACGCATGTTGGCATCACCCTCTCGAAGCCATCACTTCCTGGATTTTTGCCCCCATTCAACTTCTTCTTTATGGTCCTCCAACATAATCTCTTCCAGAAGGTTCAGCCTCTCCCGCAACTCCTCCGGTTCGAGACCTCTCTCATCATCCAGGTCGTCCAGGCAAGTCACACCCACATGCGCCTCCAATCTCCTGAGCCTCCGTCGCCGCTTTATATCCCTGCCAAGCCGATTAAGATGAGCCTTTAGAAGAATCAACTTCGCCGAGAAGTGGGCGACCGTCGTCCCCACCGGAGCCCACTCCCGCCATCGGGCCATCACGTCATCGCGGAAGCCCTCCTCCAGCAACCAGCACCACTCAAATCGGAATGTAAATCTGCTCTTTTCCTCCTCCCTAGAAGACCACACAAGCGGCGTGTGGTCGAAATGCGCCCGAGGCAACACCCACGCCTGCATTAAGGGGAAGGCCTCCGCCCCCTCAACCAACAAGAGGAATATGTCCAGCCTCGAGTGAGACCTCGCATTGCGCCAAGTATAGGAGCAACCGACAACGTCGACAATCGAGAGGCCCAACGTATCCAAAGTCCTCCGCAGCACCTCGGATTCCGTATCTCTGTCCCCACCCTGATGCGGTTGATCCTCCGACAATAGCGTAACATTGAGATCCCCGTCGATTAGCCAAACCCCTTCCTCGTGCGATGCCCCCAAGGCCTCCAGCTCCGCAGCCAATGGGCCCTGCTCCTGGCCCGTGGGACCGTACACGTTAGTGACGAGGAAGGAGAAATCGTATGCACGCCTCTTAAGCACCACAGAAAGAGACGATTGCGAGCAGTATACTGAGATCAATTCAAAGCACGAGTCCTTCCAACATGTAATCCAACCACCAGAGGCACCCATAGCCTCAAGGTCAGCCATACCGAACCTGCCTCCCCTACCAAGATCCCTCACCAACTCCTCTGCCCCTCTCGAGGCCTTAGTTTCTTGAATCAGGAAAATATCAGCCTTCACCTCGTCTACAAGGTTCTTTATAGCCAGGTGTTTCTCGGGCCGGCCTGCACCCCGAGCATTCCAAGAGAGAATTTTCATTTGGTAACTCGGTGGCCATCAACTTCGGGGGCACCACCCCTAGGCGCTCCGCCACTGATCTATCGAGGAGACTGAACATGTTCACCTGCGCAGTCTGCACCTGATCGCACGACGTGTCGTCCCATGTTTCACGAGCCTCAGATGTTAGCACCCGCATTGTTGCCCGCCTCAATTTCCTTCACAATGGCCTTGGGAGGTCCCTTTTGGAGTAACATGCCCCAAACCGAAGGCGATCCTCCGACCTGGGACCCACCGCATCACCGCCAAGCTCCACGACCCGCTCAGGCTCGACCCCTGGGGCCCTGCTCATGGCTACTCAGCCAACCGAGTCGAACCCTTCTTGCCTCTGTGGGAGAGTGGTCGAGCAGCCCCTCACCTCCACCACCTCAGCCTCGCAAGCCGTGCGACCCAAGCAATCACTCCCCGGCTCCTCCTGACCCATCAACCCTTCAACCAGACATGTAGGAGTTAAAGTGTGCTCTATCTCTGTACATATGATGAGATGCTCCAGAGTCCATGATCCAATAAGTTAGGTCTGAGCTGCTACAACTGGTCCTGAGTAGGAGAAGTAGTCTCTGTCTGGTCGACCACACATTCAGATGTTGGGTAACCATGCTTCTGATAGCATGCGTCCTCTGAATGACCTAAGGCCTATGACAGTATGTGCATGGACTCGACTGGCGTCCTCCCTCTTGACCTTGTGTACCACGGCTGTGAAAATTCCAAGAGATAATTTTCATTTGGTAACTCGGTGGCCATCAACTTCGGGGGCACCACCCCTAGGCGCTCCGCCACTGTTCTATCGAGGAGGTTGAACCTGTTCACCAGCACAGTCTGCACCTGATCGCATGACGCGTCGTCCCATGTTTCACGAGCCTCAAATGCCAGCGCACACGTTGCTGCCCGCCTCAATTTCCTTCTCAATGGCCTTGGGAGGTCCTGTTTGGAGTAACATGCCCCAAATTGAAGGCGATCCTACAACCTGGGACCCACCGCATCGCCGCCAAACTCCATGACTCGCTCAGGCTCAACCCCCAGGGCCCCGCTCATGGCTACCCAACCAACCGAGTCGAACCCTTCTTGCCTCTGTGGGAGAGTGGTCAAGCAGCCCCTCACCTCCACCACCTCAGCCTCGCAAACCGTGTGGCCCAAGAAATCACCCCCAGGCTCCTCCTGGCCCATCAACCCTTCAACCAGACATGTAGGAGTTAAACTGTGCTCTATCCCTGTGCATATGATGAGATGCTCCAGAGTCCATGATCCAGTAAGTTAAGTCCGAGATGCTACAACTGGTAAGTGCATATGCCTTTTAAAGATTTTACTCACCGACAATAACTTTTCCTACCTGCATCGATTCACAGTCAACATGACATGCAACAATTGCCTGTCGTATGCAGAAAGAAGATTACCATATATCACCTTTTCATTTAAATTATAGGAGGAGTTGAAGATCAATCCGTACAGACATGTATTTGGTTTTATTTAATCCAGAACATTAAGATAAAACCAAGCTGAACAAAGTTGGACGACACCGAATCTGGACAGAGAAGTGAGTAAACTCTTTGTGATTGATTTTTGGACCTTTGTTGTGCATAGATGGATTAAAAAAATAAACAAATGATAGCATTGTATACCCTTTGTAACTGAAAGAGGGATCAGATCTGAGAAGAAGATATTAATTGGCAGGAGAAGGGCAAGTCCAAGACGACACTTGGAAAGGAAAGAGAATATCTACGACAGTAGTGCGTTGGTGTTCAATATGATCAAAGCGAAAACCACCTGCGGAGGAATACTATGGACCTTTGTCTCCCTTCTGAACAGTCGTTCACCTAACCCTAATAGATAAATATAACAATCTAATCTTCAGATATTTTGTTGTCCTTAGTTGACGGATGCTACCTGTATATGTTCCTTTTTCTTTATATATGCCAGACAATTCAAACTTTGGTTGAGAATGGAAAGAGCATCCGATCGTTCAGATATTGAACTGTTCGCAATAATGGTCCATCGGACCTTCTTGATATTTTATACAATTCCAATATTTAAATATCTGGAATCAACACATGTTTGTTATTATAGATCGCTTCGATGTCTACTATCATACATTACATTGTACGGTATTGTAAAAGTATATCTTCTAGAAATTGTGTCAAGTAGAACCAAGAAATGTCAACTACAATAAATTGAAAACTGAGAATAATAGGACGCACATGCTATTATAAATTGAAAATTGAGGCGCTAGTGGAGGCCCTAGTGACAGCAACTGTATCTGTAGATCCTGTAGGAAGTGCAGTTGGAGTAGTCATTATCCCCCTTAATCGGGAGACAATGTCATCGAGCCTTAGGTCCTGAGTAGGAGAAGTAGTCTCTATCTGCTCGACCACACGTTTAGATGTTGGGTAACCATGCTTCTGATAGCATGCATCCTCTGAATGACCTAAGGCCTATGACAATATGTGCACGGACTTGACTGGCGCCCTCCCTCTTGACCTTGTGTACCACGACCGTGAAACTACGAGGTACCCCCCCCTCCCACGAGAAGCAGCCATAGTAGAGGGGGTATGAGTCACTGCAGTGGAAAAACAGATAATGCTGCTTAGTCTTTTGTAGGCTTCCTCCATCTGTGGAATAGCCTCCCCTTTAAGGAGCTGAGTATGTGATGCATCATACTAAGTCAAGAGAGGACAAGAACACTCCTGTCATAGTGGCATCTTTGTAAGCCTAATGTTGCTCTAAGCTGGGAGTAATGGGCATGTAGTCGTGGAGCCTCTCGAATATGCCTCAAACATGTGAGAAATGGACATGGAGAGGTTGACCATTCTGCTTGGTCGAAAAGATGTCATACTGAAGCTGGAGGATCTTGCTCTCATTCTCAGATTTGCCCATATGTAGCAGCTAGGATGTCTCACATAGCCTTGGTTTTGGGTTGATTGTGGGCAATCTCTGTGGAGAGCGCCTCGGAAGCATTAGCACCAGTCTTGTCAGTTAGCCAAATCCGTGTATAAGCATCATCTTGCTTTCAAGAAGCATTAGCACCAGTCTTGTTTGTCGACTCTGGATTAGTCAGAATGTGATCCTTGTTGTTGTACTGCATGAGGGTATGAAACTGCATAGACCATAACTCGTAGTTGGCCCTATCCATCTTTACGATGGAAGCCGGACCCCTTAAATGCACCGTACGACGAAAATATATCACTCTTGTTCTCTGACATGATAAAAAAAATAGCCGAAAACCGAAACTCGACTGGGGAGTAGACTAATCTGAGCGAGTCTACACAATCATACGAAGGAGTGGTTGTATGTATAGACTTATACAACCATCCTCTTCAATCCTTATTGTGTGCTAGGGCCAGAAAACACGATTTGTAGGTAGCCTGAGGCCACAGAACAACCTCCTAGCGAATCACAAAGAGTTGTGTGGTAGCCTGGTAGCTTGCGGGTGGCGACCTGGTGGCCTGAGATGCGGGCGGCGGTGAACTGGCAGCGGCGGCCTGGCAACGACGACCTACTTACTGTAGTGGGGTCGCGGTGGCTCTGCGGGTCTTACCGCGGTGGGTGACGGCGTCCCTAAGCTAGGGTTCCGTGAGAGGAGGCTTGCGAATATGGGACGGATTCTAGGTCAGGGCTCCAATGTAGGACCGTCTCTCCGATACCATGTAGAGAGAATGGAATAAGTTGCTTTCATAGAGACCCTAGGGCTCTCTTATATAGGAGAAAAGCCTTGGGAAAATTACATAAGAGGTACATAGAAGAATAAAAATAAGAAAAGAACCACCAGGGGATGCAAATATCTCAACAATAACACTTCTATTCTGAGGGAGTTATGAAACACGTTTGGATTTTAGTGACTTCACTCAGTAGAGTAGCTATCCACTCTTGGTCCAAATGTTGGACATTGATCTAAATATGATTCAAATGCAACGAGAAGATTGGATATTTTGTCTGACTTGATCAGACATCTCTGAGAGGTCCTCTAGATCTGGATATGAGATTAGATCTCAGTATCCAAGACAATATACATGGAATATACAGTCGCCCAGCCCTTATCCCCAAGTATAAGTGGAGAAGACAAATTGTTCTTGAAAGAGTTCAAGAATATTTCCATTAATGACAATATCTAACCATTGGAAAAATGATTATTGAATTGGATTTAATTATCATCAATAATGTGGATATAATTCATATTATTTAGACACATGTAGAGAGGTATCTAAGATAAGTAAATAAGACTTAATTATAATAGAAATGATTCATGTGAATAGCACTATCCACAATAATATTGTAGATGTCATCCATGATATTAAAGAGAGATACAATTGTGAATGAGATTCACAATTTATAAGTTAAAGTGGATTGGATTCGCATTATACAACAAACATGAATTTGATTCCCATTATACAATTAAATGTAAATGTGATTTACATTTAATATTGGATAGTTGAATATAATTCATTATTATCAATGGCATGATTGAAATTGTCACAAATAATTTGGAATTATTTTAATGATAATTCCAAATATAAATTTCTGCATATGTAGAAGAGTTGGTGGAGATTGTGATCTCACAAAATAAAGAATTAAGTGGAATGCATTTTACTCCTTATTAGGAGTGGATGACCATGGTGGAAGCACCATGTGGTTGTCCACTTGGCACTCATCTTTCTTATTCCTTCTACATGTTAATTTAATTTAATTGAAATGATTTATTGTAGAATGTTTTCAACTTATTTTTTCTTTAAAATTAATTATAATGTTGTAAATTGTTGCAACAAAATATTTTTTTTTTGAGGCTCAAAAAAAGGGGGACACACGCGAAGGTGCTCACCCCAATGTATTAAAAAGAGAAAGAGATACTTACAAGGGGAAACTGAAGATGAGAAATTACAAAACAAAGTAAAGGGGGTAGACGGAGATCGTAGCCCCTGCTGCTAAAAATTTACATAGAGGTCCAGTCACGAAGGAAGCCCGAGGCCGTGGATCTAACATTCTCCAAATAGAACCGCTGACGAGCAAAGATAGCTTCGTTTCGCCCCAGCCACAGGCTCCAAAGCCTCGAGATAGGGTCAAGCAGCGCAGGCCATGGCCGACCCCGATCACAGAACAAGCTTTGAAAGAAATGAGCGAAGGAAGAGAGATACAGCCACCCCAAATCGGCCCATAACGCATCAACACAGCAGCAATGCAGAAATAGGTGATCAATAGTTTCCGTATCCACGCCACAGAGACCACAGAGAGGCGAAGAGTTGGGAAACATCCGTGCACAACGATCTCGAGTTAGTATTCTTCCCCTACGGAGCAGCCAAAGAAAAATACCCACACGCTCAGGAAGCCTGAGTGCCCACAATAGATTGCAATCACGCAAGAGCATGTCATCCCTCCCAGCGGGAACCGGCAATATGGCCATATACGCGGCACGAGTAGAGAAGGGCCCATTCTTCCAGGCCAAGTAGTCCCGGCCCACAGAAGGCACAGGGGCATCAACAAGAGAGCTTATGAGAGAGATATATTCGAGCATCCGCTGGTCCGACAAAGACTCAGAAATAAGGGGGCACCAATCGCGCCCATCCCAGCAGCCGGCCACCGTAACATCTTTGTTGGGGACCAAAGCGTAAAGACGGGGGAAAGTGAGACTAAAGGGCCCCCTTCCCGTCCAGTCATCCTCCCAGAAGCGAAGCAGAGAACCATCGCCGAGGTTGAATGAGAATAGGGAGCGATTCCGACAAAGAGCGCCCATCACCCCACGCCAAAAGATAGAGACCTGGCCCCGATAATCACCACGAAAGGCCAAATGGATGCCATCCCCTGCCGCACCCCTCAAACAATTAATCAAGAAGTTGTCCTCCTTCCCCCAAATTCTCGCCGCCCATTTGAGCAATAGAGCATCATTCACCGACGCCAGGCGCCTCACACCCAGCCCGCCCTCCTTCTTAGGGCGCGTGACCTCATCCCAGGCAACGAGGTGCACACCCTTCCCCCCTCCTCCCTTCTTCCCCCACAGAAATGCCCGCATACACTTCTCCAGACGCCAACGAACCCCCTTTGGCATCCCCCGCACCGAGAGAAAGTAGATAGGGATAGAGGAAAGGACGGATTTAAGAAGCACTAACCGGCCACCACGGGAGAGAATCGCCGCGCGCCACCCAGCCAGGCGATGCTCGACCTTCTCGACGATCGATTTCCAGTCACGCGTGCGCGCGCGGCCCAACGTCAAGGGTAATCCCAGGTAATCGAAGGGGAGATCAGAAGTTTGACAGCCCAGCACGTGCGAGCACATCGCCGCCTCCGCCGAGGACATGAAGAAAGGGACCGCCTTAGATTTGTTGCCATTCATATGAAGACCGGAGAGCTCGCTGAACAGTTGAATAGTAGTAGCCATTGGGGACACATTCGAAGGATCCCCCTCGATGAAACAAATTGTATCATCAGCAAATTGGACGAGCGGTATGTGGTAAGGGCCCAAAGAGCAGCCCCGAGACAAACCAGCCCCCACAACACCCTCGATCATGCGCGGCAGAACATCAGCCGCCAGAACGAAAAGGAGAGGGGCTAGGGGGCAACCCTGGCGAATCCCCCTCCGCGGTTGGAAAGAACCCCCGACCGTCCTGCCATTGACCAAAAGAGATAGCGATGCCGTTGACACACAACGCCGCATCCACGTAATCCAGGTAGAGGGGAACCCCCTTCTCCACAGAACGGACCATAAGAACCGCCAATCAAGAGTATCATAGGCCTTGGCAAAATCAATCTTCCAAAGAATTCCCTTGGTTGCATTCCTCCTCCATGACTCAATAATCTCGGAAACAACGGCATAGCAATCAGAAATTTGCCTACCACGCACGAAGGCTGCCTGCGTAGGCGAAATGAGTGAGTCGAGGAGCGGGGCCAGGCGACGCGCGAGGGCCTTTGCAATAATTAGATAAATTGCATTGGACACGGAAATAGGCCTGAAATCCTCAATCCTAGTAGCCGACGACGATTTAGGAATAAGCACAATATGGGACCGATTTAGGATATCAAAGCCATCGTTTCTCTCGCAAAAATCCCGCGCCACAGCCAGAACATCGTTCCCAACAATATCCCAAAATTCCTTGTAAAAGCAAACCGGGAAGCCATCAGGCCCCGGGGCAGCATCACGATTGAGGTCCCAAACCGCCCCTTTGAGTTCTTCCAAAGAAAGCGGGAGCACGAGCGCCTCCGCAGAAGTTGCAACAAAATATTGGCCATTGATTTTAATTATGAGTGCATCTGTACCATCCAATTTGCTACAAAAGAAAGGCTAACTAGCTCTTTCTCTACACAAACAAGTTGAAGCAAAAGTTGCAACAATTCACTCTCTCTCTCTCTCTACATGTACTCCTTCTCTCTCTCTCTCATCTTTTGGTGGTTGCCTACCTAGGGTTTTGTTGATAGCTCCACCGTTGTCGCATTGTTGTCATGCTGCTGGACTGACTGCTCGTGGAAATCCGCCTTCTTCGACGCATCATACTCTTAAAGAAGGTGGTGGATTTCGTATGACGAAATAAGGAGGTTCCTCACTTGGATCGCCATCTTGGAGTATGGGAAGCATGTATTTCGTCCATGCATCCACAAGTGCTCTCTTGTTGAATCGGACTTGAGATAGGAGGCCCCTTCCATTAGAGGCCATGAGATCGTGATCACGTGTCAACAGGTAATCTTTATACTTGTGTGATCAAGATTAAAGGACATGGGAATCGTTCCCATGTCTTGTGGTTTCATCAAAAAAATTTAAATTCCACTGCCCAAGTGGTATGACTAGTAGATCTAGATCATATATGATACAATCTCCACGCTTCCGTGATGCATGATTCTTCATCGCTTCCTTCAGCCGATACAAAACTCGACTGGGATAGTAGATCGATAAGAATGCATCTATACAATCATGCATGGAATCAGTTCTATGAGCAAACTCATGCCACACCATTGTTGGCGAAAGCCTGCAGGCGGTAAGGAGCGGCTTGCAGGATAGACCGCATGCACTTGAGGGAGTTAGTGGTACCGTAGGAGGCCCATAAACGAGGTATTGGCACCCCTAGGTGGTTATTGTTCCGTGCGGAAGAGGTGGCGACGGTGCTAGGGTCCACACGTTGAGTAGGGATGATGCAATGGGGTGTTTTGTTGTGTGGTGATGATGGCGGCACGACGGTGGCAAGATGGGAGAAGAAGGTCGATGGGTAGGGAGAGACCTGGGGTAATAGGGCTTCGGTCTATGACAGTCACTATGGTAACATGTGGAGAGAAAAAATGAATTTCTTATTCATGAGGACTTAGGGTTCTTTTATATAAAGAGGAGAAACCCTATAGGGAAAGTTACAATGTAAAGATGAAAAGAAAAAATTAGATAAATAAGAAAAGATAAAATAATTCAACAAAATCTTATTGGAGATACCTTGGTATAATTTCTTCCTAGTTGATGTGGAAGCTAATTTCTTTTCATATTGAACTAAATTTAATTATACTTGCCTACTACGCCACGATTTATAAATTCAATTTGTTACTATTTTACTTTGATTAAAGACAATCTGACTAGTCGCATTGAGAATGAGATATCTTGGTGTATATTATTCGCTGATGATATTGTGTTGATTGATGAGGTTAGAGATGAAGTAAATGTGAAGATTGAGGTTTGAAGACATGCATTAGAGACTAAAAGATTTCGTATAAGTAGGGTAAGACTGAATATATAGAGTGCACATTTAACGGAAGAAGTGGTGAAGGAAACGAAGTGAAGATTGGTGATGATAACGTTCAGAAGAAAAAGTTTTTAAAATACTTGGGATCTATTTTGTAACATGACGAGGAAATCTATGGAGATGTTATCATAGAATAAATGCGATTTAGCTAAAGTGGTTAAGAGCCTTTATTGTTCTATGTGATAAGAAAATTCCTTTGAAATCAAAGGAAAGTTTTTTAAAGTAGATGTGAGACCTGCTATACTTTATAAATCAAAATGTTGGTCTATTAACCATAGACATGTGTAGAGAATGACAATAGCAGAAATGAAAATGCTAAGACAGATGTGGGGACATATATGTAAATATTGGATTTGAAATGATGCCATCAAAAGAAAAGTTGGTGTAGCTTTGATAGAGGATAAGATGAGAGAAAAATGCTTAAGGAAGTCGGCCAATACATCAATTAGGAGTGCGAGTTTCAGGACGTTGAGTCAGCTAAGAGAGGGTGAGGAAGGCCCAAGAAGAGTTGGAATGAGACTATCTGAAGGGATCTTATTTTTTGGATTTAAGCATGAGAATGACCCAAGATAGATATAAATGGAGGCAAAGAGTCCATGTAGCCGACCTACTTAATATGGGAAAAGGCTTTGTTGTGGTTGTTGTATAAATACTTAGATCTACAAAATATATAATATACATGTTATGACTCATATTTTTAATATTTATTAGATATTGTTTAACATCTAAAAAATATTTGGAAACATAATTTGACTATTTTCCTATACATGTGTTATTAATATATATAGATATTTACATGAGGTGTTTTTAAGTTGTTTTAATTATATCATATTTATTTATTTATTTATTTTACATGTTTCTATATATTATATATTTAAATTTTTTACATTTAATATTTTTGAAAAATGATATTAATATTTGGTGGTATATTTCTCCCAAGTACAATCTAGCATTAGTATACAATAATTGCAATAAATGCTTCTATATATTATTTTATTTGGTGTCTTCTTTTATGTAAAATTTTATAAATTATAACTTTATATTAATATTTTACATATAGAAATATACATAGGCATTCTATAATAAGTCCAACCTAAGTTTATTCAATATTTAATTAAGAGGTTTTGTTATCACCGAGTAAAAGTATTTTTTTGTGTGATAAATTAGCATGTATTGTATTTCGAGCATATTTGTGTACATACTTCTTTAAGGTTAATTGCATGAGATATAAGTTGGATTCTTGGCATTTTCGCATGTTAACATAAAGAATTGGGCACCCCATCCGGTCACACACTCATGTATCATGCACACTAACAACCATCACACACCTCCAATACCACATATTCACCTTCCCACATAGTCCCAAATGCACACAAACCATATATACATCCCCACATCACATACATATGTCCAAATAAACACAAACACCATTAAGACACTCAATACCCCATTAAAAATAAAAATACACACAATATTACTCGTACACGATGTACATACACAATACAGACATAGATAAAGACATGCATGCACACTCACTTGTACACAACATACCCAACGTATGTACACATCGAAAATATGCATACATTCAAAGACATGCATATACACATATAGACAAACATAGATATACATATACAAATACACAAACAAATATGCGCATACATGCACATAAATACACACAGTACATATAGATAAGCAAACATCCATACCCATATAGTAGACAGGCACAGACACATGCAGACACAAACACCTATAACACCACGCCCCTATACAAAGTACAAGTAAACATACAAATGCAAAAACATAAAGATATTACAATTGCACACGCATACATAAACATGCACACATTCACATAAACATAAGTCATACATACAACCATGCATATACATATGTATGCATACACGTACATAACCACACATACATATATACACAAGATAAACAAGGTACATAAAACACGCACGCGTACATAGATATGTAAAAACTTTATATACAAATGTAAACATACATACATATACACATGCATAAAGAAAAACACACAAGAAATAAATACGTGTACACACATATACATATACATATACATATATATATACAGATACACACAAAGCGTGCAAGTGCACATGTATAAAAGCCTGGATACATACACATGCATAAAAGCGTGGATACTCACACATAGTACACAGAAACACACACACCCTCACCTACCTACCCATACATAAACTATTAGATGCAGACACAGAGATGCACATGTGGACGTATGAAATACACAAAAAATAAAGCACACACATAGAAACACAAATATGAATATGCATGTATAAACACACATTATACAGAAACACAAGCATAGAAACACATTCACACACGCAAGGAAAACCCGTATACGACCGCACACTCGGGCCCATGTACCCACAGGGCCACACCCACAGGCATGAACAGAAATAAAACCATAGCACAAACATGTACATATCATACACACACGTATCCAACCCCCTTCCTGGCATACACAAACAAAGAAAATGCACATGCGCGTGCATGCAGACTTAAACTAACATAAGCGTATATACATATAGGCATACACACAAACAAACACGCACACATCGTGTACACATGCAATCATACACAGGCGTGCCTACACAAGCATGGATCCATGCGACACCCACCCTGTCATACTTAACACACATAGACACACTCAAAGACACATGCGCACCCACAATACACACATAGACATACATATACATAAAGGGAAACATGCAGACAAGCATCATATGTACACAATACGCATACACATACATAAGAACACATATGCACACAAGCGTGTTGTACATACAAGCACACATATTACATGTAAAAACACACACACATACACATACAGTATGCATACACGAACAAACACATGCTCACATTACAAATACACAGATAGATGCAAATACAAACAGTTACACAAACATCACTTATATACAAATATACACAGTCACACACAAATGAGTGTAGTACTCACAAACACAAACATACATGCATACAAACATACAGTATACACACGTTATACACAAACGAACACGTATACATATTGTATACACAAGTCACACACATACAAACGTACAAACCTCGCAGAAATGCATATCTGTATACACATACAAGCCTATAGTGCACACGTATAGACACAAAAACATACACGGACTACAATTACATACACACACGGAGACAGACACATACACCCATACATATACTCCCACACATACACCATACGCGCACATATCCACATACCTACATACACAAAGAATACATACATAAACACATATACATAGACATACTACATGCATTGTATAGAAAAACATACATTTAGATGGAGACATACATGATGCATACAGTACACACAAGCACACATACACAAAGTATGCACATACATAGTAGACATACATACAAATACATCCATAGAACACAGTAGATGCACAAGCAGGCATACACACATATGCATGCATTCTAACATACGTATGAATGCACACATATTCCACCCGCACACACATGCACGCACATAATACACAGATACAATATAGAAACATACATACTTACAAAACTACATATGCACACAACACAAATAGTTACATGCAATGCACACATTTACATGTTTACGCATGCAAGCACACATAGCACACAATCATTTTTAAGAAAATGGTCGTTTGGGTCACATATGAGGCCATAAATTTGGACCAATTCCTCCTGCAGACCCATATACGCCTTTGCAACAAACCAGGTAGCATATACGACATATGTGCTCTGCTTGAACACGTGCATGCATCCAGTCAGTTTTTTTTATGGAAAAGAGGGTGAGCTCCCGAGGTGGGAGTCACCGCAAGATCATTTTATTAATAAAGCTAAGAAAATAACATGTGTAGAGAATGACAATAGCAGAAATGAAATGCTAATTGGAAACATAATTTGACTACTTTCCTATACATGTGTTATATTAGTTATATCATATATAAAGATATTTACATGAGGTGTTTTTAAGTTGTTTTAATTATATCATATTTATTTATTTATTTTACATGTTTCTATATATTATATATTTAAATTTTTTACATTTAATATTTTTGAAAAAAAATACTAACATTTGGTAGTATATTTATCCCAAGTACAATATAGCATTAATATACTATAATTACAATAAATGTTTCTATATATTGTTTTATTTGGTGTCTTCTTTTATGTATAATTTTATAAATTATGAATTTATATTAATATTTTACATATAGAAATATACATAGGAATTCTATAATAAGTCCAACCTAAGTTTATTCAATATTTAATTAAGAGGTTTTGTTATCACATAGTAAAAGTATTTTTTGTGTAATAAATTAGCATGTATTGTATTTCGACCAAATTTGTATATATACTTCTTTAAGGTTAATTGCATGAGATATAAGTTGGATTCTTGGCATTTTCACATGTTAACATAAAGAATTGGACACCCCCTCCCCTCACACACCCGCGTATCATGCACACTAACAACCATTACACACCTCCAACACCACATATTCACCTTCTCACGTAGTCCCAAATGCACACAAACCATATATACATCCCCACATCACATACATATGTCCAAATAAACACAAGCACCACTAAAGACACTCAATACCTAAATAAAAATAAAAATACACACAATATTACTCATACACAATATACATACACAATACATACATAGATGAAGACATACCAACATAGAAACAAATATATATACAAACACACATGCATGCGCACACACTATGCAGACACAAACATTTATTACACCATGCCCATATAGATAGTACAAGTGCACATACAAATGCAAAAACATAAAGATATTACAATTGCACGCACATACATAAACATACATACATGCACACATACACATAATACATATGTATGCATACATACAACGAGGTATATACATATGTATGCATACACGTACATAACCATACACCCACATATATACACACAGTACAAAAGGTGCATAAAACATGCACGCATACATATATACATACAAACTTTATATACAAAATGTAAACATACATACATATACACATGCATAAAAAAATCACACAAGAAATAAATACGCATACACACACATATACATATACATATATACATACATATACACAAAGCATGTTTGTGCACACGCATAAAAGAGTGGATACTCACGCATGCATAAAAGTGTGGATACTCACACATAGTACACATAAACACACACCCTCACCTACCTACCCATACATAAACAATTAGATGCAGATAGAGATGCACATGCGGACGTATGAAATAGACAAAAAATAAAGCACACACATAGAAACACAAATATGAATATGCATGTATAAACACACATTATACATACAATAGACTAGCATAGAAACACATTCACAAATGCAAGGAAAACCAGTATACGAGCGCACACTCAGGCCCATGTAACCACACCCACAGGCATGAACAAAACACAACCACAGCACAAACATGCACATATCACACACACACGTATCCAACACCCTTCCTGGTATACACAAAAAAAGAAAATGCACATGTGTGTGCATGCACCCTTACACTAACACAAACGTATATACATATAGACATACACACAAACAAACACGCACGCAAGGTGTACACATGCAATCATACACAGGCATGCCTACACAAGCATAGATCCATGTGACACACCCACCCTGTCATACTTACACGCATACACACACACACACTTAAAGACACATGCACATCCACAATACACACAAAAACATACATATACATAGAGACAAACATGCAGACGAGCATCATATTTACACAATACCCATACTCATACATAAGAACGCATATACACACAAGCGTGTTGTGCATACAAGCACACATATTACATACGAAAACACAGACACACATACACATACAGTATGCATACACGAACAGGCACATGCTCACATTACAAATACACAGATAAATGCAAATACAAATAGTTACACAAACATCACTTATATAAAATTATACACATTCACGCACACATGAGTGTAGTACTCACAAACACAAACACACATGCATACAAACATATAGTATACACACATTATACACAAACGAACACGTATACATGTTGTATACACAAGTTACACACATAAAAACGTACAAACCTTTCATAAATGCATATATGTATACACATACAAGCCTTCAGTGCACACCTATAGACACAAAAACACACACGGACTACAATTACATACACACACGGAACACAAACGAACGCGTATACATGTTGTATACACAAGTTACACACATACAAACGCACAAACCTCGCATAAATGCATACCTCTATCCACATACAAGCCTACAGTGCACACGTATAGACACAAAAATACACACAGACTACAATTACATACACATGGAGACAGACACATACAACCATACATATACTCCCACACACATACATCATATGCACACATATCCACATACCTACATACACAAAGAACACATATATAAACAAATATACATAGACATACTACATGCATTGTATAGAAAAACATACATTTAGATGGAAACATACATGATGCATAATAGTACACACAAGTACGCATACACAAAGTATGCACATACATAGTAGACATGCATACAAAGACATCCATACAACACAATAGATGCACAAGCAGGCATACACACACATGCATGCATGCTAAGTGCTAACATACTTATGAATGCACACATATTTCACCCGCACACACATGCACGTGCACACATAATACACAGATACACTATAGAAACATACATACTTACATAACTACATAAGCACACAACACAAATGTTACATGTGATGCACACATTTACATGTTAACGCATTCAAGAAAACATAGCACAAAATCATTTTTAAGAAAGTGTCATTTGGGTCACATGTGAGGTCATAAATTTGGACCAATTCTTCCTGCGGACCCATATACGCCTTTGCAACAAACTAGGTAGCATATACCACATATGTGCTCTACTTGAACATGTTTATGCATCCAGTCAAAGGTTTTTTGTGGAAAAGAGGGTGAGCTCCCGAGGTGGGAGTCACCGCAAGATCACTTTATTAATAAAACTATGAAAATAACATGATACATTACCTGGACTCCAAAAGCCCGTAAGAGCCCTATAATGAGAAAACTACATTTTCCGAGAAAAACTCAGATTTTTTAAAATGAGATCATTTATTACCAACCAAATAGCCCATAGTGCCGCAAATGGCTTAACAACATTGTCCGAGGAGTTGCTTCCAACCTTCCTTACTGCCTCCCAAAAGCCTGCCCGCTCTGCCATCGGCCTTCACCCACGAGATCACCAGCTCCCTCCAAACCTTCATCAAAGTCGCACAAGTGAAGAAGAGTGTTCTAAATTCTCCGTCTGCTCCCCGCATTTATCACATGTCAGGTCCTATAGACCAAGAATCCTCGCCCTCATAGCTTTTTCACATAGTCTATCTTTCCGCAGGTACCAGAGGAAGACCTTTATCCTGCTTAGAATTTTGCTTGTCCAAATAATCTTCATGTCCTGGAATAAGTCCCTATCTTGGCCCTCTCCACCATTTCTGAGCTCTCCCTACAAACGCTTGACCGAAAATCTGGTCCCCGTCCACTCAAAGTGGTCCCTTCTCATAGAGAAACCTTCTGGAGAAGGAGTCTCTGACTGCAAGCTAATCAAATACTCCCTACTTCGATCTGAGAGGAGCGTAGCAAACGCTGGCATCCATGCTCCTGACTGAGCCAATGCACTTAAAGCGGCTTCTTTTGTTGGCGCCACCATAAAAAGTCTCGGAAATCGCATCTCAAGGGTGGCATCCCTCGTCCAGTTATCCCTCCAGAATCTGAAGCCCCACCCGTCCCCAACCTTAGGCCTTAGCCTATGGGTCACAAGCAACAACACTTCCCGAACCCCCTGCCATAGGGGTGAACGCAAAGCGAGCCGTCTCTGCCACTAGCCCTCCTCTCACACCGTAAATCTCCCTCAGTAATCTTGTGTCTAGGCCCTCAAACGGACCACATATGCGCACCACACACTTCGCCAACAACGCCTTGTTCATACATGCTACATCCTGAAACCCCAGCCCCCCTGATCACGCTCTCGTGACATCCTCCCATCCCACCAGATGCAGGCCCGACCTCTGCTGCTTCCCGTCTGACCAGAAAACCTTCTCATCGGCTTCTAAATCCTCTGTCTTACCCCCATCGACATCAACCTGGTAGAGAAAAAGAAGATGGGGATGGCCAATAGCACATGCTTCAGCAAAACCAGCTTCCCGTCCCCAGATAAAGTAACCGCTTTCCACCCAGCCAACCTAAGCTCCATCATCTGAACAATCGCGTCCCATTCCGACTTTCTGAGTTTGCCTGTCACCAATGGAAGGCTGAGATAGGTAATTGATAGGTCTCTCAACGGACACCTAAGCAGCTCCGCTATCCTGCCCCGTTCCTCATTCTGTAAACTAAAAGTAATTACAACCGACTTCTGCATATTTATCACCAACCCGGAGAGGCTGCCAAATATGCCCAGCAGTTGTACCTCTTTACTGCTCATTTCATCAAATATGCCAAGAAAAATAACCATGTCACCGACGTACTGTAGCAATGGCACTGAGATGCCACCCAGACGAAAGCCTTCGCACCAGCCTCCCTCAACTGCTTGCTTGAAAAGAACCGTCAGTGGCTGAAAAAAGCCCCCCTCTGTCTGGTCGTTCACCAAGATGGAAAAGGACGACGTAGTGATACCATCTGCCACCAGAACAAACAACATGTGGTTGTGGCTGAAAAAGCCCCCCTCTGGTTGGTCGTTCACCAAGATGGAAAAGGACGACGTAGTGGTGCATCTTTTCATCCAAGCAATCCAGCAGTCCGGGAACCCTCTTCTCCTCAATGACAGCCATAAAAATCCCCATAAAAATCCCCAGTCCACACAATCGTATGCTTTGGCAAAATCGATCTTCCACATCACTCCCTTCGTGCTCTTGTGTCGCCATTCCAAGCAAATCTCCGAAGAAATAACCATCCCATCCGCCATTTGACGCCCCAGAATGAAAGCGAATTGCTCCTGTAGAACAATAGAGTCCATGACCCCCTTAAGTCTGTTCGCCAGCACCTTCGCCACAATGAGAGAAATTCCATTGAACAGAGCGATCAATCTGAAGTCTTCCACTCTCACCGGGAGATCTCTATTTGGTAGCAAGAACAACAACGCCCTGTTAACCTACTCAACCCCCTGTTTCCATCCCTGAACTCCTGTAACACCTTTAGTATCCCTTCCTTCAGCAAGTCCCAAAACTCTATGTAAAAGAAGATCGGGATACCATCTGGTCCTAGTGCCCCGTCCGTATTCAGTCCCCAAACTGCTTTCTTCACCTCCTCCTCAAAGAACGACGCCACCAACCCCTCAGCCTGCACTAATGACAAGGAATTCACCCCCTCCCCTGCCAACCCCACCCGCCCCCTTGCCTCCTCCGCGACGTCTCCACAAAATGGCCTCTCAGTACACTGCCAATTTGCGCCTCTCCGGAGATCCTCTGTCCCCCACCTCCAACACATGGATACGGTTCCTCCTCCTTCTGCCTGACGCCATGGTGTGAAAGAATATGTAAAACCTCCAAGATATCGTCCTTCAGCAGGTCCCAAAACTCTCTGTAAAAGAAGATCGAGAAACCATCTGGCCTCGGTGCCCCGTCCGTATTCAGCTCCCAAACTGCTTTCTTCACCTCCTCCTCAGAGAACGGCGCCACCAACCCCTCAACCTGCACTGATGACAAGGAATTCACCCCCCCTCCCCCGCCAGCCCCACCCGCCCCCTGTTGCCATCCCTGAACTCCTGTAACACCTCCAGGATCTTGTCCTTCAGCAGTTCTCAAAACTCTCTGTAAAAGAAGACCAACAACCTGTCTGGCTCCAGTGCCCCGTCTGTATTCAGCCCCCAAACTGCTTACTTCACCTCTTCCTCAGAGAACGACGCCACCAACCCCTCGGTCTACATTGATGACAAGGAATTAACCCCCCTCCCTCGCCAACCCCCTTGCCTCCTCCACGACGTCTCCACAAAATGGCCTCTCAGTACACTGCCAATTTACGCCTTCCGATAGATCCTCTGTCCCCCTACCTCCATCTCATGGATATGGTTCCTCCTCCTTCTTCCTGACGCCATGGTGTAAAAGAATTTGGTGTTAGTGTCCCCTTCTCTTAGCCACTTTTGTCTGGACTTCTGCCTCCACTCCACTTCCTCTTTTCGATCCTCCATCAGCAACTCCTCCAAAACTCTGGATCTCTCCACTACCTCTTCCTGGTCCAAACCTCTCCGGTCATCCAGCCCATCAAGATGACCACCTCCTCCTGTGCCCTACCCCTCTTCTCCCTTCTTTTCATCCTCACCTCCCTTCCAAACCCCTGTAGGAAGGACCTAAGCATCACCTCACTTCCAAACCCCTCTTCTCCCTTCTTTTCATCCTCACCTTCCTTCCAAACCCTTGTAGGAAGGACTTAAGCATCACCATCTGAGTTGCCAAACGCCTAACCGTCGAACCTTTCGGGCACCACTCTCTCTACAAACCCGCTGCCATCTCCTTGAAACCATCCTCTAACAGCCACAAACGCTCGAAGAGGAAAAAGAACATGGGATGTGTGATCTAAAAGCACCTGCGGAAGCGCCCAAGCTCGCTAAAGTGAGAAACTTTCTACCCCCACCACAGAAAGTAGGAATCTGTCCAATCTCGACCTTGATCTCGCATTGTACTAAGTATACGCACACCCAGCCGCACCTGCAAGACCCAAGGAATATATCATCTCAAGAAAAACATCAGAGCCAGCATCCCGCCCCCCTCTCTGAGGGCGATCATCTGGTAGCAAAGTAATGTTGAGATCTCCTCTAACAATCCAAGCCCCATCAATATGGTCGGAGCTTGTCTGCACCTAGTCTGCTGCTAGAGACCCCATCCCAATACCACTGGGTCCATAGACATTCGTCACCGTAAAAAAGAGTCCATCTGCCCAACGCTTGTGGCGAACGGAAAGCGAAAAGGCGGACCTCCATTCCGCCACCGACATGAACTCCTCCTTCTTCCACCCCGTGAGCAGCCCACCTGCCGCTCCTTAGGCCTCCAGTTCCACAAACTTGAAGCTTCTTCCAATCCCCAAGTCTCGACCAGCATCTACCACATTCCTTACCAGTTTCGTTTCTTGCAACAAGAAAATATCTGCTTTAGCATCATAAATTATATTCCCAACCCCTAGGCGCTTTTCGAGTCGGCCCAGGCCCCTCACGTTCTAGGACAACATTTTCATTGAGAAACATTGGAAATCTTCCTTAGCGGTTGTGGTTTGTACTACCCCCAGACACTCAGCAAGCCTCTGTCCAGCAGACAGAAGCGACTCGGCTTTCCCTAGGGCGACTCGCTAACTGCAGGAGGCTGCGGAGGAGTCATCAGTCGTTCCTTAGCTTTCAGACTCTCTGTCATGCGCCTCCTTCTAACCGACCTCAACGCCACCCCCTTCTCGAAAAAAAACCCCAAACTTGGGCCCCCTACCAACTGCCTGAGAGGGCTCCCCTTCCAACAGCAACCTCGAAGCTCCCGCATCTCGAACTGAAGGTACCTGCTCCAGACCACCCAACCCCTTGACAGCGCCATATGCCTCCTGCTTCCCGAACTCCCTTGTCCTCCTTTTACCCTCCCACCCTTCTTCCAACCCAGCATCACCTTGGAGGGCCCACTCCCTACCTACGGGATCGAATATCTCCGCCAACCTTCCATCCGCCCGCCCTTCCGCCAGCACAGGACCGCCAAGGAGAGCCACCTCCCCTCCCACAGGATCGACCGCTAACCCCAAGTCTCGAACTTCCGCTTCCTCCAGCTCAAGCAAACCGCCCCCAAGTCCGGAGCCCTCATTTTGATTGGATCTGGATCCCCCAGATCCGCTAACCCGAAACGCCCTGAACCGCAACTTGTTACGCAAGTCGGGATCAACTGAAACCTGACCCACCGGATTCGCTCTCAGATCCGTGCCCGCTACCAGGATCTCCTCCTCCGAGACCCAGATCGCAGGATATGCATCAACAACCAAAGCCGCTCCCTGATCTACACCCACTTTCTTTTCTGGATCTGCTCCCGGATCCGCTCCCCGTGCCCGCTTTCGGATCTGCTCCTGAATCCAGACCTTCCTGCATGACCTTCGAGACCCAAATTCTCAGCCCCATGGCCCAACACATGCCTCAAACAGAGGGACCCCCTCAAAGGGCACGACCGAGCAAACATGTGACGTCATTTCGCTTTCTGCTTCGGGAAACACAACGGCCCACGTCAATTCTTGCCTTCCTATTTTAAGAGATATGTCAGTAATGACGTACAATACCCAAGGAAACGGTATCGCGACGTACAACCCCACCGCGGCCTTCTGACTTCCCACCGCGTCAGCCGACGACGTCGTAGGGCACCCCTTCCTAAGCTCTGACCAGCCTTCGCGATGCCCTCCATCCGGGGACCTCGATTCTCTGGAAAAGAAGCAGGAGCCGACAGATGCTAGCTCGATCTCTAGAAACATGCCACGAAAGAGCACCTTCCTCCACCCCAAACCCTGAGGGCTGAACTACTGCACACGGGAAACAAGTTCCGCCTCCCTCCCCGGAGCGCAACCATCGGACTCGATCCCAACCACCGAAGCAATCACGGATAGTATCTCACGTACGAGCTCCACCCTTCTCCACACGATAGGAATACCGTGCACCTGCACCAAGTTCAAGAACCGGAACTCCATTCGGCTGTCCAAGCTGCTCGGAAGACCCCATCAAAGGAGTGACTTCTTGTTCTCACACAACCGAACGATCACCTCGCCTCATGCGCCACAAGGCCCCGCGCCATGACTCGTCAGGGGCTCAACATTGCAACATCCCCATCAAACCTCCCTCTCGTAGCCACTCCCACGTCAAAGATGTCGCAAAACAAAGCTCGAGAACCTCCTCCCTCGCTGATTAACACAACACCCTCCCGCACTCCATTCTTCAATCGGGTCTCCAGCCCACCAGCGCCCAAAGGGCACGCTCTCACCCTGTGTGCAAAACTGTGGCACCTAAAGCACCGCATTGGTTCCCGATAATGACTAGCCCAATGCCGCGGCGAGCCGCAATGAAAGCAGCTGCGGCCAAACGGACTCCCTCTTCCATCATGGCTCCGAACACCGACCACTGGATTTTTTCTTGCACGTCGTTCCGCGACCGCCTGCTGCTTCTCCCCACGCTGCTTCGAACACACCAGCACCCAACGTGCTCTGACGCTGCCATCTCCGCACTCCCCCTCCCCCCCATCCCTTATCCTATTCAAAGTTATCTTATTAGATAAGATTCAGATCTTAAATGGAGTCGATTAATTTGAATAATGCCTTAATTCTCCTGAGAATCCTTCTCCAATGTTATCTATCCTAAACCTAAAACAACAACATGCTTTGTCGGTCGTTACTTTCTCTGTTGTTACTCTCCCTGCTGATGCTCTTATTGCCTCTATCTTGACTGCTCACACACTCGGTTGATCGTTGCCTCCTCCTTCGTTGCTAGATTAGATTTTTGTCATTCTCAATCATCCCTAACTACCCATGACCTTATGGTGATTGCATGTTGATGAGAATTTGAGTATGTGATTTTAATTCATTTTTTATTGTATATTTTACTAGTAAGAATTACTTCTCCGAAATTATAACTCTGTTAAACCGTACACATTAAATGATGTCTGAAGTTAAATTTTTCATATTTCTAAAACAGTTATATAATGAGACTATAGGGTTCTCATATATCAAAGAAGAAACCTTGTTGGCCCAATTACATAGTAGAGATGAAAAGAAAAGAAAAGAAAAGAAATTACATAAATAGGAAAATATAAAATAACTTTCAACACTCCCAACTCAAGATGGAGCATAGATGTCAATCACGCTCAGCTTGGGACAAGACCTCTAAAATGATCCTCTGGCTAGAGCCTTGGTGAAAACATCTATTGTTTGTTCCCATGAGCTAGCGTGTGAAGTAGAAATAAAAATCTAAATCATGCTACGTGTATAGCGATAATTTACATCAATGTGCAGCTTCTCGAACATCACTCGAAGTGAAGAATAGAAGATGCGCAAAGGATGACAAATCTATCTTCACGTAAGGATATCAAACTGTAACTAGAGAATCTTGGTCGCCTTTTCTTTCTAACTATATGAGAAAGCAAGAATATCTCACATTGCCTTAGTAGTGGGCTTCTGTAAAATATCATTGGTTATCTCTGTGGTGAGAGTCCCGAAGAGCCGGACACATGCTTACGCGTCATCCTGCTTCCATGAAGAATTCGCCCAGTCAGTCAGTCAGCTCCTGCTGTGTTAGAACGTTCTCCTTGTTAGTGCACTACATCAAGGTCATAAACCACATGGACCATAACTCATAAATGGTGCCATCCGTCTTTACGATGGACATCAGGCCCTTAAAAGTATCGAATGAGGAGAAGATGTCACCCTTGATTTTTGACACGATGATAAGAAGGCCGGTACATAACTCAATTGGGATACTAGATTGATCAGAATGCGTTTACATGATCATACAAGAATCAGTTATATGTGCAGACACACGCTACAAACGTTCCCATCAACCAAGGGAGCTCTTTAGGGAATAGAGTCAATGTCGAGGTCTGATTTCACTAAAAACAGCCCAAAATCAGATCGTTTGAAGAGTTCGATGATTGTTGAGTATCGTAAGGGGGATCCCCAAGAATGGTGGCGTACGTTGGAGGCATTAGCGATGGTCGCCGCCTCTGTTGGTGAAAGCCTGCATGCAGCAATGAGGGGCCCGTATGTTAGACCGTAGACACTTGAGGGAGTTGGCGGCACTACAGGAGGCCCGCAAGTGAGGTGGTGGTGCATACAATACACACAAGAACGCCTACACAAAGTATGCACATACATAGTACACACATACAAAGACATGCATACAATACAGTATATGCACAAGCAGGCATACACACATATCCATGCATGCTTGCACACTTATGAATGCACGCATATTCTACTCGCATACACATTTACACGCACACATAATACTCAGATACGGTATAGAAACAAACATACTTACATAACTACATATATACAGAACATAAATAGTTACATGTGATGCATATATATATGTGTACACATGCAAGCACGCATAGTACACAATAGTTTTTAAGAAAATGACCATTTAGGTCACATATGAGTCCATAAACTTGAATCAACTCTTCATGCAGACACATATATGCCTTTGCAACTAACAAGGTAGCATATACCACATATGTGCTTGGCTTGAACATGTTTATGCACCCAGTCAATGTTATCAAATTCGATAGGATTTGGATATTAAAGAGAGCTGATAATTCCTTAATTCTCCAAAGAACCCTTCTCTGTTATTATTTAGACTAAACCTAAGACGACAACTTTCTTTGTCTTTCGTTAATTTCTCTGTTGCTGCTCTTGTTTTGGTGCTCTTGTTGTTGCTATCTTGACTGCTCACACACTCGGTTGATCATCGCCTCCTCCTTCTTGCTAGCTCGGAGATTTGTCATCACCAATCATCCCCAATCACCTCTGTGACCCTATGTTGATCACATGCAGATGAGAATATGAGTATGTGATTTTAATTCATTTTTTGTTGTATGTTTTACTAGTAAGAATCACTTCTTCTTTGGAACTATAACTATGTAAAACTGTACACATTAAATAATGGTTAAAGCTAATTTTTTCAGATTTAATAGTTTAAAACAGTTATATAATGAGGCCCTACGATTCTCTTATATATAAGAGGAGAAACCTTGTTGGGCAAATTACATAGTAGAGACAAAAAGAAAATAAAATACATGAATAAGAAATATAAAATAACTCTCAACACTCCCCCTCAAGATGGAGCATAGATGTCAATCATGCTCAGCTTGGAACACCTCTGAAATGACCCTCTAGCTATAACCATGGTGAAAAAATATGTTGTATGTTCTCCTAAGCTGGTGTGGGAAGTAGAGATAAATACCTTCTGAATCACGCCATGTGTATAGTGACAACTTACCTCAATTTACAACTCAGACATCCCTCAAAATGAAGAGTAGAAGCTGTGCAGAGGATGACCAATCTATCTTCCCGTAAAGATATCAAACTGTAACTAGAGAATCTTCACCTCATTCTTTTCCTGACCACAGGAGAAAGCAAGGATATCCCACATTTTCTTAGTAGTGGGATGATGTAAAATATCGCTGGCTATATCTTGTTGAGAGTCCCCAAGAGCCAAACATGTGTGTACGCGTCATCTTGCTTCCATGAAGCATTCATCCCAGTCTTGTCGATCGGCTCTCGCTGTGTCAGAATGTGCTCCTTGTTAGTGCACTGCATCAATGTCATAAACTGTGTGGACTATAACTCATAATTGGTGCCATCTATTTTCACGATGGGTACCAGGCCCATGAAAGCACCGAAGGAGGAGGAGATGTCACACTTTATTTCTGACATAATGATTACAAACCGATACAAAACTCAGCTAGGATAGTAGACTGATCAGAATGCGACTACATGATCATACAGGGAATCGGTTGCATGCAGGCTCATGCAACAACCGTTCCCATCAACCAAGAGGGTGCTCTAGGGCACTAGGTCAATGTAGCGGTCTGATTTCACCAAATACAACACAAAATCTTGAGAGTCCAGTGATTGGTGAGTATCGTAAGGAGGGGCTTAAGGATGGTGGCATAGTTCGAGGCATTGGTGATGGTCGCTGCCTTCGTTGGCGGAAGCCTACATGCGGCAAGGAGGGGCTCGAAGGTCGTACTGCAAGCACTTGAGGAGTTGGCGGCAGTGCAGGACGCAAGCGAGTTGGCAGTTCCCCTAGGTGGTTGTACCCCATAGGAGAGGCGGCAACGTCTCTAGGGCATGCATGTTGAGTAGGCAACAACGCAAGGTGGTGGTGTTGTGTTATGTGGCAGTGATGATAGCACAACAGTGGTGAGATAGGAAAAGAAGGCCAGTGGGTCGGGAGACACCTAGGGCAACATGGCTTCGGTCTATGACAGTCGCTCTGGTACCGTGTGGAGAGGAAAATTGAACTGCTTATTCATGAGGCCTTAAGGGTTTTTTTATATATAGAGGAGAAACCCTATTGTCAATGTTACATAGTACAGACAAAAAGAAAAGAAATTACATAAATAGGAAAAAGTAAATAATTCAACAAAATCTTATTGGAGAATGTAATGGAGGCATGTAATTTCCATCATGTTGATGTGGAAACTAATTTCTTTTCATATTGAACTAAATTTAATTGTACTTGCCTGCTAAGCTACTATTTATTAATTCAATTTCTTACTATTTTACTTTGATTATGGATGAGCTAACTACTCACATTTAGGATGAGGTATCTTGGTGCATGTTATTCGTTGAAAATATTGTGTTGATCGATGAGACTAGAGATGGAGTAAATGTGAAGCTTGAGGTTTGGAGATGCATTAAAGACTAAAGGATTTTGTATAAGTAGGGCTAAGACTGAATATATGGACTATGGAGTGCACATTTGATGGAAGCAATGCTGAAGAAATCGAGGTAAAGATTGGTGATGATAATGTTCAGAAGAAATTTTTTAAGATACTTGCAACATTATGGGAAAATCTATAGAGATGTTACTCAGAATAAATGCAGTTTGGCTAAAGTGGAGAGGAGCCTCTACTATTCTATGTGAAAAGGATATTCCTTTGAAAATCAAAAGAAAGTTCTACAAAGTAGCTATGAGACCCGCTATGCTCTATAAATATGAATGGTGGCTTGTGAACTATAGACATGTGCAGAGAATGATAGTATAAGGTGGATATGTGGTCATATACGTAAAAATAATATTTGGAATGATATGATTAAAAGGAAAGTTGATGTAGCTTCAATGGAGGATAAGATGAGAGAAAACCACTAAAGATGGTTTGGTCTTTTGCAAAGGAAGTCGGCTGATGCACTAGTTAGGGATGCGAGTTTTCGGATGTTGAGTCAGCTAAGAGAGGACGAGACGAGGAAGGCCCAAGAAGTGTTGGAATGAGAGACTATCCGAAGGGATCTTAGTTTTTTGGATCTAAGCCTGAGAATGACACAAAATTCTGAATCGAGGCAGAGAATCCATGTAGTCAACCCTACTTAATGTGGGAAAAGGAATTGTTGTTGTATATATACTTAGATCTATAGTATGTATAATATACACGATAGGACTTATATGTCTTAGATATTTTTAACATATAAAAATATTTGGAAATCTGATTTTGAGTATTTTCATATACATGTGCTATTAATTAATTATATCATATATGGATATTTACATGAAGTTTTTTTAAGATGCTTTAATTATATCACATATATATTACTTATTTTACATGTTTATGCATATTATATATTTAATCATTTTTACATTTAATATTTGAAAAATTGTACTAATATTTGGTAGTATATTTATCACAAGTACAACCTAGCATTACTATACAATAATTATAATAAATGATTCGATATATTATTTCATTTGGTGTCTTTTTTTATATATAGGTTTATAAAAAGTATAATTATATATTAATAATTAACATATAGAAATATATATAATACATAGATATTCTATAAAACGTCCAACCTAGAGTTTTCTATGATTCTGACCAATTTATTCAATACTTAATTAAGTGATTTATTATCATGTAATCAATATACTTTTGTGTTTTTTGTGATAAGTTAGCATTTAATGTATTTCGAGCATATTTGTGTATTAATACTTCATTAAGGTTAATTGCATGAGATGTAAGTCAAGTCAGATTCTTGGTATTTTCACATATTAAAATGATGAATCAACACCCCCTCCTCTAACACACCCATGTATCATGCACACTAACAACCACCACACACCCTCACACTGCATACTCACATTCCCACATAAGCCCAAATATACACAAACCACATATACATCCCCATATCACATACATATGTCCAAATAAACACAAAACACCACCTAAGACACTCAATACCCAATTAAAACACAGAGATATAGATGCACACACAAATGTATACATGTAAACACTGCACACCCGTACATACATACATAACACACAAATCCTCACACAATACAAAAAATATATACAAAAACATGCTCATATACAAACATTTACATAAACATGCATATACACACAGTATACAATGCTAGAGAAATGCATACACAAACATAGATATAAACGCATGCACAAAAATAAAAATACACACAATGCGACTCATATACAATACACACACAATACATAAATAGATAAAGATATACCCACATAGAAACAAACATGTATACGAACACATAGGCATACACACTCACGTACGCACAACATACACAACATATGCAAACAGAAAATACACATACATGCATAAACATGCTTACACACATATAAGGACAAACATACATATATACAAATTTGCATACAAATTCGCATGTGCAAGCACATACTTACACACAGTGCATACACAAGCAAACACCCATGCTCATATATTAAACAGGCACAGACACATGCATACACAAACACATATAACCTCACACCCCCATATATAGTACACAGGCATAGTACAAAAGCACATACAGATACAAAAACACAGAGATATTACATATGCACACACATATATAATTAGGCATACATGAGCATATATACACATAATAAATGATAGGCATACATACAACCAGACAAATACACATATGTTCATACGCGTACATAACCACACACACATAGATATACACACAGTACACAAAGTACATAAAAACACACGCATACATACATTAAAAGCTTATACACAATCGTAAACATACACACATGCACATTGGCATATAGAATCACACAAGAAACAAATACACACACATGCATAACCACAAATATACATATATGCATACAGATACACACAAATTATGTGTGTGCACACACATAAAAGTGTGGATACTCACACATAGTACGTAGAAATACACACACTCACCTACCTACCCACACATAAACAATCAGATGTAGATATAGACACGTACACGCAGACTTACGAAAGACAAAAAAATAAAGCACACACATAGAAGCACAGATGTGAATATGCATATATAAACACACATTATACATGCACATACACAAGCATACAAACATATCCGCATGCCTGCATGGAAAACGGGTATATGAACGCACAATTGGACCCATATACCCACACCGATAGGCATGAATGGAAACATAACCACAGCACAGGCATGCACACATCATACACACTTTTCCAACATCCCCTTCCCCGGCATACATAAGACACAGAAAACGCATATGCACGTGCAAGCATCCTTACACCGACACAAACGTATATACATATACATTGGCACAAACATATATACATAAAGACACACATACAAACAAACATGCACACACAGTGTGCACATGCAATAATACACAAGGCATGCCTACACACGATGGATCCATGCGACACCCACTTACTCATACTTACACACAGACACACTCACAGACAAATGCGCATGCACAATACACACACAAAAACATACATGTACATAGAGAGATACATACATGCATACAGGCATCATATGTACACATTCGCCACACACATACATAATCACACACATTCACACAAGCGTGTTGCGCATACAAGCACAAACATTACATACGAAAACACGCGTATACACACACATACAATACACATACATTTTACACATACACGAACATACACATGCATACATTACAAATACACAAATTATTGCAAATCCACGTAGTTACACAACCACCACTTATATACAAACATACACAGTCATGCACATGAGTTTAGTACTCACAAACACAAACACACATGCATACAAAAATACAGTATACACACACATTATACAAAAACAAGCACTTATACATATGGTATACACAGGTCACACACATACAAACATACAAAGCATGCATAAATGCATATATATAAACATACAAGCCTACAGACGTACACATGCAGTGTCATACACAGACACATATCCACAAAACTACACATACATCAACACATATACATAGACCTACTACATGCATTGTATAGGAAAACATACATTTAGACGGAGACATACATGACATACACTGTACATACACATACACAAAGTATGTGCATACATTTTATGCACACACATACAAAGACATGTATACAACACAATAGATGCACAAGCTGGCATACACACGCATGCACACATGCCTGCACACTTATGAATGCACGCATATTCCATCAGCACACACATGAATGTATACACATAATACACAGATATAGTATAGAAACAAACATACTTTAAAAACTACGTATGCATGTAGCATAAATAGTTACATGCAATGCACAAATATACATGTGTACACGTGCAAGCATGCTTAACACACAAAAGTTCTTTAAAAAGTGGTCATTTGGGTCACATATGAGGCCACAAACTTGAACCAAATTATCATGCATGCCCATATACACCTTTGCATCTATCCATGTAGCATATGCCACATATGTGTTATGCTTGAACATGTTTATGCACCGAGTCAAAGTTATCATATTCAAAAAGATTTGGATATTAAAGAGAGTCGACTAATCTGAATAATTCCTTAATTCGCTAGATTCTCCACTGTAATATAGCCTAAACCTAAAACGATAACATGCTTTGTCACTCGTTGCTTTCTCTATTGCTACTCTCATTGTTGATGCTCTTACTACTGCTATCTTGACTGCTCACACACCCGATTGATCGTCGCCTACTCTTTCGTTGCTATCTTGGAGTTTTGTCATCATCAATCATCCCGAATCACCTCTAACCCTATGTTGATCGCATGCTGATGAGATATAAGTATGTGATCAGGGCACTACCATTTTTTTTTGCACGACCAACTTGGGAGGGCACCGCCTGGAGTCGAGGGAGAGGGTGGCAACGCCATCGCTTGCAGTTCAAGAGAAAGGGGAGGAGCCATATCAGACGAGCTACAGATCGACTCTGCCATTTTTTTCCAAGATCGTTGCTGCAAATCATCGTGGCTTCACGTTACCTTCTCCTCTCTCGAGTGTGTGGTTGACGTTGATGGTCATGTCGGCTGCAAATACCTAGAGTTGCAGATCGCCTTTGCCATGTCGGGATGAGCATTGAAGTTTTAGGGTTCCGTGAGGTGAGACTTGTTACAAAGGAATCCACAAATTCTGGAGGTGATCCACTTGTACAATGCTTTGTCGATTTCACATCTCCTAATCAGTCTGTAATAGCTTTGGAGGCTTTACAAAATGTAGATGGAGGCCCTGAATATCCTGGTAACGTCCCTCACGAGAATCGAGTCGCTTGGCAGAGTTAGGGTTCCTGATGGAACCTTAGAACAAAATATATGAAACAATCTCTTTCTTCCCAAACCTTGCTCTGATATGAACATAAAAATCTTCAAGAATAAACCCTAGAATCAACCACTCTGATACCATGTTGAAATAAATAAAAGCGGAAGCTAATCGATAATCAGAGACAATTTACGTGGAACCCTACTCTGTGAGGGAGCAGGATGAAACCACGGGAGAAGGCCTCAAATGGCCAGATCTTCTATTGAAGTTTCTCATTGAGTACAGGGGTGTGGGGTGCCTTATATAGCCCTACAGACAGACCAGAGTCCCATGGCTCATCCATGTGGGAGTAAACATAAGTGAGTGGTAATTGGATCCTGGAGAGATCCAATTACCACTCTATTACATACTTCAACAAGACACATGCACATGAGGACACATTCGCATACAAACACACCCTTGGACCCATGTATCCACTTCCAAGGGCACGAATACAAACACAACCACAACACATACACACACATTATACACACCAGTCCAACCACCACCCTCATATACACAAACAGACACACATAAACATGCATGCACCTACATGCACACACATATGCATACTTATGTTGGTACAAATGTATATACAAACAAATATATGCATAAACAAACACATATGCATAGTACGTGCATGAATTCATACACAAGCATATGTACACACTCACAGAACCAAACAACACCCACCCACTAACATTCATATACACTCAGACACACTCACAAAACACATGTACATGCATAATGCACACAAAAACATGCATACATGCGGACACACACAATATGCATATAGTACCCACATACATACATACGCACACACATGAACGCACAATTTATAAGTCAAAGTGGATTGGATTCACATTATACAACTAAATGTGAATTGGATTCACATTATACAATTAAATGTAAATGTGATTTATATTTAATATTGGATGGTTGAATATGATTCATTATTATCAATGGCATAATTGAAATTGTCACAAAATAATTTGAAATTATTTTAATGGTCATTCAAAATATAAATTTCTACACATGTAGGAGTGGATGACCATGGTGGAAGCACGATGTGGTTGTTCATCTCCTATAAGGAAAGGGGGCACTCCTCTTTCCTATTCCTTTTACATATTAATTGATTTTAATTTAATTGAAATGATTTATTGTAGAATATCTTCAACTTATTTTTTCTTTTAACTTAATTATAATGTTGTGAATTGTTGCAACAAAATATTGACCATTGATTTTAATTACGAGTGCATCTTCACCATCCAATTCGTTATAAAAAAAGGCTAACTAGCTCTTTCTCTACATAAACAATTGAAGCAAAAGTTGCAACAATTCACTCTCTCTCTATCTCTACACGTGGTCCATCTCTCTCTCTACACATGGTCCATCTTTCTTTCTCTCAACTCTTGGTGGATGTCCACCTAGGGTTTTCTTGATAGCTCCATCGTTGTCGCATTGCCGTTGTGCTGCCGGACTAACTACTCGTGGAACTCCGTCTTCTTCGACGCATCATGCTATCAAAGAAGGTGGTGGATTTCGTATGACGAAATCAAGAGGTTCCTTACTTGGATCGTCATCTTGGATTATGGGAAGCATGTATTTCGTCCATGCGTCCACAAGTGCTCTCTTGTTGAATTGGACTTGAGATAGGAGGCATCTTCCTTTAGAGGCTATGAGATCGTGTCCACGCTTCGAGAGGTAATCCTTATACAGTTATACTTGTGTAATCAAGATGAAACGACATGGGAATCATTCCCATGGTTTCATCAAAAAATTTTAAATTCCGCTACCCGACTAGTATGACTAGTTGACCTAGATCGTATATGATACAATCTTCATACTTCTGTGATGTGTGATTCTTCATCACTTCCTTCTCGACTGGGGTAGTAGATTGATCAGAATGCATCTGCACGATCATACAGGGAATGAGTAGCATGAGCAAACTCATGCCACAACCATTCCCATCAACAAAGAGGGTGCTCTAGAAACCGAGTCAATATAGAGTCTGATTTCACAAAAAATGACCCAAAATCAAACCAGTTGGAGAGTCCAACGATTGGTGAGTATCATAAGGGGACCCTTAAGGATGGTAGTGTATGTTGGATGCATCGGTGATGGCCACCATCATTGTTGGCGGAAGCCTGCATGCGGCAAGGAGGGGCTCGCAGGTCAGACCGCATGCACTTGAGGGAGTTAGCGGTGTTGTAAGAGGCCTATAAACGAGGTGTTGGCGCCCCTAGGTGGTTATTGTTCCCCGCGAAAGAGGTGGTGGCGATGCTAGGGTCTGCACATTGAGTAGGGGACGATGCAATGGGGTGTTGTGTTATGTGGTGATGATGGCAGCACGACGGTGGCAAGATGGGAGAAGAAGGCCGATGGGTAGGGAGAGACCCAGGGTAATAGGGCTTCGGTCTATGACAGTCGCTCTGGTATCATATTGAGAGAAAAAATGAATTGCTTATTCATGAGGACTTAGGGTTCTTTTATATAAAGAGGAGAAACCCTATAGGGAAAATTACAATGTAAAGATGAAAAGAAAAGAAATTAGATAATAGGAAAAGATAAAATAATTCAACAAAATCTTATTGGAGATACCTTGGTGTAATTTCTTCCCAGTTGATGTGGAACCTAATTTCTTTTCATATTGAACTAAATTTATTTATACTTGCCTACTAAGCTACTATTTATTAATTCAATTTGTTACTATTTTACTTTGATTATGGACAATCTAACTAGTCGCATTATTAATGATATTGTGTTGATTGATGAGGTTAGAGATGAAGTAAATGTGAAGCTTGAGGTTTGGAGACATGCATTAGAGACTAAAGGATTTCGTATAAGTAGGCTAAGGCTGAATATATAGAGTGCACATTTAATAGAAGCAGTGGTGAAGGAAATGAAGTGAAGATTGGTGATGATAATGTTCAGAAGAAAAAGTTTTTAAAATACATGGGATCTATTATGCAACATGATGTGGAAATCTATGGAGATGTTACTCATAGAATAAATGTGGTTTGGCTAAAGTGGTTAGGAGCGCCTCTATTGTTCTATGTGATAAGAAAATTCCTTTGAAAATCAAAGGAAAGTTTTTTAAAGCAGCTGTGAGACCTGCTATACTTTATAAATCTGAATGTTGGTTTATGAACCATAGACATGTGTACAAAATGACAACAGCAAAATGAAAATGCTAAGATAGATGTGTGGACATATACGTAAAGATTGGATTTGGAATGATGCCATCAAAAGAAAAGTTGGTGTAGCTTCGATAGAGGATAAGATGAGAGAAAAATGCTTAAGGAAGTCGGCCAATACATCAGTTAGGAGTGCAAGTTTTGGGACGTTGAATCAGCTAAGAGAGGGTGAGGAAGGCCCAAGAAGAGTTGGAATTAGACTATCTGAAGGGAACTTATTTTTTTGGATCTAAGCCTAAGAATGGCCCAAGAAAGATCTAAATGGAGGCAACAAATCCATGTAGCCAACCCTACTAAATGTGTGCTTTGTTGAGGTTGTTGTATAAATACTTAGATCTATCGAATATATAATGTACACAATAGGACTTATATTTTTAATATTTATTAGATATTTTTAAACATCTAAAAATATTTGGAAATGTAATTTGAGTATTTTCCTATACATGTGTTATTAATTAGCTATATATCATATATCAATATTTACATGAGGTGTTTCTAAGATGTTTTAATTATATCATATATATATATTTCATGTTTCAATATATATATATATATTACATTTAATATTTTTGAAAAACTTTACTAATATTTGGTAGTATATTTATCCCAAGTACAATCTAACATTAGTATACAATAATTACAATAAATTTTTCTATATATTGTTTTATTTCGTGTCTTCTTTTATGTATAATTTTATAAATTATAATTTTATATTAATATTTTACATATAGAAATATACATAGGCATTCTAAAATAAGTCCAACCTAGACTTTTTTTGGATCTTATTCAATATTTAATTAAGTGGTTTTGTTACGACCTAATAAAAGTATTTTTTTGTGTGATAAATTGGCATGTATTGTATTTCGACCATATTTGTGTATTAATACTTCTTTAAGGTTAATTACATGAGATGTAAGTTGGATTCTTTGCATTTTCACACGTTAACATAAAGAATTGGACACCCCCTCCCGTCACGCGCTCACGTATCAAGCACACTAACAACCACCACACACCTCCAACACCACATATTCACCTTCCCACATAGTCCTAAATGCACACAAACCATATATACATCCCCACATCACATACATATGTCCAAATAAACACAAACACCACCCAAGATACTCAATACCCAATTAAAACGTAGAGATATAGATGCACACATATATGTATACATACAAACTACACACTCGTACGTACATATGCATATCCAGAAAGTAGAAATTGTCATGCAATACAAAACATATGCACAAACACACATACATACACTTGCATAAGCATGCATACACACAGTGCACGATGATAGAGAAATGCATACACAGACGTAGATATAGATGCAAACACACAAATAAAAATACACACAATATTACTCATACACAATACACATACACAATACATATAGAGATAAAGACACCCACATAGAAACAAATATATATATATACAAACACACATGCATGTGAACTCACTTGCACACAACATACCTAACATATGTGCGCACCAAAAATATACATACATTCAAAGACATGCATACACACATACAGAAAAATACATAGATATACATATGCACATACACAAACAAATGCGCGCATGTATGCACATAAATACACACAGTACATACAGATAAGCAAACATCCACACCCATATAGTAGACAGGCACAGACACATGCAGACACAAACACCTATAAAACCACACCCCTATACATAGTACAAGAGCACATACAAATGCAAAAACATAAATATATTACAATTGCACACACATGCATAAACATGCATACATGCACACATACACATAATACATACAAAGTCATACATACAACCAGGCATATACATATGTATGCATACGCGTACATAACCACACACACATATACACACGGCACACAAGGTACATAAAACACGTACGCATACATATATACGTAAAAACTTTATATACAAATATAAACAAACATACATATACACATTACACATGCCTTCATGTGGCAGCACTTGGTGTGCCGAGGCTCGGGAGGTGTCTCAGGTTCGGGACACGTGGCAACACTTGGTGGTTCGGCTCGAGGTTCGGGGACCCGAGCCTAGAGGTTCGAAGAAGAGGCTCGGGGCGCCACGTGCCTTCATCATGGCCGTCCGCGAAGAGTCACAAAGGGTTACGGAACCCGAAGGGTCATGGGGGTTTACGGAACCTGAAGGGTCACATGTATAAATGTAAATATAATAACTCTAACACTCCCCCTCAAGTTGGAGTTGAGAAAACTGCAGCTTGTAATAAAAAGAAAAAGTATACACCACATCTTCACACGATGCATCATAATAACATATGTCCGTTGCTGGTAGAAGACCTCGTACGAGGACGGGTTTGCGGCTTTCAGGTCATCGGAACGTATCTCTGCCATGCCTGTAGAGTCGCTGCGATATCAGGTCACCGGAACATATCTCTGTCGTGCCTGCAGGTCACCGGAACATATCTCTGTCGTGCATGGAGAAGAATCATTGTAAAAGAAGAAGTCCAGCGCGAAGTAGTATTCGGGTCGTAAAAGAAGAAGTATACGCCCTGATGAAGAAATCGATGCCCGGTGAAGACGGATGATCTGAGTAGTAGTCTGGCAGCAGACATCCTGAAGAATCATCTCTGAAGCTCCAACAAAGAGGAGGTGGCAGCTGGTGTTGCTGGGAACTCGGACTGCCTTGCACGGGACTATCGAATCCACGAACGACGCAGGAGGTCCAGCCATCTCTCCTTGTCGGCAGAGAGAGGGCTGGTGGTGGCGACGGATTTAGGGTATTAGGCTTTGATCTAGGATCGTTGCTCTGATACCATGTTGAGAAGAGATATGAATGAGATGTTTATTCCATAGAGCTAGGGTCTCTTCTATAGAGAGAAAACCATATAGAGTACCAGGGTTACGGAACCCGAAGGGTCACAGGGGGTTACGGAACTCGAAGAGTCACAAAGGGTTACGGAACCCGAAGGGTCACAGGGGTTTACGGAACCTGAAGGGTCACATGCATAAATGTAAATATAATAACTCTAACACACATGTATAAAGAAAATCACACAAGAAATAAATACATATAGACACACATAGACATACATATACATATATACATACAGATACACACAGAGTGTGTGTGTGCACATATATAAAAGCATGGATACTCACACATAGTACACAGAAACACGCACACCCTCACCTACCTACCCACACATAAAGTATTAGATGCAGACACAGACATGCACATGCGGACGTATGAAATACATAAAAAATAAAGCAAACACATAGAAACACAAATATGAATATGCATGTATAAACACACATTATACATACAATACACAAGCATAGAAGCATGTGCACATACGCAAGGAAAACCCATATACGAGCGCACACTCGGGCCCATTTACCCACACCCACAGGCATGAAAGAAAACACAACCATAGCACAAACATGCACATACCATACATACACGTATCCAACCCCCCTTCCTGGCATACACAGACAGAAAATGCGCGTGCATGCACACTTACATTGACACAAACATATATACATATAGACATACAACAAACAAACACGTACGCATGGTGTACACATGCAATCATACACAGGCGTGCCTACACAGACATGGATCCATGCGACACCCACCCTGTCATTCTTACACACATAGACATACTCAAAGAAACAAGCACGCCCACAATACACATACAAAAACATACATATACATAGAGACATACATGCAGACAGACATCATATGTACACAATACCCATATACATACATAAAAACACATATGCACATAAGCGTGCTGTACATACAAGCACACACATTACATACGAAAGCATCGACACACATACACATACAATATGCATACACGAACAAACACATGCTCACATTACAAATACAAAGATAAATGCAAATACATATAGTTACACAAACACCACTTATATACAAATATACATTGTCATGCATACATGAGTGTAGTACTCACAAACACAAACACGCATGCATACAAACATACAGTATACACACATTACACACAAACGAACACGTATACATATTGTATACACAAGTTACACACATACAAATGTACAAACCTCGCATAAATGCATATCAGTATACACATACAAGCCTACAGTGCACACGTATAGACACAAAAACACACATGGACTATAATTACATACACACATGGAGACAGACACACACACCCATACATATACTCCTACACACATACACCATACGCACACATATCCACACACCTGCACACATAAAGAACACATACATAAACACATATACATAGACATACTACATGCATTGTATAGGAAAACATACATTTAGATGGAGACATACATGATGCATACAGTACACACAAGCACACATACACAAAGTATGCACATACATAGTACACACACATACAAAGACATGCATACAACACAGCAGATGCACAAGCAAGCATACACACACACATGCATGCTTACATACTTATGAATGCACATGTATTCCACACGCACACACATACACGTGCACACATAATACACAAATACAGTATAGAAACATACATACTTATAGAACTACATATGCACACAACACAAATAGTTACATATGATGCACACATCTACATGTTTACGCGTGCAAGCACACATAGCACACAATCATTTTCAAGTCATTTGGGTCACATATGAGGCCATAAATTTGGACCGATTCTTCCTGCGGACCCATATACGCCTTTGCAACAAACCAGGTAACATATACCACATATATGCTTTGCTTGAACATGTTTATGCATCCAGTCAAAGTTATCATATTAGATAGGATTCAGATCTTAAATAGAGTCGAGTAATTTGAATAATTCCTTAATTCTCCTGAGAATCCTTCTCCATTGTTATCTATCCTAAACCTAAAATGACAACATGCTTTGTCGGTCGTTGCTTTCTCTATTACTACTCTCCATGTCGATGCTCGTGTTGCTGCTATCTTGACTTCTCACACACTCGGTTGATCGTTGCCTCCTCCATCGTTGCTAGCTTGGATTTTTATCATCGTCAATCATCTCTAACTACCCATGACCCTATGTTGATCGCACGCTGATGAGAATTTGAGTATGTGATTTTAATTCATTTGTTATCGTATGTTCTACTAGTAAGAAATACTTCTTCTTCTCCAAAATTATAACTATGTAAACCATACACATTAAATGATGGATAAAGCCAATTTTTTCAGATTTAACAATCTAAAACAGTTATATAATGAGGCTATAGGGTTCTCATATATAAAAGAAGAAACCTTGTTGGCCAAATTACATAGTAGAGATGAAAAGGAAAGAAAAGAAAATACATGAGTAGGAGAATATAAAATAACTCTCAACACTCCAGCTCAAGATGGAGCATAGATGTCAATCACACTCAGCTTGGGACATGACCTCTAAAATGGCCCTCTGGCTAGAGCCTTGGTGAAAACATATGTTGTTTGTTCCCCTGAGCTAGCGTGTGAAGTAGAAATAAAGACCTAAATCATGCCACGTTTATAGTGAATTTACATCAATGCCGTGCTTCTCGGACATCACTCGAAGTGAAGAAAAAAAACTGTGCAAAGGACGACCATTCTATCTTCTTGTAAGGATATCAAACTATAACTAGAGAATCTTGGTCACATTCTCTTCCTGACTATACGAGAATGCAAGAATATCCACATTGTCTTAGCAGTGGGCTGATGTAAAATATCGTTAGCTATCTACGTGGTAAGATTCCCGAAGAGCCGGATACGTGTGTATGTGTCATCCTGCTTCCATAAAGCATTCGCCCCAGTCTTGTCGGTCGGCTCCTGCTATGTTAGAACGTTCTCCTTGTTAGTGCACTACATCAAGGTCATAAATTGCAAGGACCATAACTCATAATTGGTGCCATATGTCTTTACGATGGACGCCAGACCCTTGAAAGCACCGAACGAGGAGAAGAAGTCACCCTTGATTTTTGACACGATGATAAGAAGACCGATACATAACTCGACTGGGATACTAGATTGATCAGAATGCGTTTACACGATCATACAAGAATCAATTATATGTTCAGACTCATGCCACAATCATTCCCATCAACCAAGGGAGCGCTCTAGGGAACCGAGTCAATATCGAGGTTTGATTTCACTAAAAACGATCCAAAATCAGACCGTTTGAAGAGTTTGACGATTATTGAGTATCGTAAGGGGGATCCTCAAGGATGGTGGCGTACGTTGGAGGCATTAGCGATGGTCGTCTCCTCTCTCGGTGAAAGCCTGCATGCAGCAAGGAGGGGCCCGCATGTCAGATCGCAGGCACTTAAGGGAGTTGACGGCACTCCAGGAGGCCCGCAAGTGAGGTGGCGATGCATACAATACACACAAGCACACATACACAAAGTATGCACATACGTAGTACATACATACAAAGACATGCATACAAGATATTAGATGCACAAGCTGGCATACACACATATCCATGCATGCTTGCACACTTATGAATGCACACATATTCCACCCACATCCACATTTACACGTACACAGAATGCATAGATTCAATATAGAAACAAACATACTACATAACTACATATGCACACAACATAAATAGTTACATGTGATGCACATATATACATGTGCACACATGCAAGCACGCATAGCACACAATAGTTTTTAGGATAGTGGCCATTTGGGTCACATATGAGTCCATAAACTTGAAAAAACTCTTCATGCATGCCTTTATAACTAAAAAGGTAGCATATACCACATATGTGCTCGGCTTGAACATGTTTATGCACCCAGTCAAAGTTATCAGATTCGATAGGATTTGGATCTTAAAGAGAGCCGATTAATCTAAATAATTCCTTAATTCTCCAGAGAACCCTTCTCCATTATTATTTAGACTAAACCTAAAATGACAACATGCTTTGTCGTTCGTTGCTTTCTTTGTTGCTACTCTTGTTGTTGATGCTCTTGTTGTTGCTATCTTGATTGCTCACACACTCGGTTGATCATCGCCTCCTCCTTTGTTGTTAGCTCAGTGTTTTGTCATCACAAATAATCCCCAATCAGCTCTGACCCTATGTTGATCACATGCAAATGAGAATATGAGTATGTGATTTTAATTCATTTTTATCATATGTTTTGCTTGTAAGAATCATTTCTTCTCCGGAATTATAACTATGTAAAACTAAGCTAAATTTTTCATATTTAATAGTTTAAAATGGTTATATAATGAGGCCATAGGGTTCTCTTATATATAAGAGGAGAAACCTTGTTGGGTAAATTACATAGTTAAGATGAAAAGAAAAGAAAATAAACAAGAAAATATACAATATCTCTCAACACTCCCCCTCAAGATGGAGCATAGATAGATGTCAATCATGCTCAGCTTGGAACACCTCTGAAATGGCCCTCTGGCTAGAGCCATATTGAAAAAAATATGTTGTCTGTTCCCCTAAGCTGGTGCGGGAAGTAGAGATAAATACATTCTGAATCACGCCATGTGTATAGTGACAACTTACCTCAATTAGCAACTTCTCGGACATCCCTCAAAGCGAAGAGTAGAAACTGCGCAGAGGACGACCAATATATCTTCCCGTAAAAATATCAAATTGTAATTAGAGAATCTTCATCTCATTCTTTGCCTGACCACACGAGAAAGCAAGGATATCCCACATTGTCTTAGTAGTGGGCTGATGTAAAATATTACTGGCTATCTCTTGGTGAGAGTCCCCAAGAGCCAGACATGTGTGTATGTGTCATCCTGCTTCCATGAAGCATTCATCCCAGTTTTGTTGATCGGCTCTGACTATGTCAGAATGTGCTCATTGTTAGTGCACTACATCAATGTCATAAACTGCATGGACCATAACTCATAATTAGTGCCATCTATTTTCACGATGGGCATTAGGCCCATGAAAGCACCAAAGGAGGAGATGTCACACTTGATTTTTGACATAATGATTAGAAATCGATGCAAAACTCGACTAGGATAGTAGATAGATCAGAATGCATCTGCATGATCATATAAGGAATCTGTTTCATGTGCATATTCATGCCATAACCGTTCCCAGCAACCAAGAGGGCACTCTAGGGCACTGAGTCAATGTAGTGGTCTGATTTCACCAAAAACAGCCCAAAATCAGATTGTTTAGAGTGTCAAGTGATTGGTGAGTATCGTAAGGGGGGGCCTTAAGGATGGTGGCATATGTTCGAGGCATTGGTGAAGGTCGTTGCCTTCCTTGGCGTAAGCCTACATGCAATGAGGGGCCAGAAGGTCATAACGCAGGCACTTGAGGGAGTTGGCAGCAGTGTAGGAGGCCCACAAGTGAGGTGGTAGTGACCCTAGGTTGTTGTTGTACCCCGTAGGAGAGGTGACAACGTCGCTAGGGCATGCATGTTGAGTAGGCGACAACGTAAGGTGGTGGTGTTGTGTTACGTGGTAGTGATGACAGTGTGACGGTGGCGAGATAGGAAAAGAAGGCCAGTGAGTAGGGAGAGACCTAGGACAACAGGGCTCCGGTCTATGACAGTCGCTTGGGTACCATGTGGAGAGGAAAGGTGAATTTCTTATTCATGAGGCCTTAAGGGTTCTTTTATATAGACGAGAAACTCTATTGTGAAAGTTACATAGTACAGACGAAAAGAAAAGAAATTATATAAATAGGAAAAGATAAAATAATCCAACAAAATCTTATTGGAGAATGTAATGGAGGCATGTAAATTCCATCATGTTGATATGGCAACTAATTTCTTTTCATATTGAACTAAATTTAATTATACTTTCCTTCTAAGCTATTGTTTACTAATTCAATTTCTTACTATTTTACTTTGATTATGGACGAGCTGACTAGTCACATTTAGGATGAGATACCTTGGTGTATGTTATTCATTGAAAATATTGTGTTGAGCGATGAGACTAGAGATGGAGTAAATGTGAAGCTTGAGTTTTGGAGATGCATTAGAGACTAAAGGATTTTGTATAAGTAGGGCTAAGACTGAATATGTGGAGTGCGTATTTGATGGTGGAGAAGGAATCGTGGTAAAGATTGGTGATGATAACATTCAGAAGAATTTTTTTTAAGATACCTAGGATCTATTTTGCAACATTATGGGGAAATCTATGGAGATGTTACTCATAGAATAAATGTAGTTTGGCTAAAGTTGAGAGGATCTTCTATTGTCCTATGTGATAAGGAAATTCCTTTAAAAATCAAAAGAAAGTTTTACGAAGTAGCTATGAGACCCGCTATGCTCTGTAAATCTGAATGGTGGTATGTGAACTATAGACATGTGTAGAGAATGATAGTAGCAGAAATTAAAAAGGTAAGATGGATGTGCGGTCATATATGTAAAGATAATATTCGGAATGATATGATTACAAGGAAAGTTGGTGTAGCTTTAATGGAGGATAAGATGAGATAAAACCACTAAAGATGGTTTGGTCTTTTGCAAAGGAAGTCGGTTGATGCACTAGTTAGGAGATGCGAGTTTTGGGATGTTGAGTCGGCTAAGAGAGGGCGAGGAAGGCCCAAGAAGCGTTGGAATGAGACTATCCGAAGGGATCTTAGTTTTTTGGAACTAAGCTTGAGAATGACACAAGATTCTGAATCGAGGCAAAGAATCCATGTAGCCAACCGTACTTAATGTGGGAAAAGGTTTTGTTGTTGTTGTATACATACTTAGATCTATAGTATGTATAATATACACGATAGCACTTATATTTTTAATATATTTAAGATATTTTTAATATAAAATAGTTGGAAATCTAATTTTGAGTAATTTCATATATATTTGTGTTATTAATTAATTATATCATATATAGATATGTGAACCCCTCAGGATCCGGGTACCCGTTTACGCGCAATTCGCAATATATATCATTCACATTTAATCACACAAGTTGCACAAATACAGTGGAAATTTTTCGCGCAAATTATGACATTCATTCTCAACACATGACCACAAGTAAAAGAGACAATATGGCACCAAAATTCTTTTCATTAATATTCATATCAGTTTACAACGTATACAAAGATCTTCCATTACATCATATATCCCAAAGTGTGATACAAAAGAGATAGCATTTACATTATTATCTGAACAAAAACTGAGACAAGGAATTCATACCGTCTCGTATATACTCTGTCTCCTGTAAGCATATAGCTACTGAGCGGCTACTGAACTGCAGGCTGTTTGCCTGCCACACACATAATAGGAAAGAAGAGGCGTCAGCCATTGCTGGTACCTCCTTAAAATTTATAAAAATAACTTGACATTTAATATGTACAAAAGCAGGCAAGTAGAAAGGTGGTATAAGTAAAATCTACGTCTACTTGCGTAAGTAAAAAGAAGTTTGTTTATAATGCGTTTCTAATGTTTTCCCCCAGAACCCGGCATTTCCCATATATCATATTTATATAGCAGTTGCGTAATCATGAGTGTGAATGCATATATTAATTTCTTTAGAGATCATGTTGGTGAGTTGAAAAATGGAGAAGTTGAGATTGTAGAGATCTATTAATTTATTTAAATTCTTGGGTAGAGAGAATGGTCTTTTGATCATAACTTCTCAAATTCTTAACTTCAATGTTTCAGATATAGCTCCAGATGTTGTAGATGTAGATATGGATGATCTAGATATAAAATCGCCAAGTCTGTTTGGCGAAGAAACTCAAGCGGTGAAGAAGCCTGCAAATGGCTCTTCCGTCTCGCCCTCTAATTGGAAGCGCGGTCCAATAGAGGGATAGGTCTACTCCCCAACTACGCCACTGAGACGGGTGAGAGAGACTCCCTAGAAAAGTCGCTCTAGAAAAACTGCCCGACTAGTACGGGCGGACGAGCTCGTACGAAAAAAAACTGAAAAACCAGGATCCCCCGCCTGGGTATCCTAAAAGACAGGGTCAACAGAACTGGTCTAAAGTCAGGATCCCAACGAGGGCGTAAAAACACTGCGAGCTCGCGTAAAAACCGTGTAAAAGACTTGGATCCTAGACCCGCGCACTTGGCGGCCGCTGCCCTAACTGGGCTTCCTTTCCTCCGCCCAGTTGAGGGTCACCGCGCCCTCGCATAGTCAGGTGTAAAAGTCACGATGACTAGCATTTTTCAAAATAAAACATCACTGATTCACTGATCATTTACTTGATTTCTCGATTTGATTGATTTTCAAAATATCATGAATGTGAAATTCTCTGATTTCCCATTACCTTACTAACATATTTATTTTTCAAAAGCCCTCGACAGAGATAAACTGCATAAATCAAGGATCCAACCATTTCCAATCTTCCACTTATTTACTACAAAATATTGGCTATAAAGTGTGTAACCCCCCCTCCCCCCCCTAACACAACTGTCAATACTTTTAGAGCCATCATTTTTTTTTTTAAATATTAGTGGGAGGGTTTCGGTTACATGATCCTCTCATAAGAGTCTGCATGAGAATTCTCGGGAATGACAATCTTGATCTAAGTAAATACTTTATGCACGGTTACATTGCAGATCTTTGTTGAGTCTAAAATTATACATAAAAATTTATAGTATAACTTGCATGCTTAGCAATGATTTTTGGCAAATGGCATGAAGAAGCTCCCTAAAAAAATACGTGAAAATACATAATACCATTTAGAATGACTCCTGTTTGACAACCATGATACCTCTGCTAGATTCCATTTGTGATATTTATGCTATTCCACTCTACAGATGCTCTAGATATTAATAAGATGATAGAATTGTTGTTCAGCTCACATGCAACAGATATTTTCTTATACCACACACACACACACACATATATATATATATATAACCATGCAAATCTACGAGTTCTATATTAGTACGCTGTACGCACTTTTGAATCAAAATCTGGAACTAATATTTAATAGGCAAAGAAATCTCTATATAATTTCTTAGTTGTAAATATTTGACCAGACCAAAAGCAGTTTGCTATTCTTATTGTTATCTCATAAAACCATTGGAGATTTGTTATTATATTATATATATAGCTATTTTATTTTTGCACAAAGGTAACAAATTTTTTCAACATTTCAGCATAACTCTTCCTGGCTTAATTTCACAAATAAAAACCCTCAATTTCTTAAAACAATATTAACGAAATTTTCAACAGAACTCTCCCTATTTCAATTTAACAATAGAAATCCCTAATTTCTTAGATTATCTGCAAGGAATAAACAAAAAAAAAAAACTTAATAAGATTTATGGATGGCAGTAATATGAAATTCTTAAATTATAGACTTGGAGCTTTGAATTACATGTAATGAAACATGCATGGCATCAAAAATAGAATTGATGAAACATGTGTGGCAGCAAAGGAGGTGGTTGAGGAGTGTACCTTAGTCTTCCAAATTGGGAGAAGGATGCTTGCATGCATCAGATTTTGGGTGCAGCAAGATGGGGCTGATCTTGCATGCAACTCCTTCAAGAACAATAGGACAACAACTGCAATTGGAAGGGATACTTGAGCTTGATCGGCTGGGAGCTGAAGTAGATCTTTTGTTGCTGAAAACTGCAGCAATTCCAGCTGCCCGTTGCAGTAGTTGTAGTGAATCACAATAGAGTTTCTTGGTTGGAGATTGGCAGACACAAACACTAACCAAAACAGCAAGGAGCTGCTGTAAAACCCGATGCTTTTCAACAAAAGAAAAAGGAGAAAGGGGGAGGGCAGCAGCTCCTTCGGCTTGGAAATAAGAAAAGGAATAGGCATTTTGGAAAGACGATGGAGACATGTATTAATAAGGGAAGAGGGTTTGGTGTAATGACATGTGGAGGAGTGGAAGAAACAGGTGGAAAAGAGTACAGATCACTGCTTACGACTGAAATTAAGTGGTTACAGTAGCAGTCTGCTACTTTTAAAAATAATAATATTTTTTTTTAGATGCTTTTAAAGAAATATCACCGTATTTGCGCCTCAAGTGTCGGATTTCGACGCAAAATATGTCGTTTTGATCGTCATGGAACGACGATCAATATGAGTCTAATATTAATATACTTTCGGTTGAGTTTTGAATACCCGAAATTTTCGGATACGGCTTTTGTCTAAGACTAAATTTTGTGATTTAAAATATCATATGACCTCCGATTGACGAATGGTTGATTCCGTTGGTCTCGTGTCGTCGAATCGGATCTAATGACGGTCTCGGTTCGTTTCGCGGTTTCCGAATTTGCGTTGCGGCTTTTCACGGCACGCATTGCAAAGGGACCGATTTTTGGTCGATTTCGTCCGAACGACTTTTGATTTATTATCAATTGGTCGTTTTAGGTTGTTTAGTATTGACCGACAACGTTTTTGGGTTCATTAGACCCAAAATCGGACGACTTCGGATTTGATTGGAAACCGGATGTTACAAATATAAAAACCTCAAAGGGAGTCTCGTCCTCGAGACTCGAGTTAAGGCTATTAGGTATCTTGTTTGGATTTAATATGATCATAAAAACCTCAAAGGGTTTTGAACCCATAAAAACCTCAAAGAGAAAACAAGCCATATATTTATAATGTATCTAATTACAAAAGCTTGTTTTGATGATTACATCAGAATAGCTGCGGATATCGTGCCCGCATGTCGGCTTCAGTCTCCCATGTCGCTTCCTTGATGCCGTGTCGGTGCCACAAAACCTTGACCAAAGAAATCTCCTTGCTGCGAAGTTTCTTCACAGCGCGGTCAAGTATCTGGACGGGCTTCTCTTCATAAGTCAGATCTGGCTCTACGTCGAGATTCTCGTAACTGATGATGTGTCGAGGGTCGTGCACATACTTCCTCAGGTTGGATATGTGGAAGACATCATGAATAGCCGATAGATGTGGAGGAAGGGCTACTCGGTATGCAACCTTCCCCACTCGAGCAAGAATCTCGAACGGTCCAACATATCGCGGCGCCAACTTGCCACGAACACCGAATCTCTGCACTCCCTTCATGGGAGATACTCGCAAAAACACCCAATCTCCAACCTATAATTTATAGGAATGTCATTAGTATGAGATTAAGTTGAACACATATATATTATAATTGAGTGGATAAGGAGAAAATAATTAGATTACCTGAAACTCTAAATCTCTCCTCCGACGGTCTGCATAACTCTTCTGGCGACTTTGTGCCGTCAGAAGTCTCCGTCTCACAAGATCAACAGCTCTCGCAGTCTCCTCCAAGAGATCTACGGAATATAAAGCATGATCGCCTACCTCACGTCAACTGAGAGGTGTGAGGCATCTCCGCCCGTATAGGGCTTCGAATGGTGCCATGCCAATACTGGAGTGATAGCTGTTGTTGTACGTGAATTCCACCAAGGGCAAATGGTCCTTCCAGGACCCTTTCCACTCCAAAGTGCATGCGCGAAGTAGATCCTCAAGCGTCTGAATGGTACGCTCACTCTGCCCGTCTGTCTGCGGATGATAAGCAGAACTCATCTTCAGCTCTGTCTGTAGTGCTGACATGAACTGATGCCAATAATGAGATGTAAATCTCGAATCCCTGTCAGACACCACCTCTCGTGGTATACCATGCAGCCTGATAATGTTCTGCACATAGAGCTTGGCCAATCTGGATGGAGTGTAAGTCGTGTTGACAGGTATAAAATGCGCTGACTTTGTCAACCTATCAACAACGACCCAAATCGAATCATGGCCACCCGGTGTCTTCGGCAATCCCGTGACAAAATCCATAGAAATGCTCTCCCACTTCCACTCGGGAATGGGGAGAGACTGCAGTAATCCTGGCGGTCTCCTGTGCTCAGCCTTGACCATCTGACAGGTCATGCATCTGCTGACATGTAGCGCCACATCGCGCTTCATCCCATCCCACCAGAAATATCGACGCAGGTCACGGTACATCTTCGTGCTACCTGGATGGATAGATAACCGTGAACTGTGCGCCTCATCCAGAATGTCTCTGCGAAGCTGCTCATCATTGGGTACAACAACCCGTCCTGCCTTCCATAAAATAGACTCCATCACAACAAAGTCGTCAAATTCGTCCTTGACGGCGCGCATGTATCTATCATGAATCCAAGGATCGGTCTTCTGGCCCTCTACAATACGATCCCAAAGACTACTGTATCGTGGAGGCACGGCGGTAGAAATGGATGCGCTCTCCTGAGGATGCCAATCGCTCAAAGCTGCAAGTGTATCCCACGTGTATAGCCAGTTCGCCGTACCATCAGAATGCGCTCTCCTGCTAAGTGCATCAGCTACTACGTTTCCCTTACCGGGATGGTAAGAGATCGTGCAATCATAGTCCTTTAGCAGCTCGAGCCATCTCCGTTGTCTCATATTCAACTCCTTCTGATCAAAGATGTACTTTAGGCTCTTGTGATCTGTGAAAATCTCAAAGTTCACCCCATATAGATAGTGGCGCCAGATCTTCAAGGCGAAGACAACTGCCGCCAACTCCAAGTCATGTGTGGGGTAGTTCCGCTCGTGCGGTCTCAACTGCCGTGATGCGTAAGCAATCACCTGTCCTCTCTGCATCAACACTGCTCCCAGACCTTCTCCAGATGCATCTGTGTAAACTGCATAGTCCTGAGTGCCTGAAGGAAGAGCAAGAATAGGTGTTGTAGTTAACCTCTCCTTCAGCGTCTGGAAGGCCTGCTCACATGAATTGTCCCAAATGAATGGAACTCCCTTCTGCGTCAATCGTGTCAATGGACGTACGATGCGTGAAAATCCGCTGACAAAGCGTCTGTAATAGCCCGCTAATCCGAGGAAGCTCCGAATCTGAGTGACTGTCTTGGGCTGCTCCCAAGACATAACTGCATCTATCTTCGCAGGATCAACTGCAATGCCTGCTCCAGAAATGATATGCCTGAGAAATGAGACCTGGGATAACCAGAACTCACACTTGCTCAACTTGGCATATAGCTTGTGCTCCCTCAATGTATCCAAAACAATTCGTAGATCATTCGCATGATCCCATTCATTCCGTGAGTAGATGAGCACATCATCGATGAACACCACTACAAACTTGTCCAAGTATGGACGGAAGATACGGTTCATCATATCCATGAAAGCCGCAGGTGCATTGGTGAGCCCAAACGGCATCACCACAAACTCGTAGTGTCCATAGCGAGTCCTGAAGGCTGTCTTCGGAATATCCGACTCGCGAATCCTCAGCTGATGGTAGCCTGAGCGAAGATCGATCTTCGAGAAAACCGAAGATCCCTGGAGCTGGTCAAACAAATCATCGATGCGCGGCAAAGGATAACGGTTTTTCACCGTTCTCTTGTTCAGCTGCCGGTAATCGATGCATAGTCTCATGGATCCATCCTTCTTCTTGACAAATAGAACCGGAGCACCCCAAGGTGAAGTGCTCGGCCTCACGAATCCCAAATCAAGCAACTCCTGCAACTGTACCTTCAGCTCCCTCAACTCGGCTGGTGCCATGCGATAGGGTGCCATAGAGATCGGCTGTGTATCTGGCAGCAATGTGATCTCAAACTCGATCTCTCTCTCAGGAGGTAGCCCTGGTAGCTCATCAGGAAAGACATCTGGATATTCTGATACTACTCGGATGTCCTGTATCATCGGCTCCTGATCAGATACTTCCCGAACAAATGCAATGTATGAATCACAACCCTGATCAACAAGTCGCTGGGCCCGCAACACTGAAATATACTCCATGGTGGAGTCATGCAAAGTACCCTCAAAAGTGAACTCGGGTAGATCGGGTATCCTGAAGACAACGGTCTTCCTAAAGCAATCAACTAGTGCATGATGAGTAGATAGCCAATCCATGCCCAAAATCAAGTCGAACTCATCAAGCTGCAGAAGTAAACAATCTGCAATCATCTCATGACCGTCAATCAGTATGGGCAAGTGCCTGACTATCAGAGATATGACAAATAATTGGCCACCTGGCCCTCGGATGTGATATGGAGACGATAGCGTCTCTGCAACTCTATCTAAAGAAACAAGCAACCTCGAAGCAAGGAAAGAGTGTGTTGCGCCGGAATCAAATAACACATGGAAAGGTCGGCCCAAGACTGAGACCATACCTTTCACCACAGTAGCCGCTGAACGTGCCTGCTCCTCAGTAACGGCATGTAACTGTCCCTGCCTGGCTGATGCAGCACTAGAACCTGCCACACTCTGTGTCTGTCTCTGCTGCTGCCGCCTAAAGTTGGAGTTCCTGCCACGGAAACTCCCTGGACGCTGTGTCTGAGGCTGTGACTGTGAAGGCTGTGGCTGAGGCTCGCTAGAAGCCTGTGGGCACTGTGCTCGGTAATGTCCCCACTCATGACATCGATAGCATCTGACTGGCCTGGTAGGTGGAGTAGCTGTGCCTGTGCTCCGAGCTGGTCCGGCTGGTGGTCGGTCTACTCGCTGCGACCCAGATGGTCGAGCGGACTCTGTGCCACGTCCGGCGAGTGCTCCTCCTAGAGTAGTCGATGGAGAAGAGCGAGCACTGCCAGAAAATGTCGAACCTGTAGGTCGAAACCGTCTGTCTGACCTCTGCTGCTGAAATGGTCGACGTATCGGTCCAAAAGATCGTCGCGGTCTAGGTGCTGCTCCAGACGAGCTCCCGAAACGTCTCCCTCTGATGTCCTCAAACTTCTCCGCAGCATCGGTAGCCTCGGAGATAGAAGTGATATGTAATCCTGCCAGCTTCTCCTGCACCTCCTCTCGCATGCCGCCAATGAACTTCTCCAGATTCTCCTCTGGAAATGCGCCAGCTGCTCGGGTATGTCGTGATAGCTCTGTGTATCTGATGAAATAATCTCTGGCGGTCATCTGTCCCTGACGAAGCTCTGCAAACAGTCGGCGCTGGGACTCCTTCCACTTCGCAGAAAAGAAGTGGCCTCGGAACTTCGTCTCGAAATCGTTCCAAGTAGGCTCTCGGCCTAACTCGGACACTACGGCCTCCCACCATCGCTCGGCGAAATCTGTCAGTGAATACTCTACGAAAGATAGCCACGTGTCTCGTGGCGCATGAATTGCCCTGAGCACCTTCATCACTCTCTTCAGCCACTGCTCAGCATCATCTGGTGGACCTGTACCCTCAAACAAGGGTATGTTGGCTCGCTGGTAAGATGTGAAGACTGACTGGTGCCTGTGAATGACTGAATACTCATGTGCATCCTCGCCAGCAAGGTCAACAGGGTCCTGCTCCCTGTCCAAGTCTGCATCCTCCTCAGCTCCATGCTCTGGAATGTCCTCTAGTGGATCGTCAGGATGCGGCTGCTCCACCTCAACAGACTGGTGCTGGTCCTGTCGTGTTCCATCCCGAGATGGATGGTACGTGAAATCTGACAGGTCCTCAAATCTCATCTCTATGTCCGTCTGCCTATCAGCAATCTCAGTCTGCTGGGCCAATATCTGCTCCTGCTGGCCTCTCATAGCAGCCTGCTGCTGCTGAAGATCAGTAAGTGCGCTCAGTATGCGTGCCAGCTGATCAGAAGTATCCTGACCTGGTCGAGATGCCATGGCTCTGCATGAGAACCATAATTAGTCATAAGGATGCCTTAGACAGATATTTATCATAAATGCTTTTCTCTTTTTGGGATATAATATGAAAATTAATGAACTTGGTGTCATCTGTGGTTATTGAATATGAATGTCATATTTCCCTTCTCGGACTCACGTCAAGTCGGAAGACTGTCGCTATCCGAGAACTTAATGCGATCGGAATTATAATATTGCGAATGTGTGTATCGGGGTACCACTGCTCTGATACCAAACTGTGAACCCCTCAGGATCCGGGTACCCGTTTACGCGCAATTCGCAATATATATCATTCACATTTAATCACACAAGTTGCACAAATACAGTGGAAATTTTTCGCGCAAATTATGACATTCATTCTCAACACATGACCACAAGTAAAAGAGACAATATGGCACCAAAATTCTTTTCATTAATATTCATACCAGTTTACAACGTATACAAAGATCTTCCATTACATCATATATCCCAAAGTGTGATACAAAAGAGATAGCATTTACATTATTATCTGAACAAAAACTGAGACAAGGAATTCATACCGTCTCGTATATACTCTGTCTCCTGGAAGCATATAGCTACTGAGCGGCTACTGAACTGCAGGCTGTTTGCCTGCCACACACATAATAGGAAAGAAGAGGCATCAGCCATTGCTGGTACCTCCTTAAAATTTATAAAAATAACTTGACATTTAATATGTACAAAAGCAGGCAAGTAGAAAGGTGGTATAAGTAAAATCTACGTCTACTTGCGTAAGTAAAAAGAAGTTTGTTTATAATGCGTTTCTAATGTTTTCCCCCAGAACCCGGCATTTCCCATATATCATATTTATATAGCAGTTGCGTAATCATGAGTGTGAATGCATATATTAATTTCTTTAGAGATCATGTTGGTGAGTTGAAAAATGGAGAAGTTGAGATTGTAGAGATCTATTAATTTATTTAAATTCTTGGGTAGAGAGAATGGTCTTTTGATCATAACTTCTCAAATTCTTAACTTCAATGTTTCAGATATAGCTCCAGATGTTGTAGATGTAGATATGGATGATCTAGATATAAAATCGCCAAGTCTGTTTGGCGAAGAAACTCAAGCGGTGAAGAAGCCTGCAAATGGCTCTTCCGTCTCGCCCTCTAATTGGAAGTGCGGTCCAATAGAGGGATAGGTCTACTCCCCAACTACGCCACTGAGACGGGTGAGAGAGACTCCCTAGAAAAGTCGCTCTAGAAAAACTGCCCGACTAGTACGGGCGGACGAGCTCGTACGAAAAAAAACTGAAAAACCAGGATCCCCCGCCTGGGTATCCTAAAAGACAGGGTCAACGGAACTGGTCTAAAGTCAGGATCCCAACGAGGGCGTAAAAACACTGCGAGCTCGCGTAAAAACCGTGTAAAAGACTTGGATCCTAGACCCGCGCACTTGGCGGCCGCTGCCCTAATTGGGCTTCCTTTCCTCCGCCCAGTTGAGGGTCACCGCGCCCTCGCATAGTCAGGTGTAAAAGTCACGATGACTAGCATTTTTCAAAATAAAACATCACTGATTCACTGATCATTTACTTGATTTCTCGATTTGATTGATTTTCAAAATATCATGAATGTGAAATTCTCTGATTTCCCATTACCTTACTAACATATTTATTTTTCAAAAGCCCTCGACAGAGATAAACTGCATAAATCAAGGATCCAACCATTTCCAATCTTCCACTTATTTACTACAAAATATTGGCTATAAAGTGTGTAACCCCCCCTCCCCCCTAACACAACTGTCAATACTTTTAGAGCCATCATTTTTTTTTAAATATTAGTGGGAGGGTTTCGGTTACATGATCCTCTCATAAGAGTCTGCATGAGAATTCTCGGGAATGACAATCTTGATCTAAGTAAATACTTTATGCACGGTTACATTGCAGATCTTTGTTGAGTCTAAAATTATACATAAAAATTTATAGTATAACTTGCATGCTTAGCAATGATTTTTGGCAAATGGCATGAAGAAGCTCCCTAAAAAAATACGTGAAAATACATAATACCATTTAGAATGACCCCTGTTTGACAACCATGATACCTCTGCTAGATTCCATTTGTGATATTTATGCTATTCCACTCTACAGATGCTCTAGATATTAATAAGATGATAGAATTGTTGTTCAGCTCACATGCAACAGATATTTTCTTATACCACACACACACACACACACATATATATATATATATATAACCATGCAAATCTACGAGTTCTATATTAGTACGCTGTACGCACTTTTGAATCAAAATCTGGAACTAATATTTAATAGGCAAAGAAATCTCTATATAATTTCTTAGTTGTAAATATTTGACCAGACCAAAAGCAGTTTGCTATTCTTATTGTTATCTCATAAAACCATTGGAGATTTGTTATTATATTATATATATAGCTATTTTATTTTTGCACAAAGGTAACAAATTTTTTCAACATTTCAGCATAACTCTTCCTGGCTTAATTTCACAAATAAAAACCCTCAATTTCTTAAATCAATATTAACGAAATTTTCAACAGAACTCTCCCTATTTCAATTTAACAATAGAAATCCCTAATTTCTTAGATTATCTGCAAGGAATAAACAAAAAAAAAACTTAATAAGATTTATGGATGGCAGTAATATGAAATTCTTAAATTATAGATTTGGAGCTTTGAATTACATGTAATGCAACATGCATGGCATCAAAAATAGAATTGATGAAACATGTGTGGCAGCAAAGGAGGTGGTTGAGGAGTGTACCTTAGTCTTCCAAATTGGGAGAAGGATGCTTGCATGCATCAGATTTTGGGTGCAGCAAGATGGGGCTGATCTTGCATGCAACTCCTTCAAGAACAATAGGACAACAACTGCAATTGGAAGGGATACTTGAGCTTGATCGGCTGGGAGCTGAAGTAGATCTTTTGTTGCTGAAAACTGCAGCAATTCCAGCTGCCCGTTGCAGTAGTTGTAGTGAATCACAATAGAGTTTCTTGGTTGGAGATTGGCAGACACAAACACTAACCAAAACAGCAAGGAGCTGCTGTAAAACCCGATGCTTTTCAACAAAAGAAAAAGGAGAAAGGGGGAGGGCAGCAGCTCCTTCGGCTTGGAAATAAGAAAAGGAATAGGCATTTTGGAAAGACGATGGAGACATGTATTAATAAGGGAAGAGGGTTTGGTGTAATGACATGTGGAGGAGTGGAAGAAACAGGTGGAAAAGAGTACAGATCACTGCTTACGACTGAAATTAAGTGGTTACAGTAGCAGTCTGCTACTTTTAAAAATAATAATATTTTTTTTAGATGCTTTTAAAGAAATATCACCGTATTTGCGCCTCAAGTGTCGGATTTCGACGCAAAATATGTCGTTTTGATCGTCATGGAACGACGATCAATATGAGTCTAATATTAATATACTTTCGGTTGAGTTTTGAATACCCGAAATTTTCGGATACGGCTTTTGTCTAAGACTAAATTTTGTGATTTAAAATATCATATGACCTCCGATTGACGAATGGTTGATTCCGTTGGTCTCGTGTCGTCGAATCGGATCTAATGACGGTCTCGGTTCGTTTCGCGGTTTCCGAATTTGCGTTGCGGCTTTTCACGGCACGCATTGCAAAGGGACCGATTTTTGGTCGATTTCGTCCGAACGACTTTTGATTTATGATCAATTGGTCGTTTTAGGTTGTTTAGTATTGACCGACAACGTTTTTGGGTTCATTAGACCCAAAATCGGACGACTTCGGATTTGATTGGAAACCGGATGTTACAAGATATTTACACGATGTGTTTTTAAGATGTTTTAATTATATCATATATATATATATTACTTATTTTACATGTTTCTGCATATTATATATTTAAGTATATTTACATTTAATATTTGAAAAATTGTACTAATATTTGGTGGTATATTTATCACAAGTACAACCTAGCATTAGTATACAATAATAGTAAATGTTACTATATATTATTTCATTTGGTGTCTTTTTTATATATAGGTTTATAAAAAGTATGATTAGATACTAATATTTTATACATAATACATAGGTATTCTATAAAAAGTCCAACCAAGAGTTTTCTATGGCTCTGACCAAATTATTCAATATTGAATTAAGTTATTTTGTTATCATCTAATCAATATATTTTTGTGTTTTTTTGTGATAAAGTAGCGTTTAATGTATTTCGAGCATATTTGTGTATTAATACTTCTTTAAGGTTAATTGCATGAGATATAAGTCATATTCCTGGTATTTTCACATATTAAAATAATGAATCAACACCCCCTCCCCTAACACACCCATGTATCATACACACTAACAACCACCATAAACAGCCAACAACACATACAAACCCTCCCACATAAGCCCAAATACACACAAACTACATATACGTCCCCATATCACATACATATGTCCATATATATACAAAACACCACCTAAGACACAAAGATATAGATGCACACATAAATGTATACATTCAAACACTGCACACCCGTGCATATATACAGAATGCACAAATCCTCACATAATACAAAATATATATACACAAACATACACATATACAAACACTTAAATAAACATGCATATACACACAGTACACAGTGCTAGAGAAATGCATACACAAACATAGATATAAATGCATGCACAAAAATAAAAATACACTCAATGCGACTCATACACAATACACATGCACAGTACATACATAGATAAAGATATACCCACATAGAAACAAACATATATACAAACACACAAGCATACGCACTCACGCACGCACAACATACATAACATATGCACACACAAAAAATACACATACATGCATAAACATGCTTACACACATATAAGGACATACATACATATATACAAATCCACATACAAATTCACACGTGCATGCACATACATACACACAGTACATACACATAAGCAAACATCCATGCTCATATAGTAGACAGGCACAGACACATGCATACACAAACACATAAATGCACACCCCCATATATAGTACGTGTATAGTACAAATGCACATACAGATACAAAAATGTAGAGATATTACATATGCACACACATATATAAACAGACATACATGCACACATACACACAATAAATACACAATCATACATACAACCAAACATACACATGTACACATACACATACATAACCACACACACATAGATATACACACAGTACACAAAGTACGTAAAAACACATGCACATACATACATACATTAAAATTTTATACACAATCGTAAACATACATGCATGCACATTGGCATATAGAATCATACAAGAAACAAATACGCACACATGCATAAACACTGTTGTACATATATACATACAAATACACACAGATTGTGTGTGTGTGCACACACATAAAAGAGTGGATACTCACATAGTACACACTCACCTACCTACCCACACGTAAACAATCAGATGTAGACATAGACACGTACACACAAACGTACGAAAGACAAAAAAAATAAAGCACACACATAGAAACACAGATGTGAATATGCATGTATAAATACATATCATAACATACACATGCATACAAACATGTCCGCAAGCCTGCATGGAAAACCCGTATAAGAACGCACCATCGGGCCCATGTACCCACACCGACAGGCATGAATGGAAACATAATCACAGTACAAACATGCACACATCATACACACTTTTCCAACCTCCCCTTCTCCAACATACATAAGACAGAGAAAACGCATATGCACATGCAAGCACCCTTAAACTGGCACAAACATATATACATATACATTGTCACAAAGATATATACATATAGACATACACACAAACAAACACGCGCGCACAGTGTGCACATGCAATCATATACAGGCGTACCAACACACGCATGGATCCATGCGACACCCACTCACCCATACTTACATGCATAGACACACTCACAGACAAATGTGCATGCACAATACACACACAAAAACATACATGTACATAGAGAGATACATACTTGCATACAGACATCATATGTACACAGTCGCCACACACATGCATAATCACACACATTCACATAGGCACGTTGCGCATACAAGCACAAACATTACATACAAAAACACACGTATACACACACATACAGTACACATACATTTTACAAATACACGAACATACACATGCGCACATTACAAATACACAAATTATTGCAAATCCATGCAGTTACACAACCACCACTTATACACAAACATACACAGTCATGCACATGAGTGAAAGTACTCACAAACACTAATACACATGCATACAAACATACAATATACATACACATTATACACAAACAAGCACATATACATATTGTATACACAGGTTACATACGCACAAACATACAAAGCTCGCATAAATACACATATATGTATAAAAACATACAAGCCTACAGTGCACATGTATAGACATAAACACATACACAGGCTACAATCACATACTCATACAGAGGCATACACAGACACATATCCACAAACCTACACATACATCAACACATATACATAGACCTACTACATGCATTGTATAGGATAACATACATTTAGATGGAGACATACATGACGTATTCTGTACACACACATACACAAAGTATGTACATACATTGTATGCACACACATACAAAGGCATGCATACAACACAATGGATGCACAAGTAGACATACAGACGCATGCACACATGCTTGCATATATATGAATGCACGCATATTCCATATACACACACATGTATGCATAAACATAATACACATATATAGTATAGAAACAAACATACTTACAAAACTACGTATGCGCGCAACATAAATAGTTACATGCAATGCACATTTATACATGTGTACACGTGCAAGCACGCTTAGCACACAAACGTTTTCAAAAAAGTGGTCATTTATGTCACATATGAGGCCATAAACTTGAACCAAATTATCATGCAGGCCCATATACACCTTTGCACCTATCCAGGAAGCATATGCAACATATGTGCTATGCTTGAACATGTTTATGCACCTAGTCAAAGTTATTAGATTCAATAGGATTTGGATCTTAAAGAGAGTCGATTAATCTGAATAATTCCTTAATTCTCTAGAGAAACCTTCTCCATTGTAATATAGCCTAAACCTAAAACGACAACATGCTTTGTCACTCGTTGCTTTCTCTATGTTACTCTCGTTGTTGATGCTCTTGCTGCTGCTATCTTGACTGCTCACACACCCGAATGATCGCCGCCCCCTCCTCCGTTGTGTCTCAGAGTTTTGACATCATCAATCATCCCCAATCACCTCTGACCCTATGTTGATCGCATGCTGATGAGATATAAGTATGTGATCAAGGTGCTACCCTTTTTTTGCACAGCCAATTTGGGAGGGCACCGCTTGGAGTCGAGGAGAGGGTGGCAACGCCGTTGCTTGCAGTTCAATAGAAATGAGGGAGCCATATCAGAGGAGCTACAGATCGACTCTGCCATTTTTTTCCAAGATCGTCGTTGCAAATCACCGTAGCTTCACGCTACCTTCTCCTCTCTCGAGTGTGTGGTTGAAGTTGATTGTCATGTCGACTGCAAATCCCTAGAGTTGCAGTTCGCCTCCGCCATGTCGGGATGAGCATTGAAGTTTTAGGGTCCCATGAGGTGAGACTTGTTACAAAGGAATCCAGAAATGTGCTTTGCCGATTTTACCTCTCCTAATCAGTCTGTAATAGCTTTGGAGGCTTTACAAGATGTAGCTGGAGGCCCCGAATATCCTGGTTACGTCCCTCATGAGAATCGAGCCGTTTGGCAGAGTTAGGGTTCCTCATGGAACCCTAAAACAAAATATATGAAACAATCTCTTTCTTCTCAAACCTTGCTCTGATATGAACATAAAAATCTTCAAGAATAAACCATGGAATCGAGTGCTCTGATACCATATTGAAATAAATAAACGTGGAAGATAATCAATAATCAGAGACAAAAACCAAACATAAACATCTTGTTTTACGTGGAACCCTTCTCCGTGAGGGAGAGAGATGAAACCAAGGGAGAATGCCTCAAAGGGCCAGATCTTCTATTAAAGTTTCTCATTAAGTACAGGGGTGTGGGGCTCCTTATATAGCCCTACAGACAGACCAGAGTCCCACCGCTCATCTATGTGGAACTAAACATAAGTGGGTGGTAATTGGATGCTGGATAGATCCAATTACCACTCTATTACATACTTCAACAAGACACATGCACGTGAGGACACACTCACATACAAACACACCCTTGGACCCATGTATCCACTCCCAAGGGCACGAATACAAACACAACCACAGCACACGCATACACATCATTCACACACTAGTCCAACCACCACCCTTACATATACAAATACACACATAAACATGCATGCACCAGCATGCACACATGCACGCATACTTTTGTTGGTACAAATGTATATTGTTAGAAAATAGGAAGCGGAAGCGAAATGATAAACAGAGCAAAAGGAACAGAAAGATAAACATGGAACACCATGATTTAACGTGGAACCCTACTCTGTGAGGAGCGAGATGAAACCACGGGAGAAGCCCTCAAAGGGGCATATCTAGCATTGCTTTTTCTCATCTGATATAGGAGGTCTGGGGCTCTATATATAGCCTCCATAGAGCCTCCAAGTCCCACCACTGGTAGATGTGGGACTAAACATGTGGATGCGGTAAATGGATCCTGGAAAGGCGCACATAACAAATACTCCAACACTCCCCCTCAAGCTGGAGCATGCAATGCTCAGCTTGGACAAACAGAAAGAAACTCAACTCAATGCTACAGGACACTACAGACAATATCAACCCAACGCGCACAACTGCTGTTGTCGAGGACGTTGCTTCTCATGTCGTGCAGGTGAGAAGGACGAACGGGCTGGAGTGTGAGTCTGCTGAATCTCCTCGTCGGAGAGCATGTGCTCTGAACTGCACCTGTCAGAGTCACTGCAATTGGAAATGAGTCTAATCGTCGGAGTACTCTGGCCTGCCACAACAATGTGGACAACTGCTCCATCTCTGAAAAAGGGCCAAACTGAAAAAGGCCGTGGAAGTGCAATCCTCGTCGGAGTCCACGGTCGCTGGAGAATGGAGTCCGAAAGAAGTCTCCTCGTCGGAGAACTGGGTCTCTCCCATCTGACACAGAGAATGGTACACTACTCTGGTGTCCCTATGATACCACATGAAAACCCTTGCCAACATGGCATAGAGAATGGTCCTCTACTCTGGAGTCCCTATGGCTCACATGAAAACTCTGGCCAACAAAACAAGATGAAGATGGGGACCACGAAACTGAAAACCACACACTCGTACGTGTCTGAACTACAGACTCGGAAATATCCGACGTCGAGTCTGACTGTAGAGTCTGGAAATCAGCCAACCTCTGAATCTGGAGAATCTAACATCTGAATCTGGAACAAGACCTGAGACTCTACACAATACTCCCCCTTTTTCCCACACTAGTCGGAATACATGACATCGACTATGTTGGGAGAAGACTATACACATGGGAGAAACATGAAACAATTACAAAAATTTCATGCGGCTTCTTTCTTTCTTTCTTTCTTTTTTTTAGAGCCGTCCAAACACATTCTTTTAAGTCGTTCGATTTTTTTATGGCTCTTTTTTTGCAAAATTGTTTTTAAGCCGTTCAACCATTTTTTTATAGCTTTTCTCTGCATTTTTTTGCAAAACTTTTGCGTACGGCTTTTTCTTGTACGTGCCTTTTTGAAAAAAATAATCTCTTTCTTTCCCGCGAAGACATGAATAACAATTTTTTTACGGCTATATTTTCCCCTTTTTTAGCCGTTTCCTTCTCTTCTCTTTTTTTGGAAAATCTCTCATCATTTTTTTAAAAACTTGCAACCTCCCCCCGTCTCTTTTTACACGGCCAATTAGGGCCCTCTACTTTGTTTTTTTCTTTTGCCCACACGGTAGGGCCATTTTTTAAAAATATTGACGGACCTATTATTTAGGGTCTTGGGAACCCTTTCGCTATGATGAAGTCGCCGCCCCCGCTGGGGATTGAAGATGTGCAATGGGCCTCCCCTTTGGGGTTCCCAGGAGGTGCGATCTGGAGTACTCGCGCAGACCGTGCACGCGCGCGGGGAGGCATCGCCAATGAGAAGTGCAGCCAGCAGAAGCGCCTAGAGAGGAGGCGCGGGCACCAGCCCGCCGCCTGGAGTTTGCGGCAGGAGGAGAACCGACGCCGCCTTAGCACCTGTGCGCTTAGAGGATGCTGTGCAAGGAGCTCTTCGACCTGGATGGATCTCACGAACTGGTGGGAGGGCGCGAGGAGCTCTGCCGCTTGCCGTTGCCTGTGTGGACACCGAAGAGTCATGCTGGAGGGAATCTTGCGGGTTCTGCGCCAGGATGCGCGCTGCAGGAGGCCTTGCGTGGGGGAGAGCTAGGACCTGCAGGCCATGACAGGGGAGACTGTGAGCATGAGGATGAGGAGAAGGGCCGAGGCCTTGGGAGAGAACTCCATGGCCATGACAATCTGAATGGAGTGCGGCGTTACCCGGCGTGATGCCGCCTGGAATGTTAGGGCTCATGAAGGAGCCCCTGTAGATGCTTTGCAACAAGGAGAACAACGACGAGAAGATTTGTGGGTTGAATACCTTGCTGCCTGATTCAGAACCGCTGCAATCGAATCGGGGTTTCAAAAGAAACCCTAGAGCCTGATCTTGAACAGGAGCTTGAATGATATAAAATTGAATCTTCAAAAACATCAATCTTTCTTCAAGAATAAGAACTCCAAGAATCGAATCTCGACTACAAAAATAAAGAATACAAAACTCCTCGAGAATTGACCCGCTCTGATACCATGTTAGAAAATAGGAAGCGGAAGCGAAATGATAAACAGGGCAAAAGGAACAGAAAGATAAACATGAAACACCATGATTTAACGTGGAACCCTACTCCGTGAGGAGCGGGATGAAACCACGTGAGAAGCCCTCAAAGGGGCATATCTAGCATTGCTTTTTCTCATCTGATACAGGAGGTATGGGGCTCTATATATAGCCTCCACAGAGCCTCCAAGTCCCACCACAGGTAGATGTGGGACTAAACATGTGGATGGGGTAAATGGATCCTGGAGGGATCCATTTACCCTCCTACAACACAATAGGCGCACATGAAAAATACTCCAACATATATACAAACAATCATATGCATAAACAAAGTGCATGAAATAATAAACATGCATATGTACACACTCACGAAACCACACAACACCCACCCACTAACACTCACATACACGCAAACACACTCACAAAGTACATGTACATGCATAATACACATAAAAACATGCATACATGCGGACACACACAATATGCATATAGTACCCACACACATACATAAGCACACACATGAACGCATATACGCTCACGTATTCACGTGCACACAAGTGCATTGTACACGCAAACACACACAATACATACATAAAGAAATAGACACAAACAACATACACGCATAGTACACACAATATTCACACATATAAACACATTACAAAGACATAATCACCCAGAAATACACACGGTTATGCGAATTGCATGCAAATACACACAGTCACTCACACAAAAGTGTAATAATCACACACACAGGCATAAATACATATAGTATATATACACACACACTAACATATATAAATTTTATACATACACATATTATACACATACAATCATACAAGCTTGCATAAATACATGTATACACACATACATGCATATTGTACATGTATGTGTACGAACACATGCGCGCACACCTATACACGCATTCTCATACGCACACTACACACAAATACCCTACGTACATCCATACACCCACATACAAACATAAACACATATACAAACACATATACATAGATTTACTTACAAATACCGTATTGAAAAACATGCATATAGATGGAAACATACATAACGCATACAATACACACAAAAGTACACATACACAAAATATATTGTTGCATAGTACACACACATATGTACAAAGACATACACACACATACACAGTAGATGCGCATATGAGCATATACATGCAAACATTCTTGCGCACTTATGAATGCACGCACATCCCCGCATCCACACATGCACATAACATACACATGCACACACAAAACTGATACAAACACACTTAGAGTCATACATATGCACAGAATACACATAGTACACATACCATGCACATATATACATGTGTGTACGTGCATGCATGCATTGTACATAATCATTTTCAAGAAAGTGGTAGCTTGTAATGCATATGTGGCCATAAACAAGAATTGATTCTTCAAACGGACCCATATGCACCCTTTGCGTTTGTGCGACATATTTACCCGCCCACTCAAAGTTATTGGATTTGATAGGATTCAGATCTTAAAGAGAGCAGATTAATTTCAAATCCTAATTCCCTAATTATGATAGGAACCCATCCCCGTTGCTCTCTAGCCCAAACCTAAAACATCAACATGCTTCATCGCTCGTTGCTTTCTTGTTGTAGATGCTCTAAGTCGTTGCTCTATTGATTGCCCCACCTGATGCAGCATGTTTATATGCTATGATGCTCTCATTGATGCTCTATTGACTTCTCACACTTAGTTGCTCGTCCCCTCTTCCTTTATAGTTAGCTTGGATTTTTTTCGTCGCTACTCATCCCTCATCATCTCCAACCCTCTCTTGATTGTGTGCTTGTGTGCTGACAATAATATGAGCATGTGATTTTAATTTGTTTAATATGATCGATTGTGATAGATTTTTATTAGCTCTTTTGCTTGTAAGAATCACTTGAAAATATAACCTTCTAATATTGTATGTATTAGATGATGATAAAGCTAAATTTTTCATAGTCAGCAGTAAAAAACTGTACATATTGGATGACTTGCATACTAGATTAGATGATGCTATTAATTTAGTTAGATAATGCCAATTCCATCAATTTCATTTTCAAGCTAAATAATTTTGTCTTATGTTTAACCCTAAGATTTAATAGCTTGTACATATTCAGCATTCAAGATATTAGATTAAATGCAAAACCTAGAGGTGTGTCAAATCAAATCTAATATGGAGAATGTAATGGAGGCTTGTCATTTCTTTCCAGTTTGATGTGGAAGCTAATTTCTTTTCATATTAACTAAATCTAATTGTATGTGTCTATATAATCTATTATTTATTAATTCAAGTTACTATAGATAATTCCTTATGCTTACTCTATAGCATTGATTCGTCTACATAAATAATTTTCATTACATGTCCTTTCATTAATTGGTGTACTTAAATAAGTGGGGCATGGGATTTACATATTGCCATCAATTTTATTGAAGAAAATTAAATTCAAATCTTCAGCGAGTAAAGGATTCAAGGAAACAATTAAATATATATCCGATCAAAGCAATCAACACCAATTCTATTAAGTATATAACCAGTCATTACATACCATCAGTGTGAATTTGTTCATCTTGTTTAGCTCCCTTATTTCCCTCAACCTGGATATGAATGCGAAACCGACTAGCAAAGTAGTTGTTTCGCCATCCTTTCTAATCCACGGATGTTCTGCAATTCAAAACGTGAGCAGTCATGATTCATATACATGTGTACATAAATAAGATATCTATAAAACTATGAAGGACATACTAGCACCAAGAATTCATTGCGTGGCTGTTCGCTTAGATCAAGCTATTAATTTAGTAAGAAGATCCAGCTTGATATCAGATACAGTCCCCACTTATTCATCGCACAAGACCAGCTAGTCCTTCCTTGCAGCTCTTTCTATCTCGAGCTTCATTCCAGTATTCCAGGTTGGGATGTATTAAAATCAATGCGGAAATTGATGAATCAACATTACATGTGGAGATTACTCAGTGAAACAAGATTTATCTATGGAAATCTACCAACGTACTACAGCCATTGTGATGTAACCGGGCCCTCCTGTCACAATTGTTATTATATGAAAGCCTAACTGAATACAAATCCTAACCATCTAGTCAAAAGGTTTAAAAAACCTAAAGATTCACAACGGGTCTGGAAGAAAGTCACCAGACACAATTAATGAACAAGGGCCCCAAAAGACCAATGAAGAATAAAAAAGAAATCAGAGAATGAAATAAAACAGCAAAAAATGCCATCAATAATGAACAATCAGTTGCAGCACCAACAAGAAAAGGCACAAAATCTGATGGAAAATCAACATTCTGAGAAGCCTACGGTGCATGTTGATGTGGAGAATGGAATCTCAAGTTTTGAGAAATGTGATTCGAATATTATAAAAGTTAGTTTATACATCAGAAAAAGCTACTAAGCAATGTGAGGAGGAAGGGATTGATGCTAAAAAGAAGCAATCGCAGAAAAGGAAAAGTAGGGATTCCATTCCATCAATAGATGGATCTTTTACTTCACCAAAAAAATGTAACTATCTCATCACAGCAGCTGCTGCAATCTTCGCAAATAGGACAACAACATCAAGTTTGAACAAAGAAGTTGCAACACTTTATCCTAAAACTCCTATAATCCTAAATAAGGACGATAGTAGTTTACACCAGCAACATCTCATGGGAAAGGAATTGGATCATCGTTTACAGCAGGAGACGAATGAAGAATCTTTTCAACATCATATTGTGGATGAAACACAAATGTAGTAACAATTGAAGGAACAGAAGAAAAATGCTTCGTCATAAAAGATGAAGGAAATATTGTAAAATAAGCAAATTATTTATTCTTGTGCACTTAAAAGGTTTGCAAGTCGAGTTGATAAGTAATGTTTACTCAATACAGAAACATGGGTAGATGTGCCTTTGATTCCTACTATCAATGCACCAATTGTAACAGATGATGATTATCCAGGGAATTCCTTTTCACAGAGGAAAGCTATGTTACAACATCAATAAGGATGACAGCGACAACAAAGATTACAAGCCTTATTCCTATTGCATAATCTGAGGTGCTATCTTCTGTACATAAGAATTTGTTACACTCCCAAAAGCAGGAAACCAGCATGCTGAACATTGATGTAAGGAATTACTTTCGATGCCCTTAACTTGGCAACAGATGAAGAGTAAGAAAAAGATGATGATGACCTGGATTCAGAAGAGGGCATAAGTGAGCCATTCTTCCAAAGCAAACGTCCACTCACTTATAGTTCAGACTTCAATCTAAAGACTTCATACGAGATGGATCTGACGAAAAAGAGAACTCTAAAATATAGAAAAGCAAAGGCGAAGGCAATGAGAAATGGCAAGGCAATGACTAATTTTACATGTGTTTCTTTTGTTTAATCTTTAAAGCCATGTTGCTACAACTTGTATTATCTCCAAGGGCATATTGGCCACATCTTGATGTAAGGACATATGTACTAGGAACTTCATGTAAGAGCCTTTTAGATGACATAAAGGGGTTACCCGAACCAAATAATTACTCAGGATTACGATAAAAAAATCTCTAGTAACCCCAAACCTTAAATCTCAAACCCTTGAAAATTCTCCAATGCTTTTACCAGTGTTTTTTTTAAGGAAGGGGAATTGAGGAACAAGGTAGAATGGGTGAAATTGAATCGAAGAAGCTCTCTTATATTGATACCATGAAGGACAAATATGTAGCTCCTTCCTTTGGGAACTATCCTTTGAAGAGGAGTTCTGATGGTGGAATTCAGGGAGAAGAGAATTAAGAAATTCTAAAAATTGTTTGTTTTAAACTTGATTGTTCGTTTTCAAAAATATATGGTTGATCATGGCATCTAAAGGATTTTAGAAATGAAGATTTGTTCACAATAATGAAATGTTCTAAAGTGCTTCAGAATCTAGCATATTTTGATAATATTTTCCGAAGAATTTGATTTCATCAACACGTATATCATATTTTTCTACTTATAGTGGTAGAAGGCTTAGCCACTTTTTATGCCTTGGGGGACTTCAAATTTCTTAATGATTGAGTTGCGATCATAAGTGATTTCCATATTTTAGACTGAACTTATCTACAACTTTTTTAATTGGTTTAAATGTGCATTAGCATAACATGGATATCATTCAATCCATTGCTCGAGTAGTTTGGAACTTTATTTGTGTAGATAAGGAGGTCTTGGATTTTTCAAAGGCAAACTATCTTCTGAGTGTATGTGGAGCTGGACATGCTCAAGCCTCAAGTTCCTTTAATTATGAAAAAAAAGTTTCTCGAGTGTCTTAAAAGTGGATTTTGTATAAGAAACGTCCTAAACCCTGGGATCATTGATGTATTGTCGGTCACAGTTTTGAAGCATGTGGGAGTGCCAAAGGAAAGAAAATGGGGCTGAATGATATAAAGTGGAAAAGATAAAATCCATTTAATAATGATGAGCAGCAGCAAGTAACGGGTTTAATCATCTTTCTTAGTATGCAAAAAGAAAACAATCTCTTTCCTATTGGATTTTGTATTCGTTACCTTTATTTATTTGAAAAGTTCCAGTAAGCATGGAGGAACCCAAGATTTTTCAGGTCGTCTGGTCTCCCACGCACGCCCTGCATCCGAAATGAATCTAATTCACATGAAATTAGAAATGTATGTACGTTTATATGGATTAGATAAAGGATGCGAGAGGCAACTTGATCACATACAGCGGTACCTTTCTTGACGAACACGATGGTAGAGGATCCGAAATGGACGAGCTTGGCGTGGAAATCGCCCGTGGCATCGTCCCTCACGAGCAGGATATTGCCAGATGGTGTCTTTCTTGATGAATGTGATGGTGGAGGATCCGAAATCGGCGAGCATGGCGTGGCAATCGCTTGCGGCGGCGTCCCTCACGAGCAGGGCATTGTTGGGATTGAGGTTGCCGTGTATGATTCCCATTTGATGGCAACCACCTCTTAGCCTCGGTTCCACCTTTCCAACCCTCGATGTATCAACTCCGAGCGCTCCACCCGAGCAGAGCTCCAACTTTTCTTGTAATGACGAGTCTTTGTAGATTGTTAGGTTCATGTTGGGACTCGGAGGTGTGGGGAGCGACGGGGATGGTGGTGGTGGTGGTGGTGGGGTGATGGTTTCCGTGGGGTTTGTGTTCGGGAGTGGGGAGAAGGGGCTAGGTGGATCGGTAGGGATTATGGGGTAAATTTGAATCGAGGTGTTGTTAGTTGGGGGTTTTATACAACGGTTCGAAAACGATGGTTGGGGTTTTTCAAAATCGAGATGGGGTTTTTACGAAACGGTCCGAAAATCACATGGCCTGTTTTTCAAAATCGAGATTGTCACTGGTTGGGTTTTTTTTATAAAAAGGTCCGAAAACCATGGCCTGTTTTCCAAAATTGTTTGACAAGCGGCGGTTAAAAAGTGAGCTTCGTAGAAATATCTTACAAAAAAGAGGCTTTATTAAAGTCTCTTACCTTTGTTTGTAATCTGAAGGTAAAATATAAAAAAATAAGTAACAAGGAGTACATAAATTATAAATCGAACATCAATATTGAAACCGACTATAGAATGCTGCAATTATAAATCGAACTTCAATATTGAAACCGACTATAGAATGCTGCACTATTGACATATTTTACGTAGTTAAAAATATAACAAGGAATATCATTCATAGTTTAATTCTTAATTTCGCAATGAATGCTATGTTTATATTACTAACAATGAATCATACTACAATGTTACCTTGATATTTTCTGATCGTTAAAAAATTAACAATGATTACTATAAAATTTTAACGAGAGTGTTAATAGATTATCTTTATTAGATAAACTTTACTGCCTAATATCTAATTCATTATGAATCACAAGAATAAAAGATAATTTTACAACAAAAAATATTAATTGCCCCGGACTTTGAGGCGAGTATATATGTTATATTTAGGGTAAATTATAATTTGGATCCCCATCTATGGGTTTGATCCCAGAATGGGTCTCTATCTTTAAATTATAACGATTCGGGTCCTAGGGTCGTTTAGGAGATGGAAATTTTGGAGTTCACGACGAATATGCCCTTGTCAGGAAGGGAATGGGGGTTAGGTTCCAACTTTTAAATAAGGGCATATCCGTCATCTGCTCCAAAAAGTTTATTACGTTAACGGCCCTGGGACCCGAATCGTTACAATTTAAAGATGGGGACTCATTCTGGGATCGAACACATAGATGGGGCCCGAATTGTAATTTACCCTTATATTTAACATCATAATACATGACAACAAATATTCAAATTATTCATTGTCAAATGCCATTATTGTTCATTTCATTGTGGTCTAATGAAAAATTATAAAGTTGATCATACCGTCCTTTTAATCTTATATTACATTTCCTTTCAAAAAAAATCTTATATTACATTAGCTCAAAATCACATTGAAATATAAATTGTGTTTGATTTGAAGACTTTGTTATAATTTTAGGTCAACCTTGACTATAAAAATCATATATTAAAGTTTTTGATGCATTCCTTCTTTTAAGAAACTCATATATCAAGCATGCAATAAATACATTCTAAAATATGGAAACAAAGATGTCATATTCATAATCAATATTTACGTTCTTTCATTAAGACAACTAACCTCTCTTTTTTATTCGAGAAATAATTAAATAAAATTTTGAGGGTAAAATTAGTAACTAAATAATGAGACTTTTACCGTTGTGTCATTCTAAGTTTTTTTTTCAATACTACGTATACATGTATTTTTTTATAATTACATTTATGCCCTTCTAATGCGTTAATGCTCTTTCATTATTAAACCATATGTCGTAATAATAATAACACTATAAAAAGTGTAATTGTAAAAACATAGAGAGATAAGTATTATTGGGAAAACTCAAAAGTGAACAAGTGTAAAAATTCCCTCAAATAAAATAAATTCATTGGTAATTTGATAATTGATTAACGGGCTTGAAGTCTAATTTTGGCACCTAAGTGAATTTTGCATAGACTTTGTTTTTCATGGCTATGTTACATTTTCTTCTCTTTCTCCGGATGTGATCATTTTGAATTATCTTGTTCATCATTTTACGATTCTCTAATATCAAATTTACTTACTTATCTTTGTAGAATTTTGTTCACAATAATTCATAGTATTTAGTCTCAAATATCAAGATTAAAAATTAAACATGTGTTAGATTGGACGTGTCCGTGCAATAGTTAAGATTTTAGATTGTGAGATTGTGATACGGATGTTACGTACCTATTCATCTCCTTGAAATTTTAGTGGTATATGGGTGATTATTTATTTTTTATAATTATCCTTTTGACTTTTCAAAAGCCATAATAGAATTATCAATGACGCATTATCATGGTATCATTACATAATGTGATATTTTAATATATATATATATATATATATATATATATCTACATGAAAAAACATCCACTCGTATTATTATAAATGTAAACCATCCAAATCAATTTATATGTGGATTTATTAAACGATGCTCAACTTAAAGGAAAATATTTTGTAAGACTACTACTGTAATGTTTTTTTATTAAAGATTGAAGCAGTGAAAGTTATAAAGACTGGATTCTAAAACCAAACTCAATTTTATTGTAGAGATTGGCTTATATTTTTTGAATAACATATATGATATATATTATGCATTTTATATTTGGAGCATGTTTCAACCTTTTTTTCTTTCTAAAAATAAATGTCTTTAACATCTTGGGTTCAGAATTTATGCATATGTATAATATATTGCTAGGAAATTGAGATTTTTTATATTAATAATAGTTGTCGCTGACAAAGTACCTACTCAAGTTTAGTTATGACAATCTAATTTCAAATGAGAAAAGAGCAATAGGAGCTATTAATTTGAGTATATTCGTCCATGTATACTCAGATCCATATCCTGAAACATGAGAGTAAGAACAATACAACCTCCTTTAATAACCTAGATCCTGAAACTCCCCTCTTGGTGCTAACACTCGAAGTACTAATCAATGTGGCATACACTAATCATCATCTATATATTAACCATAAATGAAAAAGTGACACATAGACTATCAGCTATGACTACTTGGCTCGCTCTTTGTGTATAGGCTACCACCGTGCAAAAAGACACCTCAGTGCACCAAGAAATATGTCTCCCAACCAACGCAGATGTTGGGATCACGATCGTCTAAGTTTCTACTCACAATCCTGCATGCCCTGGGTCCAAACTCCCCTTATGCCAATTAAGATATTCACCGCATTATGAAAAGAATGTTCTATGAGAATATGATAAAATCAGATCTGGGATCTCAAGTTATGCGTAGGATGCTCAAGATGCTCATTCTTGCAAAAGGTCACCGCATCGTAAATTAGTCATTCAATTTTTTGAGTAGACCCGTTTCATTTCTCAATCAGCTTATTAGTATTACTCAATGCATTTATCATATTTCATAATGCCCTAGATGTATATGCACTTTTCACAGTCCAATTCAATCATATTTTGAGTTCAAATGGGTCCACAGTCCTAGAATGGTCGATCATCTTACTTAGTTGATCGATCATCATTAATCGATCAACATAGAGACCATGATCCTTCTTTCTGAACACCATTGATTGACCAACAAAAGCGACAAATCAATCATTCAAGACAACTTGTTGATCGATCAAAACTAGGACAAAATCAGGAATGGCTCCGGTGATGTCCCACGAACTCACCCCCAATCGATGATCTGATTTCATCAGTTTGTTCCTGTTGTTACCTACATCACGAAAATGTAAAAAATCATCCACATGCATCCATAGGATTTTCAAGAATTTCGAAAGATGTGATACGATAACTTTTGACTTTCGCCCCAAAACTCGTTGAATCGTTAAGAAAACACGGTCAACAGGTAGATTATGACCCCCCCCCCCAAACCCATGATGTGAATTCGTGTGATCTAACAACAAGAAAGGCTCAGAGCCATCCTTATGGATACGACTTTTATTCACTCGGAAAGAGAGTTCCGCAACATTTCACGCAATCACACATGCACCATGATTAGGGATGAAAATGAATACAAATATATCCACATCCGTTCATACACATATGTTAAATAAAGGATATGGATGTTAATTTTTTATATGTGGCGAATATGAATGCAAATAAAAATATAAAAAATTAGCATCTGATGAATACATATACAAATACAAATTTAGCACGTACGAATGCGAATATTCAATTTTTAAAGGATATGAATGTGACATTCATTTTTCAAAAGATTTAGTAAGTAAAAAATATAGGACTATTAACTTGGTAGGCATGTTTGAAAATTTACCCACTTTCCAAAGTCCAACCCTGACCCTAGTCGATCTCCTCTCCTGTCACTACACATGCTCTCGCCTGCCATCCAATACCTCCTCCTTGTGTTATTGATGTTGACGTCGCTTGTCACAGTAACCACTCTCGCATCGGTCGACCTACACCTCCTTCTCATGCTATTGGTTACTCACGACATCTAGGGTTTCAGAAATCAGATACTATAGATTAGAAAGAGACATCCATCAAAGCTCTCTCATTCTCTCATTACCAGTCATCCTACCTCTCTCTACCAATAAATACTTAACTATTAATGTGGTGTTCATGACCCTCTTTAAACAATTTTATGAACTTAGCTTATCTTTATTTTGGCATTTCTTCTTAAATTGCACTTTTTTTCGACGGAAAACTCTCTCACGTTATAGAGTGGGAAAGTAATTTTATACAAGATGGTAATGATAATGGGAATACCTCCACTTTTAATATTTTTAAGGTGTAGACTCATTCACAGCTTCTTAATTGAGTACAATGGTTATTCGGTCACTTGTTATAGTAGACTTGCATATTAATGAGTTAGTAAGGAATTGTAGACTAATGTCCAATTTCTTCACCAAGTAGTTTGGCTATATGAAACTCATTGGAGCAGACTTGAGGATTAACTCTTTGGTGTAGAACAATATATTCTTTTCATATTCTTCACTAAAAATTTGATTACATGTGTCAACTTTTTAGACTTGCATATTACAATAGACCCATCTTTCAGTCATGGTAGTTAAGATACAAGTAAAGTTACCTTTTGATTTGACATGTTGAGTGATTTTCAATAATGGTAGTCTAGATCCAAGTAAAGTTACAGTACTATAAACATATATGTACATCTATGAGTAGCATTAGTTATGATGCAAGTAAAGTTATTATACAATAGACATAAAATAAAATATTTTCAATGGAAAAAATATTTTTGATTGATCATTAGTTTGTCTTTTTCATACATGCAACAATACTAGACTTTTATTAGGCTATATGTAACATTTGTAAATTAATCCGTATTCATCTGTCAAATATCCATATCTGAATTGTCCACATTTATTTTGCACTTGTACTTGTATTTTGAGGATATTATTATGCATATTACACATTCTTATAACATTCGTATTCGTATCTGAATTTTGAAAATGATAAAGATATGATAACATATATATGTATCTGACCATTATTATCTGTGACGATCCTCGTGTCTCGCTCTTCAAGACGTCACCTTCAGATCTGCGATCAACTACGAAAAAGCTTGTCCAGTGATGGAGATTCTAACGAAGGGGCAGAGCTTCGATAATGGGTCAGGTGATTCTGGGTAACCATGTCAGATGATCTATTTTTATGTCCTAATCAGATCTGGATCTAATAGCTACAGCTCGATTTTATTTTATGCATAACTGTCTCATATGATAGCTTACATTTATGTTCTTAGGCTCTTTGGGAAAGGTCTCGACTATAAGATATAATAGTCATCTACCTGATTTAGATATTCGATTGGGTCGAAAATTAAGATTTATTGAAATTTAATGCTTTGAGGTCTCACATTATAAAAATTTCAAAGGAAGTCTCATCCAACACTTAGGTGGGGTCAATAAACAATCCCCAGCTCCAACATTCAGGCATAAAAATATCAAAAGAAAGTGAAACCCCTAAAAATCTCAAAGAGAACTTGACAAACCCAGAAATACCCTTGCTAATAATGTGAAACTATCGTGTGATGTTCGTTGTAGGCGAACAAAGTCTGATTAATCAAGATGGCCACTTAATCAATTTTCAAATAAATGCAAGCATTCAATTTTATTTTACTTGGGCAGGACCAAGATCAAACTCAGGGAGGCCACGGTCTCCTCAGATCAATTTTCAGATAATGAAGATACTAGGTTTTCAAGGAGAATATTTTGATAATTTGTTACAAATAATGACGAATGTGAATGCTGAATGCCAATTTTTAAGGTTAAATTGGCCTATGTTGGAAAATCTAAAATAATATGTAACTTAACTAAAAATTCAGAAAGCTAATTTTCCTTAATTATTTATTCAATGATGAATTCAGGACATATTTTTTGTATTTTTCTGACATAAAATGTATGAATGAAAAATGGACACTTTTGTGGGTTTTTCTGCAATTATTCATGCAAATGATATGAAAATTTGTCAATAGGTTAAAAATGGTGAAAGTAGCCTATTATGAATTTCCGAGACTTTTCTGATGCAAATTAAAATTATGGATAATTAAATGCAGACTGTGTGATTTTCAATAAATTAATTTTAATAAATAGCAAACTCAATTAATTTCTAGAATTAAAAATTACCCAAGATATGTCTAATCAAGACATACCCAGGAAAAATTGCAACTCCTGAAATTATGATGTTTATTGGAAACTTAATTAATTACATGAATAATAAGATAATTTATTTTAACCTAAATATGCATGCAAATGAATAATTTTTAGGCACAAGCTAGAACATAATTAATTCTACCTAATGTGATTTTTTAAGAATTTGAGAAATGGGTGATTTATTATGGATTTTCTATAAGATGGGGCAAAATAAGATAATTTTCTCCACAATAAATATTTATATATCAAGCGACGCTCATAAAAATTAAATCAGTCATCCACAAGATAAAGGATTAATATTTCTACAATGTGCAATTTTTGTAGCTAAAATTGGATGCCAAATGATGGTTCGAAATACAATGCAAAGTGCAATATGCAAAATTACAAATAAAATGAACTAAATGTTGAAAAGGGTGTGCGCACCTTTTTTTATTTACCAAAACTGTAGGGGGCTCGCTGCAAAATCTCCAAGCAGGCGCATGCAGAGTACGTGTCTAGTCGGTGGGGGGATTTTTACGCAAATCTGGAAATGAGCGGGGACCTGAGCATAAATATCACCGCTCATGTGTACCCCGCACGTGCGCTCGGACGGTTGAAGTTGTTGTGGGGGTTTGAAGGTGGTGCTAAGGTGAAGCAGTGGAGGCAGCAGTAGGCGATCTTAAAGGCGGAGCTGAGGGGCAGAGAGGATGTGCGACGGATGTAGCAAACCTGGTGTCATTAGATCTTTGATCAAACCCACGATCTAACAATGGTTGTGGGCGAGAGTAGCGAGCGATGAAGGTAGCCAAGCGCGAGGGTGGCGAGCGGCGAATGCAGCCGAAGGAGAGGGTGGCCAAGCTGCTCGAGTCCTGACAGAGTGGTGCAAAGGTCGATTGGATCGAAGGCACATCGACGGTGGAGCTAGCGGTCGTTGATGGTGCACGAAGGGCAAAGCGGTCGTAGCAGTGGTGCAGCTGAGCTACGATGCGGCTAGTTGGTGATTATTGAGGTGAGCGAGTGTCGAGGAGATTGAAGTGGAGGAGGAGCGCAGAACGGTGTGGAAGAAGAATGAAAGAAGAAGCAGGGAAGATTGGAGAAGAAAAGAAAGAAGAAAAGAGAAACAGATGAATAAGAAGGGGAAGAAGGAGAGGAAAAAGAAGAAGAATCACTACTTGTTATGGATGCATGAGATGGTTGGAGCGTGATGGGGCTCCGGTCGTCACCTCGAGCGTGTGGCAGACCACGCTAGGCTCAACAACTACCTAAAGGAGCTGCTACAAGGAGCTTAGTGGCTCATTGGAACTCACTTATGGTTGGACCTCCCTTCATCATCGTCGTCGAATCCCAAATCCCAAAGCTGTCACCGATGGAAATGGATGAAGCTAGAAGATGGCTCTCCTTTCTCAAATTGGTGGATACTGATGAGTAGCGTTGGAGGGGATCTTTTAAGGGTCATTGAAGTTAGGGTGAGAGAGGCGGAGGGTTGCGGGGAGGTGGCGATCGTGGAGGATATGGGAACTAGCGAGGACAGTGGAGCTAGTGGTTGGGCGCAGGGAGCGGGCAGAGGAGCGGGGATAGCGGGAGGAAGAGGAAGGGTCCTCGGTCATTTGATCAGTCGCGATAACGCCACGTAGCAAAAGAAAAAAATAAAATAATAAAAGTAAAATAAAGAGGTAAAGGGGACGATACGTGTCAGCTCCAAGAGAGGCCACGTGTCGCTCTCAAAAAATCCAGACAAAAAATCAAAGAAAAGCCAATAAAAAATGGGGTCAAATCAAAAGGTGATATTCATGAAATTTGTTCATCTCAACGAGATCTACAATATTCATGAAGGAACCAAAACCAAAAGAAATCATATGTACAAAATGTATTATTCGGGATACTCTATAGATATAAAATACATGTATTTTTGTATTTTGATTTTTTTTTAATTTTTAAATAAGGTGAAAATCAAAATAAAATTACACAAAATATAAAATAAATAATTTCAACTTAATCTATTTTTTGTGATTTTTAATAACTAAGAAAATAAAGAAATAAAATAAAAGGGACTTATATATATTATATATACAAACTCAGAGTGATTTATTTTCTTTGATTTTTACTTCAATTTAGATCTTTATTTTTTGCATATTTTATTAAAACATAAATCAAAGAAAATGAATGAAAAATAAATAAATCAAAAATATTATTTTTATTCATAAAATAATAGGGTCAAAATCAAGCAATATGTACAATATACAATGAGGGCCCAAAACCCAAGTTTTACATATGAACTCCGATTCTTTTGAATCTGATCTTATTTTGTAGCTAATTGAGTGTGCATTAATTTAAAAGTAAGTAGGATTCATAGGAGACTGCATGAGAGAGATAATCACATTTATAGCTTTTTGTCTCATAACTAGGGTTTGAGTTTTATTGAGAAATTATTTAGTATTTTTTTGATATTTTTTCTCGATTATTATTAGTAATATCTACACAATAAAGTTTATCTTACTTTATTTGGAGTTAGTGAAAAACGAGGAAAGTTATGGTAATATACATGTGATGATGTAAAAGATTTTTTTGCTTCTTTTTAAATGCAATTATGCATACTAAAATATGAATATTGATACATATGCATGAATGATAAAAATACAATATAAATGGATAAATGCAATTAATTTCTTGGGAACAGAACTTTATTTTCCATCTTTTAGAGTGACGAATCATAGATTCATCAACCCCTTTTATGCTTAAACCTTGCTCATTCACGAGTAATTAAAATGAAATGCATAAGTGAAATTATATTGGATTCCATACAAAGGTCATGAACAAAAGGTGAAAATGAAGCCCGACTAGACCTTTGGATTAATAATGAGTCACAACACCTTATGAGAATTAGGTTTTGAGAATAACAGTCTCCAAGTTATTCAAGTCGTTATCCAGGCTCGACTCAAAAGTCATCTTTGATCAACCCTCTCCCAAAGCATCCCACATGAACAATGAATAACTGTCTCTGGTGAGTGAAGGGTGTTAGCCCTTCCCATCCAAGATGTTGAACTACCATGCAATCTCCTCCTCTAATAACTCGTCCTCATGATGCATTTCCTTCCATGTTCAGGAACGTGCTAGTTCACAACGAGTGGGGGGGTCTAGACGAAGGGAAAATAAGTGGGGAGTGACCATTGTACTCATCTCTCCTGTGAAGCTTGACCGGTGTAGCCAAGTCTCCATCAGATCTGTAGGTTATCTGAATCTTGGACCATTGTAGTCAATTATTATTCTTTTTGGTATTGGCTTCTTTTTGGTAGGAATTGTTGTTGCTTTTCATTGATCTTTTGTGCCACGATAGATGTAGAATCTTTTATTTTGCATATGTTTTGGGGTCTTAGAAAGATTTATGTTAGCAATTTAACCCTCATCCGAAGCTTTATTTCAACCTGGTACTCCGATCTTTAGATGTCCAATCTACCGAAGAAAAAGACACACAGACTTCCAATACCTCGTCTGAGTTGAGCTAAGTGTGTGGTATAGAATCCATATTAGTTCCTTATCCAAGAGTATACTCAGAATGAGATGACCGGGTTAGACACTAAGAGTTAGAGTCTAGACATTTTGGAGAATTAATTCTATGACATGAAGTTTCTAAAATCCTACTTCTCAATGAAATTTCTCTGAAACATGATAGACTAAGGTCATTTCAATGCCATTCTCGATTTTTAATCATGACCCGATATAGAACTCGCTAACTTTCCACTTAGCATATGTGTGATATGCTAATGAAATTCATATGCATATGAAATGCATATGAGTGAAGTACAAATTTATGATGATGGTGTTTTTTTAATGCAAGAATAAATAAGAAGTTATTTTTATTTGACAGATTTATATACCTCCAATTTTACAATAATCTTATATATAAGTATTATTTACATGGATTTTACAACAATTTTACAAAAGAGTACTGTTTTCACAAAATTGTACAAATTATACATATCTTACAAACACAATTTTTTTTACCAATTTTAGCCATCCCATATTTATTAACATAAAATTCATCAAAGTACGAGCTACGAGTAAAGTATATATATAATATATACACACCTTCTACACTTAGTGTGTGTTATATCCTTAGAGTACAAAAATTAAGGAAGAGACATATCTCATGCTAAGCGTAAGAAAGTAAAAAAGAATAGAAGTATAGAAGTCGACCTACCCCCTCTATACTTAGGCGCTGGTTAGTCTAAGTGTAGATGAAGAGCAAAAATGGGGCGGTTGAGGTCAAGAAAAGAATGAATGGATGAATGGATATATAGAGCGAGCATCGGTCCCTCCTATATTTAGGCTCTGGTCAGCTTAAGTATAGAAGAAGGAGAAGAAGTAAGTGTGAGAACCGATGGCGTTAGGGACTACAATGAAATGGGAGTGAGGTGGGAGATGCTCAGAGATGTTTGGAGTAGTGAGGATTCATGCATTCCCTAAGAGTGGATCATGAGATTAGGGGATACACATGAATGAGATCTCTTCAACACAGGACAACTGCTCATGTGATTCTACAAAATGCTTAAGCAATTTCCCATTCATGAGGAACAATCATGCATCATCTGTAAGCTCTGAAATCTCTACACTACAGTTCATGTACACTTCTCTGACAACGAAGGGTCCCATCCACTTGGATTTCAACTTGCCTCAGAAAATCTTGAACTTGGCATTGAATAACCACGCTTTCTACCCTAGGATAAAATCTTTACCTCTGATATGTTGATCGTACAATGCTTGATTCATAAGGTCACGATGTTATCATATGCCTTGTTTCTGATTTCTAGAAGCTCATTTAGGTCCATCTTTCTGCTCTGTTGTCCTTCATGTGTGTTCCAATTCACTTTCTTTAATACCCAATTAGATTTGTGAATCTGGTCAGCAGGCAGATGACACGACTTTCCATATACCATTCGAAATGGAGAGGTTCCAAGCAGGGTCTTGTAAGTAGTCTCGTATGCCCATAGAACTTGGTCCAAGAGCTGGAACTAGTTTTTCCCGTCAAGGCAGATTAGCTTCTGTAAAATGCCCTTCACCTCCCTATATGACACCTCTGTCATGTCATTCAATTGTGGGTGGTATGGACTAGCAACAATGTGCTTGACGTTGTAGTCATTTGTTAACAAAGTGGCTACCCCTATCAAAGATGATGATTTTGGGGACCCCGAACCGTGAAATGATGTGATCTTTCACGAATTTGCAGACAATTTGCTGTCTACGGCTCAGGTAGGGATAGCTTATACCCACCAAGAGAGATAATGTACCGCCACTAGAATGTGCTCATAGTCGTGGCTATTAGGGAATGAGCCCATGAAATATATGCCCCATGCATCGAAAACATCATCCATAATCACATGTTGCATGGGCATTTCATCTTTGGGACCGACGATCCCTCACATTCTCTGACATACTAGACACGACCTAACAAATGCGTATGCATCACGAACCAGGATCGACCAGTACAAACCACACTATAGCACTTTCCAGGAGGTCCTCTCCCTGGAGTGATTTCCTCATGCCTCGAAGAAATGGTAGTGGGTGATTACACTCGTGTATTCATCCTGAGGAATACACCTCCGCCAGACACAATTCGGACCTTTGAAGAAAAGGAACAGATCCTCCCAATGATATTTCCTAGATATTGACTTAAGTCGGTCAATGCTGGTTGATGAATCCATGATTCATTAACTTTTCTGTCGCATTTTATCTTAAAACCCTTAACAAATACATGTAAATATACATAAATTTCCATCTTTTATAAAAACTTCATTCATGAATAAATATTCACTTTTAAGCATCAAAATCATGTAAATAAATAAAGCACAAAGAAAAGAAAATAAGGCAGATTGGAAATATGTATATATGTACAAGATGACTTATATAAATATAACTACAAGGTATATTTATAGCCTAACCCCCGAGACCAAGTCAGCATGGATTGGTCGACAAACCAATAAGTAGAGGGAGATAAGGAAAGAAAATCATAAAAATAAACTAAGACACGCTTCATATACTTCTCACTATTTATCAAATAAATACAAAACTTCATTGATTTTTAGTTAATTCATATGTACATATTTTTCACCAAACTCTTTTCCTAATTATTTCTAAAAATGTATATAAAAATATAAAAATAAGTAAAAATATTACCTTGTATATATGCCAAGAAATCCAGCTTTTAAATTGCCAAAATCTTAACTTCCGAACATCATAACTTCTTCATACGAAATCCAATTTCACTCTACTCACCTTTAAAGTTCATAAAATAATATTCTCTAATTAATAGATGTATTTCATTGAATTCGGAGTCTGTTTGCAAAAAGTCGGTTTTGGGACCAAATGACAACGGGGTTTCTGAGCTATTTATTTTATGTAGAACACATTATTTATAATTTTATTCATTTTATGATTTCTAATTATTTTAATGATTTGTATTTTCACCCTAATTTATTTCAGATTTTTTGGAGCTTATTTATTATTTTAATAAAATCCAAAACCCTAATTTATAGATAAAAATGAACTGATTAACTTACATCTGTATGTATTAATACATGTAAATTAATTTATTAAAATCCCTAAAAAATCACATAGCCTTTATTTATTACCCTAATAATTAAGAAAATACAAAATTAACATTTAATGATTTATTTATTGAATTAAAAATCCATAATTTATTTATTAAGTAATATGTATACCTATTTATTAATATAATATTTAGATTTCGAATAATATTTATTATTTATAAAAATTAATTATTCTATAATTTAGACAATTTAATTATTTACATTTCTTGTTTTATACATATTTAAAATAATGCTATTTAATATTTATTATTGAATTTATAAGCTATTTATACATCTGGCCTACCAAGTGTTGACACGTGTCAGCACCTGGTGCTTCTTCTCCAAGAAGCCGGTACTGAATCTGTTCTAACTGGCCTTCTTCACCAATTTTTCCCACACGTTTTACAACTTCTACAAGTGATCTAATCCCTTGGATCTAATCTCCTAACAACCAAGATAATCGGCACCCTTCGATTAAACTTGAGACCTACGAAATCTATCTATATAAACCCCTAAAGTTGGCGGTTTATAACTAACTTTCTCATATCCACCTGAAGCTCAACTTTCAGTGGCCGACCCCTCTCTTCCTCGCCTTGCTCCGCTCGCTCAGGAGGTGACAGCTCCGATCGAAGGTGTCTGCGTGGGAGAAGGATCATCGGGGAGGAGTTCCAAGGTGTTCGCTCTGCCTTGCATCGCCGCCTTGCGCGTGTACAGCTCCGGCAAAGATCGGTCGTCAAGCAACCATCTGAGGTAAATACACCTCTCTGTCACAGATCTATACCTTCATCTTCACGATTTTCTTCCTCGATCAACGTGCCTTAATTAGCTTGATTAAGCTCGTCATTAGGACGCTTAATCTTCCATCTTAGACGCCAGATCAAATCAAGTCTTCTATTCGTTTCAAAATTAAATAAAATTTCATTCTCAATTCCTTGCTATCAGTCACGCATATTTCACATATACTGGAAACACATTTTTGAGCTTACAAAAACATTAATCCATCTACAGATTTCTCGTAAATCGAGCACTTGCACATCTTCTTTGCAGGTTCTTCTTGAATTCGGAGCGAAATTTAATCATATGGAGTCCTTAATCATCACACAATTCATGTTCAAAGAAGGCACAACAACCTCACTCCAGGAACAGAGCAGTGGGAACGCCACCTTCATCAAGCTTACGCCGCCGCTCTAAGCCTTCACCATCCGACGTCCACCGCAGGCGAGCTCGAGGGTTAGAGGAGCTAACCCTCTGGCCCCGCCGTAGGTCTAAGTGACGAAGCTATCGCCCGTGATGAATCGGAGATGGAGCATCCATCGTCATGATTTCAACTGACTGAAGAACAACCAAGAACAACCGTGCTATAGTCTTGCAACACGTGGCAGCATTGGACGGCTAGGATTGCGCCTGACGTTATAATCCAGATCGTTAAAGACGAATCGGTAGAAGAATTGCATAATAAGCCCCGAGGACTTCCAGCATTTCAACCCGCCTCCAAGGTTTCCAGGAATTGCTATTAGGTCCCTATGCAGGGATCTAATTGCAATAGATCATATTTTTGTTACAGAACAGTCCCTGCCAGAGGACCATTTTGCAGAATTTTATTTCTTTTTCTTGCATTTATACCCCTATATTGTAAGGCGACTTTCGACATGTTTTTGACTCTATTTTTTGTAATTTTTTTAGGGTAGTTACGCAACTACCCCAGCGAGGTTTTTCAATACTTTTTGTGTATTTTCGGTGTGTTTTCATCGTGTTTTGATTTGTCGCAAATTGATTCCGTTTTGATTTGATTTTGAGTGTTGTTCGAGCCCGTTGCTCGTCTTTTTACCTACCATATAATATCATCTATACTTCACATATTCTTCACATATTATATTGTAGGTAAACTGTTTTAAAAATATCACTTTGAAAAATAAATAAAAATAGGAAAAGTATAAAATCAAATAAAAATTTAAAAATCAAAATTCCATAAAAAAATATCGTGTTTCCTCGATCGCTTTAAGAAGAGAAAATAATCACAAAAATATATTTTCACATAAAAAAATCAAAGTATACTATTCTGCCTCCTTGTGTTCGACCCATGCACACTTACTTGGCTAAATAAATAGTGTAAGGTTTTCTTTTAAGAAACCGATCTTTGTTTGATCGACTAGGATCTTTTTGCGATTTTCTACACCGACAACACTATCACTTAAAACCACAATCCGATCATTTAGTCGCATCACTGCTCTTGGACCAATTATGTGAATTATCCTATATACCAAGAAGTTCACCATGTTGGCATACCATGGAAAAGAGTCAACAGAACAGATCGACTCGTCAGTGAAGGAGTTCTTGATGGGGTCAATCTCAGGGAAACTTTGTGACTCTGTGCGGAGAGGTGATCATCCACCACATTTTTCTCTTCAGGGTTATCTTTGATCTGCAAATCAAACTCCTAGAGTAATAGAACCCACCTAAGAAGAGGCTCCTTCGTGTCCTTCTTTTCCATGATGTACTTGATGGTTGTGTGGTCTGTGAACACTGTAACCTTGGATCCTAAAAGATGTGACCTGAATTTATTCAAGGCAAACACTACCGCAAGCATTTCCTTCTATGTAACAGTATAATTCCTTTGAGCCTGATCGAGTACTTTGCTTGTGTAGTGGAGAACAAAAGGAATACATTCTCTCAACTGTCCTAACACGGCCCCAACTGCAAATTCAGGAGCATCTGTCATGATCTCAAAGGGTAGAGACCAATATAGGGCATGTAGGATAGGAGCATCCATAATCTTCCTCTTTAGGAGCTCGAAGGCCTCAAGACACTTGTGATCTATAATGCACTCCGTGTCTTTTCCTAAGAGCTCTGTTAGCAGTCGGTCAATCTTTGAAAAAGTCCTTTATGAATCTGGGTAAAAATCGATATGCCCGAGGAATGATCGTACTTGTTTGATGTTGGTTGGTGGTTGGAGTTTCTTGATCACATCCACCTTGGTAGGGACAACCTCTATTCCTCTCTTAGAGATGACGTGCCCCAACACAATGCCCTCTTGAACCATGAAATGGCTCTTCTCCCAAGAGAGCACCAAATTCACCTCACTACACTTTTTGAGGACTCGATCTAGATGACATAAACAAGAGACGAATGAATCATCGTGGACCGAGAAGTCATCCATAAAGAACTCCAGGAAATTGTCCACTGTCTCAGTAAATACTACAGTCATGCATAGCTGGAAAGTCCTCAGTGCATTGCATAACCCAAAGGGCGTGCGCTTGAATGTGTACTTACCGAATGGATATGTGGATATGGCCTTTTCCTGGTCCTCAGGAGCGATGGCTACTTGATTGTATCCCGAGTAGCCGTATAGAAAATAAAAGAATTCTTTCCTCGCAAGTCTTTATAGGATATGATCAATGAATGGTAAGGGGAAATGATCCTTTTTCTTTGTTGAATTCAAGCATCTATAATCCATACAAACACGCCACGATGTGGGTACTTGTGTCGCAATCTCCTCTCCATCTGAGTTAGTGACTGTCTGAAGTCCCACCTTCTTAGGGACTACACGAAGTGGTGCCACCCATTTGGAATCAGAGATGGGATAGATAAACACCACATCACACAATTTCTCAATTTCTTTTTTAACAACATCATGTAAGTTTGGATTCAACCTACAACGGAACTAATGAGAGGTCTAGCACCTTTCTCAAGGTAAATATGGTGTGGGCACAAAGCGGGGTTAATCCAGCAGAGATCAGACACACTCCATCCTATGGACTTACGGTTCCGTTCAAGAATCTCTAGCAAGTGAGATTCTTGTTCTCCATTCAGGCTAGCACTGATAATGATTGGGGCCTTCTAAGGTGGTCCGGCAAGGAAGGCATACTTCCTTATAGGGGAAAAGGTTTGAGCTCAAGGATGGTATGATCATTGGGAAGATCTGGCTCAACTGCCTCTGAATCTGGCTCTATGGTGGATGTGATTGAATCTGTTGTGATAGTAGCCACCAATTGATTATGCTCAAGAGCGTGATCACCAAATGTATCCTTGCAATCGGTAAAAGTTGTGTCCAACTCGTCATCCTCGTCCTCTGATTGATCTAAAGGGAACAGGTTTGACAAGCTGAAGTCAGCTTCTGAGTCATCGAGTACTTAGGGTGATGCATCAAAAAAATCTCCTGTGAGTAAGGTCTAATTCTATAGGATCTGTCAAACTGCCTCATATACACTATATTCTCTTGGTGATAGGGACTCGTCAACCCAAGCTGACTGAGTGATTAACTATGCCAACTCTCTAGCACTCGGCTTCCGACAAGAGATACTATGTACTGCTCTCCGAATCAGGTCTCTGCCTTTTCATTTGTTGCATCTCTAACTCTACACTTTCATCTTTTGCATGAAAGTGTATCTTTTCAGGGTAGAATCAAAGATAGCTCTAGCCGTCCTCAGAAAAGGGTGACCAAGCATGATCTAGGAATCTTGCCATCTTCGGGGATACTCCATATCTAAGACTATGAAGTCCACTTTGTACTGCTTCCCATCGATGTCAAGGATAATGTCCCTCAGCATTCCCTTAGGTCTCTTAATAGATCAGTCTGCAAACTGTAGGAGTGTTCTCGATCTCCTTAGAGGACCTAAGCGTAGATGATCTAGGAGGGAATATAGAAAAAAATTGATTGATGATCCGTTATTGAGTAGAGTGAGAGCAAATGATGTGTCACCTAGATCTCTCTTCTTCCTTGGAATCTCATTCCGGATAACACATGTAGTGGTTATGGATAGCATATGTTTCTTGTTTGAGTGTTCTTTTTCCTGCTAGTCCTAATAGGTGTGTATCTCACCTTTACGTACTTCTTAAATGCATGAACCATATCCACTAATTAGAGGAAAGGGATCTCAACTTTTACATTCTCTCGACACATCATTTCCATCTCCAAGGCATTACGATCATCTTTTTGATAATTTTTCTTATTTCCCTTAGACAAGGCTTGGGGAAAGGGATTGTTGGGGGATCAGGATGTAAAACATCTTCATCTTGGTTTTTTATTGGAATCAAAATGCAACTATGCATGACTCTGGCTGGGACTCTGTACAGGACTCGACTAGAATGCATGAAATGGAACTGAAACTGAAGCTAAAGGAAAAACTGATGGTGATGCACCATGGTGGTCTTCTAATCTCTTGAAAACTCACCGCTCACGATCGTGCTCGATGTTTCTTTATTCTTCTTTTTGAATTTTCTTGATTTTTTATTTTTTTAGATTTTCGGGTATTCAAATCCCCTGGTGGTCCTGAAGGTGGTGTTATTGATGCTGGTGGTGATCCTCCTCCTTTGAGCTCTCCGCGGGCATGGGCTCATCAGTATCCTCTGCTCCACCCTGTCATGCCAAATTAGGGGTCTGCATTGTCCTACCGCTCCTGAGAGTAAGATGGTGAATAACATGCAGTAGAATCTCATAAACTGATTCATGGAAATTGGAATAGTATACATTATCTTTCTGGTGACTCTGTCCTTGTCATGTTATTGGAGTTGACCTGAATCTGTGCTGGGATGGAGGACTGGGGGTAGTGACCTCATCACGCCAACATGAAAGCTGATTGATGTCAGCTCTCAAGTCTTGATGATCATTGTGGAAGAGTTTGAGCACATCTAGGATCCTCTGAGGATTAGAGGAGCCACAAGATGAGGCTCCGTGTCCTACCTCAGGGGAGGCTGCTGCTAACCCTGGTGAAGTCTGTTAGATCCCTAATGGACCTGCTGACGGTATTGGCTTTGCTAAGGGGGTACTGCTGGTATTGAAGGGGGCCCTGATGGCCCGACTGCTGCTGTTGAGAGGGTAGAAATGGGGGTACTAAGACTGAGGGGGTGCTGACTCTGTTGTGGGTACGGTAGGCATTGTCGTGGTTGTTGTTGGGCGGTGTTGGGATCACTGGCATACCATATCCCATTCACCTCCCACACTTGTGGAGGTTCCTCGATCACTGTCTCAATGGTCGGTTCCATGAACTAGCTCTCGTGGACCTCAGGTTGAGTCCACGTGCTGTGAGGCCCCTGCACGGGCCACTCCTAAATGTGGTGCACTTTGTAGATGGGAGTAGGGGGTGTATATGGGCCAGTTATCTTGATCTTAGTTACCCTATCAGTTAACTCCATCATTTGTCTGGGAAGCTTGGCGAGGTTCTCCCACTCGACGAGCTTGTGTATCTCGCTCACCTTCTTCTTGCTCTGGTCGACCTTGGTTAACTTGTCACTGATAATCCCCATGTTGGGGAGTAGGACATTCGCCAGACTAGTGGTAACTGGTCTCCCCACGTCCTGATGTACATAAGAGGGAGGTGGCTTATCATAAGCCCTGGCCGTGGCTATGATGCGGCTGGTCTCTGCCATCTGCTCAAAAAATTGTCCAAAACATGTCAACTCCTCTGTTCAAATAGTTGTGTCGACAAGTAGCACTCACTAATCCTTGAACCTCTAGAGTCAAACCACTGTATAGGTTATGGACCAAGATCAGCTTATCAATATCATGGCAAGGACACTTCTGAATTAGATCTTTGAGCATCTCACATGGCTCGCAGAAAGGTTCATGAGACATCTATGTAAAGATATATATATATGTGACCTCATCTGATTAGTTCTACTTAGGGGGTAGAACTTCTTTATAACTAGGTCCTTCAATGCATCCCATGTTGTGACAACCTTCTCTGAGTTCTAAAGCCAATATATGACTTTGTCTGTTACATCAAATGGGAAGGCCCTAAGACGGATGTAGTCTTAAGAAACAATAGGTCGTCCAAGGTTGTCACATACCAGCTCCAACTCATACAAGAACATGTATGGTTCCTCAACTATATTGCCATTAAACTTTGGCAGGAGTCTCAGAAAATGATGCTTAAGTTCCCTAGCATTGGGTGGTATGACTAGTCTAAGCTAGTTCTTATTCTGTGCAGAATTGAGATTGTAAGCATCCCTTATGGATTGCCCCTCAGGTCCATTTCCTCCCCCATTTCTCAACTGACCAAGCTCTTCTCTAAATTGTTCACTGCGCTGCTTGGCTCGTGCCAATCTAGTTAAGATATCCTTCAGTACATCACCGTCTCCCTCTTCATTAGGGTTCCTCTTGGGAGGTATCTTACTCACTTGTTCTTCTTCACCTTTAGAATCAAAGGTATTGTAATAAGTATGGGTTAAATAAGTCGATCTAGAAACTCTGAGGTGAGGGTCTTCCTTGGTATGAGAAGGTAAAGGAGGAGAGATCTGGGTCTGACTTTCCTCAAGAAAAGAAAGAGACTTATTTATCTTGGCTTCAAGGAAAAGGTTACCATGAAGCCAAGGGAACCCAATAAGAGAGTCATCTCTGGCCCGTGAAGATGGTCGGGTTGGAGTGTCAGCGAGAGGCTCGCAAAATCTAGGAAAAAATCTCCCCAATATGCCATTATCTATGAAAAGAGATTCAAGACAATAGTACGATATCAAACAAGGAGTAATCAGAAAGATGTTAACAACACAGTCTTTGAATGTGCATCCATGAATACAAACACAAAGCAAACCCCAAGTTCACCAACTTCACATGGTAAAGGCTGTAAAGGTTCAGTCAAATTATCTTGTCAATTTTAGTTGGTGATAAGACAATCTTTTAATCCATTACACACAAGGACTCGCCTTGCGCCCAACGGTGGTCTTGTATGCTCCCAATCAATGAGGTGATCTGCTCGAGATGCCAGGTTCAATATCACACCGCAAAGGAGACACATGCTTACACAAACGAAACGTATTTCTAAGGTCAAAGGAAAGCCCTTGCAGCTCCTAAATCTGCAGAAATGTAGACTTAGGGGACAAGTCCATGTATTTGGACTCTAACCTTAGTGTTTGTATCCTCACCCACTCTGTCTAGGGGTAAGTACCTGTGTCCAAGGGTGGCGTTGCTCTCCTAAAACAATTGCAGTTTTTATGCATTTTTTGGGGTCAAATTTGTATTAGCAGTCCCAATTTTAAGTTATATTATAACTCAATTTAGTCCACCAAACGTAGCACACCTAACTATCAGTCATGATTTCTATTTATCCTAAGTTGTAAAACCAAGGGAAAGGGAGTCAAGAAACATCTATGCAATAGACAAAAACAATTATGCATGCATAGTTTAGAAGACTTATAGTGATCTTCGTACTCTACGTGCAGGATGCAATACAAAATTTAATTTTTTCCACTATGTGCAATGCAAGCGATGAAACTACACATAGCAGGAACTTCTATTAATTGGGAAGAATTAGAATTTAATTCGACTAAGTAGAACATTCTAAGGTGTGTATTATTAAATGTGAAAAGTATGGTCCTAGATTACATGAGCACAAGCAAATAACCCTATATAAGTTCTAAGAGCCGCGAGTGCAGGTCTAACCTACGAGTCACTCAAGTCAAGCCCCACCCTCAACACGAGAGTGAAATATGTTTCGGCACACCATATGAACATATGTCCAAAGTCAGGGTACAATAGCGAGATCCCAAATGGGAACCGCTGTAAATGTGAAATTATTACAAATTATTACAACATCAAATAAATACAGAAATAAAACATAAGGACTCTACACTCTCTCATGACTCGATCTTAATTTTAATGCACCCATTTTTCTGGCAAATCCATGAAGAATCGGACTCCAATGCACCTATCCTGAAAACCACTCTAAATACGTCGGGTCCATTGCACAAAAATAAGATGATGGTTAGAGAAATGACTCAAATAAAATAAAGAAGTAAAAAATGAAGGAAAATAAATGGAGCAATAATTACAAGAAAGCATGGGGGTCAGACTACTCGGGAGATGGAAAACCTAATCTAAATTGCGTAAAAATTATCCTAAGTCGTGCCTTCCCAGCAATGACGTCGTCTGATAAACCTGAAAATACCCTTGCTAATAATGTGAAATTATCATGTGATGTTCGTTGTAGGTGAGCAAATTTGGATTAATCAAAACGGTCACTTAATCAATTTTTCAATTAAATGTAAGTGGTCAAATTTATTTTACTTGGGTAAATCCAAGGTCGAACTCAGGAAGGTCATTATTTCCTTAGTCAATTTTCAGATAATGAATATACTAGGTCGTTGAGGAGATTATTTTTGATATTTTTTATGAAAAATAATGATGAATGCGGACGTAGAATGACAAATTTTAAGTTTAAATAAGCCTATATTGGGAATTTCTAATTAATATGTAAATTAACTCAAAAGCACATAAAGCTAATTTTCCACAATTATTTATGCAATGATGAATTCAGAACATATTTTTCTATTTTTTAACATAAAATGCATGAATGAAAAAATGGATAGTTTTTATGGATTTTTCTGCAAATGTTGGTGCAAATGATATGCAAAAATTATGAAATTTATCAACAGGTTTAAAAATGGTGAAATTAACCTACTGTGAATTTTTGGGATTTTCTTAATGTAAATTAAAATTATAGAGAATTAAATATGCATACTTTATGATTTTCAATAAATTGATTTTAATGAAAACTCAATTAATTCCAGAATTAAAATAACAATAGATAATTCTAATCAAGATGTATGTAGGAAAAATTGCAGCTCCTAAAATTATCGAGTTTACATGGAACTAAAAATTAACTACATGAATCTCAAAATAATTTATTTTAACCTAAATATGTGTGAAAATGAAACAATTTTTGGGCATACCCTAGAAGATAATTAATTCTACCTAATGTGAATTTTTAGGAATTTTAGAAATAATGGGTGATTTATTGTGAATTTCCTACATAAATAGGGTAAAATATGGCAATTTTCTCCATAATATATATTAATAAATCAAACAGTGCTCATAGGAATGAGCAAAAAATCGGTCCGACCCGACCTAGCCCGGTGCCCGGCCCGAGTAAGCCTGCACCCGGTCTGAGCCCGCGACATAAATGGGCAGGCCTGGGCATTTTTTTAAGCCCGAATGCCTTGTCAGGCCGGGCTCGGGCTAGCTCAAACCTAAGCCCGAAGCCCGTTGGCCGGCCTGAATAAAAGCCCGAGTTGCGGTCCGATGTTGATATTGGCTTTTGTTTTTCTTAATTCAAATAACTATATTATTTTGATTCTTTTGCCATGCTGCGAATGGATTCTAGAGATTAAAGTTTACATGAAAAACAAGTTTGGTACGGAAATATTTTTTCAAAGCAAGTTTCATTGATAATTGCACTGAGAAAAGTTTCAAATAACTATATTGCTGATCTTACTTGTTGACTTGTTTTTCAAAGCAAGATTATTTGCTAACATTCTTAATCAAATTAGATTTGGGATTTTTTTTGATTTCCTAACAATACCAATGGCGGGTAATGGGATCAATTCTTGTGTTTTTTTGGGTGAAAGTAGGTTCTAAAATTAGATTTGGTATTTTCAAAATAAAATTATCAGGCCGGCCCGACCCGGCCCGACCCATTTTCTAGCGGGTCGGGTTCGGGCTTGGGCCGTAAGTGAAGATTTTGAGCTGGCTTAGGCCTGGCCCATAGGCCCGATATATTTGACCGGGCTCGGGTTGGGCTGGGTTGGGCCCGACCCGGCCTGATGCTCATCCCTAAGTGCTCATAAAAATTAAATCAATCTCCCACAAGATAAAGGATAAATGATTCTACAATGCGTAATTTTCAAAATTAAAAATAAATACCAAATGATGGTTGGAAAAAGTGAAAATGCATGGTGCAGTTTGCAAAATTACAAATTAAAAAGAACTAAATGTTGAAAAAGAGGTACATGATTGTTTTATTAATTTATTAAAATCGTAGGTGGCTTGTTGTAAAATCTCCAAGAGGGCACGTGCGGTGCACATGTCTGTTAGGTGGGGGATTTTATGCATATCTAGAAATGAACAGGGACTTGGGCAAAAATAGCCCCGCTCCCACGTGCCACACACATGCAATCGAACGGTTAAAGCTGCTGTGACGGTTTGAAAGTTGGTTCTAAGGTGAAGCAACAGAGGTAGTGGTCGGCGGTCTCGAACAATGAAGATGACATGCGGAGAGGTTGTGCGACAGATGTGGCAAGTGCCATTAGATCTACAGTCAAACTCACGACCTAACGGTGGATGTAGGAGAGGGTGGCGAGCGGCAATGACTGGCGGAGGCGAGGGGGGAGAGCCGCTGATGAATCTGAATTTCATTATCTTTATTCATTTATTTAAGCTTAAAATCCCTTATAAAACACCTGTAAAAATCACTAATTTCATTCTTTTACTAACTCTATCTCTTGTATAAGTGGTGTATATTTATCACTCTTTTAACCTAAATAAATAAAAAAATAAATGAAGGGAAAATAAAGAAAATAAGAGAATGCAATAGATACAGGCTGAATCAGACCATGAGAGAAGGTCAAGACTTGACCTGATCGACAAGGAATAAAGTAGGGGGACATAATGCCTATTTACCGAAAATCAAGAAGATTAACTTGTCACATGTATATATTCATAACCTGTACAATATTACACAATCTTTCATTGGTTTATTCATCGCCAGATCCTTTGTAAATAACCATTATTTCTTCTTAAAATTTGTAAATAAAATCCTCTTGTAATTAATAAATATAATTTCAATAAAAACGTGTATATATTGTGTAAATAACATCACTCTCCAAAAGCCGCAAAATACAAACGTTAAAGATCAATATCTGCTCCATCAAAACTCCAAATTCATCAAACTCACTTTCATTGTACTCTAAATTAAATTATCTTTAAAATGAATTTTATTTCATAAAAATCAGAGTTAAGATGTGAAATGTGGCCAGTTGGGGTATTATTGTATATTATACCTATATACATTGTGCATAATATTTAATTATTTACTTTCATATGCATATTTTGTAAATATTATATTTTTAACTAATTGTAAATATTGCATTTAACTTATATAAAATACAAATAAAATCACAAAATAAAAAATCAATAAAAATAAAATCATGTATATATTGTATATATATCACCATGTATATGTTGTATCTATACATATTTGATTAACCTAATAAATTAACTCTTAAAAATCAAATAAAAATATCATTAAAATCCTTTTAAAATATTCTAAATAAATAAATAACACAAAGTCATGTATATAGGTATACATACCTATAACTAACATCTTTTATTTATTTTAACCCTTATATTTACATTATTTAATTAACTAAAAATCACTAAAATTAACTTTAACTTATTCTTAAATTTTTTATTTACATTATGTAATTATATAAATTCGTTTTCAATTTTTAATTCATTTATTTAGTTTTTATTTACTGTTTTGTCATTTTCCCTATTTTGTCTGCATCTTCGGCCCGCTCCGATTAGTAAAACCCGGGGATGTTGACCCGTGTCAACTCCCTAGTCTCTGCCACCCGCCCACTGATCTCGCTTCTACCATTACTTTGCCTGATTTTCCTAATCGCCTCGATCATTAATAATCCCTGACTCCTTCTCCATTATTGCCTCTCATTCCTTCCTCTCAATCACCATCACTCCAAATCCACCCTTGTCATTGTGATTCATTCGCATATTTATAATTCAATCTGGAACAACCTCTATAAATAACACCCCTCCACCTCCGGTGAGCGTTTAATCCAATTTTAACCCAAGATCGCCCGCGATCGAGTGATAGGGATTGAGCTCTTGTGATAGAGGATAAAAATCTCAAATTTGGAGAGTGAGTTTGGTGCTTAGATTTGTGATTCAACCACGTCGCTAGAGTTCTCCTCCGCACGTTCCGCCTCTCCACCTTCAGCCGCATATCGAGGCGACTCCACCCCTTCTATCTCCTCTGTAGGTAATCTAGGTTGTTTGTATTTGTTTTTTATTTCTTTTGCACTTTAATTTCATTTCAATCACCTAGATCAGAACGCCCTCTTCCACCTTCGATTTGCACGATCGAAGGAGTTCTGATCATCCAATTCATTTTCCGACCACGCTAAAACATTCGCCCGACCATTCTCAAGCTCTACCACAATCTGATCACCGTTGGATCCTTTCAGATCCTAGGTCTATCTCCATTCCAACCACCCTTCGCCGGAGACTCGCGTCCATTTACTATTGCTTGCGTTTTTGCCCTGATTTTTTGGCTGGAGTTTCCTCCGAGCATGAACCATCATTTGCAGGTCAAAGGAGAATGGTAGCAGTACTGGAGAGAGACCTGGGGAGTTGACCTATAGCTGAACCAATTTTAACCCCTAGATCCACGATCGAAGAATTTCATGCTCATTGCTTCAACCGGTCGATAGAGGACTTGGGCAAGCTAAGATCGAATTCTCCCGGATCGAAGCTCGTTAGAGTTCTCTTTCATTCCAGTTTCTGCAGGTACCTTCAGGTCAGTCAGATCAAGAACTCAACGCCAGATCAAATCTAGATAGTTGATTTTGCCCCAAAGTTTCATTGTTGATGAGATCATCAGTGCGATCAGAGGCCGTCCAAATATGATTCATCCACAGCCGTTAGATCAAAGCTTCGACGCATCAGAGCCGTTCATTCTGACACGTAATAAGGGTGATTTTGTACCCTAGCCCTTGTCTTTTATTTCAATTATAAATAAATCCTATAAGGACATACATCTGCATTGTATTTATCGAATTTGCATTTATTTACTTCAAATTTATTTTATTTGCAACTTAGTCCTATTTGAACTGAACTTGTGCCATGCATGTGACATCTTGTGAAATTTGCAATAAAAGTCCATATCTTATACATTATTGATTGCTCCCTATGATTATTATAATTTCATATGGTCCTATCTAGCGAGGCGCGCATGCATGTGCACGTGATTTCTTGGAAAATTTGAATTTTTCATCCTCGTATTTATTTATTTGTTACTTCTTAGTGCTAAACTTTAAATAATAACAGTTAGACCCCTGTTCATCTGCATTTGTCTTGTATCTAAAAATCAAATCAAAAATATCAAAACCCCTTAAAAAATTCTACAAAAATTTCATCTAGCTTTCTGTCACATACATCTTGCATCCATAAATTACATTTCACATTATCTTTATTTTTATTAATTTAAAATTCAAAAGCCTCATAAAAAAATTCCCTGTTACATTCAAAAATCAATATATATATATATTGCTTGGAAATTCTAAAAAAATCATATTTTCTTTTCTTGATTTATTTTATTTTCTATGCAACTTTGGCAATTTTCCTCCTCATAAAAATCATAAGAGGCATAAAAATCTAGAAAACATTTAAAATTCTTAAAAATCATTTAAAAATCCAAAAAAACACAAAATGGTTTTCTGGAAAAATTTTTAAAAAATACATTCTATTATGTATATATTTCACCCATTTTCGACAGTATTTTATATTCTATAAATAAAAAAACATCCTTTTTATTTTCTGTTTGCTTTATTCCATGTTTTTGATTTATTTAAATGCTTTAAAAATTGTGAAACAATCTGGAAAATTTACAAAAAAATTAAAAATTTATCAAAAAACCCCAAAATAATTTTAGTTTATTTTTCTGATCATTTTTTATATATTTGAAAATACAAAAGAGAGGTTGAGTGGTTGCTTTAAACTTTCCTTAATTATCTCGTTGTTTTTTAAAAAATAAAAAATATATATTGCAAAATAAAAATTAAAAATTAAAAATTAGAAAATCAATTTAAAATGTATAAAATTAAAATTCCATAAAATATAAATACAAAAATAACAATTAATAATAATGTGCATAGAAATTCCGTTATTCTTTCATTGATAATTCATTGCATAGAATAACCCTCTGGGTTTTTGTAGCCTCCCTAAGTTCGATCCTGTTAGCTATATTGGTAAATTAAACAACGAATTCTCTTGCTACATTTTCTTTATTGATTTTTGTTCGAGATTTAAATAAAATTTTTATTGAGGGGTTTTTAGGATTGCAACGACACTGCTCATTAATTCTTAATAATAAAAACCTTGAGTTCGACAGTTCAACAAAATGGCGCCGTTGCCGAGGAGGCATAACGAGGGCAGTTAGGTTTTTCTTTTGACCTATTATTCTGGGTTGTTTATACTTGTTTTTCTTTCTCTTATTTTTGTTTATATTTTCATTCATTCATCTCATTGTTCATATTCATTGTATTTATTCCCATTATTTTTACTCATATTTATATAATTGTGTCTCTTACATACTCTTGTGTTTTCTCTTTTTTGTGAGGGCCCGACGAGCAAGGGCATCATTCTTAAGAGCATCGACGCACCAAAGCGTAGAGCGCAATTTGGACTTAGTCAAATTAACATGTTCTTTCCCACAAATAGAAGTTATTGCTAGGACGGTTCACGTGCATCATATAGGTTTGTTTATTTTATGTATTTAAATCCTACGCGGATCACCCTACATGTAGAGTGTTGGCGACAAGGTACGCATCTCTTAACCCCTGCATGCATCATTGAATTTCATCGTACATTGGCATTTCCGACTTCCTCCCTTGTTTTCACTCACATAATCTAAAAAAGAAATTGGAAATTCAGTAGTCGATTCATTGAAATAAATCCAAAAAAGTGAGAACTTTGTAAATCCAGGAATGCTAAAGAAAACTCGACCTAGAACTAAATGTAAGGACAATCACAATTGTTTTGGAGAGTGTAATTCCCTCATTGTTTGAATTTACTTACACAATGAGTGAGACAAAAATAATAAGATAGAGCCAAGATCCAAATTTCATATAAACTACTAATTCTAACAAAACGATTAGCTACTTCTCAGTGAGGGAATACAGGTAGCCACTAAAAGGTTCATATTTCCTTAGAAGAGTGGGTGGTTTAAAGGACATTGTGTAAGGCTCTGTCCTTAAGTAACGGGTAGTCATTTTACGGTTTGTACTTACACCCATACTGGCTGAAAGTCGACTTCAGCACCTAACAGTCCGTTAACTCTTGTACAAGATTGCATTTATCACCAATTAAAATTGAAAAGATAAAAGACCAAATTCTCATGGTCTCCATTTGTGTTCTACTCATTCTCTTCTTATTTGACTTTCATGTTCTCACATCTCGCCTCTTCATATCGAAGACGTCGGTCTAGAGCATTTCTAGTTCGGACTTTGCGGACTCATTCCACACTCCAAACTGGTCGTCTTCTATTCAGGGAGACTCACTTCTTGAGTATTCCTCTTTCTCCACTTCATCCTTCACAACATCGATCAATCCATTGTTCAAGATTGACTCTAATCTTAAACTATCATTTGGATTTCCTCATTCACGAAGACTAATCCAGTGCAGTTTACACTTGTAGAAATCGAGATAGTGCACTTGATGCCACATAAAGGAAAAGGTGACATGGCTGAACAAACTGAGATCAACAGTACCATGTTAGCCTGCATTCAATCCATTCAAGCTCAGTTGACCGAATAGGCTGACTTTCAAGCTGCATTGAGAGATATGATGCTCGAGCTGAGGCAAGACAGGAGAGGAGGATAGAAACCATGGAGGAGTGGTGGAGAAGAGCCTTTAGAGCTAGTGGTTAAGCTCTCACCGAGAGAATCCTATAATCCAGGAGCATGACAGACAAATACATGGATTCAAATTCCTGTGATTTATGGGCATTTCGAGCTTTAATCAACTATCTTTCCTTTTCTCCCCATATTCCACAAAAATATTAATGAAGAACCTTATGTACACCTCCAATAATTCGATTGCATCTAAAACACAATCCACTACCTTGACATCCTGTTATAGGTAGTGAAAATGATGACATTTTCATTCAGTTTGTTGGACAAGTCCCTATATTGGGTAAATCATTTAGGAAAAGTTGTCACTACATGGGAAGAGTCGAGGTCTGCTTTTCTAAGAAAATATTACCCACTTGGACGCCTCAAACAAATGTGATCACTAATAGAAAAATTCTCCTAAATGTCCCATGAGCCTATTCACGAGGTGTAGGAAAGATTCAAAGATTTAACGGAGAAGTGCCCCCATCACGATACAAGCCTTGTGTAAAATTTCTTCGGGGGTTTGAGTCATGAAAACTAGAAGTTGGTAGATGCCGCTTGTGGGGTAAGTCACTTCAATAAGGACAAGGATGTCCTATACCAGATTTTTGAGGACATAACAGAGAGATCCACAACTCTCTCTTCTTCACGTGCATTCCGGAAGCATTGTCACTTTTCCTTCAGTTCCCCACAAGTCTGTTAACATGACGACATCACATGAAGTGGATAGGGTAGACAATTTTGATCTGATCATCATAGGAAATGACCTATCCAAAGTGGACACACTCAAGAAATGGTCCAAGGAGTTGGAGAAGATCCAAGTGATCGAACAGAGGATGAAGAATCTGGATAATCTGGATGAGATAATGAAGCATCAGGAGCTTCTTATGAGTATGATCAGTGCATGCCAAAGTGCGAATGCAACAGCCGACACTTCTGCCCGGGAGCAGGCTTCTTCCACTACCACCCAGCAGAGTACCAGAGGACCATCCACAGTTCAACATGTTTATTATGTGCAGACTCCTGACCAGGTCCTGCAACATTCACAACAAATTATACCGTACCAGCAGGAAGGTCCTTACATTCATGTGAAACTGGCTCCACCTCCACCTATCATTCAGGAGGTGAACGGTATCTGGTTCAATCGAGAGCGCAACCAGCCCTATCCGTCAGGACAAGGCCAGTTGGGTTCCCTGTAGGGTCAAAGACCCATCTACCAGTTTCAGGGAGGCAGACTGCAGCAGTACCGGTATCAGCAGTTCCATCCTCACTTTCATTCTCCACTTCAGTTCCAAAACTGGAGACATGTCCAGTAGCAGATGCAGTCTGCATATTTTCCATAGCCTTACCAACAACAACGGTCTGCATACATCCCCCTCCTCATTATCAGCAGTATGGATACCAACAGACGCCTCATTACCAGTCTCAACGACAGTCTGTCGTTGAGCATCCTAAGGCACCTTCGGTCAGTTAGCTCGATCAGTTAGCTCTGTTGATGAAGAACATGAATGACCTTACACAGAGGCTTGACGTCCTGACCACTACAAAGGCATTGATCCCAGCACAGGTCGAATCCAGTCCTAACAACTTCAGACGTAAGGAGCAAGTAGCTCATGATCCATCCACACCCGAGACATGTATGGCCCTTGATTTTACATGTTTATCTTATGCCATTCATCTTAGGAGAAATAAGAGATTGCAGCCGCCTTCACAGCCTTGGGATTGGGAGATCAAGCTAGTGAGAGAGCCTCACCTTCCACATCATCTTCTTCACCATCAGTGTAGAACCCCAGTGTAGCAGCACCCGAGTATGGATTTTCACCATCTTCGTCACCATCATCACCACCTTCACCAGCTAGATGCAGACCACCAACAACAGAGAGGGAGAACACACCAGTTATAGATTCTTCTTCTACACCACCACCAACAGCAGCAACCCATCCTATTTTTGATTAATTTTCTACCCCTGTTTTGGACAATATTTATAGAACGATTCTGTTGTCCAATTGTACACAAGGATTCTGTTTTGGATAATCATTTGAATGTTTCTTTTGACTCTGTGCTATTTCCTTCTGCATTGAATAAAATAAAGAAAATCAAAAAATTAAAAATTACCCTATCTGATCCTTGAGTGGTTGAGATTTTACAGAATATATTCTTAGAGATGCCACCCGTTAAGGCCATGGAGTACATGCCGGTAGTAAAAAAGGGAATGAAAGAAGCATGTACTCAAAAGCGTCAAACTAAGTAGAATAGACAAAAGAAGACAGAGAAATATACCTTGACCATGGTCACAGTTCATGCCATCAACAACCTCCCACCCAAAAAGAAAGATAAGGGAGCACCCCACATCCGTTGTCATATTTTTTATCAAGAATTTGATCACACACTTCTCGATAGCGGTTTCTCCATTAATCTCATGCCATCCTCTCTACTCACTGAGTTTGGGTTAGGACCTCATAGATCGACCAGGATGATCCTTCAGTTTGCTGATAGATCGATCAAGAGGTCGAGGGGCATTCTAGAGGACGTCATTGTAATGGTGCAGGGAATGAAATTCCTTATTGATTTTGTTGTCATGGATATGGGCACACCTGCACCATTAATCCATACCCCATTAATAGTAGGTCAACCGTTCTCCCAAACGGTCGAAGCGATAGTTGATTACGGTACTGGAGAGATCGTCTTTCACTCTAGTAGTGGCAAGGTGAAAATTGAGACGATCCTCGATCCTAGGCCTTCACTGCCACCGGCAACAGATGAGAGAGAGTCAGTTACACCAGAGCCTAAGGACTGTGATTTTCTTGCCGAGTTTAGAGAGACAAATCTTTTTACTGATTTCATAGATACATAGGAGTTCCTTTTCTAGGGCCTTCTGGAAAGCACAGTCGAAATGAGTTCCCTTGTTGATCCATCTAAGTTGTTTGTTGATGGGAAGTCTGAGCTGATTTCTGAGGATCAGTCTAAGAGATTGGAGATACATTCCGATATTCCTTTGACACATCATTATGAGATTATTACTGATATACCTCCCGCTGAGATATCTGAGCCACTTGCTGGTCTTTCTGAGATATCCACTGATGAGAGACATCTTTCTGAGATTATTGCTGAGATATCTGAGCCCTTAGTTGATGAGATAACAGAACATCCTGGTGAGCCGATCCTTTCTGAGCAGAGATCATTCGTTGCATATTTTTTTAAGACTCTATTTGTTGAGCCAACAATAACACGATGGATAATTCACATAGTACAGATCATATACCTTCTACTGGTTCAAGTATAGAGGTCATCACAGAGCCAATTTTGACCCCACCCGAGCTCAAGTCTTTACCATCAACGTTGAAGTAAGCCTTCCTTGCGCCCCCCCCCTCAAATGTTTCCGGTTTCCTCAGCTCGTAGTTGACCGATGAACAAGAATCTCACGTGCTAGAGGTTTTTGAGAGAACCCGCAAGGCCATTGGATGGAATATTTTGGATCTCCGTGGGATTAGTCCAGCTTTGTGCTCTCATCATATCTACTTAGAGGATGACTGTAAACCCTCCTGTGACTGTCAACGTCGTCTAAATTCGAATCTGAGGGAGGTTGTTGTGAAAGAGATTAGGAAATGGTGTGATGCTGGATATATTTATCCCATTTCTATTTCCAAGTGGGTCAGTCCTTTACATGTGATCCCGAAGAAATCCAGGATTACTATCGTGAAGAATGACCGTAGTGAATAGATTTCGACTCGTGTACCTACTTCATGGTGTGTCTGTGTAGATTACCGGTGTCTGAATTCAGCTACCAAGAAAGACCATTTTCCACTATCCTTTATTGATCATATTAATGAGAGGTTGGTAGGGAAAGAGTTCTTTTGCTTCTTGTATGGGTACTCAGGGTATAACCAGGTTCTATCGCTCTTAAAGATCAGGAAAAAACTACTTTCACTTATCTGTTTGGCACTTACGCCTTTATACAGATGCCTTTTGGATCGTGTAATGCTCCCGCTACATTCCAAAGGTGTATGTTGGCCATTTTCTTCGACATGGTGGGTAGTTTTCTAGAGGTTTTCATGGATGATTTCTCGGTCTACAAGGATAGTTTTGACAATTTAGACCGAGTCCTTCAACATTATTGTGAGGTAAACCTAGTGCTCTCGTGGGAGAAGAGTCACTTTATGTTGACTAATGGGATTGTATTGGGCCACGTTATCTCCAAACATGGTATGGAGGTTGACCCGACTAAGATCTATGTGATTTTCAATCTAGAGCCACCGTAGAATTTGAAGCAGTTGAGATCATTTTTTGGGACGCATTGGATTCTATAGGCAATTTATTAAGGACTTCAGCAAGATCGCCAGACCTTTGACTGAGATTTTATGCAAGGAGAGTGAGCTTATTTTCTCTTGTACATATCCTTTCATTTTATTCCTTCTTCTTCCGTTTTTATCATTCACCTCTTTTCTGTGTGTGTATGTGTGCTATACTTAGGATGTAATCTATCCTAAGTATAGGGGAGGTGAATGATTTGAGTTGTTCATATTCGTCAAGTTTCATCACTCTTGTTGTTTCTTCTACTTAGGGATCCCTTACCCTATGTATAGGGGGAGTGATGTTGTTCATACCGTATTTTTCATGTTTTTATTTTCTTTTCTTTCTTCCGATCTCTCGTTTGTGCTTCAACTTGTTGATATTCTTTTTCTATACTAGGGGAGGACGAGTTGAGTCATTGAGTTTGTTCATTTTCGTCCTCAACGTTCCCCATTTGTATAGTCTTCTATACTTAGGATTATTTGATTCTAATTATAGGGGGTATCACAGACTTCTATTATTTTGGTATATTCTTTGAGTCATTATCGTATAGGATTCTTTTTAGCACGAGTTATGTCTTCCTTCGTAGCTCTTTGATCACTATGAGGACATAGTTCGGGCTAATTATAGGAGACGTCGTATGTATTGTATATATACTTTAGTCATAACTTGTACTTTTATTAATTAAAATGGATATAGAAAATGTGTTGTAAAATTATTTTTTGTATAATGTTTGTAAAATTATTTTGTCACGAGGAATACAAATTATGGGATGTATTTATTCGTAAAATCCACATGTGTATAAAATCCTTAATCATTTATCCTCCTATAAATAAAATATTTTATTCTATATAAAACTCTTCTATATAACCTATATATAAAAACTTGTATCTAAAACTTGTATATAAAATACTCTTATAAAATCTTGTATACAATTTATATAATCCTTGTATATACCTGTATATATTCAGTTTACTAACCTTTTTCTTTCTTTCAAAAAAAGCTCGAAATCCATAAAAAAATGTAAAACCCTTTGAAAATATTTTCAAAAAGATTTTCCTTTTTCTTTCTTTCAAAAAAAATTGTTTATATATACTTCTTGCATTTGCATGTGCCTTTTCCAGAATAGTATTGACATTTAAACTAGTCTGGAATAAAGTTGAAGAATGGAACTTGGTTATGACCTTAATCCACTTAATTTTAGAGGAAACTTATAGTAACTAGAGTTGATACTTTTCAGGTCCTACCGACTTAATTCTTTGAGTCCACAAGACTATGTTCACATGTCATCTTGATTGATCTAAGTAGAATATTTAACGACACACGCATGATTCTTTTAGACAATGGCTTAACTTGGACAAGCACTCTACATGTAGCTTTTAGTGGATGATGTGGTGAGGGGACAGAATCCTTTGGCTAGAGGTAACATACAGGTGTGTAACAACTAGTGGAAACATCTGTCTTCCTCTAGGGAGGGTAGTGCATCTCAACCTGGTCTAGTGGCATTGAGGTCCAACGACATGACGATGCGGGGTTGCAATAATGCTTAAAAAGAGGGATAGTCCACTAGCCCAAGAAGAAAAACTTCGTATGCACATGCTGCACCCTTGTATATATTCAAAAAAATGCAAAATAAGAAAATCCAAAAAAATTGACAAGCCTGATTGAAAATAAAATGTTTGCCGCAGTATATAATCAATAAGCAAGGATGAGCTTCAAAGTCAAATTATTGTGAGCTTGCAGCTGGATGACTTGGCTACACTGGTCATGCATCCAATGATAGGTAGCTAAACTTGCTACAATCCATTCTTTTCTCTATCTCCTCTTCTTGAGCTGGTTGCACTTGAACTTAGAAGGTAATATCTCCGTCCCTCGAGGAAAGAATGCTAGACTGGGGGACTAGAATTACCTTGTTCAGGGAGGATGTTTCTTTTCCATTTCTGAGGTGGGAGTTATATTTCACTTACACTGTACAAGTAGATATTCATAGTCATAAGAATTTGTGTATGTAGACTTGTTCTAACCTGACCGTTGAGGTGCCTTGAATAGGAGTCTTGTGGAACTTAAGGGTTGTTAGGTTTTAAATCCATTTCCCAATGAGATTCTGCCACACTAATAATCCAAAGGTCTTACCGATCTCCATACTAAAATTTATGAAGATAAGTTTAATACTCTATATTGTTCTAAGTTCTTTATTTTCTCTTTATTCTTTTCTTTTTATGTTATTCACTTATTCTTTCAAATAAGTGTTTCTTAAGGGACTAGTAAAGGTAAAGCATATAGGGATGATGAATCTGCATTTCATCATCTTTTCTCATTTATTTTAGCTTAAAATCCCATATAAACACTTGTAAATATCACTAATTTTATTCTTTTACTAACTCTAACTCTTGTGTAAATATTGTATATTTATCACTTTTTTACCCTAAAATAAATAAATAAATAAAGGAAAAATAAAGAAAATAAGAGACTATATATACATATGCAATAGATACATGTTGAATCAGACCCTGAGAGAAGGTAAAGTCTTGACATGATCGATAAGAAATAAAGTAGGGGGAGATATAGGGATGTCAACGGGTCGAGTTTGGGGCGGGTATCAATATTCCCAAACCCGTGCCCATTTATAAAGTCACTACCCATACCCACCCATTTATTAAACGGGTAATTTCTAGCAGGTACCCATATACCCGATGGATACCCATGTACCCAATGGGTACCCAAATATTTGGCATAATAACATTGTAAGATATTAATAAATGTACATATAATTCTTTTTGGCTGATAATTTTTATTTATTGAAGATAAAAAAGTAGTTGAATATGAATAAATGGATAGAGAGGAGAAAATTGAGTTGATTTTCATACATACAGCTTGATACCTATTACATAAGAGGTGGATTTGATAAGTTTGACTAAAATGCGACACACATATCTATATTAATATTTATATTTAATATCTATTCGGGTTTGGGGCGGGTTCGGGTTCAGGTACCCACAAGGCAATCCGAAACCCATACCCATACCCGCGTGGGTAGTAAATTCAACACCCAACCCCATCCAAAAACAAATGGGGTGGGTTTTGGGCCCTTAAATGGGACGGGTTTGGGTCAGGTACCTAATGGGCATACCCAGATTGACATCCCTAGAGAGATAAGGCTTATTTACCAGAAAACCCAAAAAAATAACTTGTTATGTGTATATACTCATAACCTGTACAATATTACATAGTTTTTCATTAATTTATTCATCACCAAATCCTTTGTAAATAACCATTATTTCTTCTTGAAATTTATGAATAAAATCCTCTTGTAAATAAAATAAATAATTTCAATAAAAACTTGTATATATTGTGTAGATAACATCACTCTCCAAAAGCCACAAAGTACAAACTTTCAAGATCAATATCTGCTCCACTAAAACTTCAAATTCATCAAACTTACTTTCATTGTACTCCAAATTAAATTATCTTTAAAATGGAGGTGATTTCGTAAAAATCAGAGTTAAGTTGTCAAATGTGCCCGATTGGGGTATTATTGTATATTACACCTATATACACTATGCATATATTTAATTATTTATTTTTATGAGCATATTTTGTAAATATTATATTTTTAATTATAAATATTATATTTAACTTATATAAAATACAAATAAAAATCACAAAATAAAAAATCAACAAAAATAAAATCATGTATATATTGTATGTGTATCGCCATGTATATGTTGTACCTATACCTATTTGATTAACCTAATAAATTAACTCTAAAAATCAAATAAAAATATCATTAAAATCCTTGTAGATCTTGTAAATAAAAATTATTTAATTATGTATATATTTGTATAAATTAAAAATCAAAGTCTTGTATATATAGGCATACATACCTGTAAATAACATCTTTTATTTATTTTAACCCTTGTACATACATTATTTAATTAATCAAAAATCACTAAAAGTAACTTTAATTTATTCTTAACATTTTTTATTTACATCATGTGATTAACTAAATTCATTTTTGAATTTTATATTATTTATTAGTTTTTATTTATTGTTTTGTCATTTTCCCTATTTTGTCTGCATCTGCGGCTCGCTCTGATTGGCCAAACCCATGTCTGTTGACCCGAGTCAACTCCCCAGTCTCCGCCACCCACCTGTTGATCTCGCTTTTGCTGATACTTAGCCTAATTTTCCTAATCACCTATTAGTCCCCGACTCCTTCTCCATTATTGTCGCTCATTCATTCCTCTCAACCGTCATCACTCCAGATCCACTGTTGTTGTCATGATTCGTTCATATTTTTGAAATTCAAAAGTTACCATTGCAACCTCTATAAATATCACCCCTCTACCTCCGACGAGCATTTAATCCGATTTTAACCCAACATCACCTGCGATAGAGTGACAGGGATAAAGGTCTTGTGACAGAGGAGCAGAAACTCCAATCTAGAGAGTGAATTTTGTGCTTAGATTCGTGATTCAACCATGCCGTTGGAGTTCTCTGTATGTTCCACCTCTCAACCTTCAGTCGTAGTTCGAGGTGACTCCACCCCTTCTATCTACTCCGTAGGTAATCTAGGTCGTTTGTCTTTGTTTTTGTCACCAGTCATCGAACTCCAACTCTTTCTCACCTCTACTCTCCATATAAGAACAACTGAGGCAGATCAACAATCGAAGGGGGGATTTTGGGTTTTAAGGACAAAGTTCTTGCATCTAATATGCGAATCATGCCACTTCTTAACTTTGTCCTTATAGATCATAATGTTGCCATATGCTCGGTTGCAGATTTCCACTAGCTCGTTGAGGTTTAGGTCTCTACACAGTTTACCTAAATGACATCTCCAATTAGTCTTCTTTATTACCCACTCAGACTTGTGAATCAATTCAGCAGGAAAATGACATGGCTTGCCATATCTTACTATGTATAAAGCGCCGTTGGGTGTTACTGTAGGTGGTACCGTGCATTCGGCATTCATTTTATCCCAAATACACCCTTGCTGCATTTTTTAAATTTTTACTTTGTCCAGATGTAGACAAACTTTGTCCCTTGATATTACTTCCTCTACAAGTTTCCCTGCCCCTTCTCTCTTTACATCATCCTCTCTTCTCCCTGACGGTTGTCCTTATCTCTTAGCCAAGGATGGAAGAAGCTTTTGAGGAAGACCATCTGCCGAACCCGACACCCACACTACCCGCCGCCACCTCTCGTCCCTCCCTTCGGCCATAACGACTCTCTCCCGCTGCCATGCGCAAAACCCAATCGACATCTGGTATCTCCTTCACGTCATCATGCACTTCAGGTCTTCTATGACTGCGACTTCCTGCGCCACACCATCTGCATGTTAGGCAACTTGCGCCTCACCAACTACGAGGCGGCCACATCTCTAGGCCTTTGAAGCCTCCCGCCTGGGCCTCATGCTATGGTCTGAACCCAATTCCCTCTCTGTTCCCACTACCACCTTTCCATGCTCGACTGCAACACCCCCTCCCTTCCCCCTATCTCAGCCAAGAAAGAAGGCGGTGAGAAAGAGGATGTTTTGAACTCACGCCCTCTCCATTGCCTACAAACACCTCTCTGCCATCGCTTCCGGGTGCATGGACTCCCTCCCTTCTCCCTATCTCAGCCAAGAAAGAAGGTGGCAGGGCCATTTGAGAACTTCTTATGCATGCCATTCATGGGGGAGAAAAATCCATCTTTCTTTGTTTACAAATTAAAGTCATTTAGAAGGTATTTGCAAGGTCACAAATAATCAACTATTTCTATCTCTCCATAAACATTATTTCTCTTCCCATGCGTTTTTAACTATTTTTGTGTCATGTTCATATTTGTCTTCTGTGATATGTTACAGTTTATTTGCCCCTGAGATGACGACGGATTAGATTTTAGATATGCATCTCTGATCATGTACAATACCTTTCTTTTAACTCGAAGGAAATCAAATGCTAAACAACCTTCACATAACATGTGTACACGTCCTACCAGTAAGTAGAAATTTACTGAATATGAGATTAGTATATAACATGATTATTATATTGAGGCTAACCGAGGACTTGAAAAAATATCGTGCTGACGTACAGAGCTGCATCTTTCAAGGTTAAAAAGCTTTTAGCAAGCGTCCATTAATTATCTTCTACAGAAATTCCACTCTTTATCTAATATTTTATACAATTTCTAATTCTGAAGGAACATATTTACTTTTTTGCAGGTTTCAGCACTAAGTGCAAACAATAAAACACATCATGATTGGTGATCAGGTGCCAGCTTCACCAACAACTCGACTTATAAAATGGATCCCACGGTCCTGCTTGTGCTACGGAAGGTTAATTTTGAATCAATTGATCATTTACAAGATTTTGATTTATGTTGGACCATCTGAATTAGATAACTATGTATCTTTTTAAAAGTCAATAAAGGTTCTAACATGACGTTTATAAACCTTGTTTTTTCTTAAAATAAGATGATAACATTCAATGCATCTGTGTTCTCTCCATATAATTTTAGAAGCTGATATATTTTTTACTTACAAATGAAATGAATTCTCCTTACTAATTATCAGGCTGTTAGTTGTGTAGGTATACTTTGTTCTTTTCAGATTCCCATTAGATATAGTTTTTCGAAAATGATTAGACTATCACCGGAAGTTTAAGAACCTTGACAAGGGGCTTAGGGCATGCATTACCAATGAAATCAGTAAGAAGATGGTATTTCCCCTTAATCCATTTTTCTGGATTTTTTGCATTATTCTATTCATATATTGTTCTTTTTTCAACCGTATCGTGATTTCTGACTGAATATCATTTATAAAGACTTCAGATTTCAAAGATTTTTAGTCCGTAAATTTGAAGTACACAACCTGGAAATCATCTTTTGTTGTAATTTTTATTCTTTTTTTTATCTATGGCAACCACCCTCTTAGGACATCTTTTTCTAGATACTACTAACAATTACTCGTCTATGAGATTATGTCGTTGAAAGATCACCCGTTTCTTATTATCTCATGTGTGGTGTCCTCTTTTCGTACTCTACCACCGCCTACATGTATCAAGATTTCTGTGCACCTCAAAATTATATAGGACCACCAAAAGAATTTATTTTGGATATATATATAAAATCTACTATGCAAGGTACAAAATGATCCCAATCGGTTTAAACCCCGACTTAAATTGGTTTGTTGACCAAGAGGCACTGAAAGTTGGACAGTGTAACTTTATATTTTGACTAATTTTTATTATTTGTGGACGACCTTGATTTGAATTCTAAAGTGGTAACCTGGTAAACTGCTACAAACACGATGGTCTGATTTTATTGCCAACATGGTTATTGATATCGCTTCCGCTACCCTTGTTAATTCAGGCAGATTAATGTCCAAATTATTTATCAAGATTCGTTGCAGTCGGATAACGAGAGGGAATCAAAAACCACTTTTAATTTAATCAAGTTAATTTTGAGTGGCAAAATTTTTTTACTTGGTGAAGTCCAAGGTCGAACTCAGGGAGGCATCTGTCTCCTTAGGTGAATTTTTAGCAAAGTTCCAGTGTTCGATTTTCGAGGAATAATTTTTTTGGTCTTTTTCTATTTTCTATGCAAGACACATGTAAAAATCAGGCCAATTTAGAACTTAAATCAGTTAAGTATTCAAATGAAGTCCAAAAATAATGAAAATTGGCCAGATGATGAAATATGATGTAATTAAGCTACCCTAATTTTTTTGGAATTTTCTGACACTAAATGAATTAATTATGAATTAACAATGAATGCATGGTGATTTTGACTAATTTAATTTTAATAAATATCAAATCACAATTATTTTTGGGAATAAAAATTATCCTAGATAGATTTAATGATGAAGAATCCAGGAAAATTATCAGAGCTTAATTTTAATGTGAAATGAACCTATAAAAATAAACTAAGGAAATCACCAAATAATTTATTTAGCCCTCAAAATGCGTGCAAATGAAATGAAATTTTTATGAAAGGTGTGTCTAATTATCCTAGAGCTAATATGATTTTTTGGGAATTTTTGGAGTTATAGAGAATTTACTATTAATTAAAAGGTGAAATTGGGCAAAATATCACAGAAATGGACCAATTAATTAATTAAAAATTCTACTGATATCACAAAATTATGTCAAGTGTCACATAAGATAAATGACAAGTTACACTACAACATGCAGTTTTTGGAATTTAAAAATGATGCAAAATGTACACATAAATATGCGTGCAAAGACAAGGGTATAATTGCAATACAGGAAATAAAAATTACATAAAAATAAATATGCTGACAGGGACCTTTATGCAATTACCTAGAATGCAGGGGGGTGGAATGCAAATTCTCCACTGACGCACGTGCTCCTCACGTGGGGCGCTTCACAGGGACTCAAATGCAATTTCTGAAACTTCTAGGGGCCTCCGTGCAATTTGCCCAGGTCGCACGTGCTCCTCACGTGGGGGTACCCTAGGCTCGGATGACTTCGGTGGCTCGGGACGAGGCTCGGGTGCCCTGGAGGTTCGGCCGGAGGCTCGGAGAAGCTTCGGGTGGTCCGAGCCTAGAGGTCGGGGAAGAGGCTCGGATCGGGGCGTTGTGGCGCGATCTGGACCGTTGGATCTAGATTGATCCAACGGTTGCTGCTAATGACGACGTGGCGTGATCAATCCCGTTGGATCATGGATGATCCAACGGTTGCGGAGTGAGGCGACGTGGCTGGCTAAGAACCGCTGGATCTAGATGGATCCAACGGCCCGAGGCTACTCTGGCTGATGGTGACATGGCTGAGCTACAACCGTCAGATCGAAAAGGATCCAACGGCCTTGGGATGCTCCGGTTGACTGCGACATGGCTGGCTTCGGACCGTTCGATCAAGATGATCGAACGGTGGCTGGACGTCTTCCCCAACGACCCTCCGCCTCCTGCGGAGGAGTAGGCGGGGCTCCGGCGAAGCGGGGCTTGCTCTGCCCTGACCTCCAGGTGTCGGTAAAGGTCACGGGAGACTCTGAAGTAGCTCGGAAGACGCAGGGCGAAGTGGCGAAGCCACCGGTGGCTTCAGGAGCGGAGACGGAGCTCTGGTGCATGGTGGCGATGAAGCTCGATGGGAGCTCCGGTGAGCTTCCGGCCAGTGAAGGAAAGAGCACCTGCAAAGGGTTAGAGGGGAGCTGAAGCACGCGTGTGTGCGTGGAGAGGTGCAGGGTTAACGGCGAGGCCTAAGGCAGAGTATGAGTGGTCCGGCGATGGTGCTCCTCCCAGGTGGCGGAGCTGGAGTCGATGAAAGGTTGGTGACAGTGTTTGAGGCTACGGAAGGGCGTGCGAAGATCGGAGCTCCGTCGTGGAGCTCGGAGAGATGATGGTGTAGCGAGAAGATGATGGTGGAAGGCGAATAAATTAGGAGAAATCAAAGGAAAAATTAAGAAGAAGATCAAAGGGAAATGGAGGGGGCTACCTGGGGATTGGAGCTCAGATTTGAGCTCCAGGTCGTTGCTCGAGGGATCGGTAGAGTCCCGAGCTCACGCAGCTCGTGGATGAAGGCTGCAGCACGGTGGAGGCGGCCGTGGATCTCGCCGGAGAAGAAGACCCGTCATCGCTCGAAGAATCACTCAATTTCTGTCACCAATCGATGGCTCTGAGCTCAAGGTTTCTCACTGGGGTGGCGGATGGGCATGAATGTGGCCGGAGGGCGAGTATATATAGGGCAAAGTTGATGGGTTAGCTGGTGATGAGGTGAGGTTCATGGTCGTCGTAGAGCATCTCCGGTGGAGGTCGTGGGAATAGAGGGAGTTGGCGAGGATGAGGGAGAAATGGGCTCCATCGTGGCGGTGTTGGCGGTCGGAGAGGGTGGAAGGAGTGGAGGCGAAAATAGAAAGGGGCGACGTCTCGCGCAAGGGCGAGATCGTGGGAGAGAGGGCGACCGGAGGTGGAAGACGAAGTCCTGGCCGTTGGATCTTATGATCCAACGGCCCAGATCGAAACGTCATGGAGCGGCTTGGATTTGATCTGAGGCGAGGCGATCTGAGCGTCAGGATGCTACCACATGGCGTGAGGAGGAAATGGCGCTGACGAGCGGGTTTGATTAGATCCGAGGCGAGGCAATCAAGGGTGCTGAATGCACCACGCGTCGCGTTATGGGGGTGGCGCTGGCGAATGGTGGAGATGAGCCTAGGGGTTTGATCGGATGGCTAAGGATCTGGAGCTAAAGAACGGCAGGGATAAAGAGATGAGGGCGAGATCTGAAGGCGCAAGACGCACCACGTGGCGAACTGTGGGAGAGGCGCGAATGGGCGGATCAGATCTGAGATGGGAAGTGATCAAACGGTGGTGGTGTGAAGCTAGAAGATGCGGTTAGGATGAAGGGATGGAGGCGCCATCGGATGGCGCCTGATGTGCCACATGGCAAGAGGAGAATAAGGCGGATGTGAGTGGCTGTGATGAGGCCCTGGAGAGATCTAACGGTGGGAATAAAGGGCACACGTGGAGGTGGCGCCACCGTTGGATCTGGATGAAGATCCAATGGCTGTGGGCGCGGGCGGCTGAGGCAAGGGGAGCGGGCCGCGTGGCGCAATCAGAGGGCGCCACGTGGCTAGCTATGAATGGCTGAGAGAAGAAATGAAGTTAGAGAGAGAAGGAGACCGAATTTGGAAAAACTCAAAACATGAAAGATGTAGATCTTTATGAGATCTACAAGTTTCATGTTGACCAAAACAGAGATGAGGTCAAATATGATATAAAAATACAGGGATACAAATATACACCTATATAGTATACATAGAGGCCCAAAAACCCAACTTCTTCCTACGAGCTCCAGATTGGATGAAATTAGTCTCATTTTAAAGGTCTTTTAATGTGTATTAATCTGAAGGTGAGTAGACCTATTTTGGAGGTTGTATGAAGGAATTATGGGCTTTCTAAGATCTAGAAGGTCTAGGGCTTTATTGGGTGCTTTTACAAAGGATATTTATGACCCTCTTCCTTATATTATTAACTGAAAGTATATATATTATAAGGGAGGTGTTATTTTATAGGTGGATATTTACAAGTGATCCTGGCTTCTTATTTAATGCAATATGAGTGCTAAAATGCCTATATTATGAATGCATGTATGAGTGCCAATTATGCATTATAAAGGGAGATATGCATCTATTTACTCGGGAACAAGACTCTATTTCAACTTTTAGAGTGATGAATCACATATTCGTCAACCCCCTATACTTAAACCTTGCTCGTCCCCGAGCAACTAAATGAAATGCAAGAGTGAAATGATTTTGGGTTCCATACCAAGGTCATGAACAAAAGTTGAAAATGAGGCTTGACTCGACCTTTGGATTAATTATGTGGCGGAACCTTATTGGGACCTGAACTTAAGACCTAACAGACTTCAAGTTCCATAAATCTTCTATTCAAGGCTCCTCAATAGTCAGGTCAGAACAAATCCTCAAATGCAAATTTCTGATGACTATGATTCTTACTTGTACTGTGTAAGTGAGGTGTAGATCTCCACATCAGAAATAGCTCAGAACCAGCCTCCTCTAACAAGGTAACTCAATAACCCGGTCCAGTAACTCTTTCCTCGAGGAGCGGGGTATTCCTTTCTAAGTTCAAGTGCGACCAATTCAAGAGGAGGGGTAGAGAAAAGAATGGACGGTAGCCAGTGTAGCTACCTATCCCGGGATGCCTGACCAGTGTAGCCAAGTCATCCAGCTGCATTTCTTTGCTAATATACAGACTCCGACAGGTATTTTATTTTCACTTGGACCTGTCTGATTTTTTTGGAGTTTTTGCAATTTTTTCTCAAACTCATACAAGGTGCAGCATGTACATCAGGAGTTTTTCCTCTTGAGCCAGTAGACTATCCCTCTTCTGAAGCATTATTGCAACCCACAACATCCCGTCCTTACACGTCAACACTACCAGACTAGGTTGAGATGCACTACCCTCCCTAGAGGAGGACGGATGTTTCCACCCGTGTGCTACTCCAAGCTAAAGGATTCTACCTCCTCACCACCTCATCAATGAAGAGCTACGTGCATTGTGCTTGTCCAAGTTAGGTCATTATCTAAAAGAATCATGCGTGTGCACGAGATATTCTACTTAGACTGATTAAGATGACATGTGAACATAGACTTGCGGACTCAAAGAATTAAGTCACTTGACCTGAGAAATCTTAACTCCAGTTCCTATAAGGTTCCTCTGAAATTAGGTGGATTAAGGTCAAATCAAGTCCATCCTCAATATCTACTCATAACTTGGTTCAGAACCCGCTAGCTTTCCACCTTGCATATGCAAGATATGCAGATGAGATGCAGATGTCATGCTATGTAGATGAATGTAAATGCAAGACTCTTTTTCTTTTCTTTTCAGATGCAGAGATGATATGCAAGAGTAAATAAGAAGCCTATTTTTTTATTTTCATTTTTTTCCAATTTTTACCCACCCATGATTATTGCATAAATATATACAAAAGTAAGCGAAAATACGCGAAAGTACGGGCTATGGGTAAAGTATATATGTAATATATACACGCCCCCTATACTCAACGTGTGCTATGTCCTCAGAGCATAAAAAGCGAGGAAAAAGACATAGCTCGTGCTAAGCGTAGGAGAGCTAAAGAGAAGGGAAAATGTTTAGAAATCGACCGGCCCCCCTATACTTAGGCTCTGGCAGCCTAAGTGTAGAAGAAAGTCAAGAAGGGGGCGGACGAGGTCAAGAAGAGAAGTGGATGAATATACAATGCGGGCATCGGTCCCCCCTATACTTAGGCTCAGGTCAACCTAAGTATAGGACGGAAGTGAGTATGAGGACCAATGTGATCTGGAGAATGTACAGAGAACCGACTCAGGTGACTCATCCCCCTTTACTTAGGATCTAGTCATCCTAAGTATAGTCCAAGATAGTGTTTTAATGAGGCGGGGATGGTTTACTAGAGTCGCGGGGGAGAAAGGACAGAACGTACAGGAATGATGATATATACAAGTGAGTCGGTCTGAATCTTTCAAGATGCTGCGGATGGCTAGAGCTCACTGCTGCAAGGTCTCATACACGGCTCGAGGTGTATCTGCTGAATCTGTCTCGCGCATGAATACAATCTCCTCAACATGGACTAACTGCTCATTGGATTCGACGAAGTGCTTCAACAGTTGTCCATTCACTAGGAATGTCGGTGCGTCATCTGTGAGATCTGAGATCTCGACACATCCACTATCATGCACCGTACAGACGACAAATGGGCCTGTCCACTTGGACTTCAACTTGCCTTGGAAGATCTTCAGCCTAGCATTAAACAATCATACCTTCTGTCCAGGAACAAAGGTCTTTCGTCTGATATATCTATCATGCCAACGCTTCACCTTGTCCTTGTACACCAAACTGTTGTCATATGCACGGTTTCTGACTTCCACAAGCTCATTCAGATCCATTTCTCTCTGCTTCTGCCCAAGGTGTGTGTTCCAATTGACCTTCTTGATTGCCCATTCTGATTTGTGCACTAGTTCTGCGGGCAAATGGCACGACTTTCCGAATACCATTCGGAATGGAGAGGTTCCTAACGGTGTCTTGTAAGTTGTCCTATACGCCTAGAGGACTTGATCCAAGATCTGAGACTAGTCCTTCCTATCCGAGCGGACAAGCTTTTGCAATATAGTTTTCACCTCCCTATTCAACACCTCAGCCATACCATTGGTCTGTGGGTGGTAAGGACTCACGACACGGTGTTCGATGCCGTAGTCCTTCAGGAGTTTTTTCACCTCCTGATTTACAAAGTGGCTACCCCTGTCTGATATCATTATTTTGGGGATCCCGAACCTAGAAATTATGTGTTCTCTGATGAATTTACAGACAGTCCTACTGTCTGCGGCTCGGGTCGGGAAGCCTCCACCCATCTGGATAGATAATCTACCGCAAGAAGGATATACTCGAACCTGTGGCTAACAGAGAATGGGCCCATGAAATTGATGCACCATGCGTCAAAGACATCACAAATGATGACAGGCTGCATTGGCATCTCATCCTTGGAACCAACGGTTCCTCCCATTCTCTGGCATACTGAACACGACTTCGCAAAGGTGATGGCATCACGAAACAGAGTTGGCCAGTAAAAGCCACACTGAAGCACCTTCCATGCGGTCCTCTTCCCGGAGTGGTGTCCTCCTGCCTCTAAGCTATGGCATAAAGAAAGGACACTCTGGTATTCCTCCTGAGGAATACACCGTCTCCAGACACAATCCGGTCCTTTAAAGAAAAGGATCAGATCCTCCCAATGGTAGTGTCTAGCGTCCGACTTCAGTCGGTCTATGTGGCTCTTGGGCCAATCTTTGGGAATCTTCTTGGAGACAAGATAGTTCACGATATTGGCGTACCATGGGAGTGAGTCGACAACAAAAATCGACTCGTCAGGGAAGGAGTCTCGAATAGGTGAATCCTCGGAAGTATTAAGATCTTCGAGACGAGAGAGATGATCGGCCACTACGTTCTTCTTTCCAGGTTTATCATAGATGTCCAAATCAAACTCCTGGATAAGTAAAATCCACCGAAGAAGACGCGCCTTCGCGTCCTTCTTCTCCATCAGGTATCGCAGTGCCGTGTAGTCAGTGAACACAATTACCTTGGATCTAATTAAGTGAGATCTGAACTTGTCCAAGGCAAACACTACCGCAAGCATTTCCTTTTCCGTAACTGTATATTTACGCTGAGCGGTGTCAAGAACTTTGCTTGCGTAGTGGATTGCAAACGGGACGCCATCTCTTCTTTGTCCTAACACAGCCCCAACAGTAAAATCTGAGGCATCCGTCATGATATCAAAAGGTAGAGATCAATCTGGGGCTTGTAGGATAGATGCGTCCATTATCATTCTTTACAATAGCTTAAAGGCCTCAAGACATTTTTGATTGACAACAAACTCCATGTCTTTACCTAAAAGCTCAGTTATCGGTCGGGGAATCTTAGAAAAATCTTTAATGAATCTCCGATAAAATCCGACATGCCCGAGAAACGACCGCAACTGTTTGACGTTGGTTGGTAGCTGGCGTCGTCTGACCACATCCACCTTGGCAGGGTCAACCTCCATTCCTCTCTTGGAGATGACGTGCCCCAACACAATGCCCTCCGTCAACATGAAGTGACTTTTCTCCCAGGAGAGCACCAGATTGACCTCACAACATTGTCTGAGGACTCGGTGTAGATTCCTAAGACAGGAATCGAAGGAATCACCGTGGACCGAGAAGTCATCCATTAAGACTTCCAGGAATTTACCGGCCATTTCGGCGAATACAGCAATCATGCACCTTTGGAAAGTACCTGGAGCATTGCATAACCCAAAGGACATGCGCCTGAAAGCATAGGTACCAAAGGGGCATGTGAACATGGTCTTTTCCTGGTCATCTGGAGCTATGGCTACTTGATTGTAGCCCGAGAACCCATCCAAGAAACAGAAGAACTCTTTCCCTGCTAGTCTCTCTAGGATCTGATCAATGAATGATAGGGGGAAATGATCCTTCTTCGTCGCGGCATTCAGGCGTCTGTAATCCACACAGATGCGCCACGACGTGGGCACTCGCGTCACGATCTCCTCTTCGTCCTCGTTGGTGGTCGTCTGAATTTCTGACTTTTTCGGGACAACATGGATTGGGGCCACCCATTTAGAGTCGGAGATTGGGTAAATGAAACCCGTGTTGCACCATTTCTCTATCTCCTTCTTCACGACCTCTCGTAAATTTAGATTCAAACGACGTTAGAATTCACGAGAGGGTTTGACTTCATTCCCCAAGTAGATATGGTGTGAACACAGAGCGAGATTTATCCCATGAAGATCGGAAATGCTCCAGCCTATCGCCTTGCAGTTTTTCTCCAGAATCTCTAGCAAGCGAGATTCCTGCTCCTCGGTCAAACACGAACTGATGATGACCGGAAATTTCCTGTCCTGACCCGCAAGGAAGGCATATGGGTAAAGGTTTGAGCTCAGGTATAGTGTGATCGTCTAGGAAATCTGGCTCAATCTGATCTGGTTCGGTGTTGGAAGTGGCTTGATCTTTCTCTGTTATTGCTGCCACCAAGTTGTTCGGCTCTGGAGTCGGATCGCCAAAGGTTTCCATGCAATCGGCAAAAGCCTCGTCCGACTCGTCATCCTCATCTCCCGATTGTCCTAAAGAGGTAAGGTCTGACAGGACCAGTTGGACCTCTAAGTCATCGAAGATGTAGGGCGATGCAAGTTCTGAGCTGTACTCATTTCTGAGGACCTCGCAAACTAACTCATGCACTGGATCATCTCCGGAGGGGAGGGACTCATTGGTGCTGGCTGGGTTCTGTCTCCATGTCCCAACTGTGTCTACATGATCGCAGTCTGCTTCGGTTGAAGAGTACTCGGTGCTGGATTCGGAATCCGGTCTCTGCCATCTTGTCTGCTTCATCTCAAGTTCCTCATCTCCGCCTGGAGTTTAGAACTGGATCTTCCCGATCTTATAATCAAACAAGGCCCTTGCTGTTCTAAGGAAGAGCCTGCCTAAGATGATCTGGGAATCTCTCCAATTACGAGGGGTTTCCATATCTAGGATCGTGAATTACACCATGTATTCCTGTCCCTCGACTTTAATCACTACATTCCTCAATTCTCCTTGGGACCTCTTGGTTGATTTATCAGCAAATTGCAGGAGGGCTCTAGATTTCCTAAGAGGTCCGAGATTAAGCCTCTCATAGAGAGTTGTAGGCATTAAGTTGATTGAGGAACCATTGTCCAGGAGAGTGCGTGCAAACGCGATGTCATCAACATGACTCACTACATAGTGTGCACCCATGTCTCTTCGTTTCCTGGGAAACGAGTTCTTTATTGCACAAGTCGTGGCTACTGATAGAACGTGTTTCTCAACACGGCTTTTGGTCTTCCTGCTAACCCTAGTAGGTGTGCATCTCACCTTAAGGTACTTCTGAAATGCATGAGTCATTTCCACGTACTTGTCAAAGGAGATTGTGACCTTGATGTGTTTGTTGCAGAACTCTGCCATCTCAGGGTCATCTTTTTGGATTTTTTGGTTTTCTTCTTTCCACCCTTGAGAGATCGGGGGAAAGGGATTATTGACTCCAACTCACATTCTGAAACTGAAATGTTTTCATTAAGATCTGGAACTGAGTTCTGTACATGACTCTAACTCTTGGACAGACTAGGACTCTTACTCTGACTGAAAGAAAAATGTTGAGGCGAAACTAGTGATGCTTCTTCCGCGACTTCTTGACGGACCTCCTCAGATGGAGGTGCGTGCTCTTCATCGGTTCCGTCGGACTCTATGCTGATGCGGGATTGCTGCTTCGAGGACTCAGACGTCCTCTTCTTCTGCCGGTGGTGATGGTGGTGTTGCTCCTCTTCTTCCTCCAAGTTCTCCTCAGGTAGAGACTTGGTGGCTCCTTCCTTAGGTGCCCGTGCCCGATCAGGTATGGTCACGGTCCTTCCATTCCTGAGGGACATATGATTCACATTATCGTACGAAAGGATCTCATGTTCAGATAAATAATTATCTGAATAATATACCTGATCACGAGGTCGGTTCTGGCCATGGATTATGCTATTCGGGTTGGCATGAACCTGTGTGGGAATTGGGGTCTTTGGCGCCATCTGTTGATCCTGGGTACGAGAGACACGATTCAGATCGGTTCTCATATCCAGATAGTTGTTCTGCATTTGTTGGACCCTATCAGACAGGGTCTGGATCGCCAAGGTGAGGGACTCCAATTCGGTGGCTTGGGCTTGATGCTGACTTGCGGACGAGGTTCTGTACTGGCCCTGCTGGCCATGCCGATACTGCTGCTGCTGGAGGGACGGTGCTGGGCCCTGCTGATATGTGCGATGCTGATGCTGGTGCTGATGAGGCTGGTACCCTTGTTCGGGCATGGACTGAACAAAGCGCGGTGCGGGGACGGAGCTGGTTCCTTGGTAAGCTGGGGTAGGTCGGTGAGGCTGACCGTTCCCCATCCCCGACTGTCTGCTGACGGGGTCACGGCTGTACCACAACCCGTTGATCTCGAACACCTGCGGAGGCTCCTCGTATCCGGTCTCCACTTGTGGGGGTGCATGCTGGTCCTACTGGGTGTAAGTCTGGTCTTCCTCCCAGCCACTCTGAGGCCCCGGTGCCTGTTCCTGTACAAGATGGACTCGATGTGCAGGTGCAGGTGGTGCAGAAGGGGCAGGTAGCTTTATCTTAGCTACCTTCTCAGTAAGTTCCTCCACTTGCTTCGGTAGACGTGAGAGAGACTCAAGGTCAGTGACCCTCTTGTGGATCTGTTCGACCATGGTTAATTTATCAGCAATCATCCCCATGCTGGGGATGAGGTCCTTGGTCAGATCTGCTACAGTCCTCCGGGTTATCTCGTTGGATAGGATCGAGGGAGGCAACTGATAGGCCCTAGTGGCTTGCGACTTGTCGGTTTCCGCCATCTGCTCTAGGATCTTCCATACGGCGTGCTTGTTCTTGTTCAGATAGCTTCCTCCACAGGCGACACTGACTAACCCCTGCATCTCCGGGGTTAAACCACAGAACAAGGTCTGGACTAAGATCGCCTTAGAAATGTCGTGGCAGGAACATTTCTGAACTAAGTCATTGAACCTATCCCAGGCATCATGGAAGGGTTCACTGGGTCCTAGGGAGAAACTGGCGATCTTCGTTCTCATTTGGTTAGTCCTACTGAGAGGGTAGAACTTTTTCAGAAATAGGTCCTTGAACTGCATCCAGGTTGTACATATCACCCCTAGGTTTTTCAGCCAATGTGCTGCCTTATCTCCTAAGGCAAATGGGGTGGCCTTCAGTCTAATGTAATATTGGCCAACATTAGGATGGCTAAGATTGTTGCAAACCAGCTCGAAGATTGTTGCAAACCAGCTCGAAGTCTCAGAGGAAGGTATACGGTTCTTCATGGGCATTTCCGTTGAACTTCGGTAGCATGCTAAGGAAGTGGGGCTTAAGCTCAAATGCTTCGGCGGGAACCGCTGGTGCCAACCAATTTTGTATCTCATTCTCCGCTGGGTTGTAGGCATCAACCATTGGTCGGTCGATTCCTCCTGCTACAATGATTTGTCCCATTCTAGCCATGAGATCTGCATTTCTTTATTCGGCTTCGGCAAGGTGATTAAGAATTTGTCGCAATTGATCCTCATCCGGTGGTGGCTGCTTAGGCGGCATCTTGTCCTCTATTCCTAGGTATGAAATAAGATCGGTGTCAGAGGACAAATCAAGGAAGGGATTCTTACCGAGGCGATGGTCTTCCTCGGTAAGCTCAGAGGAGAGGAAAGGGTTGGTTTGAGAGTAACCACCCTGGGTGTGAGGGAACCGAAACTCAACAGGGTCATGAGTCCTGGGAGGTCCAAGATGCGCTTGGGCCGATGAATAGGAGTTTCGGGGGGGGGGGGGCTCAAAGAGAGATTGGTGAATAAAGAGTCGATATCCTCCTAGTCACTCATCTTGATTTGGCGAGAAGAAGATAGGATTTTACTCCTACCTGAAGCAAGCAAATCCATCCAAGACCCTGAGTTCACACTCAACACAGTGAAGGACTTGAAATCGAGTCCAATTAATCTTGTAAATTTTAAGTGTGATTTTTCAAGCAAGATAGCAAGGATTACGCGGCCTAAAAGGAAGTCAGCTCAGAGCCGGATGCGTCTTCCCTGTTTAACCCGTCTCCTAAGATACCACCGGTCCTTCCTTTCTTCGCTCCTATCCCAAGTCGATGGATTCAAAGACCACACCCCTATCTACCTGCAAGCAGGCGGAGGCTGACAAGGCTGGAACTCCACCCCGGGGGGTTACTGGCAACTTGTCGCAAAGTACCACAATTTCGCCCCTATCTACCTGAGACAGGCGGAGGCTACTTGGTACTAGTCAGTGAACCTTAAAAATTCGACTTGTGATATTTGCTAGGATTAGTCGGAACGTGATATGGAAGGTGGGGATTTGGGCTTTGCCTTAAGGTGTTCACACACACTCAAGTACACTCACTCAGCCTGAAAACAAGGTCAGGGATTAATCTCCCACAAACAAATTTTCCAATTTTATTGATTTTTTTGGTCAATAATGTTTAGCAGTCCCGGTTTTAAGTTAAGTTCTCACTGATTTAGTCCAACCACACAGCACGCCTATCGTCCAGTCCTAATTTCCGTTTAGATTAAGTGTGAAAAACAGAGGGGGAAATTGAGAAAAGCCGATGCACGAAAAACTATGATGCTTATGCTGAGTTCAGGAGACTTACAGTGATCCCTTCGCTTTTTTATGCAGGATGCAAAACAGAATTGAAAACCTTTTATACTAAATGCAAATCCAAGCGAAAAATCCGCTCCTAGACAAGCAGTTCTATTAGCGAGTGAAGAACAAGTTGATTTGGATAGATCTGCGGTCTAAGTGCGTCTTTTAAGTGAATTGTGTGGTCCTAGAAATTACGAGCACAAGCAATTCCTAGATTGGCTCGAGGAGCCGCTAGTGCAAGCCTAAATTACCATTCAACCACACAGCACACGGGGACACAGTTTCACTATATTTACACGTGCGAGAACCCAAATGGGAACCACTGGAAATAATGCAAAAAAAGAAATAAAAATAAAATTACAGATGCACTCAAATCACTCAAAACACTAATCTGTCGATTCCTCGAAGCGTCTTCGACTCCTCGCATTCCTCGCACAGAAACAAATTGAGGTCAGAGAATGACACACAAAAAATGCAATGAAGTAAAAGAGAGAAAATATTCACAAGAAAACCGGGGGTCAGACTACCCGGGGAGAGAAAATCAAACACTTAGAAATAACTGCAAATTAACCTAAGCCGTGCCTCCCCGGCAACGGTGCCATTTTGATTTCCGCTACCCTTGTTAATTCAGGCAGATTAATGTCCAAATTATTTATCAAGATTCGTTGCAGTCGGATAACGAGAGGGAATCAAAAACCACTTTTAATTTAATCAAGTTAATTTCGAGTGGCAAATTTTTTTTACTTGGTGAAGTCCAAGGTCAAACTCAGGGAGGCATATGTTTCCTTAGGTGAATTTTTAGCAAAGTTCCAGTGTTCGATTTTCGAGGAATAATTTTTTTGGTCTTTTTCTATTTTCTATGCAAGACACATGCAAAAATCAGGCCAATTTAGAACTTAAATCAGTTAAGTATCAAATGAAGTCCAAAAATATTGAAAATTGGCCAGATGATGAAATATGATGTACTTAAGCTACCCTAATTGTTTTGGAATTTTCTGACACTGAATGAATTAATTATGAATTAATAATGAATACAGGGTGATTTTGACTCATTTAATTTTAATAAATATCAAATCACAAAATTTTTGGGAATAAAAATTATCCTAGATAGATCTAATGATGAATAATCCAGGAAAATTATCAGACCTTATTTTAATGTGAAATGAACCTATTAAAAATAAACTAAGGAAATCACCAAATAATTTATTTAGGCCTCAAAATGTGTGCAAATGAAATGAAATTTTTATGCAAGATGTATCTAATTATCCTAGAGCTAATGTGCTTTTTTGGGAATTTTTGGAATTACAGAGAATTTACTATTAATTAAAAGGTGAAATTGGGTAAAATGTCACAGAAATGGACCAATTAATTAATTAAAAATTCTACTGATATCACAAAATTATGCCAAGTGTCACATAAGATAAAGGACAAGTTACACTACAACATGCAATTTTTGGAATTTAAAAATGATGCAAAATGGACACCTAATATGCGTGCAAAGACAAGGGTATAACTACAATACAGGAAATAAAAATTACATAAAATTAAATATGCTGATAGGGACCTTTATGCAATTACCTAGAATAGAGGGGGGTTGAATGCAAATTCTCCACTGACGCACGTGCTCCTCGAGTGGGGGCGCTTCACAGGGACTGAAATGCAATTTCTGAAACTTCCAGGGGCCTCCGTGCAATTTGCTCAGGTCGCACGTGCTCCTCACGTGGGGTACCCTAGGCTCGGATGACTTCGGTGGCTCGAGACGAGGCTCGAGTGCCTTGGAGGTTCGGTTGGAGGCTCGGAGAAGATTCGAGTGGTCTGAGCCTAGAGGTCGGGGAAGAGGCTCGGATCGGGGCGTTGTGGCGCGATCTGGACCGTTGGATCTAGATTGACCCAACGGTTGCTGCTAATGACGATGTGGCGTGATCAATCCCGTTGGATCACGGATGATCCAACGGTTGCGGAGTAAGGCGACGTGGCTGGCTAAGCACCGCTGGATCTAGATGGATCCAATGGCCCGAGGCTGCTCTGGCTAATGGTGACGTGGCTGAGCTACAACCGTCAGATCGAAAAGGATCCAATGGCCTTGGGTTGCTCCGGTTGACTACGACGTGGCTGGCTTCGGACCGTTCGATCAAGATGATCGAACGGTGGCTGGATGTCTTCCCCAACGACCCTCCGCCTCTTGCGGAGGAGTAGGTGGGGTTCCGACGAAGCGGGGCTTGCTCCGCCCTGACCTCCAGGCGTCGGTGAAGGTCGCGGGAGACTCTGAAGTAGCTCGGAAGACGCGGGGCGAAGTGGCGAAGCCTCCGGTGGCTTCAGGAGTTGAGACGGAGCTCTGGTGCATGGTGGCGATGAAGCTCGATGGGAGCTCCGGTGAGCTTCCGGCCAGTGAAGGAAAGAGCACCTGCAAAGGGTTAGAGGGTAACTGAAGCATGCGTGTGTGCGTGGAGAGGTGCAGGGTTAACGGTGAGGCCTAATGCGGAGTATGAGTGGTCCGGCGATGGTGCTCCGCCCAGGTGGCAGAGCTGGAGTCGATGAAAGGTTGGTGATAGTGTTTGAGGCTACGGAAGGGCGCACGAAGATCGGAGCTCCGTCGCGGAGCTCGGAGAGATGATGGTGTAGCGAGAAGATGACGGTGGAAGGCGAATAAATTAGGAGAAATCAAAGGAAAAATTAAGAAGAAGATCAAAGGAAATGGAGGGGGCTACCTGGGGATTGGAGCTCAGATTTGAGCTCCAGGTCGTCGCTCGAGGGATCAGTAGAGTCCCGAGCTCACGCAGCTCGCGGATGGAGGCTGCAGCACGGCGGAGGCGGCCGTGGATCTCACCGGAGAAGAAGACCCATCGTCGCTCGAAGAATCACTCAATTTCTGTCACCAATCGATGGCTCTGAGCTCAAGGTTTCTCTCTGGGGTGGCGGATGGGCATGAATGTGGCCGGAGGGTAAGTATATATAGGGCGAAGTTGATGGGTTAGCTGGTGACGAGGTGAGGTTCATGGTCGTCGTGGAGCGTCTCTGGTGGACGTCGTGGAAATAGAGGGAGTTGACGAGGATGAGGGAGAAATGGGCTCCATCGTGGCGGTGTTAGCGATCGGAGAGGGTGGCAGGAGTGGAGGCGAAAATAGAAAGGGGTGACGTCTCGCGCAAGGGCGAGATCGTGGGAGAGAGGGCGACCGGAGGTGGAGGACGAAGTCCTGGCCGTTGGATCTTGTGATCCAACGGCCCAGATTGAAGCGCCATGGAGCGGCTTGGATCTGATCTGAGACGAGGCGATCTGAGCGTCAGGATGCTACCACATGGCGTGAGGAGGAAATGGCGCTGACGAGCGGGTGTGATTAGATCCGAGGCGAGGCGATCAAGGGCGTTGATTGCACCACGCGTCGCGTTATGGGGGCAGTGCTGGCGAACGGTGGAGATGAGCCCAGGGGTTTGATCGGATGGCTAAGGATCTGGCGCTAAAGAATGGCAGGGATCAAGAGATGAGGGAGAGATCTGAAGGCGCAAGACGCGCCACGTGGCGAACTGTGGGAGAGGCGCGAACGGGCGGATCAGATCTGAGATGGGAAGTGATCGAACGGTGGTGGTGTGAAGCTGGATGATGCGGTTAGGATGAAGGGACGGAGGCGCCATCGGATGGCGCCTGATGTGCCACATGGCGAGAGGAGAATATGGCGGATGTGAGTGGTTGTGATGAGGCCCTGGAGAGATCTAACGGCGGGAATAAAGGCACACGTGGAGGTGTGATGTACCGCGAAATCGGCCCTTTAATAATGCTAAATTAGCACATGTAATCATCATCGTAGTCGGGCCAATTTCGGTCATCAAAAAGATCCCCTCATTTAAATATATGTTATGGTCAATCAAAATGAGATGATCGTATATTTTTTTTTACTTGGTAAGATACCAAGGTCGAACTCAGGGACACGAGCCTCTCTCGTATTAATCAGATTTAAATGTGTTTAATTAAGTGTTGAAATTAATCATATAGGTCAAATGATGCAAAGACACAACAATTAAAATTAAACATGCATTTTTTTATCCATTTTTTTATCATGCAAGTAGATGCAATGCAATGCAATGGGGATATGCCCTAAATAGAGAATAATGAGCAAAGGTAAATACGAGTTAATTTCGAGTTCCTTAAAAGAAAAAGGCCGATGTGATGAATAATATAAAGAAAGGCATCATATTGGGCTCAAGTAGACACAATCTCTATAAAATAATACATGACAAAATTATTGTGTCCAAAACAGTAATCAAGCATGCCATTAGAAAGAGCATCACACTAGCTTTAAAATGAAACTGAAATCATCTTAATCGGATAAACAGAGCTCAAGATATTCAACAAAGAAAGCAAGGGCATAACTGAAATAAAACATGAAAAGATAACTACAAAAAGGTCCCTGGGAGGGACTAAAACGCAATTAAAATAAAGACGAGTCCTTCCCTGTAATTTACCCAAACGCGCGGGGACCTTTCTGCAAATATGGAGAAATTCGAGGGCTCCTCCGCAAATTACCCAGAAAGCACGCGCCTGGCACGCGCCTTTTCTAGGCTCGGACGTTGGCTCGGGATCAACGGAGGTTCGTAGTTTCTTCGACGCAGGCTCGGAAGTTCCGAAGCTCGATGCAGGCTCGGCCAAGGCTCGGCCAATCCAAGCCTCTAGCTCGGTGGCTGAGGCTCGGGGGTTCTCTGGTGTCGCCACGTGTCTAGGCATGGACCATTCGATCGTGGTGATCGAATGGCTCTGGGAGTCGGCGACGTGGCCGCCTGGGCGCCATTGGATCAGAAGGATCCAACGGCATCTGGAGAAAGCTCGGGATGATGGCGTGGCTGAATCTGAGCCGTTGGATCGAGATGATCCAACGGTCGCTGCTATCCCATCTTCATCCTCGACTGGTGGCGGGGCCCGAGCTCCGGCGAAGAAGCTCTTCCTCCGCCGCTCTGTCCTGGGCCCTGTGGTGGTCACCCGATGCTCCTGAAGGGTCGTCGAAGAAGAAGGGAGCTCAGGCGAGGTGTCTGGCTTCTTGGTTTGAGTCGCCGGAGCGCTGATGTCGAGGGTGATCTTGATGAAGTTTGCGCCGGCGAGCGTCCGGCCATTGAAGCCTCTCGTTGACCTGCATGGTTAGGGTGTAGCCGAAGCGAACAAGAAGTGCGTGCGTGCGTGAGTGGACTGTGATGGGAGCTCATCGGGGACGGAGAAGGCGGAGAGCTCGGAGCTCCTCCGCCGCGGATGGCGGAGGAGGTGGGTCGGACGTGTAGAGGTATGGAGGAGCTGGGAAGATGGTGCGCGGTGAAGGGGGAATGAAGGCGGAGCTAACTGGGTGGTCAATGGAGGGGAAGAACGGCCGGAGTGACCGAGAAAAAATCGAAGAAATTAACTAAAAATACAAAGAAAGAAGACGAAGCTTACCTGGTCGGAGGCGGATCGGAGGGCTTGGGCTGGAGATCTAAGCGAGCTCCGGGTCTTCGCAACGTACTGGGCAGCCTCCCCAGCGAGCTCGGGCGGCTATAGGTCGCCGCAACTCCGCCGTCGAAGGCGGAAGGTCTCACCAGGAGCCTCGTCGTCTTCGCTCTATCCGACCACCTCCCCCTGTCACTGGGAGGTGGCGGAGGGCTGGGCGAGGCCCCATGTAAAGATGGACGGGTTGATTTGTCGGAGGGGGCGAGGTATTTGAAGATGGAAGTGGCGGAGCCGATGGTGGGCGACGTGGTTTCGAGGGGGAAATGGGGACGACTGGAAGGGAGTTATGGGTCGTGGAGGTGTGCGCGAGAGTCGTGGATGATGGAGGAAGACCTAGGGGCAGTTGGCGAAGGGTGAGGTAGTCGGAGGTGGTGGAGAAAATGGGAAGGGGACGAGTGGGACGCGAGGTGGAAATCGTGGGGAGAAGGGGTCTGATGGGAGGTTGACGATGACGCCTGGCCGTTGGATCTGGGGATCCAACGGCGGTAATTTAGGCGCGGAGTGACGGCTGTGATTGGATCTGAGGCGGCGCAATCGAAGGGCGGATGGAAGCGCCACGTGTCGGGCTGGGGGCGCGACGCGAATGGAGGGTAGAGATGGAGAGTGGGAGGTGATCGAACGGCTGAGGATAACGAGTGGGTTGAGCGGCTGTGATGGAAGATCCAGGGCGCGATCGAAGGGCGCATATCGCGCCACGTGGCACGCTCTGGTTCTGAGCGCTAACGTGCGGTTTAGATGAGAAGGAGTGGAAGATCGGACGGCCTAGGTTTGAAGCGGATGTGGAAAAGATTCAACCGTTGGATCAGGAGAAGATCCAACGGTCCCAGAAGAAGGCGGATGGTACAAGGGAAGCGGGCCACGTGGCTCGCCCAGATTGGGCCACGTGGCCCAACCAGATTATTCCTTGGGTTTTTATGACTTTTGAGGGCCCTATTGGCCGAATTTGAGAAAACTCAAAACATGAAAGTTGTAGATCTTGACGAGATCTACAAGTTTCATGTTGACCAAAACTTGAAAAGAGATCAAACAAGGCCCCGAAATATTTTTGAGGGTATTTTTAAGTCAAAAAATACCACGAATTTTGTTTTGCCATTTTTTTGTGATTTTTAATTTATTTAGGACTCTGTTAACTATTAGACATTAACAGGGAATTATTGACAAAACCTTAAGCAAGGGGGTTAATTATAGACAATAAAGATGATGAAACTGAGGTTCATCATCCCCCCCTATACTTAAACTATGCTCGTCCTCGAGCATCAAAAAGAATGACTAAGTTGGATTAACCCCCTTGTGCTTGTGAATACAGGATCTAATCTGATCAAGTTGACTCGGCTTCAGAGATCCAAAATTTTAGAGTTCAACCCAGCCTTAATCAAGAGGCTTCCAATTCCTCTACTTCTCTAGACTCTCTCTGATGTACATATAAACTAAAGGATATGAGTTTAGTGTTGACTGCAATTCTGAGAGTAGAGTCAATTCGTCACCCAAAATCTTGGTCCAAGAAAATCTCCTAAGGATCCAATCCTCAGCACTAGGGAATAAATCAAATCTTGCATTCAGTCTACCGTCTCTTTAGTTGTCAGACTTAGAAAATGTGGATGGCAGGCCAGAAAATGGAGGGCATGGGATTGTGTCAATTCTTCTCTCCCTCTCATTGGAACAAGGATTCTCTCTAGTGCCATTTTACGCAACACATTTTTTTGGTGTTGATCAGTGCGTCCGTCAAGAGAAGTTGGAGCCGTCTGCACTTGTTTTCCTGGGAGTACACCGGGGTGTGTCTCTTTTGAGTACCTATCGTACCTTCGACACCCAGACTTGTAGCATTTACGATGCAGAGCCCTTTTTTGGTGCAAGCCCGACTCCTGGTCCTAATAGCGGTGGTCCAAGTGGACACTTTGAAAAATTTTGGGAGCGCTCGCCTTTGGTGGAAGCTCTTTGATATTTGACTTTGGTGGAATGAGAGCTTTTCTTTGAATTTCATTGACTTGTATAATTGGTGGCTAGCTCCACTGCTTTTACCAAGAGTTGGCGCACACTGATCAACATTTTTTTTATTTATTTTTCATACCCAGGCACTTAGGTTAATGTCAAGAGATTAGTATAAGAATCAAGTTCTCATACTGGCTAATATTGCTGACACTCAGGTTTCTTGAAGCCTCCAAAGATTTTATCCCATCCTCGAGCATCATTAGATCAAAATCCAAATTCGACTTCCTCATCCCAATCCCTCAGGTGAAAAATCAACTCATCTCAATCAAAACCGCAGTCGTGCATGTGATGTGCTGATCATATTCTCTTTGTCTGAGACTAAGCATGGAATATAGCATGCAGATCTAGAAACTTAGGGGAATGTGGATGATTAAGTCTAAGACCCTGATGGCTAAGGCTGGTTAACCTAAAATCTCCAAGACCTCAAAAAGCTAAGTCTTCTTGACCAAATCAGATCCCGGGTGAAAGTGAAAATGTAGAGGACTAATCCAACTTCTTCATTCAAAAACAAGACATTTTTTTTTAACTTCAAGAGATATTAGAACTTCCGAAGCTCAATTGAGCATCCGCGGTTCAGCCAGTATGGATGTAAGTACAGGTCGAAGCCCGTTGCTTGAGGACGGGGCCTTGCGCGATGTCCTCTAAACCATCCAATCTGCTAAGGGCGAACCCTCACTGAACGCGGCTGACTTAATTGGGCTTAGTTAGTCATTAATAGCTCCTAAAGGTTTTTAGGGATTTTCTGATTTTTATGGATTTTAATAAGAGTTAAAACACAAGTTAGACTCAACTTTCCTTAAAAAAGAGATGGCGATCTTTCAAAACCCATGTCACACAAAATGAAAAATTTTTAAAACATTTTCAAAAATCATTTTCGAAAATATTTCTATAAAATAGTGTAACATAATATCGAAAAACCGCGAAAATCCTTTGAGTTTTCTTAGTCCAATGAATTTTACCTTAGCCAAAAAGTTTTTAATTTTTCAAAATTTTCAGATTATAGCTAAAGTAAATATACGGTATATACGGTATACCCCCCTATACTTAAACTTTGCTATGTCCTCATAGCACTAGATGTTACAAGAACATAGGTCCATTTAAATATAGAAGAATATACGGGACAAAGAGGGGCTCCCCCTATACTTAGGTTAGAAATAACCTAAGTATAAAGGCAAGAAAAGATGAGTAGAGAAATCACAGGGACTTGGGCCCCCTCTATACTTAGGCTGAGATTAGCCTAAGTATAAAGATGGAATTTGATGTTGGAAGGGACCCAAGATGAACGAAGAAGAGGGATGAATATACAAGTGAGCGGTTTTGAATCTTGTAGATGGAATGGAGTGACTACGGTTTTGGGGTTGTGTCTCGTAAAACATACGGCTCAATCAAGCAAGCAAACCCGTATTTTCACCAACTCACACATCAAACCAACCTAAGTTGGTTTATTATCTTGTCTATTTTATTGGTGATAAAACATTTGATTTTTACGCAAAGAAAAAATGTGAAGGAAAATTATTGCGTAAGCGAGGGTATTGCTCTCCCAAAACCGAATTTTACTCCATTTTTGGTTGACTTGCAATTAACAGTCCCAATTTTATTTTAAATTATCACTGAATTATGGTTAGCCATCAATCAGAAAATCATCGTCTACCGTTCATTCCATTTTCCATTTATCCTAGGTGATCAATCTAGAAAAATGAAAGCCGAGAAAACATGTATACGATGAAGAAAAACGCGATCTAGACTAAGCGAGAAATCATGCAATGATTTGACGATAAAAGCCGCAAAAAATCTGGGGCCGTTTTGAAAATCAAAATCAAACATGTATGCAAGTCGAAAAAGCCGCACCTAATCATGCATCTATTAGCGGTGTTTGATCTTCATTAATTTTAGCTAAGTGATACGAGATTATGTGCGTCTTTATTTAAATGTGTCCTAACCTACGATCAAGCACATAAGATATGAAAATTGAGCTCGGAGAGCCGTGTGCCTAAGTCCTAGGTCGACACTCAAGTGGGGACGATCCCCACACAACCACGATCGTTCGATTACATACGCGAGTCTTCGATCGAAGACCGCTGTAAAAGACGAATTATTAAAAATGCAACAAAAATGCGAGATATATTTTTTTTCTTTTCTTCCTCCTTTGCTCCAAGCATGCTCCTGCGGCTCCTCGCAGTGGGGAACGTCCTGCTCCTCGCCTCCTTGATCCATCAAGGGCCCTGCCACAGAAACAATGGTTAGAGATCAAGAAAGAAAAATTTTATATGCAAAATATGTGACCATTTAACCTATAAAAAGATACACTAAATTAAACACACAAAAATCCAAAAAATAAAAGAAATGAGCCGTGTCCCCGGCAACGACGCCATTTGATGTACCGCGAAATCGACCCTTTAATAATGCTAAATTAGCACATGTAATCATCATCGTAGTCGGGCCAATTTCGGTCATCAAAAAGATCCCCTCATTTAAATATATGTTATGGTCAATCAAAATGAGATGATCGTATATTTTTTTTTACTTGGTAAGATACCAAGGTCGAACTCAGGGACACGAGCCTCTCTCGTATTAATCAGATTTAAATGTGTTTAATTAAGTGTTGAAATTAATCATATAGGTCAAATGATGCAAAGACACAACAATTAAAATTAAACATGCATTTTTTTATCCATTTTTTTATCATGCAAGTAGATGCAATGCAATGCAATGGGGATATGCCCTAAATAGAGAATAATGAGCAAAGGTAAATACGAGTTAATTTCGAGTTCCTTAAAAGAAAAAGGCCGATGTGATGAATAATATAAAGAAAGGCATCATATTGGGCTCAAGTAGACACAATCTCTATAAAATAATACATGACAAAATTATTGTGTCCAAAACAGTAATCAAGCATGCCATTAGAAAGAGCATCACACTAGCTTTAAAATGAAACTGAAATCATCTTAATCGGATAAACAGAGCTCAAGATATTCAACAAAGAAAGCAAGGGCATAACTGAAATAAAACATGAAAAGATAACTACAAAAAGGTCCCTGGGAGGGACTAAAACGCAATTAAAATAAAGACGAGTCCTTCCCTGTAATTTACCCAAACACGCGGGGACCTTTCTGCAAATATGGAGAAATTCGAGGGCTCCTCCGCAAATTACCCAGAAAGCACGCGCCTGGCACGCGCCTTTTCTAGGCTCGGACGTTGGCTCGGGATCAACGGAGGTTCGTAGTTTCTTCGGCGCAGGCTCGGAAGTTCCGAAGCTCGATGCAGGCTCGGCCAAGGCTCGGCCAATCCAAGCCTCTGGCTCGGTGGCTGAGGCTCGGGGGTTCTCTGGTGTCGCCACGTGTCTAGGCATGGACCATTCGATCGTGGTGATCGAATGGCTCTGGGAGTCGGCGACGTGGCCGCCTGGGCGCCATTGGATCAGAAGGATCCAACGGCATCTGGAGAAAGCTCGGGATGATGGCGTGGCTGAATCTGAGCCGTTGGATCGAGATGATCCAACGGTCGCTGCTATCCCATCTTCATCCTCGACTGGTGGCGGGGCCCGAGCTCCGGCGAAGAAGCTCTTCCTCCGCCGCTCTGTCCTGGGCCCTGTGGTGGTCACCCGATGCTCCTGAAGGGTCGTCGAAGAAGAAGGGAGCTCAGGCGAGGTGTCTGGCTTCTTGGTTCGAGTCGCCGGAGCGCTGATGTCGAGGGTGATCTTGATGAAGTTTGCGCCGGCGAGCGTCCGGCCATTGAAGCCTCTCGTTGACCTGCATGGTTAGGGTGTAGCCGAAGCGAACAAGAAGTGCGTGCGTGCGTGAGTGGACTGTGATGGGAGCTCATCGGGGACGGAGAAGGCGGAGAGCTCGGAGCTCCTCCGCCGCGGATGGCGGAGGAGGTGGGTCGGACGTGTAGAGGTATGGAGGAGCTGGGAAGATGGTGCGCGGTGAAGGGGGAATGAAGGCGGAGCTAACTGGGTGGTCAATGGAGGGGAAGAACGGCCGGAGTGACCGAGAAAAAATCGAAGAAATTAACTAAAAAAACAAAGAAAGAAGACGAAGCTTACCTGGTCGGAGGCGGATCGGAGGGCTTGGGCTGGAGATCTAAGCGAGCTCCGGGTCTTCGCAACGTACTGGGCAGCCTCCCCAGCGAGCTCGGGCGGCTATAGGTCGCCGCAACTCCGCCGTCGAAGGCGGAGGGTCTCACCAGGAGCCTCGTCGTCTTCGCTCTATCCGACCACCTCCCCCTGTCACTGGGAGGTGGCGGAGGGCTGGGCGAGGCCCCATGTAAAGATGGACGGGTTGATTTGTCGGAGGGGGCGAGGTATTTGAAGATGGAAGTGGCGGAGCCGATGGTGGGCGACGTGGTTTCGAGGGGGAAATGGGGACGACTGGAAGGGAGTTATGGGTCGTGGAGGTGTGCGCGAGAGTCGTGGATGATGGAGGAAGACCTAGGGGCAGTTGGCGAAGGGTGAGGTAGTCGGAGGTGGTGGAGAAAATGGGAAGGGGACGAGTGGGACGCGAGGTGGAAATCGTGGGGAGAAGGGGTCTGATGGGAGGTTGACGATGACGCCTGGCCGTTGGATCTGGGGATCCAACGGCGGTAATTTAGGCGCGGAGTGAAGGCTGTGATTGGATCTGAGGCGGCGCAATCGAAGGGCGGATGGAAGCGCCACGTGTCGGGCTGGGGGCGCGGCGCGAATGGAGGGTAGAGATGGAGAGTGGGAGGTGATCGAACGGCTGAGGATAACGAGTGGGTTGAGCGGCTGTGATGGAAGATCCAGGGCGCGATCGAAGGGCGCATATCGCGCCACGTGGCACGCTCTGGTTCTGAGCGCTAACGTGCGGTTTAGATGAGAAGGAGTGGAAGATCGGACGGCCTAGGTTTGAAGCGGATGTGGAAAAGATTCAACTGTTGGATCAGGAGAAGATCCAACGGTCCCAGAAGAAGGCGGATGGTACAAGGGAAGCGGGCCACGTGGCTCGCCCAGATTGGGCCACGTGGCCCAACCAGATTATTCCTTGGGTTTTTATGACTTTTGAGGGCTCTATTGGCCGAATTTGAGAAAACTCAAAACATGAAAGTTGTAGATCTTGACGAGATCTACAAGTTTCATGTTGACCAAAACTTGAAAAGAGATCAAACAAGGCCCCGAAATATTTTTGAGGGTATTTTTAAGTCAAAAAATACCACGAATTTTGTTTTGCCATTTTTTTGTGATTTTTAATTTATTTAGGACTCTGTTAACTATTAGACATTAACAGGGAATTATTGACAAAACCTTAAGCAAGGGGGTTAATTATAGACAATAAAGATGATGAAACTGAGGTTCATCAAGGTGGCACCACCGTTGGATCTGGATGAAGATCCAACGACTGCGGGCGCGGGCGGCTGATGCAAGGGGAGCGGGCCGCGTGGCGCAATCAGAGGGCGCCACGTGGCCAGCTATGAGTGACTGAGAGAAGAAATGAAGTTAGAGAGAGAAGGAGGCCGAATTTGGAAAAACTCAAAACATGAAAGATGTAGATCTTGATGAGATCTACAAGTTTCATGTTCACCAAAAATGGATTTGAGGTCAAATATGATACTAAAATACAAGGATACAAATATACACCTATATAGTATACATAGAGGCCCAAAAACCCAACTTCTTCCTACGAGCTCCAAATTGGATGAAATTAGTCTCATTTTAAAGGTCTTTTAATGTGTATTAATCTGAAGGTGAGTAGACCTATTTTGGAGGTTGTATGAAGGAATTATGGGCTTTCTAAGATCCAAAAGGTCTAGGGCTTTATTGGGTGCTTTTACAAAGGAGATTTCTGACCCTCTTCCTTATATTATTAACTGAAGGTATATATATTATAAGGGAGGTGTTATTTTATAGGTGGATATTTACAAGTGATCCTGGCTTCTTATTTAATGCAATATGAGTGCTAAAATGCCTATATTATGAATGCATGTATGAATGCTAATTATGCATTATAAAGGGAGATATGCATCTATTTACTCGGGAACAAGACTCTATTTTCAACTTTTAGAGTGATGAATCACAGATTCATCAGTTATATCATCTTTTTTCCTTAAATAATGTCAAGTATATAAGATATAGTCCTTCTCTTCATCTTTGTTGTCATAAATGAGCTGTGTACATGATAATAGTAGTATGATTTTTTTTATTTGTAACATTATCTTTACAAGTGTCCTTTACATGTTAAAGGATTGGTGTTAACAAACCCCAATGAACAACTTTGGCATGAAGATATTGCATATTTATTAAAATCATATTTACATGAAATTTGGGATTGCTTATAGAGCAATGGCATGGATCTATTGTAAGTTGAAAATGCAATACAATATTATGTTTTCCTTCAACGATCTTTTTGTCATACATGTAATCCGTGCAACGCACGAGGTACCTACTAGTATCATCCTAAAAGGTGAAGTGGCCAAAGGGGTCTTGTAAGCTGACCTCTATGCCCGCAGAACTTAGTCCAACAGTTGGGATTAATTCTTCCTATTGGGACATACTAGCTTATGAAGAATAATCTTCACCTCCCTATTGGAAACCTCTGCCATGTCGTTCGATTGACGATGGTAAGGAATAATTACCAATCAAATTCTATGCATGATCGTCTTGCTTTGGAAGCATGGCAAGAATTTGAAGATATGATATATGTTTTTGGAAAGCATATGATCGATACCAACTCCTAATGACCGAATGAGAAACTTAATGATAAATCCTAAAGAAGACAGTATAAAATTGATCTAAATCTTTGAGTTTATTCTAGATCTTCTAGTGTGCAGAATGTATGAGTATAAGGAATACTTGAGGGTTATTGTGATCATAAACGATTCTATAACCATGACACTTCCATTCTAAGGGAGGATGAAATAGGTTTGGATTTTAGTGACTCCTCTCAGTAGAGAAGTAATCTAATCTTAGTCCAAATATTGGACATTGATCTAAATGTGATTCAGATGCAATGAGAAGATTAGATTTATGACTTTGATTTAATCAAGCATTTATGAGAGGTCATATGATCTCACTATCAAAGTCACTATATGTGGAACGTACAATCTCCATGTCCTTATCTCCAAGCATCTATGGAGAAAGTGCATTATTCTTGAAAGAGTTCAAGAATAATTCCATTGATAAAATATATATCTGAGCATTGATAAATTGATAATTAAATATGATTTAATTATCAAGAATAATGTGAATGCGATTCATGTTATTTAGATGCATGAGAATGGTGAACCAAGATAATTAAATGTGACTTAAATACCATGGATATGAATAATGTGGATAGATCCATATTAATCATATATATTATAAATGTGATTTATAATATATTAGAGGGAGTTATTTGCAAATAGTATATAAATATAAAATGTTGATGCGAATTGGATTCACATTGGACAATTAATTGAAAATACAATTTATATTTTATTTTGGATGTGTGAATGTGATTCACAATTTCCAATGACATGATTGAAATTGTTACAAAATAATTTGGAACTATTTTGTGAAATAATTTGCAATAAAAGTTGTTGCAAATAATTAAAGGATTATGTGATATACATGATCTCATATAATTGGAAAAGAGGCTCTCCTTCCATATAGGAAGGGTGGACAACCACCATTGACTCCTAATTCAAGGTGGTCGTCCCCCTCATAATAGGAAGGAGATTGCCTCTATTTCTAATTGTTTATTGTGTATTGATTTGATTGAGTTAATTTATATTGATGATTATTCAATATATTTAATTAAATTAAATTAATTATGTTGTATTTTTTATAACAAAACCATTGCCATTGAAAGAAACACAACACAATCTCAATCATTGATTTTGTGTTGTCTATTGATTGAGATCCATGGACTCCCAAAATAATATAAAAGAAGAGGCCCCCTAACTCTTCTTTTAGACCATAGAATTCACAAGATCTCTCTCTCTCTCTCTCTCTCAGCATCATGCATACCCCCTCTCTTTCTAAAGTGGCCATCCACTTTTTTACCTAGAGAGGATCGTCGTCGTCGCTACACCATCGTGTTGCCGCTTCGATCGCTTGTGGATCTTCGTCTTCCTCGGTGCTTCTTGTATGCGAAGAAGATCTTGGATCCGTGTGATGAAATCAGGAGATCTATCGCTTGGATTCACATCTTGGATTGCGAGAAGCATGCATCTCATTAACGCACTCGCAAGCATCTCCTCTATTGGGTTGGACTTGAGACATGTGGTCTCTTGCTTTAGAGGCTTTGATCGCAACCACGCTTTAAGAGGTATTCCTATATCTTCTTAGTGGTATAGATGAAAAAATTCGAGAAGCATTCTCGGATCATGTAATCATCGCTTTAAAAATGTTAAATTCCGTTGTCCGGAGCACCTAGTAAGACTAGTCGCTCCCAATCGCATATGATGTGATCTTCTCGCTTCTGTGATGTGCTTAAGTTTTTTCCCATAACCTTCAAGGTTCACCCAGTATGCGTATGCCATGTTGAAGCATTGGATTTATAGAAGAAATGTGCATAGTAGCTTTCGCATATAGTGAGCTCCATTACACATGTACGAGGTCATCATAGGGCAATGCATGACATAATTTGTGTTGAAAGATGGAAAGAAGAACACAGTGTTGATTAACAATGCATCCTATACTTATCAGAAATGGAAGATTCATATAATTTCGTGCTCCCATGCTGGTGCAATATTATTTCATTTGAACACAGATGTCGATGAATATACGGGTCCTCGGTATATATGGCAAGCACAATATCATATATACGAGGGTTTGTTCTACACAATCAGAGATTAGGATATGTAGCCCTGATTTGAACATGCATTAGGTATTTCTGATCCTAACAGGGTAAGGATGGAGGGGTGATCGAAGTCCAAAAGGACACATAATGAGATGGACATGAGAGAGGACCTGGTTCAGTCCCAATGCAGAACATGTAGGGTAGAAGATAATAATAGAAGAAATATTAGACATGGGTTGGGTATCTGGAATAAGTGTGGCAACTGGAGTAGAGAGGGTCACTATAAGAGAAAATGTCTTAATAGGACCAGTACGAATACTTTTTTATTTCATTATATAAATTCTTTGAATTCCAATAGTTTGTTATATGATTTTCAACTCAACAATTTGAAATTTTTTTGAAATAGGTGGAGACAGGCCTAGATGATCGCTCCATTTTACGCCACCAATGCGAGCACCATTTATGGATTGTTTGGGTTAGAGACGTACGTTTGTTTCTATAAGCATTATTATTTATTGAATTTATATTATTCTTTTAATTACTCCATTTTACTTCAATCACCGGATGGATTAGGTGTAGGAGAAGAAAGAGTACTCTGCACCACCTACTCATTGGACGAGCGCTTGATTTCCTACATATACGTGGCAGGTTTCTTTGGGATCATGAAACATGATTTCATATCTTTGGAATGGCACCTTATTAACGAACTAGTTGAGAGATGGCGACCATAGACACATACCTTACACATGTGCCATGGTAAAATAACAATTATGGTGCAAGATGTGGTTTATATTTTCTAGCTGAAGGTTGACATGGAGGTTGTAATTAGATACACCACGTCTCCTAATTGGGCACGACTCTACGAGAGACTCTTGGGTGTTAGGCCAGAAAGTCCCAACATCGATGGGGCACAGATATGTATGACATGGTTGCTCGACCACTTCTCAACACTCCCGGCTGACTCGGAAGAGGAGTCTATCATACAATTTACCTTGGATCGTAGTATCTTACCATCAAAATAGTTGCATGTGAAGCAACACCAACTATATCAAATCCACATGTGATGCATGAACAAGGAAAGTTGTGTACCATAATCATTAACTAAGTATGGATAAGGGGGCATAGGATACATATGGTGAGCTACGACAATGGTTAAATAACCTAACATAGCAAGGTTAAGAGATAATTGAGCATGCCATGATGTTGTTAGGATTTCATAAAGACCCTAATGAGCATGACTTGTAAACGAACCCTTATGTTCCTTTACAATGTCTTTCAGGCCATGACTAAGATTCCTATACGTATGACCCGCTATCAGGAAAAGAACGGCAATAGCTAAATGATGGTAAGCAATATCACTCAACCATAGAACCTTGTTATTGGATCTAATACTCTGCTACCTACATCCTGTAGTTGGTAGGTGGCATACTTTTCTTCGCCAACTCAGGGAATGAGGTTTCACTGATTGTTTGAGTCAAAGTGTTTTACTAATTTTCAAAAAATAAAGTAAAAAGTGTCGTTGTAACCTGATGAAACTCGATTTCATCGTCTTAATTCTTTAATTTTAACCTCCTTGCTTAAAAGTATGTCAATAAAAACCAGATAAAGTCTTGCGTTTATCAGAGTTTTGAATAAATTAAAAACCACAAAAAATGTCAAAATTGAAAATATGTGGTGTTTTTTAGACTTAAAATACCCTTAAAAATATTTTGTGGCTTCGGATGACCTCATCTCCATTTTCGGTCAACATGAAACTTGTAGATCTCATCGAAATCTACAACTTTTATGTTTTGAGTTTTCTTCTTCCCAATAATCTGATTGGGCCATGTGGCGCATTCTGGTTGTGCCACGCGGCCCAGTCCTTCTTGCGCCACGCAACGTTTTCTCTCAGCCGTCCAATGGCCGGCCTGATCGCAGGATCATCGTCGTCCATTGAATCCTTAAACCTCACCGTTCGATCAGGACCAGCTTATCATCACAGCTGCACGCCCGCGTCGTGTTCTCAGCCCGCCACGTGGCATTTGGTAAGCCCTTGGATCGTGCCTTTGCCTCCTTATCACCGCCGTCTATGCCACACTTGATACTCGCCATCCGATCAGATCTTGGATCCATCCCAGTCCTCCACTAGTGCTTTAACGACAACATGACACGTGGCGCCTTGCACACCATTCGATCGAAGCAGCCATGATCAAATCACCACCGCCCTTTAGCGCTCAATTGTCTACCGTTGGATCTCGAGATCCAACGGCCACGACATCTTCTTCTACCTCGCAACTGCCCTCTCGCCCATGCTCGCCACCTCGTGCGGTGAATTCCCCCTTCCCTTTTTCTCCACGATTCCAGCCACCATCTCCATTAACCAAAAACCCCACGACGTTCTCCCATCTTCCCTAATCCTCGCGAGCCTTCTCGCACTCCACGAAGCTCCTCCAGTCGCTCCATATCTCCCTCGCAACCCACGATCCCACTCGTCGGAACCACCGCGCTTCGACCTACAAATACTCCGTCACCTCCCTCGTTCACACCCGTCCACCTTCACGAGGGGAAGGGCCCAGCCCTCCTCCTCCTCCCTGTGATAGGGGGAGGAGTTAGGATCGAGCGATGACGACCCCACACCCCCGGTGAGACCCACAGCTTCACAGCTGCGTTGTAGTGGCTCAAGCCCCACCCGAGCTCGCTGGAACGGCCGACCAGCATGTGCGATGACCCCGAGGTCCTCCAAGGACCTCAAGCCCAGGCCTTCGCTCCGCCCGACCTCAGGTAAGCTCTCTGACCTCCTTTGTATTTTTCTTGACTTTTTGCTTAATTTCTTAGGTCGCTATACCCTTTCTCATCTTCCATTGATAGCTCCTCGAGCTCCGCCTCGCATCCGCCATTCACGCGCATCGACCCGATCACCTCACCCCTTTCTCCACTACCTGAACACCTCCTCCACCTTCATCCTCCTTCGCCGGAGATGAAGAGCACCAGGGCTCCATCTCCTTTCGCTCACCAGCCCTCCGTGTCACTCACGCACGCATTCCCTCGCTTCGGCTATGCAAATTAACGTTGCGGGTTCTCTATACCTCAATGGTCTGGATCCTTGCCAGAAATATTTTTGAGCAGCTCTGCCTCGTCCTTCGAACATGGTCAGTCACGTCCAGGATGCTCGGCGCATCCCCATGCGCTCCAGCTACATCGCCAATCTTCAACGGAGTTCTGAGGACCTTCATCGAGCAAGAAAGAAGGCAGCGGAGCTTGGGGGACCTTCATCGGAGTCCGGAGATCGCTGCCATCTGCAGCCGAGGAAGAAGTAGCAGGTGTCGTTGGATGCTCCCTCCTAAAGTTCATACAACGGTGCAGAGCCATCCACGTCATGCCATCAGACACGTGTAACAGCCATCCGATCGCCATGATCGGATGGTTCACATTCAACCACATGGCAGTCCCTGCGCTTCTCCGAGCCTTAGCATCCGAACCTTCAAGCTCGGAGCTCCCGAGCCTACGCCGAGCCTTCCCGGAGCTTCGAGCCTCTCCGAGCCTGCATCGAGCCAAAGCCAACCTCCGAGCCTAGCCAAAGCTATACCGAGCCTGGAAACCACGTGCCCACGTGCGATCTGGGAAATTTGCATAGAGGCCCACCAACTTCTTCAATATTGCAGACAGGTCCTGATATCACGTGCAACTTACGCGCACTTGGGGTATTTTGCAGTTATGCCCTCGTAGGTTTTTATAATTACAAAAATACCCACGTGTGTGTGGGCCATTTACAGGGAAGGTCCCGAACTTTCTCATATTTACATTGTAGTCCCTCTCAGGGACCTGTTTGTAGTTATCTTTCATGTTTTTCTTTCAGTTATGCCCTTGTCTTCTTTCTTGCATATCTCGAGCATCGTACCTCTGTTTTAGATGATTCAGTTTCATTTCAAAGCTTGTTTGATGATCCTTCTAATGGCATGCTTATTTTCTTATTTTGGACACAATAATTTTTGATGTATTATTCTAGCAGCCATGTGTCTCTTAATGCTAAAACGTAAGCCTTGTTCAATTTGTCCATCAAGTTTGTCATCTAAATTGAACCCGAAATTGACTCATTATTATGTTTGCTCATAATCTTATTCCGATTTAGGGCATATTATTTTTGCATAGCATATATTTGCGTGATTAAAAATTAAATAAAAAATATGTGTTTTATATTTGCTTGTTGCGTTGTCTCGTCTTTTTGCATTATTTGGCCTATGGTTCTCTAACTCAACACTTAAGGAAATTGATAAGAGTCTAGATAATACGAGAGAGGCTCGTGTCCCTGAGTTCGACCTTGGTTACTTACCAAGTAAAATAAAAATGCGACCATCTGATTCTATTTACAAATCAAATTGATGGTTTTTGATAGACCTAGTTCAACCCGACTGCAATGACCATTGAATATTAATTCCACATTATTAAAGGGTCAGATTAGTGGTTCATCACAACCCAAAACCGATTCAAACAAATATAATTTTTATTCTAAAAATAAGATTGTGATTCTACTTATTAACCAGGTATAGCTTCCAGGAATGAACTCAGGGAGGCTGCAAATAAATAAGGGAGATTGACTATTGTTAATTAATGAAGATTTTAAATTTTTTTTCTTTTTTATTCTTTTAATCTTTTTAACAGCTTTATAATTTTTTATGGATTTTTAAATGTTTTATATTTTTATATTTTTTATTTTTAATATTTAGTTTATTTCTAATTTTGCAAATTATTATATATTTTTTGTTTTTAAAATCAATCTATGAATAACGTATACACTAAAGTAAAATGAAGCCTTTGTATTTTTAAAATATGTTAAAAATACTAAAAACAATAAAATAAAATGCTTTTATATTTGTTAAGTTTTTACTATTTTTAATTTTTTTATTGGCATTTTTATATTTTATGGATTTTTTATTGATTTTAAAAAGCAACATAATTTTTGAAGTAAAACAAGCTACTATTTTTACTATGTTCGAAATAGAAAATAAAAGAAACAATCTAGAATCAAATTTTATATATAAGTACTTTTATTATGCTTTAAAACAAAGACCAACTAGGTATTTTTATGATTTGTTTGTGATTTTATATGATTTTTTACAAGTTTTATTTATTTTAAATTTTTAGTGTTTTATAATTAAATTTTCATTTGATTTTTATATAGTTAATAAAATACAATAAAATATGCTACTGTATTTTTTTAGAATTTTTCAAGGAGTTTTTGAATTTTCTTGTTTTTTAATATCAAACAGAGAAATATATGCTAGTTTTATATTTTAAATAGTAAATGAATTTAATTTTGTAAAACAAAATTATGTGAGATAGATCTAATTATTAAGAACTTGATCTAAATTTTATAGGATTTTTGAATAATAGGATTTATTTAGTTGAAACAATAGAAGTGAAAAATAAATTGCATCAGAAAGAGGATCGGAATGTAAATTATAGAAACTTCCGTCTATTTATTAACAAAAGAATAAAACAATAGATGTTTCGTGCAATTTTTCAATAATTCACATTGAGGTACATGCACTACATATACATGGACTCGAATGTAAATAACAAAAACATCACACATTTTATTAACTAATTAATGCAAAAGGCCACTTATAATGTGATCACCCACGTGAGATCAGATAAGGAGGATTAAAATGCAAATTAATAAGAATGTGTGACTAATTATGAATTATTCCATCAACCACAATCGGACACGTAACAGAATAGGGCTTATTTACAAAATGCAGAAGCGCAAATTCATCAATGAAGGTGTGAGCAACATGTATGGCTTGAATGGATCATATGATCACTTCAGATCTGATCCTGCAGTTTAAATTTGGGCACTATTCCACAGCTCGGATCTAATCCGGAAAGCCTCCTGACGATCGACGGATTCAAAGCTATATGGAAGAACACAGAAGAAGCAGGCCTCCGGAGAACTTCAATTGATGAGATCTAGCAATCTAGGGTCTAATCAAGATGATGGGAGGTTCAATCAACTCCTGGTGATACTTCGCGAAGGGCCACAATGATATATCACTCAAGATCTAATTGATCGCATCCAGCCTCCCTGCCTGTTGCAGCACGGTCGAGGCCACAACTCCATCTCCTCGCTCCTCCTGTCCTTGTTGAGTTCCTCGACACCTTTAGGTAACATATCTTTTCACTCCAGTTTCCATTCCATTCGAATCTTTCATTTCATCTCCGTCGCAGAGCTCTTAGCTCCGACCATCCAGTCGGAGCTCCGTCCCACTCGCACCCCCGTACCGATCGACACTACGACTAACGCCTTATCTTCCCATGCAACCTTTTCATCCTGAATCGTGCTCATCAGAGCGCGGTAGAGCTTGATCTCCATCTTCCTCGTACGTCGGAGATCACCCACCCACGTCACCGTCGCTTCCTTCATATTTTGCAGCAATAACCTGGGTCAGAGCGTAGCCCCGAACCCTCTCTTTTCTTTACAGGTATCCTTGCACGATAGGAGCTTCTGTTGGATGTCCAGTTGCTTGGCTGAGCAGCTCCAGGTGGAGCTCCCTCGTCCAGCACACCTGACTGTTGGTTCATTCATCGGAACTTTCCACCAGACGCGGACCACTCCCACGACTGTGCCGGACTCCTCCGATCTTCCATCGAAGTGGTGGATTTCGATCCCTCCTCCGTTGAAGTTCGTCCCCGACAAGTTCTTCCATCCTTCCTTTTCACCGTCGATGAGGAACTCCACCTTCCAGATCTGATCTCGACCATACCCCCACGCTTTATACCTAACGGTCGATTAGAGTAGGGGCGGATTTGTACCGCACATTCTCGCCTTTTCAAAGCTGTCAGATCTGTAATGTAGTTGATCATCTCAACCGCCTGTCCCTAACATTCCCTCAGCCGCTAGATCCTCTCGCAGGGGATGATCAGGACCATCAGAGCCATCATGCGCACCCCACGTGCTTCAAGGTATTTTGCATCCTTTACCCTACACTTTTATGTTTGATTGGTTAGTCCAATAAATAAAGTTATAGTACAACTATTTTGCATGTGGACCTTGCTAATTTTAGTATTTGCATTTTAGTCCAGTTTGTATGAGGTCACGTGCCGTCCCACGTGCTTATCTGGTGTTTTTGCATGTTTTATCATGAACTTCATGTATGCTACATTTTGAATGAATATTTTCTATATCCGCATTTACACCCCTGTGAGGCGTATTCATGTGTTGTGCGCGTGTACCCTGAGCTTTTTGCATATGTGGCCCCACATTTTATATCTGCGTTATTATTTGACCCATGAACTTTCTTGTAATTGCAACTGGGTCCCTGTGGACTGCTTGTCTTGTTTTTTATCAAATAAATACCTAATTAACTCCAAAAATTTCATAAAAAATTATTGTTATCTCCTGCTAACATGTAATATTTATGGTAATTTTTATGAATTAATTTCTTATTGTTTGATATTTTCTAAAATTCAAAAACGCATAAAAACTACTCTATCTATTTTATAAAATACATAAAATTATAATTTTTTAAAATTGCAAAAAGTTAGTGTTTGTTTGTTTTTTTGTTTTACTTCTAGTATCATTTTTGCTTTAAAAATTATTATAAAAAGCATAAAAATCTCAAAAACCTTAAAAACTTATAAAAATCATTAAAAAAATCTAAAAAAATAAATTCAGTTTCTGTTGTTAGATATTTTTATTCACTTTCTCATAAAAATCACAACGAGGACATTCAGGCAATTTTAGTATTTTTAATTTGCCTTCTAGTTCAGCTGTACATTGTTTTCCTTCTTAGCCTTTGTTTGATTTTTATAAAATCACATAAAAATTGGAAAAATCTCAGAAAATCATCAAAAACATCTGAATATTTGGAAAACGTAAAAGTATTTTTATTCTGGATTTTTGAGTATTTTTAGCCCTTAAATAAAAATTCCCAAAGCTTGCTTATGTGCTTTATTTACTTGTTTGCTTGTTTTTCCTTCAAGATTAAAAATCCAAAAAAAATGCAAAATCAAAAATTGACAAATATTTGCATTTTTCTTGCCTGATCACGACTACTTCGTATGTTTACTTGTGCTCCTTGAGTTTAATCCTGCTCGCTATACCGGGTTAAAATAAAATAGCGGAGACCGCTAACATTGTTTTGATCGCTTTATCTGTTGTTTGTGTGGTTTCTATTTTTCTTATTGAGCACGATTGATTGATTGGGGTTGCAGCAACCTTGATTAATATTTGGTACTTAACCCTAGTTGATCGGTCACTCATCAGAATGGCGTCGTTATTGGAGCATGGCTTAGTAGTCTTTTTCAGCCTTTTATTTATTTTTATCTCTATTTGTTATAACTATTTTCTGACACGTTTTAATTTCACTTTTCGTGCGAGGAACCGCTCGAGAATGCTTTGGAGGAGACCCGTAACTGAGGAGGAGCAGGAGAAGAGTAGATGATATTTATAGCTTCTAGAGTAGCAGTAGAGCAGTTTTCATTTCAGTAGCACCTTGTTTTTATTATTGTAATAATTTGGACCTTGGACACTTCTTGTTAGACTTGACTCATCGAGGGCTGTTTCGCCGAGCACCAGTGTGCTCGGGGGACCTCACCGTATTTTTCGTCAGTTTTGTTTTATCGCATTTTTTCTATTTGATTCCCACAGAATTTGGCCCCTATACTTAGGATTTTTCTTGATTGTGACGTAAGTACCATAAGGCCCAATCCCTAATTGTTTGCTTGCACCTATAGTTCGTAATTGGACCTTAATAATAATTCATAATAAAAAGTCAATTTGATTGATTGAGAGGTCACGTGACGCTAGAGGCCGTATACAACGTGTGCAAGATCTATTGTAGCGGACACCGATCGGCATCCGAGACCGGACATCGACCTCTCTATTTAATCAGTTGACTATTGTTCTTCACGATCATTAGAAAGTGCTCGTATTAAGGTTGTTTCTTCATGCATCATTTAGAATAGTTGTAATTCTGTCTTTTTAATTTATGCGTGGATCACCATGCATGTAGAGTGCTGGAGTCAGGTACGCATCTCTTACTTTGCATGCATCATAGTGTTTGATCGCACATCGGCTTTTTCAACTTCTCCCCCTGTTTTTGGACTTAAAATAATCAGGAGATCGAAAAATTTGTTAGATGTTGTTTTCATTTGAAAAATACATAAAAAACTGAAAATCATACAATTGGGATTGTTTAAGAAAACTTGACCCTAAAACCCACCTCACATAAAAACATTTGTTTTGGGGATAGTCATCCCTCATTGTTTGGTTTGCCTTGAGCGAGAGAGTGACACATACACTAGGCTAGAGCCACACCTGAACTTCCATTAGACTAATGGTCTTGGGGTTAGTCATTCTCCAATGAGGATCTCTCTAGTAATCAGTAAAGCGGACCGTGATATCCTTAACTGATTGAATTGATCGGGTCACCGGTAAATGGTTCTCAATTCATATTGGCTGGGAAAGATCTAGCTTTGAGATGGTGTCAGTCTCTTAAGAGCACCGGGTTCCTACCAGCTCGCTTAATCGCTCTGTAAGACTGATTTATCATCAAAATAAAATCGACAAGATAATCAACCGATCCTTTACGGTCATCAGCTCGTATTGAGTAGGTGAATTGGGGTTGTGACTTCTGATCTTGTTTGCTTTTCAGATCTCATCCGCACTCATCCCCACATCACGATGATGGCCCAGATATCCCTTAGACTACCTTTGGTAGACCCATTCTCGAGTACTCCGCCTCATTCATCTAGGGAGGTTCCGGGAAGCCTAGACCCGCTCTCCGAACTCGATTCGATTCCACCCTGTTCCCCCTCGATCACCCTTCTTCCAGTCCTGAGGTGCCTGAGCAGAGACTAGCACATATATTTATTCATTTGACGGCACCTAAGTTTGGGTCTTCTGCCTTTGCACAGACCTGTGAGATGGCCAGCAGTGAGGAGCGCACCGATGGGAAGTCCCAGGGTTCTACATATATTCTAGATTAGGGCGCCATCAACATCACACTTCTAGCCTCCCTGGAGAGGATGCAGAGATAGATTAGATATCAGGGAGCCTTCATGGCAGAGGCACGTAGAGAGTTAGCACAGATGTGAGCAGATAGAGACCAACCAGCCGATGGAGACATCCCAGCACCTAGAGGAGGAGCCGACTGACACCCAGAGGATCATCCAGAGCCAGCCAGACATCCCGACTGATGAGGTAGTTGCACAACCCTGGTGCAACCCTCATCCATCGTTGGATCAAACTACCTGAGATTCTGGGCGACTTCAAGCTCGGCCCCCAGACCATTCAGACCAAGTTTCATGGGTTAGCCCTCGAGGAGCCGCATCTGCATTTACAGGAGTTTAAGATGATCTGAAGCACAGTCCACGACAGATTTGTGGACGAGGACACCATAAAGATGATAGCATTTCCATTCTCCCTTGTCGACAGAGCAACCTACTGGCTGAAGCATTTGGGAAGATACGTTACCACTTGGGAGCAGCTCTGAACCGAGTACTTGAACAAGTATTATCTACTCGACCGGACCAACGCAGCTTGAGTCTGATTAATAACTTCACCAAGATCCCCAACGAGTAGTTTCATGAGGTGTGGGATCGATTTTGTGAACTTATTGACCGGTGTCCACACCATGATATATCCAAGCCCGATCTCATCAAGAGCTTCTTTTGTGGGCTGACACCGGAGCTGTAGGGGCTTGTCAACGCTTCTTGTGGGGGCTCCTACTTCGCCAAGGATGAGGACCAAGTCTGGGCCATCTATGAGGAGATGACCGAGAATTATTCAGTGATGTCCCAGACCCGAGTATACAAATAGGGGAAGCCCATTCCACAGGTTGTGATGGTGGTATATCAGTAGGATCAGCCACTGGCAGTTCTTCCCTCGTTCCCTTACGAGCAGGAGTCGTTGATGGAAGTCAACGGGATTTGGTATGACCGGTAGCAGTCCTTGATCCATCGAGATCATCCCGGATTCAAGTGGTCTCCCGGAGGCATCTCGTCCCAATAGCAGCCTCCAGCTCAGGGTGGGCAGTTCAGCCAGCAGTAGCAGCCCCAGTACTCCCAGCCCCAACCGCATTACCAGTCAGGTCCTCATCGCTACCAATAGGGACAATAGTGGAGGCAGCATCCTCAACAGCAGTTCACTCAGCCTCCCCCTCACCAGCTCTAGCAGCAGAATCATTTCCAGCGAGGCAACCCGTCTGATTCTCATGGTCCAGCCTATGAGAACCCGGTCCTTGACGATCTAGCCCACCTACTCTCAGATCAGCACGCATCCTTTAGGCGGGAGATGGACGAGTTTCTCCAGGAGATGAGGGAGATCATAAAGGGCAAGGCTGCCATACCCGTTCAGATCGAGCCCAACCCGAACAACCTTAAGAGAAAATCTGAGCAGGTACTATTTACAAAGACCACCACTCCTAGTGGTTCATTGGCGATATTTCTTCATACATATTTGATACTGACTTTGTGACACTTAGGAACGGTAGAATGCCATCTAGTGGTGCCTCATCTGAGCGACGACCCCATGATGATCCATGAGCGCCAGATGAGGAAGATAGCAGTGCTGATGCCACTGATGATGATGTTGATGACGGTGGTTCTTAAGGCACCAAGGATGATGATCTAGTCGAAGGTACTGAGGCCGTCGCTTCTCCAGATGCAGTCGGTGGTATTGATGCCACCATCCTTCCAGATGCTGAGCCAGAGAGCGGTGTTGATGCTGCGAAGACAGATGTCGTGGGTGGTACTGACGCCACCAGTTCTATTCCTGTTGTGCTTCCTCCTGTTTTGTATCTAAGGGCGATATGAAAAAGACCCCAAAAAATAATAAAGGAAAGGTTTCTTCATCTTTGAGTCCATATGTGATGCATGATGACCCTTGTATGGATTCCACTCCCGCTCAGCAACAGGAACCTCTTCCTAGCCCTCTATCTGAGGAGGGCCCAGCTATCCCCTGCCCTCAAGTATTTCGCTTGGCAAAGGGGAATAAAAATGAAAATCCAAAAAAGAACCAGCAGTTAGAGTTCAACCGACAGATGATAGACATATTCCATATCCAGCCGACTCTAAAGGAAGCACTTGAGCACATCCCTCTCTTCCAGAAGAAAGAGAGAAGACCACTATTTGTAGGAAGAGAAGGAACCATCAGGCAGAGATCCATGTGCTCACCCGTGCCACCTGCTTCTCCATCCAGAACCGTCTACCAGCCAAGAGGCCAGATGCAGGAGCTCCCTATGTCAGATGCCACATTCATGAGCAGAGATTTGATCGGACTCTACTAGACAACGACTCTTCCATCAACCTTATTCTGGCAGCCTTACTCGATCGATTTGAGTTTGGCCCTCTTAGACAAAGCAGGACAGTCCTTCAGTTTGCTGATCGATCTGTCAAGAGGCTGAAGGGGTTGTTGAAGGATGTGGTCGTCACAATTCAGGGCCAGAAATTCCATGTGGACTTCGTTGTGTTGGACATGGAGATCCCTAAGTCTGTGGTAGATACCCCCATCATTCAAGGATGACCATTCTTGGTCACATCCAAGGCAGTGTCCTACCATGATGGCAAGAAGGTGTACTTTCGCGTCGAGGGAGAAAATATATAAATAGAGACGATCGATGAGACTAGAGTGCGAGATTCAGCTTGATCAAATCAGCATAGTGATGCAGAGCAGACGACAGAGACAGAGCGAGACGTCCACCAAGAGTGTGATTTTGTGATCACTGATGATGAAGCCGCTTGGTCTGACCTTGTTTCACGAGACCTTCTCTCACATCCAGACACTGCATGTTTACAGTTTCTAGCAGAGGAGGGTTCGGAGAGCACACTCTTGGCCGAGGATACTTTTGAGGCTGACGACCGCGTTCAGGATAGCGAAGCAGATTTTGTTTCTTATGCTGTGAAAACCCTTGATTTACCCTCTTAATTTAACCGAATTAACGATTAAAATAAATGTGGTCGTTGTAGTTGGGCAAAAATCGGATTTATCAAAAATCGCTTTAATTAATTTCTCAATTAATATCGAGTGGCAATTTTTATTTTACTTCGGCAAGTCCAAGGTCAAACTCAAGGAGCCAGCTTTCTCCTTAGATCAATTTAAAGTTGTTCTAGATGCTAGGTTTTCAGGAGAATATTTTTTATGTTTTTTATGCAATTAAAAATGCAATGCAATCTTGAACAAATTTGAGGGTCAAAATGTGAATATGATCAAATTAAGTCCAAAAATTCTTAAATTTGACCTTATGATGAAATGAAGCTACCCTTATTTTTTTGGAATTTTCCGACTCTATGAATTAACTACGAATTAAATATAAATAAAAGGTGGTTTTCGCAAAATTAATTTTAATAAATACAAATTAAATTATTTTCAAAAACTAAAATTATCCTAGATGACTCTATGCGATATGAATCCGGGAAAATTACTAGATCCCAAAAACAATCAATTTTTGACTTATTAAAAATCAATTAGATGAAACACCACTTAATTAATTTAGACCTCGTTATGCATGAAAATGTGATGCTTTTTGGGCACGAAGTAGAACTACTCAAACTCTACCTACTTTGCTTTTTCATAATTTTTGATGCTACAATCGTTAGTAATCAATTAAAGGCAAGCAATGGGCAAAAAATGCTATTTTCCACTGAAACAGTCATATCAAATAAGTCATGGTCCACAAAAATTCATTCAAATATCCAATATGATCAGCATAGGTGGTTCTACAGTGGACAATTTTTCGAATGAAGAAATGATGCAAATTGATCGCTCAAATTAAATGACGAACACAGGGGCCTAAATGCAATGCAGAAATAAAATTGATGAAAATAAATATGCTGACGGGACTTCAATGCAATTACCTAGACTTTGGAGGCTGATTGTGCAGTTTCTCCTCTGTTGCATGCCACGCACGTGATCTCTAGCTTGTGGGGTGTTGCGCGATTCTCCAGAAGCTCAGGGGTTTGGATAAAAATCTCCGCTAGGGCACGTGCAAAGCATGCGCCTGCTTGAGGGGGGTCTTGAACGTGAATACACGATCTGAAGGGGTGGTCCTCGCAATTTCCCCCACCTCACGTATTGTGCACGTGAGGAGGAAATAGAAAGGAGGGCTGGACGCGTGACCTTTTGGGTTGCTCCTGAAGGAGGTGGTGGTGCGCTGGTGTTCGTCGACCTACTGTGGAGGAGAGCTGGCGTGGAGCGGGGACGCACGTGGTGGCCTGGCGGAGGGAGGCACGTACGGCAGCAGGGCGGCATGCACAGGGCGAAGCGGCTGGTGGGCGGTGGAGGCGCACGCTGCGTGCGGAGGGAGGAGCGAAGGAGGTTGACGTCGACATGCGGTGGTGGCTGACACTTGCTGTTGGAACCGCGATGAAGTGCGGGTGGAGCCTGACTTGAGGCGACACACACCCAAGGTCCAGAGATGAGACATGTGGAGAGATGCTTCTCAACGGAGGAGAAGGACAAAGCGCGCCCATGCGCTGGTGGTTGGGGAGCTCTAGACGGCGCGCGCAGGAATGGTGGCTCGCACCAGGAGGTTGGTGAGAGTCGTGCATGCGTGAGGGGGCAGTGTCTTGCTGGGACTGCGACTGGCTCGAGGAGCGTGCTACCGCGGTCAGGTCGTGGCATCGGAGGCTTGGGCCTGCATGGCTACGCACGCGAGGAGGTGGAGCTCGCGTGGCGAGTGATGGCACTAAAGAGGAGGTGCACGGTCACACTTAGGCTGGAGGGATCGAGGTGCGCCCTGTGGCGGGCTGGAGGCTAGGTGGTTGGAAGATGCTGGCGCGAAGGCAGGGGCACCAGGAGGCGATGGCTGGCAGTGGTCACCAGGCTGGAGGGTGCGCAGGAGCGGCCAGTCGTGGGCGGTGACGGAGGGGCGGTGCAGGTGGGGCAAAGGGTGAAGAAGAGAAAAGGAGGAGAGAGAGAGAACATGGGGCAAAAACATGGGATTTCATAACTTCTCATGTTTTGCCATGCATTTGTTTAGTTGGCTTAAATGTTAGATTAATCGATTGATGAAATTACACCAAAAAATTCAAGAAAAATCACCATTAGATCCAAAACATCTGATCTATCCGTGAATGTGCAAATTTTGGTGATTCGGTGGATAAAAGATGATGAAATCGAGGAGAGAGAAATGAAGGAGAAGAGAGAGAATACGGGAAACAGAGAAGAGTAGTAGAGAAGGAGAAAGAAGGAAAAGAAAAGTTCACCTGATGGATGTTCGCCTAGTGGAAGGTTGCTCATCGGAGCAACTCTCTGAGATCTTCACCTCCAGCCATGGACGAAGCACGTTGGGGCTCGAGCAACTGCGAAAGGCGGCCGCGATGGGGGGTTGCGACCTCCTGGAACTCGTCGGAGAAGGAAAGGTCGTTGCTCGACCTTGGACCGAGCCTGACTGTCACTGGGACTCTCCTGGGAGATGTCTTCCTTCTCGTTGGGATTGTCGGATGCTTGAAAACGATGGAGGCGGATGGCTTTTATTCGCTGTTGAAGGAGTGGGGCGGAGAGATCGGATCGTGGAGAGATGCGGGAAGTGGTGGATAGCGTGAGGTGGTTGCGCGCGCGCGCCGCAAGGCGCGTGGGAGGAGATTGGCGAAAGAAGCGGGCGACAGTTGAGGAATGAGCCAAGTCACTGTTGTGTGTAGAGAGGAAAGGGAGGGGAGAAGGTCACGTGCCAGGCATGTGACCTGGAGGTGTTACGTGGCACGCCCGGGGGCGGCGACTTGGCGGGTTATTTTAATTATTTTAATTAATTAATTAATTAATTAAAATAATTAAATTAAATTTTAAAATAAAATAATAAAAAATTGATAAAAATGGGTGACACGTGACGGCTCCAGGAGCTGCCACGTATCGCTCCAAGAAAAATCACAAGTTAATTTAAAAGAAAAATAAAAAAGAAATAACAAAAGGGGTGGTCAATACGAAAGTTGCTCGTCTCAACGAGATCTACAACTTTTGTGAAGGGCCGAAAATCAAATGAAATCATCTGTACAAAGTGTATTTTTGGGTGGTACCTTATAGGTATAAAATACCACATTTTTATCTTTTGCATTTTTTGTCATTTTTAATTCAAGAAAAATCGAAATAAAGTTAGCAAAAAATATGAAAGAAAAATTTACAACTTAATCTATTTTTTTGGATTTTTAATAATTAAGAAAATAAAAAAGATAAAATAAAGGGCATAAAGATCAATATGTACAATATACAATAGGGCCCCAAAATCCAAGTTTCACATAGAATTCCGATTTTATGAAATTAGTCTTGTTTTAAGGTCTTTGAATGTATATTACTTTAAAAGTAAGTAGACCTAAATCAGGCATTGTATGAGAGAGTTATGCACATTTTAAGGTTCATAGTTTCGAACTTGGATTTGGGTTTTATTGGACAATTTTACAAGTTAGTATTTTTTTGATATTTTTTCTTTGTTAGTCTGAGTAATATATACACTATAGAGTTGATTTTATTGGATTTGGAGTTAGTACGAAATAGATACAAATATGGTATTTACAAGTGATTTTTACAAGTGAATTGGGCTTTTTATTTAATGCAAATATGAATGCTAAAATGCAGATATTATTTATGCATGCATGAATGCTAATTATGCAATATATGTGGAAATATGCAGCTAATTGCTTGGGAACAAAGCTCTATTTTCAACTTTTAGAATGAGAATCACAGATTCATCAACCCCCTATACTTAAACCTTGCTCGTCCTCGAGCAACTAAAATGAAATGCAAAAGTGAAATGAGATTGGGTTCCATATCAAGGTCATGAACAAAAGGTGAAAATGGAGCCTAACTCGACCTTTGGATTAATAATGTGTTGAAACCTCATTGGGATCCGAATTTAAGACCTAACAGACTTTAAGTTCCACAAGTCTTCTATTTAAGACGCCTCAACAGTCAGGTCAGAACAAATCCTCATACGCAAATCTTGATGACTATGATTCTTACTTGTACTGTGTAAGTGAAATATAGCTCTCAACATCAGAAATGGTAAAGAGACAGTCTCCTCTAACAAGGTAACTCTATTTCTCCGGTCCAGTAACTCTTTCCTCGAGGAGCGGGGTATTCCATTCTAAGTTCAAGTACAACCGCCTCAAGAAGAGGGGGTGGGGAGAAGAATGGATGGTAGCCAGTGTAGCTACCTATCCCAGGATGCTTGACCAGTGTAGTCAAGTCATCCATGTGCAGGCTTCTATATGCCTTGCAAATATACATACTCTGGCAGACATTTTATTTTCAATCAGGCATGTCCACTTTTTTTTGGAATTCTCTATATCTTCTTCTTTTTTGACATATACACAAGGTGCATCATGTACATAAGGAGGTTTTCTTCTTGAGCCATTAGGTAATCCCGCGTTTGAAGCTTTATTGCAACCCACAGCATCCCGTCCTTAAACGTCAACACTACCAGACTAGGTTGAGATGCACTACCCTCCCTATAGGAGGATGGATGTTTCCACCCATGAGCTACTCCAAGCTAAAGGATTCTACCTCCTCACCATCTCATCAATGAAGAGTTACGTGCATCGTGCTTGTCCAAGTTAGGTCACTGTCTAAAAGAATCGTGCGTGTGTACGAAATATTCTACTTAGACAAATCAAGATGTCATGTGAACATAGACTTGCAGACTCAAAGAATTAAGTTACTTGACCTAAAAAATCTTAACTCTAGTTCCTATAAGGTTCCTCTGAAATTAGGTAGATTAAGGTCAAATCAAATCCATCCTTGACATCTATTCATAACTTGGTTCTGAACCCGCTAACTTTTCACTTTGCATATACTAGATATGCAGATGAGATGCAAACGACATGCTATGAAATGCAAGACATTTTTTTGTTTTTGTTTTGTTTCAAAAAATTGTTATACCTCCTATTTTACAACAATTTTTCAAGAGTTTTGTAAGTATTATACAAATTATACGAGTGTTATACAATATACAAGTATACATTTTTTTCAATTTTTACCCACCCCATAGTTATTGCAAAAGTATGAGCTATGGGTAAAGTATATATGTAATATATACACACCCTCCATACTTAGCGCATGCTATGTCCTCAAAGCATGAGAAGCGAGGAAAAAGACATAGCTCGTGCTAAGTGTAGGAGAGCGAAAATAACAAAATATATAGAAGTTGCTTCGCCCCCTATACTTAGGCTCTGGCAGCCTAAGTGTATAAGAAGATAAAAAATGGGGCAGGCGAGGTTAAGAGGGGAAATGGTTGAGTATATACAGGGCGGACATCAGTCCCCCTATACTTAGGCTATGGTCAGCCTAAGTATAGGACAAGATTGGGTATGGGGACTGATGGGATCTGGAGAATATACAGAGAATAGTGAAGAGACTCAGGTCACTCTCCCCCCATGCTTAGGATCTGGCCATCCTAAGTATAGCCATAGAATGAAATGATATGGAGCTGGGGCGAGTGACTCGAACCATTGGGGTGGGAGGGTTAGAAAGTATGTACAAGAGGAGGTGAGTATATACAAGGATCAAGATCTGGATCTTTTTGATGCTACTAATGGCGAGAGCTCAATGTTGCAAGGCCTCATGCGCAGCTTTATGTGTGTCTTCTGAGTTTGACTCACGCATGAAAACAATCTCCTCAACACGGACTAACTGTTCATTAGGTTCGAAAAAGTGTTTCAGCAGTTGTCCATTAACTAGGGATGTATGTGCTCCATCTGTAAGATATGAGATCTCTACACATCCACTGTCATGTACGACACGGACTATGAACGGACCCAGCCACTTGGATTTAAGCTTCCTTTGGAAAACCTTCAACCTCGCATTGAACAACCATACCTTCTATCCAGGAACAAAGGTCTTTCGTCTAATAAATCTATCATGCCAACGCTTTACCTTGTCCTTGTACACCAAACTATTGTTGTGTGCTCGATTTCTGATCTCCACAAGTTCATTCAGATCCATTTCTCTCTACATCTGCCTTAGGTGTGTGTTCCAATTGACCTTTTTGATTGCCCACTCAGATTTATGCACTACCTCTGCGGGCAAATGGCACGGCTTCCCAAATACCATTTTGAATGGGGAGGTTCCTTATGGTGTCTTATAAGTTGTCCTATAAGCCCAAAGTACTTGATCCAAGATCTGAGACCAGTCCTTCCTATCTGGGCGGATAAGCTTCTGCAATATGGTCTTGACCTCCCCATTTGACACCTCTACCATGCCATTGGTCTGTGGGTGGTAAGGACTAGCGACATGGTGTTCGATGTCGTAATCCTTTACGAGTTTCTTCACGCCTCTGTTCACAAAATGGCTACCCCCATCGGATATCAACACTTTGGGGATCTCGGACCTAGAAATGATATGATCTCTGATAAATTTACAGACAGTCCTGTTGTCTGCGGCTCGGGTCGTGATAGCCTCCACCCACCTTGACAGATAATCCACCGTAAGAAGGATATATTCAAAACCATGGCTAACCAGGAATGGGCCCATGAAGTCGATGCCCCAGGCATTAAAAACATCACAAATGATGACATGATGCATTGACATCTCATCCTTGGAACCAATGGTTCCTCCCATTCGCTGGCATACTGGGCACGACTTCGCAAAGGTGAGAGCATCGCAAAATAGAGTAGTCCAGTATAAGCCACATTGTAGTACCTTCCATTCGATCCTCTTCCCGGAGTAGTGTCCTCCTGCCTCCAGATTATGGCAAAAAGTAAGGACACTATGATATTCCTCCTTAGGAATACACCTCCTCCAGACACAATCCGCTCCTTCAAAGAAAAGAATCGGATCCTCCCAATGGTAATGTCTTGCATTCGACTTGAGTCGGTCTATGTTGCTCTTGGGCCAATCTTCGGGAACTTTCTTGGAGATAAGATAATTCACTATATTGGTGTACCAAGGGAGTGAGCCGATAGCAAAAACCGACTCGTCTGGAAAGGAGTCTCGAATATGTGTATCATCAGAAGTATCAAGAATTTCGAGAAGGGAGAGGTGATCAGCTACTACATTCTTTTTTCCAAGTTTATCTTTGATGTCCAAGTCAAACTCTCGGATGAGTAAAATCCACCTAAGAAGACGCACCTTCCATCCTTCTTTTCCATTAAGTATCCTAGTGATGTATGTTCTGTGAACACAATCAGCTTAGATCCAATGAGATGAGATCTGAACTTATCTAAGGCGAACACTACCGCAAGCATCTCTTTTTCGGTAACTGTATAGTTACGCTGGGCAAGATCAAGCACTTTGCTTGCGTAGTGTATGGCAAACAGGACATCGTCCCGCCTTTGTCCTAACACAGACCCAACAACAAAATCTGAGGCGTCCGTCATGATCTCAAAAGGAAGAGACCAATCTGGGGCTTGTAGGATCGAGGCATCCATGACCATCCCTTGAAGTTGCTTATAGGCATCAAGACATTTATGATCTACAATAAACTCAACGTCTTTGCCTAGAAGCTCAGTTAGCGGTCGGGCGATCTTTGAAAAATCTTTGATAAATCTCCTGTAAAATCCAACATGCCCGAGGAATGACCGCAACTACTTTACGTTGGTTGGTGGCTGGAGTTGTCTGATCACGTCTACCTTGGCAGGGTCAACCTCCATTCCTCTCTTGGAGATGACATGCCCCAACACAATGCCCTATGTCATCATGAAGTGACTTTTCTCCCAGGAGAGCACCAGATTAACCTCACAACATCTTTTGAGAACCCGATTCAGATTTCTAAGACAAGAATCGAAGGAATCACCATGGACCGAGAGTCATCCATGAAGCCTTCCAGGAATTCATCGACCATCTCGACGAATACTGAAATCATGCACGTTTGAAATGTACAGGGAGCATTGCATAACCCAAAGGGCATGATCCTGAAAGCATAGGTACCAAAGGGGCATGTGAATGTGGTTTTCTCCTGATCCTTAGGAGCGATAGCTACTTGGTTATAGCCCGAGAACCCATCTAAGAAGCAATAGAGTTCCTTTCCTGCTAATCTATCTAAAATCAGATCGATAAAGGGTAAGGGAAAATTATCCTTCTTCGTCGCGACATTCAAGCGTCTGTAATCCACACAGACACGCCATGACGTGGGTCCTCGTGTCACGATCTACTCTCCATCCTCATTGGTAGTTGTATGAATTTCCGACTTCTTCGTGACAACACGAATAGGTGCCACCCACTTGGAATCGGAGATGGGATAAATAAAATCCGCGTCGCACCATTTTTCAATCTCCTTCTTCACGACCTCTCGTAAATTTTGATTCAACCTGCGTTGAAATTCACGAGAGGGTTTAGCTTCATTCTCAAGGTAGATATGATGCGAACACAGAGCGGGACTTATCCCATCGAGAGCGGAGATGCTCTAGCCTATCGCCTTGCAATTTTTCTCCAGGATCTCTAGCAAGCGAGATTCCTACTCCTCGGTCAATCGCGAACTGATGATGGCCGGAAATTTCCTCTCTTGTCCCGTAAAGAAGGCATATTTCAAGGTTGTGGGTAATCGTTTGAGCTCAGGTAAAGTGTGGTCATCGAGAAAATCTGGCTCATTTCTTTTTGTGTGTCGGTAGTGGCTGGATCAATCTCTGAAGTAACTGCCACCAACTGACTCAGCTCTGGAGTCGGATCGTCAAAAGTATCCAAGCAATCGACAAAAGCCACATCTGACTCATCATCCTCATCTTCTGATTGTCCTAAAGAGGGAAGGACTGGTAGGCGCAGCTGGGCCTCTGTGTCATCGAAGATGTAGGGGGATGCATTCTCTGTATGATCTGCGCTAAGTTTGTTCCTAAGGATCTCGCAAACTGTCTTTTGTACAAGATTCTCTCCAGCGAAGAGGGACTCAGTGGTGCTAGCTGGGTTCTGTCTCCATGGACCAACGGTGTCTACATGAACACAATCTACTTTTGACGAAGTGTACTCGATGCTTGATTCGGAATCTGTCCTCTGCCACCTTGTCTTCTTCATCTCGAGTTCCTCATCTCCGCATGAAGTTTGAAACTGAATTTTCCCGATTTTATAATCAAATAAGGCCCATGTTGTTCTCAGGAAGGCCTTCCTAGAATGATATGGGAATCTCTTCAATTTTGAGGGGTCTCCATATCAAGGACTGTAAAGTCCACCATGTAATCCCGACCCTCGACTTTGATGGTAATATTCCTCACTTCTCCCTTGGCTCTTGGTTGATTTATCTGCAAACCGGAGTAAGGCTCTAGATTTCCTAAGAGGTCCTAGATTTAGCCGCTCATAGAGGGATGTGGGCATCAGATTAATCGAGGATCCATTGTCCAGGAGAGTGCGTGCAAACGTAGTGTCATCGACATGACTCACCACATAGTGGGCATCCATGTCCCTTCGCTTCCTTGGAAACACATTCTTGATGGCGCGAGTAGTAGCTACTGACAAAACATGCTTCTCAACACGGCTTCTGGTTTTCCTGCTGACCCTAGTAGGTGTGCATCTCACCTTCAGGTACTTCTGAAATGCAGGTCTCATATCCACATACTTATCAAAGGGGATTGTGACCTTGATATATTTGTTGCAAAACTCATCCATCTCATAGTCATCTTTTTGGATTTTTGGGTCTTTTTCTTCATTCACTATAAATGCATAGGGGAAAGGGATTATTGATGACAACTCAGATTCTGAAACTGAAATGTTTTCATTCAAATGGGAAACTGAGTTCTGTACAGGATTGGGACTCTGAATCTGACAATGACTGGAAAGAAATTCATGAAACGCAACAGGTAGTGCATCTACTGCTACTCATGGTGCGTCCTCCTCAGATGGAGGTGCGAGCTCTTCATCAGGCTTGCTTGATTCATTGTTGGTGCTGGTGCTACTCTCTTTCTTCTTGCCTTGGTGTTTTGAGGACTTTGAAATCCTCTTATTATGTTGATGATTGGAGGTGATGATGCTCTTCTGCCTCCAAGTTCTCCTCAGGTACAGACTTGGTGGTGTCTTCCTCATGTACCCGCGCTCGATCAGGTACGGTCACATTCCTTCTGCTTTTGAGGGACATATGATTAACATTATCGTATGAAAGGATCTTGTTTTCAGATACAGAATAATCTGAATAATATACCTGATCTTCTGGTCGATGCTGACCCCAATTCAGGCTATTGGGATTGGCCTAAACCTAGGCGGGAATTGGGGTCTTTGGTGCCATCTGCTGATCCTGGTGGCGTGAGACACGGTTCAGATCTGTTCTTATATCAAGGTAATCGTTCTGTATCTGTTGAATGCTATCAGTCAAAGTCTGGATGGCCAAGGTGAGGGACTCCAACTCACTAGTGGGCGGGGTCTACTGTTGTTGACTACAGTATGAGTGATTCTGATGTTTATATTGGCCCTGCTAGCTTTGCCGGTACTGCTGCGGGTGGGACGGTGTGGTATAAGGTGGTAGAGGGCCCTGCTGGCCCGAGTGGAATGTGCGTTGCTGCTGGTGCTGCTGAGGCTGGTATCCTTGTCCTGGCTAGGACTGTACAAAGCGCAGTGTTGGGACGGAGCTGGTTTCCTAGTAAGCTAGGATCGATCGATGTGGCTGACCATTCCCTATCCCTGACTGTCTGCCGATGGGGTCATGGCTGTACCACAACCCGTTGATCTCAAACACCTACGGAGGCTCCTCATAGACTGACTCCACATGTGGGGATGTGTGCTGCTCCTACTGAGCGTACTGCTGCTGCTCAACACATCTGCTCTGAGGCCCCTATACCTGTTCCCGTACTAGATGAACTCGATGTACAGGTATAGGTGGTGCAGAAGGGGCAGGTAGTCGTATCTTGTCTACCTTCTTAGTCAATTCCTCTACTTGTTTCGGCAATCGTGAAAGCGCCTTAAGGTCAGTGACCCTCTTGTGGATCTGTTCTACCATGGTGAGCTTATCAGCTATTATCCCCATGCTAGTGATTAGGTCATCTGTCAGATCCGCTACAGTCCTCCTAGATGTCTCATTAGATAGGCTTGAGGGAGACACCTAATAGACAATGTTGGCCTGAGATTTGTCTGTTTCCGCCATCTGCTCTAGGATCTTCCATACAACATCTCCGTTCTTATTCAGATAGCTACCTTTACAGGCTGCACTCACTAACCCCTACATTTCCAGGGTCATGCCACAAAACAAGGTCTGGGCTAAGATCACCTTGGTAATGCCATGACAAATGCATTTTTGTATTAAATCATTGAATCTATCCTAGGATTTATGAAATGGCTCGTGGGGGCCCTGTGAAAAACAAGTATTCTTTGTCCTCATCTGGTTAGTCCTACTGAGTGGGTAGAACTTCTTCAAAAATAAATCTTTGAATTGCATCCAGGTCGTACATCTAACCCCGAGATTCTTCAGCCCATGAGCAACCTTATCTCCTAAGGCAAACGGGGTAGCCTTCAGCCTGATGTAATCTTGTCTAACCCTAGGGTGACTAAGGTTGTTACATACTAGCTCGAAGTCTCTCCGAAAAGCATATGATTCTTCAGTGGCATTTCCATTAAACTTCGGTAACAGACCTAAGAAATGGGGCTTCAGCTCAATGCTTCTGGGGGTACCTTAGATACAAGCCAACTATGTATCTCATTCTCAACTGGGTTGTAGGCATCTACCATCGGTCTGTCAATTCCACCCGCCTCAATCACATGCCCCATCCTAGCCATAAGATTTGCATTCAACGGCTCTGCTCTAGCTAAACGGGTAAGGATTTGATGCATAGGATCATCTCTGTGTTCCTCTTCATCAGGGGGTCTCTTAGGAGGCATCTTGGTTTTGGGTTGATCTTCTTCACCTGATACAACAATGTGGTCTATACTAGAAGAAGATTTAGGAATGAAGATATGCGCTCCGAGGAGAAGGTCTTCCTCGGAGAGATGAGAGGAGGAATGATTTGAGGGTAACCATCCTAAGAGTGGGGGATCCCGAACTCAAGAGGGTCATGAGCTCGGGTTGGCCCAAATTGTGCTTGGGCCGATGAAGATGAGCTTTGTGAGGGATTCAATGAGAGATTTACGAAGCTTGAGTAAATATTCCCCCAGTCAGTCATTTTTTATGGCAGAAAGAAGAATCGGGAGCACAAGTGTGTAAAGATAGGATTTGACTCCTACCTAAAGCAAGCAGATGAATCACAAACCCTAAGTTCACACTCAACACAATGAAGGATCCGAAGTCGGTTCTGATTAATCTGGTTGATTTTAAGTGTGATTTTTCAACCAAATAGCAAGGATTACGTGCCCTATAGGGAAGTCGGCTCAAAACCGGATGCGTCTCCCATGTTTAACATGTCGCCTAAGATACCAACGCCCTTCCATTCTTTGCTCCTATCCCCGGCTAAGATTTTCAAGGACCTGCCCCTATCTACCTACCGAAGCAGGCGGAGGCTGACAAGGTTTTTATCTTCATCCTGAAGGGTTAATAACAACTTGTCGGGGTTCACTTCTGTTTCGCCCATATCTTTCGCCGAAACAGGCGGAGGGTACTTGGTGCTGGTTAGTTGAACCTATAAGAATACAACCAATGATATTTGCTAGGATCGTGTACGTGATATGGAAGATGGGGATTTTGGCTCAGCCTTAGGGTGTGCACACATACTCTGTACCCTCACTCAGCCTGCAATCAAGGTCGGAGTTATTCTCCTGCAAACAGTACTTCTGATTTTATGTTGATTTTTTGATCAATTTGTTTAGCAGTCCTGATTTTAAGTTTGATGACCACTTGATTAGTCCAACACATAAGGCATGCCTATCGTTTTTAATTTAATTAATTAATAAACAAAATAGGAGGTGTGAACAGAGATCCAACGGAAAGCGAGGAAAGGATCCGAATCTCCGACCACCGTACGTGGTCGGAGGTGCGTGGTTGTGTGAGATAGAATGTGAAACAGAGAGATCGTGAGATGAGATGAAAAATCGGTGTCAGATCGGAATCGAGTTGTGGTGAAAATTTTTCTTGGATTTTTAGGATCTAGAGATTAATAAAATCGACGCAAAAATTAAATCTACAGTTTATCTAAGCAAAATGACGAGAAAAGAAAATGAATATTACCTCGGGATCGGATATACCGTGATGGCCTCAACGAGGGCTGACGCGTTGTCACCGGACGACTCGGAGGCTAGGCACCCTTCTTCAACAAGATAACTCTCGGAGATCAGGCTCCTTTCCACTAAAGATTGATCCAGAATGAATGAGGGAGGAAGGAGACAATAAAAAGAGAAGAAAAATAAAAAAGGAAGGTATATACACTTAAGTAAGGTGTTTATTGGTGGAATTAATAAAATAATTAAATCAGTGGAATTAATAAAATAATTAAATCAATTAATTAATTAATTACGAAATTCGGAATTAAATAAATTAAATTAAATAATTAATTTATAAAAATTAATTAGCCACCTTAATGGCGGCTATTAAAGGTATGGAATAATATCTTATATACAAGGTAGGTTTTTAAATCAAATAATGAATTAAATATTTAAATCTAAATATAAATTTCGTAATTAAATTAAATTAATTAATTAATGTTAGATATTTAATTTTTTTGGTGATTATCATATAGGGAAATTAGTTGTATACAAATATTATATACATATAATATAATATACACATATACAAATAAGGAAATAATTTTTAAATAATATTTTTAAATTTTATTATTTGTATTTTTCTATGGAAATAATATTTACAATTATGTATATTATGTATATAAAAAATAAATATGAGTAAATATACAAATATGTACGTGGTAAAACTGCACAAAACACCCTAGAAAACCGACTTTTCAACCGTAACTCTAAAAATTATAAAATCATAGGCATTTCAAAGATAATTTAATTTAGAGTATAATGGAAGTGAGATTGGTTCAATTTGAGTTCGTATGGAGCTGAAATTGGTATTTCAATTATCACTTTGCGGCTTTTTCTGAGTGTGATTATTTGTAATATGTACATTATTTTATTTTGCAATTATTTTTATTATTTACATCACATTTTTATTTACAACTTTTGTTTACAAAAATAATTAATTTGAGGTCAATTTATGTACAAATAAAATAGTAAAAGTTTTATACAAATATATAGGGAAAATATTTATAAAATAATTTTGGATTTTTGAATTGAAGACCCTATCTCCCCCTACTTTATTCGTGATCGATCAGGTCAAGTCTTGACCTTCTCCTGGGGTTCGGATCAGTCTGTATTTATTGCATAAACACATCCTTTATTTTCTTTTTCTTTTCTTCTTTATTCTTTTATTTATGTACAAAAAGTGTTAAAAACACATATTTAACAAATGCATGCAAAATGGTAAATTCATGGAATTAGTGGGTGTTTACAGGTGTATGACTACGGAAATGAAACTAAAATAAAAGAATAAAGATGATGAATCGTGGATTCATCATTCCCCTATACTTTACCTTTGCTAGTCCCTTAGCAAACACTTATTTGGAAAATGTGTGAAAATAAAAATAAAGAAAAGAAAAAGAAAAGAAATTAGAATAATGTTGACTTTTAAACTTATCTTCATAAAAATGTAGTATGGAGCTCTGTCGGACCTTTGGATTATTAGTGTAGCGGAACCTTATTGGGAAATGGATTTAAAACCTAACAGCCTCTAAGTTCCACAAGACTCATATCTAGGTCTCCTCATCAGTCAGATCAGAACAAGTCTACATACACAAATTCTTATGACTATGAATTCTTACTTGTACGGTGTAAGTGATATAGCTCCTCATCTCAAAAGTAGCAAAGAAACAGCCTCTCTCAGCAAGGCAACTTTAATCCCCTAGTCTAGCAACTCTTTCCTCGAGGAGCGGGGATATTCCCTTCTAAGTTCAAGTACAAACAGCTCAAGAAGAGGGGATAGAGAAGAGAATGGACGGTAACCAGTGTAGTTACCTATCCTTGGATGCATGACCAGTACATCCATGTCATCCTTTACAAGCTTATAAACATTTGACTTTGAAGCTCTTATTCTTTTTTTCACTTGTGTATACACTCCGGCAGGCATTTTACTAATATATCAGGCATGTTCACTTTTGGAGATTTTGCATTTTTTCTCTTTTTTTGACAATATATACAAGGTGCAGCATGTACATAAGGAGTTTTTCCTCTTGAGCCAGTAGATTATCCCTCTTTTGAAGCATTATTGCAACGCCACATCATCTTGTCTTTAGACCTCAACATCGTCGAACCAAGCTGAGACGCTCTTCCCTCCATAGAGGAGGACGAGAGGTTCCGCCTAGATGTACTACCCATGTATGCTACCCCAAGCCAAAAGATTATGCCCCCTCACTACCTCCTCCATGAAGAGCTACGTGTAGAATGCTTGTCCAAGGTAAGCCACAGTCCGAAAGAATCATGCGTGTGTTGTTAAATATTCTACTTAGACTAATCAAGATGACATGTGAACATAGTCTTATGGACTCAAAGAATTAAGTAACTAGGACCTGAAATGTCTTAACTCCAATTCTTATAAGGTTCCTCTGAAATTAAGTGGATTGAGGTCCAACTAAGCTCCATTCTTCAATTTTATTCCAGACTTAGTTTAAATGTCAAAATTATCCAAAAAATGCACATGCAAATGCAAGAAAATATGTACAATGCAAGGAAAAGAAAGCAAAATCTTTTTGTGAAACAATTTTCTAATTTTGAACTTTTTATGGATTTTTGAAAAAAAATGATGCACATGCAAAAAAAGATTTTTTATGTAAATTTTTATAGACTTTTGGTTTATGTAGTTTTTTTATAAACAAATGGTTAGTAATATATACAACTATATAATTTTTTAGAAAGGTTTAGGGATGAGATACACATATTTGCACAGCAGTGAGTTGATTATTTACAAGAATCAGGTGAAAGGATATACAACTTGAGTAATTTATACATGTATATACATATTGTTGGAATTTTTTACTATTTTTTTGTGATGCATATATTCCTCATACTTATTTGAATATAATTTTACAAATAATTTTGAAAACTATAGTCCAAAATAATTTTTCAAATAATTTTACAATCATTTACAAATATTTGAAAATAGTTTTGCAGACATTTTTCAAATAGTATATATAGATTTTCAAAAATATTTTTTCAACCATTTTTTCAAAACATTTGCAAATAGTTTTACAAAATAATTTTATTTCATACAAAGGAAAAAATTTTACAAGCCAAAATATTTTTACAAAGGTTGAAAATATTTTTCAAACATTTTTCAAATAGTGTTCAAAAATTTTTCAAATAGGTTTTCAAATTACTTTCAAAATATTTTTCAAAATATTTTAACCAGACTTATTAATCACTGTATACAAAAAGAATTTTGAGGAAATATCTGCATCTTTTTTTTTTGTTTTACTGAATTTTACAAGTATTTATAAAGTATTTTAGCCATATTAAAAATACGAAAGTACGAGTTATGGCTAAAGTATATATAAAATATATACGACACCACCTATACCTAGCTCAAACTATGTCCTCATAGTGATCAAAGAGCTGCAAAGGAAGACATAACTCGTACTAAGTATTAGGAAGTGAAAAGAATGGTATACTACAATGACGAATAAAAGAATAAAACCAATAGAAGTCAGTGATCCCCCTATACTTAGGATCAAGTAATCCTAAGTATAACAGACTGTACACAAGGGGAAAACCAAGGATTAAAATGTACTAGATTTACCTCCGCATACTTAGGATGAAATATCCCTAAGTATAGGCAGCAAAACAGAGGTAAAAAGAATCAAAAGAATAATCAAAAGTCTGACACCCCCTGTATACTTAGGGTAAAGTAAACCCTAAGTATAGCATAATCATGAGATGAAGATGGGGTGTTAGACAAAAGAATGTATGATATGGACAGAATGATCTATACAGATGTGAGTAGGACAATGTTGAGGTGCCTCTCAACAAGCGCTAGAGTTTACGCCCCTAGCTGGGCGCAAAGGCTAGGATAACGCAGTATTGAGGTTCAGGACGGCATCTGTGAGGCGAATACCGTACTGTCGTCATAGTCTTGGTTGGAGAACAACAACGAACTCAACAGAGTAAATGATGACACCCAGGTAAATAATCAAGCGGGTGTCTGCTACCGGGTAAAGATATGGGAAGATGAAATCGGGCTCTGGTAGTACAAAAGAAATTATCAGCTCAAGGTCTGAATGGAGTGAAAGGGCAGAGCCGAAGAAGTCGAACGTGGAGAAGGAAGGATCTGTCAGGGAATTCTCCACGTCAATCACCGTCTCGAATAGATAAGGAAGATCAAGATTAGGAGACTTACTAAAAAGGCTGATATCCGATGTATGTAATGTAGAAAAATCAGTAAAATCATCGAATACCTCAAAGATCGGGTCATCCTCGCGAGGGTCATCGAGGAGAGAGAAATCAAACTCAAGATAACAAATATCAGAAGACTTGGTCTCATGATCCGAAAAGTCGGATGCACTCCCAAAAAGTGAAACCGAGTACACAGGGTACGTGGCATCCTCCCGCAGATAACCCTCGGGGAGTAATGCATAATCATCAGGGAACTGGGGATCTATGCTGCCAAATATCAAGTCCTCCAAAAATGTATCGACCTCATCAAATGGGAGGATACTAGGCTCAAATATGGGACTATCTGTATTAATCAAATCAAAATAGAATCCCTCATCAAGTTCTTGATGCTGAGATGGATCCAAATGTGTATCTGAATCTGAGAGGATCTTCTGAAGAGTGAAAAATGAATCATCTGGACATGGAAACTGAAATGACTGAAAGGACGACTAATATGTGGTAGAATCCATGTCCTCGGAATAGTGTGTGCTCTCTGAATCCTCATGAAGTATATCACACATAACTGGTGCCATATCTCCCTTGTATGTTGTCCCGAATAAATCATCTCGTGAATATGGGATGTTTGAAAGAGTTCCCAAGATAGTCTCAAATAAATCCAGGTCGGGACTGTGGTGTGAACCACCACACGAGGTAATAACTAATGCAATTTGTTCGGCGGTCATCCCCCTCATGGCGATCTGGACAAGGTCAGTCATCGAAAATCCATGATCCGAAAATCGCCTCAAAAGATCAAGTAACCTCAGCTACGAATCTCTCAATAGCTCATGGGCGTCTACTGAAAAATCTCAAATACAAGACCACATCAACTCTGCTCTTTGATGGGGGTAAAATCTCTGTAAGAACTCTAAACGTAAGTCTCCCCACGTAGCGAACTTCCTTCCCAATCGTCTGTGTCAACTCTTGGCTCTACCTTGAAGTGAAATGGGAAGGTAATCAACATAAGCTCTTCATAAGTGATATCAAAATATGATCGTGATCCACAAAACTCCTTAAAATTGGATATATGAAGATACAACTCCTCGTGCACTTCCCCTAAAAACTTCGACAGTAGATTAATGAACTCCAAATCCAGAATGAAGGGACTCAATGTAGAAGCGGACCGCGCTTCCTGATCTTGGTTTTCATTCATCATCTTAGGATAGAAGTCATCTAAAGCTTGCAACTGCTCCATGTGATCGCTTATGGAATGCACTCTCATCTCAGCAAGGTGAGCACACGTGTCTCGTGTCTGGTCAATCTGAACTCTTCGGGTGTCAAGCACATCATGCCCAGTATAAAGAGGGAATGGGGAGGGAGAAGATGGGATGTCGATCGGAGTTCTGACCTCCCAAGAGAATGGGCAGAAATGATGGGTCTGAAATGAAGAAGCCGCAAAATCCGGCCGGAATGGAGAATGGACCATCATGACGAGAGGAAAGAAGGATGATGAAGGGAGGGAGGGTGGGATAGAAATAGAGTGAAAGAGAAGGAAGGTGACTGCTAATGATCTAGGGAAGATTAACGCAAGCAACTCACACCAAAGACATCCAAACACAAAGCAAACCCCCAGTTCACCAACTCAACACAAATCTGACTGTGAGAGTTCGGTCTTTATCTTTTCAATTTTAAGAGTTTAGTAATCAGAAAAAGTTGTACAAACACTTAGGAGGCTTTAATAGGATTTGGGCACTACTCCTTAGTGTGTACGCGAGCAATTAAAAGCACAAACAATGAGGGGTTTCTCTCCCAAAACAATGATGAATTAATTATGTTTAATTTTAATATCAAGTTCAATTAGCAGTCCCAATTTTAAATTTTGATTTTTTTGGATATTTTCAATGAAACATCTAATGAGATTTCTGCTTTGCTTTATTCCTCTATCTACAAAAGAGAGGGGGGAAACGAAAAAACCAATGCACGAGAAAATATGGATGCAAATGCTAGAGATAGAGGTGCGTACCTGACTCCAGCACTCTACATGCAATATGATCTGCACAGAAAAATTAAACTAATCTAAATGAATATAATGCGAGAACCGTCCTAAACAACAACTTCTATTATCATGAAGCACATATTTATTTGACTAAGTCCAAGCGAGTTCTATAGGAATAGACATTCTATTAGGGGCTTTGGACCTAACGCTACATGGCTCAATCAAATGGAAACCTATATCTAGGAGCTCAAGCACAAAAAATCCGCTTGAAACAAATAAAAAATAAAAACGAGAAAATAAAACACGGAAAACAGCGGTGAGGTCCCCCAAGTGCACCGGCACTTGGTGAAACAGACCCCAAAATGTCCAAGTATCCAAATATACAAATGTTCAGAATTATCCTAAATTATTACAATTATTCACAAAAATTCTCTAAATAAAATAACAATCTTCTACTCCTCTGCTTCTCTTCCTGTGCGGGTCCCTCCAAAGAGTACGAGTCGTATCCATGACGGTTCCTCGCGGAAAAAGCGAAACAAGATATGGTCAGAATGCAGTTATAATAAATAGATATAAAAAATGAAACTGAAAAATGATTACTAAGCCGTGCTCCCCGGCAATGCATTATTCTGATGACTTGAATTTCAATAGGTTAAGACGGATTAAATTAAGCATTGTGTCGTTGTTCTATTCTGTTGAGCGACCGTTCAACTATGGTTAAGTATGCAAATATGTCAATGGTTGTTGCGACCCCAATTAATTGGGTAACTCAACGAGAAAAAATATTTTTTAACCACTTAATGAAAGATAAATCAAGCAATAAAATTTAAGCGGTTTCGCTATTCTATTTACATGGTATAGAGACCAAGGTCGAACATAAGGAGCATGATTTAAAAACTATGTAGTCAGATTTCCAAGATAATTTTTTAGTGGTTTTTTATTTTTTTGATTTTTTTATTTTCAAATAAAGCATAAGTGATAACAAACACGCACACCACACTCTTTTTGAATTTTTCTGAATAGTAAAAATTACTTAAAAATTAGAGAGAAAATGTTTTTGTGTTTTATATATTTTAAAATATTCTTGGTATTTTTTCAAATTTTTCTGATGTTTTTGCAATTTAAAAAAAATCAAACAGTGGAAAATAGAGAAAACAGTGCACAACTAAGAATATTTTGCAACTTAAAAATATTTTAAGTGCCCAATACTCCTAGAAATTATTTTTAAGCTAAAGTACAAAAAAATATCTACAAAAAGAAACTGCAATCGTAATTTTTGGATTTTTCTAGATTTTTTTACAATTTTTTAAACTTTTTCGTTTTTTGCAATTTTTTGGAGTTTTATAAATGATCTATGCACAGAAATTGGACAGAAATTAAAGGGCAATAAAACACACCTACAGTAATTTTTTGGATTTTTTAAGCAAGTTTTCGAATTTTTATAAATTTTCTAATTTCACGCAGAATAAAAGGTACCTTTTTATTTTTTAAAATATTAAATATCAACAAAATGCAATGAAAAATTTATGCAATGGAAAACACTATAGAAGGAACATACATATTTTTTTGAGAATTTTTCGAATAATAAAAACATTTATTTTGATGAGAATAGCAAGAAATTCAAGTCTGGAATACATGGACTTCAATGCAAATGTTCATAGTTTATGCACTAAGAGATAACAGAAATTGAAATGCATGATGAAAATCACAATTTATCCAATAAAAGGCGTGCATATCACGTGACTGGTTGAAGGCGGGGGTCTTTCTGCAAATTTGATAACCTTCAGGGGCCTCTTTGCAATTGTTATAATATTTTTTATTTGGCCCATAGGGTTCCCTGGAGGCTTGTAACTTCTCAAATGAAAAAAGGGGGCAGTCGCCGCCCACACAAAGATCTACGGCAGAGGATGAGCGTGGAGGTCGGCGGGGGCCGTGCCCAGCGCGGGTGGGCAGCAGGCGGAGAAGGAGCCTAGCTTGGAAGAAGGTCGCAATGCCACGGATGTGTGCACCGCCTCGCGGGGGAGGAGGGCGGCGCTGTGGGGCACGAAGGAGACGCACGATCGGGTAGGGGGGCTGCAGAGCGCCTCCCACGGTGATGGCTAGGAGGTGCAATCAGGCACCGCGGTGGATGATGCGGGCGGCGTGGCCGCTGCGGAACCGCGCGGCCACAGGGGGCTCAGCGGAGCGTGGTGGAGATCTGGATGTCGTGGATCTGGAGGAGTCAACGGAGGGGCCCAACGGGGGAGGTCGATGGCGCTGTCGCAAGCCCGTGTTCGCTCGGGAGGTGGTCTGGCGGGGCACGGTTGCCGGATCGCAGAGGTCGATAACCGGTAGAGGAGGGGGTGCGACGACGGGTCGTGCCCTCCTGCTGTTATTATTTTTTAGTTTGTTTTTTTGTATTTTTTTATATTTTTATGTAAAAAGAGATAATAAAAGAATTTTTTAAATTTTTTTAAATGGCAACTGTAGAAAATAGAAATACAATATTTTTTATAATTAATTTATTTATTTATTAGATTTTTTTGATGAACATGCAAAACAAATGTTAGAGAGATAAAAACAATTATATGTTTTTCTATTTTATTTATTTATAAACGAAATAGGAGGTGTGAACGGAGATCCAATGGAAAGCGGGGAAAGGATCCGAATCTCCGACCACTGTACGTGGTCAGAGGTGTGTGGTTGCGTGAGATAGAATGTGAAACGGAGAGATCGCGAGATGAGATAAAAAATTGGTGTCGGGTCGGAATAAAGTTGTGGTGAAAATTTTTCTTGGGTTTTTATGATCTAAAGATTAATAAAATCGACGCAAAAATTAAATCTACGATTTTATCTAAGCAAAATGATGCGAAAAGAAAATGGATCTCACATCGGGATCGGATATACTGTGATGACCTCAACGAGGGCCGACGCGCTGTCACCGGATGGCTCGAAGGCTAGGCACCCTTCTTCAACAAGATAACTCTCGGAGATCGGGCTCCTCTCCGCCAAAGATTGATCCAAAATGAATGAGGGAGGAAGGAGCCAATAAAAAGAGAAGAAAAATAAAAAAGGAAGGTATATACATATAAGAAATGTGTTTTTTGGTGGAATTAATAAAATAATTAAACTACTTAAAAAATTAATAATTTATTTATCTATTAAATTCAGAATTAAATAAATAAAATAAAATAATTAATTTATAAAAATTAATTAGCCACCTTAATGGCAGCTATTAAAGGTATAGAATAATATCTTATATACAAGGTAGGTTTTTAAATCAAATAATGAATTAAATAATTAAATCTAAATATAAATTTCGTAATTAAATTAAATTAATTAATTAATATTAGACATTTAATTTTTTGGTGATCATTTTTTAAGGAAATTAGTTGTATACAAATATTATGTACATGTAATACAATATACACATGTGCAAATAAGGAAATAATTTTTAAATAATATTTTTTTATTTTTTTATTTATATTTTTCTATGAAAATAATATTTACAATTATGTACATTATGTATATAAAAAATAAATATGAGTAAATATAAAAATATGTACATGGTAAAACTGCACAAAACACCACATAAAATCGACTTTTCAACCGTAACTCCAAAAATTATGAAATCACAGCCATTTGAAAGATAATTTAATTTAGAGTATAACGGAAGTGAGATTGGTTAAATTTGAGTTCGTATTGAGCCGAATTGGTATTTCAATTATCACTTTGCGGGTTTTCTGAGTGTGATTATTTATAATATGTACATTATTTTATTTTGCAATTATTTTTATTATTTACATCATATTTTTATTAACAACTTTTATTTTCAAAAATAATTAATTTGAGGTCAATTTATGTACAAATAAAATAGTAGAAATTTTATACAAATATATAGGGAAAAATATTTATAAAATATTTTTAGATTTTTGAATTGAAGGCCCTATCTCCCCCTACTTTATTCCTGATCGATTAGGTCATGTCTTGACCTTCTCTCGGGGTTCGGGTCAGTCTGTATTTATTGCATAAAGACATCCTTTATTTTCTTTTCTTTTTCTTTTATTCTTTATTCATTTATTTATGTACAAAAAGTGTTAAAAATGCATATTTAACAAATGCATGTAAAATGGTAAATTCATGGAATTAGTGGGTGTTTGCAGGTGTTTGACTATGGAAATGAAGCTAAAATAAAAGAATAAAGGCGATGAATCATGGATTCATCACTTGCCCAAGTAAAATATAAAATCGACCGCTTTAAATCAAGCGGTCTTTGACGCAACGATTCGGCAAACTACAACGCACTAAAATGACTTATTAAGAGGCCGGATTTTGGGCTCGTCAAATGGCGCCATTGTCGCAGACATGGCTCATCTTTGGTATTTGGATCTTTACTATTTTATTAAATAATCATTTTTAATTTGTAGGTCATGAACAATAATTAAAATTTCTTTGATGGATACTAACTCTTGTTTTTGTGGCAGGGCTCTTGGTGTTCAAGGAGGCGAGGAGCAGGTGTTCCCCACGGTGAGGAGCCACAGAGGCAAATTTTGGAGATAAAGCGAAAAAAAATGTGTTTCTTGCATGTGCATTTCATGTTATAATCGTCATTACAATGGTATTCGTTTAAAGACTCGCGTGTGTAAATGAACGATGATCTCTGTGGTTGTGTGGGGATCGTCCTACTTGAGTGTTGACCTAGGATCAGGCACGCAGCTATCCGAGCTTCTTTCACTTTTTCTTTCTTATGTGTTTGATCGTAGGTAGGACACACATTTAATCAGGATACACATAAACATCGCTTCACTTAACCAAATTAAAAGATGTTCTTCCCCGCTAATAGAAGCATGTTAGGTGTGGTTTTTCATCAACTTGCATACATTTAGTTTTGGTTTCAATTCAGTCCGAATTTTCACGAATTTTGCTCAAAGCACTGCAAGTTTTCTCTCTTAGCATAGGTCATGATTTTTATCGACTGCATGGATTTTTCTCAACCTCCTTTCCTGGCTTGATCACCTAGGTTAATGGAATTGGGAATGAGCGGTAGATGATGATTGTTTGATTTATGTGCTCACATTTAATCAGTGATAACCTTAAGCAAATAATTGGAACTGATAATTGCAAGTCAACCTAAAATGGAGTAAAATCTTATTCTGGTAGAGCAACACCCTTGTTACGTAGGATGGTTTTATTTGACATTTTTCTCGCATAAACTAAAATGTTTTAATCACCAATAAAAATGACAAGATAATTAACCAACACTTGTTGGTTCACATGTGAATTGGTGAAATCAAAGGGTATTGCATGCTTGTTTGAGCCTTGATTGCTCCGACATCCTCCCCTAGACCTTAGGTACTCCATGCATCTCCGAAGACTCATCCGCTCATGTGTACATCCATCCTACTTCTTCGTTCACCCCAGGTCTCCCCCAACGTCAATTATCAATCTTTATACTTAGGCTACTCTCAGTCTAAGTATGGGGGGACCTGAGTCCCCATGATTTTCTTACTCATCTTTCCTTGCCTTGATACTTAGGTTATTTCTAACCTAAGTATATGGGAGCCCACCTTAGTTCCCGGATATTTTTCTATACTTAAATAGAAATTTGGCTTTGTATCATCTAATGCTATGAGGACATAACAAAGTTTAAGTATAGGGGGTATATCGTATATACAGTATATGTACTTTAGCTATATTTTGAAAAATTTTGAAAAATTTAAAACCTTTTGGGTTAAAGTATACTCTTTTGAACTAAGTGGACGAGATATTTTCAAGGCTTTTTCTATACTATGTTACACTATTTTTAAGAAAAATATTTTTGAAAATGATTTGAAAAATGGGTTTTCACTTATTTTGAAAAAAAATCATTTGAAAATTATTTTTAAAAATCTATATGTGTGACTTGGTTTTGAAAATGTTTTCTTGATTTCAAGGAAAATGAGTCTAACTTGTGTTCTAACTTTAATAAAAAAATCCATAAAAATAAGAAAAAATCAAAAAATCCTTTAAAAGTCAAAATTGACTACTAAACCCAAATAATTAGTCGCATTCAGTGAGGGTTTCCCTTAGCAGAGTAGGTGGTTTAGAGGACATCGCAAAAGGCTCCGTCCTCAAGCAACGGGTTCCGGCATGTACTTACACCTATACTGGCTGAATGCAGATGCATCTACTCATTTGAGTTTAGGCAGTCATTATGTCTTTTAATTTCTTCATAAAAATTTGAAAAAAAATGGATGAAGAAGTTGTATTGAATCCCCTACATTTTCACTTCCAAACAAGGTTAGTGTTGTTCGAGAACACTCGATTATTAGATCTTGAGATTTTAGGTTAACCGGCCTTAACCATCAGGGTCTTAGACTTAATTATCCATATTTCCCTAGGTTTTTAGAGTTACGTGCTATATTGCATGCTTAGTCTCCTACCCCTAAGAATATGATCGGCACTTCACATACACGACTGCGGTCGTGATGAGATGAGTTGAAATTTCACTTGAGGGATTGGGACAAGGGATTCAAGTCTGGATTTGATCTAATGATGCTCGAGGATGGGATAAAATCATTGAAGGCTTCGTGAAACCTGAGTGTCAGCATTTTAGCCAGTATGAGAACTTGGTTCTTATGCTAAATCTCTTGGTATTGACCTAAGTGCCATGGTGTGAAAATGAAAAATTTTGTTGATCAATGTGCGCCAACTCTTGGTAAAAGCAGTGGAGCTAGTCAAACATAATACAAAGAAAAGAAATATCAATGTTGCAAATTAAGCTCTCATTCCACAAAGTCTATCATCAAAGGGCTTCCACCAAAGGTTAGCGCTCCCAACCATTTCAAAGTGTCCACTTGGACCACCGATATTAGGGCCAGGAGTCGGGCTTGCACCAAAAAAGGACTCTGCATCATAAATGCTACAAGTCTGGGTGTAGAAGGTACGATAAGTACTCAAAAAAGGCACATTCCAGTGTATTCCCAGGAAAACAAGTGCAGACAACTCCAACTTCTCTTCACGGACGCACTGATCAACACCAAAAATAAACATTGAGTAATAAGGCACTCGAGCATATCCTTGTTCCAATGAGAGGGAGAGAAGAAATAACACAATCCTAAACCCTCCATAAACTGGCCAGCCACCTACACTTCTAAGTCTGACAACTAAAGAGACGGTGGATTGGACGCAATATTTGATTTATTCCCTAGTGTTGAGGATTGGGTCCTTAGGAGAATTTCGTGGACCAGACCTTGGGTGACGTTGCGAATCTACTCTCGTGAACGCAGTCAACACTTAAATTCATAATCTTAGTTTATATGTATACAAGAGAGAGTCTGGAAAATTAGAGGAATTGGATACCTCTTGATTAAGGCTGGATTGCGCTATGAGATTTTGGATCTCTAAAATTGAGAGTTATTGAACAGATCAGATCATGTATGCAGCTCAATCATTTTTGAGATGCTCGGGGATGTGCATAGGTTAAGTATAGGAGTTTGACGAAACCCAGTTTCATTTCTTAATTCACGGTTATTAACTCCTTAGCTTAGACTAAGTGTCAATAAAAACCAGATAAATCCTTGTTTATATCAGAGTCATGGAATAAATTAAAATACAAAAAATAACAAAATTAAAATCCGTAGTGTTTTTACCCTTAAAAACACTCACAAAAATATTTCTCACTTTGATTCACCTTGTTTCTATTTTTGGTAAACATGAAACTTGTGGATCTCATCGAGATCTACAACTTTCATGTTTTGAGTTTTTCAAAATTCGGCCTCCTTCTCCTTCATATCTCACATTCTCCGTCTGAATAACCTGATTCAGCCACGTGGCGCTTTCTGATTGCACCACGTGGCCTGCTCCTTCATGCCATGCGCCTCCACTTCTCGCCGTTAGATAGCCCCATTCATCTTCAAATCACAGTCGCTCCTTCCTGCAACCAATGGACACCCTCCGATCAAGATCATGACTCCATCATAGTTGTCCGCCAGCGCCTCGCTCTCAGCTCGCCACGTACCGCATTCTCCACCACCCGATCTTCTCCAGGACCCTCAATCCCCACCATCGGTTCCCGTTAGGATCATCGACTATCCGATCCAATCCAATCTTTCATCTCATCCATCTGCCCCCGTGTTACTCTCCGCTCGCCACGTGTCGGTCTTTTCAATCGTTCGATCCACTTATGGATCCTCGATCAAGGTCGCACGCATTCCTCGCATCTTCAGCCCTTGATCACATGCCTAATCCCATCTTTACCATCCATTCACGCTCATCTACCCCGGTAACAGTGCCATTTGAAAAACCCTTGACTTACCCTCTTAATTTAAATAAATTAACAATTAAAATAAATGTGGTCATTGTAGTCGGGCAAAAATCAGATTTATCAAAAACCGCTTTAATTATTTTCTCAATTAATATTCAGCGGCAATTTTTATTTTACTTGGGCAAGCCCGAGGTCGAACTCAGGGAGGCAACTTTCTCCTTAGATTAATCTAAAGTCGTTCTAGATGCTAGGTTTTTAGGAGAATATTTTTTTATATTTTTTTATGCAATTAAAAATTCAACGCAATCTTGAACAAATTCGAGGGTTAAAATGCGAATATGATCAAATTAAATCCAAAAATTCTCAACTTGACCAGAATGTCAACTATGATGAAATGAAGCTACCCTAATGTTTTGGAATTTTTCGACTCTATATGAATTAACTACGAATTAAATGTGAATGCAGGGTGGTCTTCGCAAAATTAATTTTAATAAATACCAAATTAAATTATTTTCAGAAACTAAAATTATCCTAAATGACGCTATGTGATATGAATCCAGGAAAATTACTAGATCCCAAAAACATTCAATTTTTGAGTTATTAAAAATCAATTAGACGAAACACTGCTTAATTTATTTAGACCTCGTTATGCATGAAAATGTAATGATTTTTGGGCATGAAGTATAACTACTCAAACTCAACCTACTATGATTTTCTCGTAATTTTTGGAGCTACAATCGATTTAATAATCAATTAAAGGTAAGTACTGGGCAAAATATGCTACACTGAAACAATTATATTAAATAAGTCATGGTCCAAAAAAATTCATTCAAGTGTCCAACATGATCATCATAAGTGGTTCTACAATGGGCAATTTTTAGAATGAAGAAATTATGCAAATTGATCGTTCAAAATAAATGACGAACACATGGCCTAAATGCAGTGCAGAAATAAAATTAATGAAACTAAATATGATGATGGGACTTTAATGCAATTACCTAGACTTCAAGGGCTGATTGTGCAGTTTCTCCTCTGTCTCGTGCCACGCACGTGATCTCTAGTTGTGGGGTGTTGCGCGATTCTCCAAAAGCTCAAGGGTTTGGATGAAAATTTCCGCTAGGGCACGTGCAAGCATGCGCCTGCTTGAGGGGGGTCTTGGATACGAATACCTGATCTGAAGGGGGGTCCTCACAATTTCCCCCACCTCATGTGTTGTGCACGTGAGGAGAAAATAGAAAGGAGGGCTGGACGCGTGACATTTTGGGTTGTGCCTGAAGGAGGTGGTGGTGCGCTGGTGTTCGTCGACCAGCTGTGGAGGAGGGCTGGCGTGGAGTGGGGACGCATGTGGTGGCCTTGCGGAGGGAGGCGCGTACGACACCAGGGCGGTGCGCGCGAGGCGGAGTGGCTGGTGGGCGGTGGAGGCGCACGCTGCGCGCGGAGGGTGGAGCGAACGAGGTGACGTAGACCTGCGGTGGAGGCAGACACTTGCTGTTGGAACCGCGATGAAGTGCAGGTGGAGCCTGGACCTGAGGCGACACCCGCCCGAGGTCCAGAGATGAGGCAGGTGGAGAGCTGCTTCTCAGCGGAGGAGAAGGACAAAGCGCGCCCGCGCGCTGGTGGTTAGGGTGCTCTAGACGGTATGCGCGGGACTGGTGGCTCACGCCCGGAGGTTGTTGAGAGCCGCTCATGCGTGAGGGAGGCAGCGTCTTGCTGGGGCTGCGACCGGCTTAAGGAGCATGCCATCGCGGTCAGGTCGCAGGGGCAGAGGCTTGGGCCCGTACGGCTATGCGCGCGAGGAGGTGGAGCTCACGTGGCGGGTGATTGCGCTGAAGAGGAGGTGTGTGGTCGCACTCAGGCTGGAAGGATCGAGATGCACCAGCCGGCAGGCTGGAGGCTAGGTGGCTGGAAGACGCTAGCGCGGAGGCAAGGGCGTCGGGAGGTGTTGGCTGGCGGTGGTCATCGGCTGGAGGGGTGCGGGAGCTGCCAGCCGCGGGCGGTGATGGAGGGGAGGTGTAGGTGGGGCAGAGGGTGAAGAAGAGATAAGGAGGATGAGAGAGAGAGAGAACATGGAGCAAAAACAGGGGATTTCACAACTTCCCCTGTTTAGCCATGCATTTGTTTAGTTGGCTTAAATGTTAGATTAATCGATTGATGAAATTGCATCGAAAATTCAAGAAAAATCACCATTAGATCCAAAACAAACCGTGAATGTATAAAAAATTCGGTGATTTGGTGGATAAAAGATGATGAAATCGAGGAGAGAGAAATGAAGGAGAAGAGAGAGAACACGGGAAACATAGAAGAGTAGCAGAGAAGGAGAAATAAGGATAAGAAAAGTTCACCTGTTGGGAGTTCGCCTAGTGGAAGGTTGCTCGTCGAGGCAACTCTTTGAGCTCTTCACCTCCAGCCGTGGACGAAGCACGCTGGGGCTCGAGCAACTGCGAAAGGCGGCTGCGATAGGGGGTTGCGACCTCCTGGATCTCACCGGAGAAGGAAAGGTCGTTGCTCGACCTTAGACCGAGCCTGACTGTCACTCAGACTCGCTTGGGAGCTCTCTCCCTTCTCGCTGGGATTGCGGATGCTTGAAAACGATGGAGGCGGATGGCTTTTATCGGCAGTTGAAAGAGTGGGGTAGAGGGATCGGATCGTGGAGAGATGCGTGAAGTGGTGGATAGCATGAGGTGGTTGCGTGCGTGCACCGCAAGGCGCGAGGGAGGAGATGACCGAAAGAAGCGGGCGGCGGTTGAGGAATGAGCTGAGTTGTGGTTGCGTGTGGAGAGGAAAGGGAGGGGGAGAAAGTCACGTGCCAGGCACGTGACCTGGAGGCGCCATGTGGCGCGCATGGGGGTGGCCACATGGCGGATTATTTTAATTATTTAAAATGATTATTATTATTATAAATAAATAAATTAAAATAAATTAATTATAATAATTAAATTTAAAACTAAAATAAAATAATAAAAATTGATAAAAACGGGTGACACGTGGCGGCTCCAGGAGTTGCCATGTGTCGCTCCCAGAAAAAATCACAAGTTAATTCAAAAGAAAAATAAAAAAAGAAATAACAAAGGGGGTAAAATCAAAAGGTGGTCAACATGAAAGTTGCTTGTCTTGATGAGATCTATAACTTTCGTGAAGGGCTAAAAATAAAATGAAATCATATGTACATAGTGTATTTTTGGGTGTTACCTTATAGGTATAAAATACTGCATTTTTATCTTTTGCAATTTTTTTGTCATTTTTAATTCGAGAAAAATCGAAATAAAGTTAGCAAAAAATATGAAAGAAAAATTTACAACTTAATCTATTTTTTTGGATTTTTAAATATTAAGAAAATAAAAAGATAAAATAAAGGGCAAAAAAGTCAATATATACAATATACAATAGGGGCCTAAAATCTAAGTTTCACATACGAATTTTGATTTTTATGAAATTAGTCTTGTTTTGAAGGTCTTTGAATGTATATTACTTTAAAGGTGAGTAGACCTAAATCGGACACTGTTTGAGAGAGTTACACACATTTTAAGGTTCATAGTTTCAAACTTGGATTTGGGTTTTATTGGACAATTTTACAAGTTAGTATTTTTTTGATATTTTTATTATTAGTGTGAGTAATACATACACTATAGAGTTGATTTTATTGGATTTGGAGTTAGTACAAAATAGATACAAATATGGTATTTACAGGTGATTTTTACAATTGAATTGGGCTTCTTATTTAATGCAAATATGAATGCTAAAATGCAGATATTATTTATGCATGCATGAAGCTAATTATGCAATATAAGTGGAAATATGCAGCTAATTGCTCGGGAACAAAGCTTTATTTTCAACTTTTAGAGTGATGAATCACAGATTCATCATGCTTCTGATTCAGATCCCTCGGATTCAAACATAGATTAGGACGATTTCGATGACTATTTGCCTTGTCTGATTCCTATAGAGCCAGTAGCTAGGGTGGAGATTGAGTCGGCACCGAGTACAGACACACCAGCAGCCATCTTCACCAGACATTCATAATCAGCTAGAGTTCTCACATTCAGATCTGGTTGCCTTCACGTAGACATTCCAGAAGCCAGATTTTCCAGCTCCCAGTTGCCCAGAATTGAAGCCGTTGCCACATTCGTCGAAGTATAGATTCCTTGCGGGTGATCATGAGATGTACCCAGTCATTATCTCAACAGATTTGACTGAAGAATAAGAATCTCGTTTGATGGAGGTTCTTGAAAGGAACCGCAAGATGATAGGATGGAGCGTAGCTGATCTCCAGGGGATAAGTCTGGCCATGTGCTCCCACCATATCTATCTCAAAGATGGCGCGAAGCCATCGCGTGAGTTCCAGTGGCGGCTGAACCCGAATCTTCGAGAAGTGGTCATGAAAGAGATATCCAAATGGTGGAGCGTCGATTTTATCTACCCCAACTCTGACTCCAAGTGGTTAGTCCATTGCATGTGGTGCCCAAGAAGACGGGCATCACCACAGCTGTAAGTAAGTCTGGAGAGGAGATCGCTACCCGGGTACCCACTTCTTGGAGGGTCTGTGTGGACTACAAATGACTAAATCATGCCACCAAGAAGGATCATTTCTCGCTGCCTTTTATTGATCGGATTATAGAGAGGCTATCTGGGAAGACTCACTACTGTTTCCTTGACGGGTACTCCAGCTATAATCAGGTGGCCATAGCGCCCAAAGACCTTGACAAAACGACATTCACTTGTCTGTTTGGGATTTATGCTTTCAGACAGATGCCCTTTGGTCTATGTAACGCCGCTGTCGACATTCCAAAGATGCATGTTGGCCATCTTCTCGGACATGGTGGGTGATTTGCTTAGAGGTCTTCATGGACGATTTCTCGATCTAAGACGACGGGTTTGATGCTTGTCTTGATTGCCTAGACCGAGTGCTTCAGTGTTGCATTGAGGTGTATCTTGTTTTATCTTAGGAGAAGAGTCACTTCATGGTGACTTAGGGGACGGTGCTTGGTCATATCATCTCTAACAGGGGCATGGAGATTGATTCGGCCAAGGTGGATATCATCAGGAAACTCAATCCACCGTCCAACCTATGGCAGTTGCGGTCTTTTCTGGGGCATATCAATTTCTACCGACATTTCATTCAGGACTTCAGCAGGATTGCTCGACCGCTTACTGATATGCTGATGAAAGACACCAAGTTCATTGTAGATGATAAGTGACTTGCATCTTTTGAGACTCTCAAGAATCTAGTTGTTGAGGCTCTTGTCCTTCAGCCGCCTGATTGATATTTCACATTCGAGATCATGACGGATGCTCTGATTTTGCCGTAGGGGTCGTGTTAGGACAGAGGAGGGATGGATTATCATTTGTCGTTCACTACACTAGCCTGTACATTGGATGCCTCCCAGCGAAACTACACAGTCACAGAGAAAGAGATGCTAGCCGTAGTATTTGCCTTGGACAAGTTCAGATCGTATATTCTTAGATCCAAAGTGACTATCTATACTGATCATACCGCTATCAGTACCTCATGGCAAAGAAGGATGCCAAAACGAGATTAACTAGATGGATACTTCTACTCCAGGAGTTTGACATTGAGATTAAGGATAAGCTTGTACTCAAAAATGTGGTGGCGGATCATCTCTCCTGATGGGAACATTTTGAGGAATTTGAGCAGATTGAGCCTATCATAGAGACCTTCCCAGATGAGGCGTTCCTTGCTATCGTCTTGCTCCCATGGTACGCCGACATTATGAACTATCTTGTCGACAAGAAAGTTCCACAGGGTTGGCCCAGGCAACGACTTGAGACCTTCCTCGTGAAGGTCAAGTGGTACCATTAGGAGGATCCCATCCTTTATCATGAAAGAGGGGATAGCGTCTGGCATCGGTGCATTCCTCAGGAGGAGCACCATAGCATCCTCACATACTGCCACAGCTTGTGGCAGGAGGACAACATATGGGTGGAGAACATCACAGAAAGTGCTTCAATCCCGGCCTATGGTAGCCTACCCGCTTCAAGAATTCTAATGAATTCGTGAAGAGGTGTACCGACTGTCAAAGGATGGGCACCTGTAGACAACGTAACATGATGTTGATGCAGCCCATTCACTTCTATGAGGTTTTTGACGCACGAGGCATCGATTTCATGAGTCCATTCCCTAAGAGTCAGGGATTTGAGAACATTATGTTGGTTGTTGATTATGTTAGTCGTTGGGTTGAGGCCATACCCGTCTGGACCGCAAATGCTAGGACTGTTTATAGATTTTGAGGAAGAATATCATTTCACGGTTCGGGGTGCCTAAAGTTTTGATATCTGAAGGGGGTCTCATTTTATCAACGACAAGGTAAAGGCCCTTGCTAATGAGTTCAGCATAGATCCGTCGAGTTACCACTCCATATCATCCTTGGACCAATGGTCTTGCTGAATTATCGAACAGGGAGATCAAGACAATACTACCAAAGGTAGTCCGCCAGATCGAAAGGATTGGTCACAGGCTTTTGGACTCGGTCTTGTGGGCATATCAGACTTCCTTCAAGACATCTTTGGATATGTCTCCCTTTCATCTCGTTTATGGCAAGTCATGCCATTATACCTGTTGAGAAATAAGCATAACTCACTTTGGGTTGTCATTGAGATATTATTGGATCCAGAGAGTATAGGAGATCAAAGGAAGGAAGAATTGGCGGCCCTGGAGGAGCTTAGAGATACAGCCTTCTCGAGTAGCCTACAATATAAGGAGCGAGTGAAGATATGACATGATTCTCATATCAGCCATAAGCAGTTTGAGCCAAGGAAGGAAATATCGGTATCGATATCGTTTCGATACAATGTCGATACCGATATATCGCCGATATATCGGCGATATATCGACGCATATCGCCGAAACCCGGTATCCACCAAGGCATTTTCTCCTGTCGATATCGATATCGTCCATATCGGCGATATATCGGTGACCTGTCGATACCAACATATCGCCGATATATCGCCGATATATCGCGATATGGCGATCCCTGGTTTGAGCCAGATCATGGAGTATGGTTATTCGATGCCAGACTTAGATTATTTCAAGGGAAATTGTAGAGTAAGTGGAAGGGACCATACTTGGTCCGAAAGGTATATGAAATGGTAGTATCGACATATCTGAAATGTCATCTGATTCCACCTTTTACGTTAACGGTTAGTGCCTCAAGCTATGTCTAGATCATGTTCTGTTGATCGTTGGCGTCGCCCCTATTCATTTTGCATGAGATATGGTCTTTGACTCACACCATTTGCATCTCATGCTTGATTATCACCTTCTTTCATCTTTGTGTAGATCCAAATGTCCATATCACACATTCTTTTGTCTAACACCCCATTTGCAGCTTATGATTATGCTATACTTATGGTGTACATTACTCTAAGTATAGGGGGTGTCATTTTTTTTATTACTCTTTTGATTCTTTTTACCTCTGTTTCGTTGCCTATACTTAGGTATATTTCACCCTAAGTATAGGGGAGGTAGACCTTGTGCATTCTAACCCTCGGTCTTTCCCTTGTGTACAATATTCTATACTTAGGATTGCTTGATAGGGGAGGTAGACCATGTGCATTCTAACCCTTGGTCTTTACCTTGTGTACAGTCTTCTATACTTAGGATTGATTGATCCTAAGTATAGGGGGAATCACCGACTTCTATTGATCTATTCTTTTATTCGTCGTTTGTAGTATAGCCTTTCGTTTCACTTCCTTATACTAAGTACGAGTTATGTCATCTTCATCGCTCTTTGATCACTCTGAGGACATCGTTCGAGCTAAGTATAGGAGGGTGTAGTATATATTACATATATACTTAGCCATATCTCGTACTTTGTGTGAGTGTGTTAATAAATAAAATGGCTAAAAACCACAAAGCTAAATTTCACAAAATTTTAAAATTTTTCCTTGTAGATAAAACCCTTTTCTTGCACATACATGTTCTTAAATAGTTATTTATAAAAATTATTTTATACAAATGTTTGTAAAAATGTTTTGATAGTGAAAAGTTTTGTAAATATTTTTGTAACAAAATTATGTATATAGTATAATTTTTTTTAAAAATGTTTGAAAAATAAAAGTTTGTAAAAACCTGTGTGTAAATGTTTGTAAATAGTTTGCAAAATTTCTGCATTCATGCATGCATGCATTCAAACATTTTCAAAAATTTTGCATGTTTTCAAAAATTTGGAAAAATTGCATATGTACATAGTTTTGTATATTCTTCTGAATCATAGTTGACATTTAAACTAGTCTGGAATTAAATTGGAAAATGGAGCTTGGTTAAGATCTTAATCCACCTAATTCTTAGAGGAACCTTATAGGATTTATTAAGACTCTTCAGGTCCATTAGTGACTTAATTCTTTGAGTCCACTAGGCTATGTTCCACATGTCATCTTGATGAGTCTAAGTAGAACACTTAAAAACGCACGTATGACTCTCACAGACAATGGCTTTACTTGGACTAGCACCTTACACATAGCTCTCCATGGATGAGGTGGTGAGGAGGCAGTTTTCCTTGGCTTGGAGTAGAATATGAGGGTAGTACTTCTAGGCGGAATCTCTCGTCTTCCTTTAGGGAGGGATGTATACCTCAACTTGGTCTAGCGGTAATGAGGTTTAAAGACATGAGTTGTGGGTTGCAATAATGCTTCAAAAGAGGGATAGTCTACTGGCTCAAGAAGAAAAAGTCCTTATGTATATGTTGCACCATGTAGAAATGGTTGTGTATATGGACATAAAAAAATGCAAAATCAAGAAAAATCAAAAAAGTGGGCGTGCCTGATAGAAAATAAAATGCCTACCGGAGTGTATATAGTTAAATAAGGCAAAGCTTATGTATTACACCTCATCTCATGAAGCTTGCAGCGGGAGACTTAGATACACTAGTTGGGTTTACGTGGCTACACTGGCCACGGTCCATTCTCTTCTCTCCCCCTCTTCTTGAGCCGGTTTGAACTTGAACTTAGAAGGGAATACCCGCTCCTCGAGGAAAGAGCTGCTAGACTGAGGAATTAGAATTACCTTGTTGAGGGATGTTGTTTCTTTGTCATTTCTAAGGTGGGAAGCTACATATCACTTACACAGTACAGGAAAGATACATGGTCATTAGAGTTTACATATGTAGACTTGTTCTGATCTGGATTATTGAGGAGTCTTGATCATGGAATGGTAGAACTTATAGGATGTTGAGTCTTAAACCTAGATCTCAATAAGGTTCCGACAAACTAATAATCCAAAGGTCCGACTGAGCTCCATACTTCAATTTAACGAATGCAAGTTTAATAATCAACTTTGATTCTCCTTTTTCTTTTTCTTCTCTTTTTCACTTCTTTTTCAAATAAGTGTTTGTTAAGGGACTAACAAAGGTAAAGTATAGGGGTGATGAATCCATGATTTCTCACTCTTTATTCTTTATTTTAGCTGATTATCTTGGCAAAACATCATGTAAATACCAGTAAATACAATAATATAGCAAATTGCATGCAGTGTTAATATTGCACAATTAGCATGTATTTGTGCAAAAATAAAAGAATAAAGGAAAATAAAAAAGGAAGGAGGTATTTAGAATAAATACAGAGTGAAGCCTTGACATGATCGCCAAACAAAATAAGTAGAGAGAGATAGGGCGTACTTTGTATTGTGCATATTACCTATGTATACAAATAACTATTTTTAACAAAATAAAATTAAATCATTCTTTTTACCTCCATGTATATATTTCTAACAATAATATAAAAATAAAATAAAAAATCAGAAAAATAAATAAAAATAAAAATAAAATTGCCCTTTCATTGTACAAATACACATTAAAAAAATGATCAGGCTTGTAGAAAAATAAAATGCCTGCAAAGTATGTATACAGAAAATAAGCAAGCTTGAGCATCAAAGTTATATCATGTGAGCCTGCAGCTGGATGACTTGACTACACTGGTCTTGCATCCCAGGATAGGTAGCCTACACTGGCTACCGTCCATTCTTTTCTCTACCTCCTCCTCTTGAGTCGGATGCCACTTGAACTTAGAAGGGAATACCCTGCTCCTCGAGGAAAGAGCTATTGGATTAGGGAATCATTGGGTTGTCATTCTGGAGAAGTCAGTCTCTTTGTCATTTCAGTTGGGGAGAGCCACCATCACTTACACCGTACAAGTCAGTTTCATAGTCATAAGGGTTTGCGTATGATGTAGGCTAGTTCTGACCTGGCTATTGAGGTGATTTGAACCGAGTTCTGTGACTCTTAGAGGCTGTTGTGTTTTAAATTTGGTTCCCGACCAGGTTCCACACACATTCTCACACCAAGGTCTAACCTGAGCTCCAAACTTTGATTTTGTACAGATAAGTTTCATAATCCGATACAATTCAAGTTATTCTTTAAATTCTTTATTTTTGCTTTTTCTTTCTTCTTATTCTTTGTTCTTTTGTACTTATTGCATAAGTGTTTGCTAGGGACTAGCAAAGGTAAGTATAGGGGGGTGATGAATCTCCATGTCATCACCTTTATTCTATCATTTTGGCCTTAAAAACCCCAGCAAATGCATGTAAAAAGCATTAATTTGTATATAACAGCATTCATTGTTTCTTGTATTTATTGTACATTAAATTAGGTTTTTAATGCCAAAATTATAGAATAAAGAGAAGAAAGGAAAAAGGAATAAAATATTGCAAATATTTTATGACCCTAACCCCGAGACCAAGGCCAGCATGGAATTGGTCGACAAGGAATAAAGTAGGGGGAGATAAGGGCAATAACACAATAAATACCTCATTTATTTATTCATTTTTGACACTTATTTTGTACATAATTATTCATTCATCAAATAAGAAACTTTGTTCATAACTGTTGTAGATAATAATGTAAATTAAATTACAAAATTGAGTTTGTGCAAAAATAATACACAGTGTACATTATTTATACTAAGGATAAGAAGCCAAAATCTCAACTTCACAGACCCATATCTTGAAATAAAAACTTCAAATCACCCAAACTCACCTCTAATTGTATATAGCATTTCAAGAACTATTTTATAAAATTGGTTTCATAATTTTTAGAGTCCATCTGTGGGAGTTAGGTTTTTGGTCCACCTTGTACATAATACATGATTAAAATATTCCTTTTATTTAATATTCATTATTTTTATAAATCTATATTTTTAGAATTTTGTAAATAATGTACAGAATACATGTACATATTAAAATTAAAAGAAAACCAAAAAGAATTTGATAAATAAAATAAGTCTACAAAAATTATAGACAAAAAGACCTATGCTACCTATATGTATATAAATAAAAGGGATTTCTATTCTTTTATTCTTTGTTCATTTATATTTTTATAATAATATATATATTATATACAACTTATTAAAAATACAATTACATAATAAAAACAAGTGAAATACATTAAATAAATAAAATGTATATAATATATAGGTAAAATACCTATAAGTATACCTACATATACATAAACACATTTATTTTAAAATATAAATAAACTCATAAAAATCAAATAAAAATATATTTATACTCACAAAAATAAGTTATAAATTTATAAAATAAGAAAATAAAATAATTAAATAAAAATAAACAAAATAAAAATAAATACATATAAATATATTTATAAATATTTATAAATACATTATTTTAATAAAATCGTAATAAAATATTTCAAAAAAATAAATAAAAAATCATAAATAAATACTATATTAATTTATAAACATTTTTTATTTTATAAGTAAAACCTAATTAATTTGTTTAATACATTAAATAATTGGGTCAAGGTCAGTCCGATTTGGACCAATCAGGGGCCAGGGAAAGTTGACCTCCGGTCAACTCCCCCTGCGCCTCTGACTGACCCATCAGACCTGTCGCTTCCCCCATATTCTTGCATTTTTCCCGCTCGCTACAGTGATCAATCGACAACAATCACTTCACGAGATTTACTCCCCCTTCATCCATGATCCCCGCCGATCATTTAGATCCTTTGTACATGGATCGTATCGCCGGTTACAGCCCGGTCAATAAGGGTGCCCAGTTTGTGCATAAATAAGCAACCTTCGCCTCCTCTGCAATTTTGGTCAGCTTTCAGCCAATCCCTTCCCAGAATTCAGTCCCGGTGGTGTTCCTGGTGACAGGAGGAGCTCGCCAGCACTTTGAATCGATCGGAGAGGTGAAGGTTGCACCCATGGCGGCACTCCGACAGCCGCCCTGCTCCCTGGAGTTCCTCCAGGTATAAGAGATGCGCGTTTTATCTTTTTAGGTAGTATTTACTTCCAGCATTTCATTTCAGCAATTAGTTTTATGTTTCGCTTATTAGTTTAGCGTAGTTTAATGGTTTCGTAGTTCGTCGGAGCTCCGCTCCGGCGAGCTTTTCATCTTGTTCCCGACTGTGCCCCGACACCATTTCGCCCTCATTTCATTCCTCTTCGCCTTCTCCACCTTCCAGCCATGTCCTATCAACCGGAGCCTCCTTGGTTCCGCGAATCGAAGCTCCTCCACCGCCTTCCGCCGGAGCTTCTCCGCGCACCATCATCCACGTGCTTTCAGCTTCAAACCCCAGGTCGAGGAGCATTGCCTTGAGCCCCTCTATCTTTCTGTGCAGGTTAGGTGTCCCGAAGAGCACCAGGAGACGATTCTCAACGCGGCGGAGGTACCTGGAGCTCCGCTTCTTCTTCGAGCTCGTGGCGGCGCTCCAGGGCACCTCCGGCCGATCTAAGACCTCCAGCAAGAAGAAGACCCTACCAGGAAGCTTCTTGGGCCTTCAGGA